>OX463236.1:72852600-74055100 GCA_949820135.1 Sylvilagus floridanus
GGAAACTCTGAGCATGTCTGTACTGCATTTATCTCAGCTCAAGACAAGGGAACTATCCCTTTGTGTCTGTGTTGATTAAACATTGGCTGGAGGATGCATGCTAATGAGAGGGTGCATTCTCTCAGGTGTTTCCCCATATGCTGAGGATGATTCTCAGGAGATAGACACAATTGTGGACCTTGAGCGGCCCAATGTCCACAGCTGGTGAATGACGGGCATCTTCCCCACTAAGAAAGCTCTAGCTGGCCTAGCAACATCGTCTTCTGCATGAGGAGACCAGTTTGGGAGACTTCTGTACTGTGAAAGTTTATAGAAGGATGTGAGGGCTCAGATGATGGTGGCAATGGTGCAGATGGTAAGGAGTGGGTGGATTAATTATTACTTAAATCCTGAATGTTTAAGCTAAGACTTCAATTGTCTCCCTTTTAGTATCCAATTCCAAATATTGTTTTACCTTTTAAAATTCTTCCATCTGCTTCAATTTCCAGAAATCACTCGGTTGCTAACTATTTTGCTTGGCACTTTGACTACATTTTTTTTCTGACCTCTCAATTCTTAGCAATTTCCTCTAGACTTTGGAGCACTCATTTTGCATCCTTGATCTCATATGATTCCCTAAACCTCTGACCTATTGCTGCCTAAATACTTACAAATCTTCTGAGGTCTGCTTTTCTAGTCCAAATTACTTGTCTTGTTCCCACAACATCTAGTTGTAAAATTGGATAGGCAGAGCCACTTACAGACTCAAATCCAAATAACTTTGTGTAAAATCCTGTTCTCAACAGTAGTGACATTCAGAAATTGCATCAAGGGAAGATAAAAACTAAAAATTTTTTTCTTTTTAGGATTTACAGCCCACAAGTCTAGGACTATTTAGTATAGAAACAGAGAAGCATACTGAGTTCTGCTGACTGAAAAATAATAGTTATAGCTTAGTTTAATATATGAGTGATATATATATGAATATATATGAATGATATATATGATATATATGATATTTATGAATATATGAGTGATGCCAACTGGTGTCAACACCATTACAAACATCTAAGGACAGTTAGTGTCCTCTGTTTAGTCAGACCACACAAGGTTTACCCACAACCAAAATCATTAATCTATAGATATTTTCTTACTTAATAGAGAAAGAAACAATTTTCCAAAAATTTCATTTTTATGGATGATTCCCTCTTTGTCCAACACATGATCTTTATATACAATTACTATATTAGTTCAATTATGTAGAATCCTCGGAATGTTATAATTCTGATAACTTCAAAGTGAACCCAATTTGTCTCACTAGTCTTGTTGAAAGTCTTCTGAAAACACATTTCTCCATATGTTATCTTGCAAATGGAGACTTTGAAAATAATCAACTTTTAAAACTATAAATCATATAGAACCACAGTGATTAATCTCACTAAACTAGATTATAGACATGAAATGTGGAGGGGCTTGCTTTTAATTTTTTTTTTAATTTATTTAATTGATAGGCAAAGTCAGAGAGAGAAGGAGAGAGAGAAAGAGACAGAGATCCTCCATCCACTGGTTCACCCTCCAAAGGGCTGCAACATCTGGGGCTGGGCCAGGCCAAAGCCAGGAGCCCCTTTCTGGGCCTCCCACATAGGTTCAAGGGCAAAAGCACCTGGGCCATTCTCCACTGCTTTCCCAAGCAGAGGCAGGGAGCTGGATCTTATGTGGAACAGCCAGGATTCTAACAGGCACTCATATTGGGATGCAGACACGGCGGGTATCACAACAGAATTGGCCCCCACGAATATCACAACAGAATTGGCCCCCAACTGCATACTGTTAACAGTGACTAAATCCAGCTTGTAAAACCTTGGACCTTCATTTAAGCACAACCTAAGCTTGCCATAATTTTATAACCTCACTAAGTTGAGCATTTCATTCTTCGAGAGTTCCATGGATCTGACTAGAAGCCCCAGACTAAGACTTACTTTATAGTTCTAAATCTTTTAAAACATTGTCAGAAGATGAAAGCATTTGTTCAAAAACAAAAATAGGGTGATAATGTACATTTAACTTGAGCACTTTAACCAAACCTGTGAGCTAGATCTAATCAGAATTGAGGTAAGCAATCATCAAAAATAGGCAGATAATGCTAACTCCTTTAAGACTCAGCTCTCCCAAATAATCAAGATGTAATATCAGCAACAGAAACATATGCACAATCTTCCTAAAGATTCATAAAAACCTCACTGTTTAGGTCAGTTACCACAGCACAGAAACAACATGATTAAACAGATTAGCACATGGCATCAGCATTTTTAAGTCTAGAAGACAAAACATTTAACTACTGAACTAACCACATTTTGTTAAAAGACACCCCTCCATAAATGTAACTGCAAATATTCTCAGGGAATCACAATTGGATGACAAAAATACTTAAAATAGATGTTCACAACTCAGCAATCTACAACCTTTAGGAAGTACAGCAGAGCGTCAGATTTTTATCCCTTCAGGCCTCAGGACCTCCGATGGAGAGCAATGATGATTGGAGAGCTCCGAGTTTAACAAGTTCAACAAGGCATACATTGGCCTGAACTAGGGAACAGAAGGATCTTAAACTGGTGAGTAGAGAAACTTCCATAAGTTAGCAAGCAAGAGAATGGGAACCCTTTGAGTCAGAAGGCCAGGAAGCCCGTTCTTGCTAGTCTAGAAAGACTTAGGAGGCAGCTGGAAGCCATGGCCCTGCAGGGTCTGCTGATGTTAAAAACAGCAGTTGAAAATGAACCATGACACCAAAATAGTAGCCAAGCAGGTAGGAGAAACAAAGCATGGAACCCCCTACAGCAGAGAGGGCTGACTGAGCCCAGGTGCTGGGTACAGGCTGCCAGGCTCGACCCTTCCCCCATTCCCGACATGTGAGACAAAGGAGAGGGGCAGTGAACAGACCCTGGACTGGTCAGGCAAGCCAGGGAGGGCCACGAGGGCCCAGGCACAGAGTGTGAAAGAGAGTAAGAGACTGAGTGGCCTCTGCCTTTTGAAGGACTGGCAGCCTGCAGGTGCAGCAGAGAGACGGTGGCTGGCAGAGGCAGGGCAGGGTAAGGCCAGGTGGCTGGGTTACAAGGGAGCAGGCAGGACTCCGCCTCCACGAAACATGAGCAACGAAACTTTGGTTGCCACCAGAAAACGCCGGAAAAAGGCTGGACGTAGCGTTCCTCAGAACGAGGTTAATCAGAACTCAGCCCTGCTCCACGCCAGTGTCCCAAGTTGGGTGCCAGATTTGTTACCAGGGATGGGTTGCTCGAGGTTCTTGTCTTCACTCGGGAAAGAATTCAGACATGAGACAGAGTAGCAGTGCACATGCAGCAGCAGTGAGCATGCCAGCAACGTTAAATGAGCACGCTAGCAATGTTTCATGATGAGAAATAATGAATCGAGTACACTTGGCAGACCAGGCAGGCATCTCAGTAAAGAATCGAGAGCCAGACATTGTAGCTTTATTTATTTTTTTTAATTTTGTGTCTTGATTACATAATGAAATTTTATGTTCTTATCCTTTATGTCACATTCTGAGAGCTAAGTGCAATGTACAATTAGTTGAGTTTCCTGCTATTTCCAGTGTAATTAATAAAGGTTTTTCTGTAAAATGATTCATTTTTTTCATACATACAGCATCTCTAATTTAGTATTTTAAAAAAAACGGGTTAAAGGGAAAATTTGGCCATACATTTATTTGAAATACAATTACAATAATGGAAACATCTATATCTTCTTAGCATTAAAGAGTGTGGAATGGACAATTAAATGCTATCCCAGATTAATACTATTAAAATGTCATGAGTAATATAGGCCTGACCATCTGATTTATCATTCATCATTACTGTATGACTTATTCAGAAACTACGTAATGAGCAAGGATGCTAAATTAACATTACCATGAATTTTTAAGTAGAGGAGAAAAAAAAACCTTCTGGTTGGCCTGCTTCTCAGAAAAAGGACCTTTGGTGTCTAGGATATGATAAGTTGGTTGGATATCTTGGGGACAGTTCAACATATCCTATGTCGATAGCACCTGCAGAAGGGTGGCTAGCTTTCAGACCAGTCATGAAGGTTACAGTGTTTGAAGGAAGTGTATAGGATTTTTCTAAACTTTTTATTTAATAAATATAACTTTCCAAAGTACAGCTTATGTATTACAATGGCATTTTCCCCTCATAACTTCCCTCCCACCCGCAACCCTGCCATCTCCCACTCCCTCTCCCATTCCATCCACATCAAGATTCATTTTCAATTATCTTTACATATAGAAGATCAATTTAGTATATATTAAGTAAAGATTTCAACAGTTTGCACCCACACCAAAACGCAAAGTGTAAAGTACTGTTTGAGTACAAGTTATAACATTAATTCACATTGAACAACACATTAAGGACAGAGATCCTACATGAGACGTAAGTACACAGTGACTCCTGATGTTGATTTAACAATTTGACACTCTTGTTTATGGCATCAGTAATCACCCTAGGCTCTGGTCATGAGTTGCCGAGGCTATGGAAGCCTTTAGGGTTCGTGGACTTCGATCTTATTCTGACAGGGTCATAGTCAAAGTGGAAGTTCTCTCCTCCCTTCAGAGAAAGGTACCTCCTTCCTTGATGGCCTGTTCTTTCCACTGGGATCTCACTCACAGAGATCTTTCATTTAGGTCTTCTTCTTTTTTTTTCTTTCCAGAGTGTCTTGGCTTTCCATGCCTAGAATATTCTCATGGGCTCTTCAGCCAGATCTAAATGCCTTAAGGGCTGATTCTGAGGCCAGAGTGCTATTTAGGACATCTGCCATTCTATGAGTCTGCTGTGTATCTTGCTTCCCATGATGGATCGTTCTCTCCTTTTTGATTCTATCAGTTAGTATTAGCAGACACTAGTCTTGTTTATGTGATCCCTGTGACTCTTAGTCCTATCATTATGATCTTTGTGAACTGAAATTGATCACTTGGACTAGTGAGATGGCCTTGGTACATGCCACCTTGATGGGATTGAATTGGAATCCCCTGATTGAACTGGTTTCGCATATCAAACTGGTAAGTGCTGGCAGCGATTGCTGAAAGTTCTGGTAATCTTTTAAATGGGGTTGTGTGAATTGGTAAATATTTGGCTCTAAAACAAATCAACAGAAACAACTCCTTTTGAAGAACACGAGCAGAGAAGATGGAAACTCTGGAGTCAGGCACCACTGAAAATTGCCTGCAACACAGGATAAAACTCAACCTTGCAAGGTCACCTTATCAGATTCTTTTCCAGGAGAACATAGGGGCTCTAGAGAGCTTCTCTACAGAACTGCATTTTATGTTTGGCATGGATGGGGAGCAGGAGCTGCCAGCTGAAACCAACAACACTTCAAATAAAGCGACTCCACCTTTTGCTATGGCAGTGGTTCTAAAACTTGAGCATGAAGCAGAAACACCTGGACAGGTTTGATAACTCAGGATGCCGGGTCCTATCTCTAGAGTTGCTGATGTGGTAGATCAGCAGTAGGCTGTGAAAGCTTTCATTTCTACCAGTAGGGATCCTTCTACCCAGCACACTCAGCTTCCTCCAATCGTTATATCATTTGCTTTCTTCCTCACACACAGCTCAACCTACCATCTCTTACTGTCTTTCTTTTATTGGATAATAAGAACAAGGAGACCAGAAATCTAATCTTAATCATAAATACTCTAACCATCTTGTTTGTTTTTGTCTAATGCTAGGAACCAAATATAAGGGAGGATTTAATAAATATTTGTTGAAAAATTAATGAGTTAATGAATTAAAACTCTCTGGAGACTAAACAGATTCATTTGCTAGGTCTGCTAACTAAAATATGAGTTTCCAAACATATTTATTTAAACAACTTACCACTCAGCAATAAGAATTTCCAGCTAGACAGCTATGAATCATTAATAGAGATAAATCTATGTTAAATGACCTAACCAAACTCAAATAGTTACATGAATGTTTTCATTAAGTTGTTACTTTATGCAAAATCATTTTTCTTTATGCAAAATCTCTTGTAGAGTTTAGTACTATAACTGAACTGTAACCATTTACTTAAACGCAGCTACTGATTGCCAGACAATTCACTGTTCATGCACGCCAGTGTCCCAGTTTATATTTGGAAAATATATTTTCATTTATTTTATTTCATACTCCCATGCAGGTTGGGTGCTTATCCATAGGATGTTCATAATCTGGTTAATTGTTGCTAATTGTTTCATAGTTATTATTCCTGGGAAAAAATTAATGATAGGAATGATGTTCTCCCACTAAGGGAACAGACTACCTTGACTTCAAACAGACATTGACTGAGGCTACATATAAGAATCATCTGGGTAGATTTTTAAAAGGATCATGATCCCCAAATCCACCCCCTGATTTGTGCATTTCATTGATTTGGAGGTGGAGGAGCCACGGTATTATTACTATTTTTAATCCTTCCAAGTGTTTTTAATGTGCAGCCAAGGTTGAGAATCAGTGACTTCAAGAAAAATAACTATGATACAGCAGAGAATGGACTGCTTGCTCTCCAGTCTAAGGGAGTTACCCTGACATTCAAATCAATCAAGCCATTATCCATAAAAGAAGAGAAATTGCTACTAGCTGAGCTTTCAGTGCAGCAATCTGGATGGTCAATAGATATAAAAGACTGTAGCTTAGGGACCTGCTAAGTTTGCTGGTTGGCTTAGAGGTGGAACTTGTTGTAAGCACAGTGAGGGATCATTGCATCATGCCAGGGTATCAGTCTTACTGGCCCCTGACTCTGTGGGCCTCTACCCATGCTGTTCCCCATACTAAAAATGCCCTTTATTGCTTCTGCTGTTAATGCTTTGTCTTTCCTCCTGGAGACACCCCAAGCCATGATGCTCCAACAACTACTTCAGGATATCACTAGGTCCTTTCCCCCAACTTTCAGTCTGAACAAAAGTTTGTGAAAAAGGAATTAAAAATAAGTCTATTTGGATGCCCAAACTTTTGAAATCCATGCATTTTTCAAGAACTTCCTGAGGACCCCTCGTGTGTGTGTGTAATAGATACTAAGCATTTATGTCACTGCATATTCTATATTATTTTCGTTAACCTTCAAGCTCACCTCTCTGTAGCCTTTCACAACATTGCCTTTCACTCTAACATTTTTGTGTTTATGCATTTTACTCAACTTTATGAGTTCTTCAAGGACAAGTACTGTAAAATGTATTAAGTCACAAGCCTAGAGGATAAACGGGGAAAGAGGGGAGAGAAAATAACCATATAATGTGTCCCTCCGAGATATAAAACAATATCATCCTAAATGCTCACAACAATTTTTGTAGATTTGACTTTCTAGTCCCATTGAATTTGACCTCAATTTTACTACTAATGAAACTCATTGGGGACTCAACTTAGTGTGGCATTTGGGGTGACAGTAGGTTGGCAACATTGGGTCTTCAGTTCTTATGGTGGAGGGCTAATGATTTGCTACTACTATTTCTCATTCCTTTACTTCTTACTTTCCTTGGGGGTGAGGAGTAGTTCACCTTATTGATGGGTTTGATAGAAGGAATCCTGCTTGCCTACCTCTGCCTCTTTCTCTTTCCATTCTCTGCAGGTTTCAGCTCCCTGCAGGAAGTACAAATTCCCTTTGTGTTTGGAAGCAGTACATTTTCCATTGGCAGGTCCCCGGAAGGGAAAGCTCAGATGGTTCAGAGCTGCCTGTGAATGAGTGCACAGCTATATCTCATTTGGGGGCTCAGCCTTAAGAAAGCCATCATGGACTTATGCCCATGTCATGTTCTTCAACATCACCTTCAAAAGTAACATTTTAATTTCTGTTCCTTTGATGAAAACAAGCATTTCTGAAATGATGGAAAACTCTAACAAGTAAAACAAAGGTGTCCTTTAATTTAGTGGCTTCCTAAGTGTTCTCCAGGAATAATCTCTTTAGTAACAGAATCTTTTTAGAAATGCAAGTTCTCAGGCCCCACCCCAGAGAATCCTGATGCCTGTTAGGAGCATGAGAATGATGAGAATTACTGTTGGGGGCCAGTGCTATGGTGTAGTGAGTAAAGCCACTCCCTGCAGTGCCAACATTCCATAGGGGCCCCAGTCCAAATCCTGGCTGCTCCATTTCCAATCTAGCTGTCTGCTATGGCCTGGGAAAGCAGTGGAGGATGGCGTGAGTCCTTGGGCCTCTATACCTGCTTGGGAGACCAGCAGGTAGCTCTTGCCTCCTGGCTCCTGGCTCCTAGTTTCAGATCAGCACAGCTCCAGCTGTTTTTGCCACTTGGGGAGTGAACCAGTGGATGGAAAACCTTTCTCTCTCTCTCTCTCTCTCTCTCTCTCTCTGTCTCTGTCTCTCCCTCTCTTGCCTCTGCCTCTCCATAACTCTGCCATTCAAATAAATAAATAAATCTTAAAAAAAAAATTACTGTTGCAGAGCCCGAGTCTGTCTCTTTGAGCTCTGTGACAGTAGATAGCAAAATGATGTCTTTACTATGTCCTGCCCAGCAGCCATCTAAGTCAGAGGTCAAGCACAGTTAAATATCAGATGACTGTAAAGTGGGCGGGCACTGCTAATGCAGACTGAGAGATGAGGGTAGCTGGAGAACTTCCGTCTGTCAAATTTTAATTCCAAGCTCTAATCAGAGTGGTTGAGTGATTTTTTGTTTGTTTTATTTTCCTTCCCCATTACTATGGCATTTCCATATCTAAAAGGTTGATAGATTTACTTTAATATGAAATATTTTTCTGTCTTAAAGATACCAGAAAGGTAAAAAGATTATTATCTTCCACTCTCAGCTCAAGGCGGGCAATTGTCTGCCTTTTAGGGTAGTTAACTGCCAAGTTCATTGGGAACAGCAGTTTAAGGCAGTAGTCTTCAATATGTGTACCCCAACTGTCTATATCATTTGAAAGCTGAGTATAAATGCAAATTGCTGACCCCACTCTACACCACTAAGTCACACATTCTTGGAGTGTCACCCCAAAGTTGAAGATTTCACAAGCTTTCCAGGTGACTGCTGCACACTAACATCTGAGGACCAACTGGGTTCTTGCCATCCTTCCTTTGTGGTCTAAGCAATAGTAAGGGCATTATGCAGCAGCTGTTTAGAAATTCAGGTCTCAGGCCCCATACCAGACCTACTACTCACAATCTGCATTTTAACAAACCCCAAGGTGATAGGTAAGCACATTCAAGTTTTAAAAGTACTAGTCTAGTGTTGGGGCCAGCACTGTGGC
Source organism: Sylvilagus floridanus (assembly GCA_949820135.1). NCBI lineage: Eukaryota > Metazoa > Chordata > Mammalia > Lagomorpha > Leporidae > Sylvilagus > Sylvilagus floridanus. The sequence continues at coordinate 72,861,819 of OX463236.1, forward strand.
ACAGTGGGTTAAAGCCCTGGCTTAAAGCACTGGCATACAACATGGATGCCGGTTCTAGTCTTGGCTGCTTCTCTTCTGATCAAGCTCTCTATCATGGCCTGGGATAGAAGTAGAAGAGGGCCCAAGTCCTTGGGCCTATGCACCCATATGGGAGACCCGGAGGAAGCTCCTGGCTCCTGGCTTTGGATCGCCACAACTCTGACCATTGCGGCCATCTAGGGAGTGAACCAGTGAATGGAAGACCTCTCTCTCTGTTTCTACCTCTCTCTGTAACTTTGTCTTTCAAATAAATAAAATAAATCTTTTTTTTTAAAAAAAGTACTGGTCTAGTGTCAACGATGGGAAAGGCAACTCATAGAAGAATGGTATGGGGTTTAATGATGTTTTCTAAGTTACACATAGGCAGCCATCTAGGGAGTTAAGCTGGAACAAGGTGATGTACTTAAACCAGTAAAGAGATAGCAATGAGGAAATCTCCCAGGTTCCGGAAGTCTCTATTTCTTTTTCTGTTTTTATTTATTTCTTTCTTTCTTTTTACAATACATTTGCTTATTTAAAAGGCAGATATACCTTTCTCTCTGTCTCTCTCTCTCTCACTGTCCACTCTGCCTGTTAAAAAAATAAATAAATAAATAAAAAAGGCCGGCCCCGTGGCTCAGTAGGCTAATCCTCCGCCTTGCGGTGCCGGCACACCAGGTTCTAGTCCCCATCGGGGCACCGGATTCTGTCCCGGGTGCTCCTCTTCCAGGACAGCTCTCTGCTGTGACCCAGGAGTGCAATGGAGGATGGCCCAAGTGCTTGGGCCCTGCATCCCATGGGAGACCAGGAGAAGCACCTGGCTCCTGCCTTTGGATCAGCGTAGTGTGCTGGCCGCAGCACGCCTGCCCTGGCAGCCATTGGAGGGTGAACCAACGGCAAAGGAAGACCATTCTCTCTGTCTCTCTCTCTCACTGTCCACTCTGCCTGTCAAAAAAATAAAGGCAGATATATAGAGAGGGAAGCAGAGAGAGAGGGAGAGGGTCAGGGAGAGAAAGATAGAGACAGAGAAAGAGAGAGAGAATCTTGCATCCACTGGCTCACTCCCCAAATTTTTTCAAGGGCCACGCCTAAGTCAAGAGCCAGGAGCTTCTTCTAGGTCTCCTACATGGATGTGGGGGCTCAAGTACTTGGCCATCTTCCACTGCTTTCCCAGGCATGTTAGCAGGGAGCTGGATTGGAAGTGGAACAGCTGGAGCTGGATCCGACACACATATGGGACGCCAGCACTACAGGCAGAGCCATAATGCCCCACCCCGAGCCTCTATTTCTACATGATCTACCTTCATTAACAACATGGTAGCTCAGTGGTCAACCCCACCACCACCACCACCACCACCACCACTGTGCTCAAGTACTTGCGTGTACCTGCAACATAACCAAGAATTTCCTAAATTGCATTCCACTATATGTGGCTTCCCTCAGCAAATTTTTTAGATCTGTGTTACACTTCTAAGCCAGCCTCTTTTGAAATTCTTCTCACAGCAGGTCAGGCTTCCCAGATGTCCACTGAAGGTCATTTCTCAGTCCAAACAGGTAGCAACATAAGATCAATAGGACCAAATCTACGTTGAGCATTTAAACATGTGGCTGAGGTGTGAATAAGTAGTCGGAAAAATTGTAAAAGGTCAGGTAGCAAGTACTAGCTTTGTAACTAGCTAAAGCATTTGTGTATATGTGGCATTTCACAGAACCTTCAGGCTTAGTTTGATTAGTTATTAAAATTACAGTTGGCCAGTGGGAAGAATCATGATAATTGGTATAGGTCATAGATAATCGGAGGTGTCTCTCCCAGTGGGAGGAAACCTATTAAAATCCATTATTTAAAACTCGTTGTCATTCCACTTTCCACTCACATGCAGAAAGACTTGTCCAGATCTTGGTCTCCAAGGAAGAAAGCAGACATCTCCATTGTTCTTTGTTGGTGCTAATTAACATTTTCAAGAGGATTGACTTAGATGCAGCTCTGTATTCCCCCAAAGCAATAATTCCATTCAATTTCCATATCATAGCTTTAGTTCATTAAAAAATTAACTTTTAATACTTCAACATTTACATTACTTTCATTGGTGTCTCCCAAACTTGTAATTACACATAAATAATCCTCAGCCTTATGCACAAGTGCTGAAGGGAGAAAAGACTTTGTTAGAAGAGAATCCAAGGTTTTACTCCTAGTCTTCTGCTTTGGGATATAGTAATGCTTCCTTAACTATAGGGAGCCAAAAAACTCAATAGAAGCTTGAAACTGCGGATGGTTCCAAACCTTACATATATCATTTTTGTCATAACATATACACCTATGATAAAATTTAATTTATAAATTAGATACAGTAAGAGATTAGCAATAAAAATGACAATAAAATTGAACAATTATGACAATAATATATTGGGAGCAACACTTTGCATAGATATTCAGATGCTGCTTGAGATGCCCACATCTCCTATTGAAGGACGTGGATTTCAGGCCTGGCTCCACTCCCAATTCTGGGTTCTGGTTAATGCATACCTCGAGAAGAGTAGGCATTGTATCAAAATGTTGGGTTTCTGCCACCCAGCAGGAAACCTAGACTGAGTTTCCAGCTCCTGGCTTCAGCCTGGCCTAACACTTGCTTTCACAGGCATTTGGGGGATGAATCACAGTGTAAGCAATCTCTCTACAGCTCTCTCTCTCTTCCTCTCTGCCTTTCAAGTAAAATAAATAAATAATTTTCAAAATAGATATATGGTGATAAAAGTTAGATGAATGTGATCTTTCTCTCACAAAACATTTTATTGTATTTTCAACTTTTCACTTAAAGGAAACATATTTACAGTTTCTCTTTGGTATATATGTGTTTTCAGCATTATGACTCTTTTATTTTGGCCCAGGCCAAAGGCAGGAGCCAGGAACTCCATCCTAGTCTCCCATATGGATCACAAGGACCAAGTACCATGGTCAACTTCCACAGCCTTCCTAACAAATTAACAGAAAGCTGGATCAGAAGTGGAGTAGCTGCAACTTGACCCAGCAATTTAATATGGGATGCTGGCATCAAAAGCAGTGACTTAATCAATTGCAATGCAATTCTGGCCCCTAAAAATTTATTTTGATTCCATTTTCCATGAACTTTTTGAAATATCCGTATCTTTATAAATCTAGTCATTCTTTTTTTTTTTTTTTAAAGATTCACTTATTTGAAAGGTAAAATGACAGAGTAGGAGTTACACACAGAGAAAGAGAAAGGGAAAGAACAAAGAGAGCTTTCCTAGCCTCTGAGTCACTCACCAAATGTCCACAACAGCCAGGGCTAGGCTGAGCCAAGCCAAAACCAGGGGTCAGGAACTGCATCTAGGTCTCTCACATGGGTGTCAAGAGCCTAAGTGTTTGGGCTGTTATCTGCTGCTTCTCCATCAACAGGAATGTTGGGAGCATATAGTGGCCAGGACTCAAACCAGCACTCTGATATAAGATGAGGACATCTGAAGTGATGAGTTAACCAACTGTGCCACGCACTCCAACATCTAGTAATTCTTAATTAATGCTGATGGGGAAGGCAAGGGTACTAAATAGAAAGGGCTGGGGTTTTTAGTCATAAAAAGTTATAGTAAAAACATACTAAAAAAATAGCTATTTTCTTCTGGAAGCTGAGTCTTCAAAGGAAACCTGGCTGAGAAGCCAATATCTTCATCTCATATTGGAAATTTTCCTGACTGGAGAATTTCAGATGCACAAAGTGCCTATTTCTCACACGATCTGCTTAGGGAAATGTAATCTGTTAGCAGTCTCTCCTCCTTTATAAAACTACTTCCCACAGTATTCAAGTGAAGCGCTAGATTTTTGCTTGTTTCATTTTGTTTTACTTCCAATTTTCCATGGATATATACTTTTGTAAAATAGCATAAAAGTAAATATCTAGAAAATATAAAATTAAAATGACAGACAGAATACAAGCCTCTATTATTTTTACCACTAGATTCAAGAGTCATAAAATTTCCTTGACAAATTGCCATAAATATTATGAGCTTACTCTCAATCTCTATATTCAGTGTCTTGGTAGGCTGATAACTAAGTTTACAGCTCAGCACTGATGGACTATGATTTGAGCAGGCGTGGTTTTAGAGCATATTCTCAGAGAGTCAATGTGAAATGAGATAGCCCGATGTTTGCATGGGGATAAAGTTCCCAGCAAAGTTATAATAGAAATGCAAACTCAAAATACGTACTTCTGGCAATCAAATAAAATCAACAAGGAGGATTGCTATAGTCAAGAGCAATACTAAATACACACAGAACCCCAAAACATATCATCTACAATTGAAATGATTGGAAAGAGCACAAACTGCACACAGACCTATAGAACCTTCCATGATTTTCCAAAAAGCTTTAATTCTTGATTATGAATGATTTTATAGGCTTGGTCTTCATGACCATTTATTAAAGTGGAGTGACAGGAGCTGGCGCTGTGGCACAGTGGGTTAATCCTCTGCCTGCGGCGCTGGCATCCTATATGGCCGCCGGTTCTAGTCCCAGCTGCTCCTCTTCCAGTCCAGCTCTGTGCTGTGGCCTGGAGAAGCAGTAGAAGATGGTCCAAATCCTTGGGCCCCTGCACCCTCAAGGGAGACCAGGAGGAAGCTCCTGGCTTCGGATAGGCACAGCTCCGGCCATTGGGCCATTTGGGGAATGAACCAACGGAAGGAAGACCTCTCTCTCTCTGTCTCTACCTCTCATTGTCTGTAACTCTATCTCTAAAATAAATAAAAAAAAAACTTTAAAAAATGGAATGATAAATCTTATGCATTTCTGTATACTTCAAAATTTTAAAATGCTATACATATGCCTTTATGCTAATACTTGCTAAGCCTGTAAGTGACAATTACTTTTAAATCAGCACAATGGAATGCAGATACAGATGGGAAATGTACATTGGAGGTGACTTTGTTATATTCATATTCAAAAGCATTAGTATTTGTGTCTAAAATCCTTTCAACAGCTCTTAAAGAATCTCATACTTATCACACTTACAAAGGATAAAAGACTGATAAAAGCCAAGACAGACCAATGTCTCATTTTTGCTACTGAAGGACATAGTTTATTATTCTTAAGGAAAAGTTGTCAGGTAAGATGCATTCTGAAGGAATAAAACTGTGTGTGAATAACACCTGAATGTCAAGAAGTGGACATGGGAAAGGGCAGTCTTAGTCGTTTTCCTTCCATTCCTCTCTAACTTATATGTCAGTTTCTTGATGAGAAAACCCACCTTCACTGATTCTGTACCCTAAGATGGTACAGCGAGGCATTCGGAACTAATGACATGCTACCAAGAGTGCATCTTCACTAAGATGCATGCACATATGCGTAGGTGCCCTCACTCAACTAACTGCAGATTGTAAACATTTGGGAAAAATTACATCTGTACTGAACATGTACAGACATTCTCCCTTGTCATTATCCCCTAAACAATACATTATAGCATTTATTTATGTAGCATTTATATCGTTTTAGCTATTATAAATAATCTAGATATGATTTAAAGTATAAAGGCGAATGTGCATAGCTTATATGCAAATTCTGCCCCATTTTATAGAGGGGAATTGACCATCCATGGTTTTGGGTTTCCACAAGGGTTCTGGAAAAATCCCCAGAAGGCACTAAACTGTATCCATTTTTGCACATATTGTGATTAGCCTACAGAGTCTCTGACATTTCTACCTGAGATTCAGAAACAATATTTTATTGATGAGTGAAGCTTTGCTTTTCTGATTTCTCACCCATTTTATGGTTCCATGAGTAGGGAGCACGAGGCTACTAGAGAAAGGTAATCGTGTCTTGTTCTTTATGATTGCTTAGTCATATTTCCATTTCCATCACGTCATTGGAAGTAGTTTAATTGATTCCTTTTGCAGAGTTTTGAACAACAATCTATCTTCTGACTTCTGTGGACTTGCTCTTCAAACAGAAAGGAACAAGGCAGCGCTGGGCACTTTCTCCAGCACTGTCCTCAGCCCACACTCCATCGCCCTCTGGAGGCCTTTGCCGGCTTGTCTTCAATCACTCCAGGCCTCAGGGAGTTCAAGTCTACCCTTTCCTCTCCCAAGGAGAACTCATGGGTGACTGAGTCTGCCACTAAGGCCCTGCCACTTATCCATGGAAGGATTTGGTTCCCTCATTTCTTTGACTGATTTTTTAAATTCTTTCTTAAATTGTTAAAAAGAAATATTGATTTTTCTGCCCTGGGAGTAGAGAAAGGAAAGAAAAAAAAAATAAGACTGATAATGAGGTCAGAGCAAATGAATGAGTTAATTAAATGCACTTGGCTCAGCAGAAAGAGACCCCAGTGGGTGAGCCAGAGACGAGTCTGTGCTTTGAACCACTGGGACCTCTGTAAAGCTGAGTGTCACTGTGCGTATTTTTATTGGCATTCCACAGGCACTGGGGTAAAGGATTGGAACAAGACAGAATAGAATGAGAGAAAGGGAAAGAGAAAGAAAGAGACTGGAAAGGAGAGGTAGTTATCCAATTATCATGCTCAATTTCCTGCTGTAGAATAGAAAACATAGGAATAAAACAAAACTGCAGTCAGAGATGAAACAAAAGTAGCCAAAGGACTGATAAGGAGACACATTGTCAGGGTCTCCCCTCTCTTTAGCTTGTAACCAGTAACTCCACAGTACTTCCAAATCAAGGACTGGAAATTCATTGCTTTGAAAGACCAATGGGTAAGGGGAGTTAGGGAAGCTGGCTGAGCAAGCAACAGACAACAAGGAATTGGGAGAACTGTGAGAAAAGAGGCACACACAGAGTGGCAGCTCCCCAGCTCCCAGGGCCTCCTGTGTTGGAGGAGAAGCCACAAATATGGCCTTTTTTTTCTTTCTGAAATAACATATAGTGAAAGGCTTAATGTTCCACTAAATAAAGAGTTCAGCAAGTAAAGAAGTAAAAAGACCAAGTTCAGCAGCAAGGGCTGTAAGCAGCAATCAAATGAGATGTGAAATTCACTCATATACTGTGAATTTTAAAATGATCACAGGTCATTAAAACTAGAATAGTATATCATTCTTAACAATTTGGCAAAGATATAAAACAGAGTTTGACAAAACTATATTTGGAGCAATACTGAAATACAAAGGAATTTCTTCTCTTTTTTTGATTTGTTTTTTAAATTTTGTCTCTTACAAGTAAGGGAAAACATGCAACACTTGTCTTTCTGTGTCCAGTTTATTTTATGTACCATGATGTCCTCCAGTGGAAACCATTTTGGTGTAAATGATAAAATTTTATTTTTTATAGCTGAATAATATTTCATTGTGTGTGTATGTGTGTGTGTGTGTATCACAATTTCTTTATCCATCCATCTGACGATGGACACCTTGGTTGATTCTGTATTTTGGCTATAGTGAACAGTGCTGCTGTAAACATGGTGGTACATATATCTCCTTGATACAGTGAGATTTATCCCAGAGGCAAGAATGGTTCAACATTCACAAATCAATAAACATCATAAGTCATATCAACAGAATGAAGAGCATGAACCATATGGACATCTCAATAGATGCATAGAATGCATTTAATAGTATTCAATATCTCTTTGTAATAAAAAAACAGCATCCACAAATTAGGTATAGAGGAATATACCTCAAATAAAAATATGACAAATCGATGGCTAATATCATGCTTAAAGGAGAAAAGCTGAAAGCATTTCCCCTCAGATCTGGAATGACAATGATGTACATGTTTTTTAACTTTCATTTAATAAATATAAATTTCCAAAGTACAACTTTTGGATTACAGCAGCTTTTTCCCCCCATAACCTCCCTCCCACCCACAACCCTCCCATCTGCCGCTCTTTCCCATCCCATTCACATCAAGATTCATTTTAGTATATACTAAGCAAAGATTTCCACAGTTTGCACCCACACAGATATACAAAGTATGAAGTACTGTTTGAGAGTACTAATTACACCATTAAGTCACATAGTACAATCCATTAAAGACAGAGATCCTACATGGGGAGTAAGTGCACAGTGACTCCTGTTGTTGATTTAACAATTGGCACTCTTATGTATGGCATCAGTAATCACCCTAGGCTCTTGTCATGAGTTGCCAAGGCTATGGAAGCCTCTTAAGTTTGCCAACTCTGATCTTATTTAGACAAGGTCATTGTCAATGTGGAAGTTCTCGCCTCCCTTCAGAGAAAGATACTTTCTTCTCTGATGGCCTGTTCTTTCCACTGGGATCTCACTCACAGAGATCTTTCCTTTAGGTTTTTTTATTTTTATTTTTATTTTTATTTTATTTATTTATTTTTTTGCCAGAGTGTCTTGGCTTCCCATACCTAAAATACTCTCATGGGCTTTTTAGCCAGATCTGAATGCCCTAAGGACTGATTCTGAGGCCAGAATGCTGTTTAGTACATCTGCCATTCTATGAGTCTGCTGTGTATCCCACTTCCCATGTAGGATCATTCCCTCCTTTTAATTCTATCAGTTAGTATTAGCAGACACTAGTCTTGTTTATGTGATCCCTTTGACTCTTAATCCTATCATTATGATCAATTATGAACTGAAACTGATCACTTTGACTAGTGAGATGCCACCTTGATGGGATTGAATTGGAGGCCCCTGACACGTTTCTAACTCTACCATTAGGGGCAAGTCCAATGGAGCATGTGCCAAACTGATTGATATACACTTTACTACTAATTCAATATAGTCTTGCTAGACTATATTAGCAAGAGCAATTAGAGAGGAGAAAGAAATAAAGGGCATTGAAATTGGAAAAGAGGAAGTCAAAAATACCCATGTTTGCAGATGACATGGTGTTGTGTAAATGGAAAAATCTAAATCTGGCTTTTCATATTAAATGCTGTGATTTTCAAGGCATTTGTTTTCTTTGGACCCTGTCTTTAACATTAAAGGAAAATGGAGGCCGGTGCTGCAGCTCAATAGGTTAATCCTCTGCCTGTGGCACCGGCACACTGGGTTCTAGTACCGGTCGGGGTGCCTGATTCTGTCCCGGTCGCTGCTCTTTCTGTACAGCTCTCTGCTGTGGCTCAGGAGTGAAGTGGAGGATGACCCAAGTCCTTGGGCCCTATACCCACGTGGGAAACCAGGAGAAGCACCTGGCTCCTGCCATCGGATCAGCGCGGTGCACTGGCCGCAGTGCACCGGCCATAGCGGCCGTTGGGGGTGAACCAATGAATAAAGGTAGACCCTTCTCTCTGTCTCTCTCTCTCACTGTCCACTCTGCCTCTCAAAAAAAAAAAAAATGTAAAGAAAGAAAAAAAAAAGGAAGTAATCTGCGTATGAATTCTTCACTTAAAAAGATTTACTTATTTATTTGAAAGAGAGTTTACAGACAGAGCAAGTGTGCTTCTACCTGATATTCATTCCCTAAATGATTGCAAAGGCCAGAGCTTGGTCAACTGGAACCAGGAGCTAGGAGCTTCATCCTGGTCTCCCAGGCGGGTGACAGGGGCCCAAGTTCTTGGACCATCTTCCACTGCTTTCCTAGGTGCATTAGCAGGGATGTGGATTGGAAGTGGAGCAGCTGGAACTTGATCCAGAACCCAGATGGGATTCTGACATCACAGGCAGTAGTCTTACCTGCTGTGCTACAATGCAAGTCCCTCACATAAATTCTTGTTTAATATGATCAGTATCATCTTATATTATTTCCAAGTTTTTTTTTTATTTATGAACATTCATTTATGCACAATAAAAAATTCCACAAGTGTAGACAGCATACCATGTATTTCTTTCTGTGCCACACACATTCATCTGCATGAACTACAGATAAGCTTTTGCTAGGCCTAAAAACATCTGATAATGTAGTTCTTTCATTTTCCTTTTTCTAGTACCGTTAAAAAAATTAAAAAAAAAAACACTTGCTAATATTTGTAGGACAGTCATTAAAGAAAAGGTCCTCATGTTTTTCCTTAAGAAATTTGCTCATTCTAGAGCCTCTAATTGAACTCTGAAATTTTAGAAACTATTTCCAATCGACCCCACAAAGGAATAGCAAGGTAGTTAGCTTGGCTAATTCAGTTTCTGAAATTAACCTCAATTATCAGAATCAGAAAACAGTTTTTGTGAAGAGCTAGATAGTGAATAGTTCAGGCATCATGGACATTTGGTCACTGTCTGGCTACTCCATTCTGTCCTTGCAGTGCACAAGTAGCCATAGACCAAAGGGAAAGTAACAAGAGTGACTGTGTCATAACTTTACAAAAATGGGCAGTGGACAGGATTTCACCAGAAGACTATAGATTGCCCAATGTTTTTCTTCAAGAAAAATCGTTTCAGCCCGCATTGTCTGTACAACTGCCTCTATTTCAGATTTATTTTCCAATGTAGATAGCTCACTTTATTTAGCATTCTCTTCTACTTCCTGCTGAAAATTACCCCCTTCCTAATCTTTATGTGCCCATGTTATTATAGGCCATTCCCACTCTGATACTTGCAAATCATGACTTCCAATGTCAAATTCAATACAATTCAGCCTTCACTGATTTTTATCTCTCATTTGATTGTTGGAAATAGCTTCCGAATTATTCTTTCTGTAACTTCCCATGCCTCCAATAGTCCACTTGATACACTCAATTTTTTAAAGTAAAATTGTAATCTAATATGTCTTTGTTCAGATCTCTTTTGTGACTCCTTGTTTCCCATAGAAACAAGGTTCTGACTCTTCTGCAAGTCACAGCACTGAGAGACCCTTCTAGCTGTGTGCATGCCTAGTTATTGACCTCTCTTCATCCGGTGCTTGGCCAAACCACTGCTCTGTGTTTTGATTATTATGATCCCTTATGGCTTCTGAACTTTGCTTGGTTAAATCTCAGTTTGCTTTAAGACCACCTGAAGTGCCTTCATCACCAGGAAATAGCTTTGTTTTCCCTTGACCAGATAACTTTCCTGTATCTGTTGTTTTGAGAGCTGTATGTTGCTTGGAGTACTGATTACTTTCCATCTCATGACACAGTTGTTTATTATCGAACAATCTAAGGATAAGATCAAAACCCATGGATCTGGCATTGTAGTACAGCAGGTTAAGCTGCTGCTTGTGTCACTAGCACCCCATATCAGAGTGTTGGTTCAAGTCCTGGTTGTTCTGCTTCGGGTCAGATTTCTGCTAATGCACCTGGGAATATGGATCAAATACTTGGGTCACTGCTATCCATGTGGGAGACTAGGATGGAGCACCTGGCTCCTGGTTTTGGCCTGACCCACCCTGACTGAAATAACCAGGTAGGGCATTTTTGAACCCAATTATGACTACCAAAAGACCTAGATAGAAAATCTGGTGTTTTTTTTTAAGTTTTATTTATTTATTTGAGAGTCAGAATTAGAGAGAGAAAGAGGAGACAGAGAACGAGAGATCTTCAATCTACTGGTTCACTCCCTAGATGCCCACAAGACTGCAGCTGGGCCAATTCAAAGCCAGGAGCTTCTTCCAGGTCTCCCAAGTGGGTACAGGTGTCCAAGGGCTTGGGTCATTTTTTACCACTTTCACGAGACATAACAGAGAGCTGGGTTGGAAGCAGAGCAGCTGGGACTTGAACTGGTGCCCATGTGGAATGCTGGCACTGCAGGTGCCACAGCACCGTCCCCAAGAAATTCTGATTATAGAAACATCACATACCACAGTCAGTAAGTGACATTTCTCAAGCACATTCTTGCTGGCTTTTGAAAGCTTCATGTTTTATATATATTATATGTATTACATTATATAATCTTTATAATTACACCTGTGACAAGTGAGCAAATGGAATCCATTATATAATGTTAGGCACAGAAAGGCCACACAGCTGGTGGATTGCAGAGCTGGACAGCCATAAACCCAACAGTGAGACACAGGGTTCTGAGCTCTTGCTAAACCTTCAGACTTGTACTTCATAGAATTTGGAATGTATCTTACTTATTTCGCCTTATAGAGGCTGTAGTAGTTGTACCTGTGCTTCAATGACATGCCATTGGTCAGAAAGGATTAAGGTTGAAAGGCAGTCTCTTCACTGCTCACCTTTATGATTTCTCAAAACCTAAAAATTTCATATTATCATATTTATTCATACTCCTTTTCAATGTTTATTTTTTATTTATGTTGATCTGCTTAAAAAGCAGAGAGAGAGAGAGAGAGAGAGAGGAGAGAGAGAGAGAGATTGATTATCCATCTACTGGTTGATTCCCCAAATGCACACAACAAAGAGGGCAAGAGTCAGAAACTGTATCTGGATCTCCCACATAGGTGGCATGAATCCCTCACTTGGATTATTTTTTGAGGCCTGCAAAGACTATTATCAGGAAGGTAGATTGGAAGCAGAGGAGCCAGGACTATAATTGGCACTTGACATGGGCTGAGAGCATCATAGCAGCAGCTTAACTGTGGATATGACATAATGTCTCCCCCTGTATGATTGATTTTATAAGTTAAATTAAGTTTTTCCATTGTCATCCAAGCTTAGTATTTGGATATGAGCAAATTTCATTTTCCTCTGGTTCTCTCTTGTTAACCCTTAAATGTTCAACATGATGTTGCTTTGTTCTTGGAGACCATAGGAATTTACAGTAAATATTCTGAAAGTTGTCTATGGTTTGTGTTTTGCCACATTTCTTTCTTTTTTCAAAATATTTCATTTATTTAGTTGAGAGGTAGAGTTACAGATAGTGAGAGGGAGAGGCAGAGAGAAAGGTCTTCCATCTGCTGGTTCACTCCCCAAATGGCTGGAGCTGGGCCGATCCAAAGCAAGGAGCCAGGAGCTTCTTCTGGGTCTCCCACATGGGTGCAGGGACCCAAGTACTTGGATCATCTTCTATTGCTTTCCCAGGCCATATCAGAGAGCTGGATCAGAAGAGGAGCAGCCAGGACTAGAACTGGAGCCCATATGGGATGACAGTGCCGCAGGTGGCGGATTAACATATTGCACCACATCACCAGCCCCTTGCCACACTTCTAAAGAGATGTTCCAGGTATTATTTCATGACCAACATAATCTTCAGTTTGGTAGTGATTGTATTCTTCCGTGCTTCCTTTCCCTTTGCTCTTGTGCTGCTTATGCCCCAGACTCTCCCTTGAAACATCAATAGGTACAGAGAGAGCCTGAGAATAAATAATGAGTGTCAAGGGGATGCTGTTGAGTGGCTAATCAATTGCCTAGGGCTTCTGTAACAGAAAAGATGTCCAAAATCAAGGTGTATGCAGAGCCATGCACTCTCTCTGAATCCTCTAAGGGAGGATTTCTTTTTTCTTTTTAGCATTTCTGGTGTTCCAGGCATCCCTTGCTTGTGGTGGCACAATTCTAACCCATGCCTCCACTCTTCCATGATTTTCTTCTCCTGTGTGTGTTGTGTGTATGTGTGTGTATGTTCATATAGCTTTCTTTTTTTTTTTATAATAACACCAGTCATACTGGATTAGGGCACATACAAATGACCTCAGCTGAAATTATTAGATCAACAAGTACACTATTTCCTGATAAGTCCACATTCACAGATACTGGGATTTAGGGCTTCAACATATAATTTCCAGAGACCCAATTCAATATATAAAAAGGGATCAGTCCCCGTTTCCTCTCTTTTATCCTGCTGTCATAGGTCATACTGAGGAAAAAAGAGAGTGAGAGTAGACTGTCCCGTAGAAAACTTAAGCATGAAATCTGTGTGCTTACAATTCCTTTCCCTTTGACAGTCTCTCAGCCTTCAGCTGTCATCCTGCTCTCCACTTGTATTTCTCTCCTGGTCTTTGCTTCTGTCCACAAATCAACTTGGACAGTAAGGATCATTACAGAAAGGGGCCCAGACTATCCCTGTTCCTTCTCATAGCCAAATACTCCTGTACAGGGCTGAGTCAGGTGGAAAAGTTTACATATGTCTGGGAATTATATTCTGTAAGTATACAGAGGAGTGCAGGCTTTGCAACCATGGAAAACTGGGTTTTTGTCCAAATCCTGGATTTATATGCTCAATAATTCATGAATATTTGAGTTTTATAATAGAAAAATGGAGGTAAAATGACCTTGTAGAATTATTATAATGATAAAATGTAACAATATATGAAGTATTTGGTATCTAGGTAGTCCCTAGCAAAGTCATTTTTTAAAATTTGGGATTATGAGTAATATTTTTCTAAAATTTTTAACTCTGAGAAATCTCCACAAATAAGCATTATGCAACATTTCACTCAAGCTATGGTGTCATGAAGTCTATAGTTTAGGTATATTGTGAGCTGCAGAAATCAGTTTATGAAGGAAATAGGCCCTGCAGTTTTCTAAACAAGTGATTTATTTATTTGAAAGGCAGAGTTACAGAAAGAGAGGAAGACACATGCAAACACACACACACATGCGTGCACACACACACACAGAGAAGATCAATTGATCGGTTGATTTTCCATCTGCTGGTTCACATACCAAAAGCCTCCATATCCAAGGCTAGGCTAGGCTAAAGCCAGGATCCTGGAACTCCATCCAGGTCTCCCACATTTATGGCAGTGTCCCAAGTACTAGGGCCATTTTCCTCTGCTTTCGCGAGTGTATTAACAAGGAACAGGATGGTGGTATTAACAAGGAACAGGATTGGAAGTGAAATAGCCAGAACTCGAATCAGTCTCCCAGTGCTCATAATGGATGCAGGTTTCACAGGCAGAGGTTCAACCTGCTGTCCAACAATGCTGAAGGCCCTGAATTTAAACAACTGACCTAGAATCAAACCTTTGGAAGAGATTCTAATTTCTCCTTTGATGAAAGTTCTTGTTAATGTGAAGAGAGCAATACCAGAGTTGATTTCTGCCCTACATCATGCCTTCCAAAATATACTGTATTTTCCCTTAGATCTCTTGGTTTCAGGCCATTGAAATACATGTGGCTTCCAATACATTTATTGGAAGCAGAGAAATAGTTGAACAGCCTGCTCATCAGACATATATGAACAAGATATCTCAAGGAAACACGGATAGTTGTACATCTAAGCCTTCATGATGAATTACTAATCTGTTGCCACTTGGCACTTTCAAACAGCTTTGCTGAAAACACATATTTTGGGAGGAGCTGACCTGACTGAACTAGGTTGTGACCTCCCACTCACTGCCTTAAGAATGAGAGGTCCTTATTTTTAAAGCCTCAGAAGGACTGCATGTGCTGGAGAAGCTCCCCAAAGGACAATCTAAGTGCTGTCAACAGGACGTAAATGAATGTCTGGCAAGGAAAAAGGACAGATGTCTATGATGTTGTCATTTCAGCAGCACAGATTCTTTATCTGCAACCTTAGCTAAGAGTTGCCCTTGACACATTTAATGAAATGTATCAATTTGGTGAATGACGGCTTGCCTTTTTCCTAATAGGGCTGATAGACCAATGGAAAGGTCATACAAGGAGTGTTAGGAAAATCCCACATCTAAAGCTCTTAAAGAATCTCTCTCAGGGCATTTCTTCATTTTGATTAGTATGCAATTTTTTAACATGCATAAAACCTTTTGTTACATGACAACCGTTTATCAGATGTTGACAAAAGATTAAGTGACTTTGATGTTTTAATGCTCATAGCAGATTAGAATCCCTCAAACTAGGAAACAAGCAGACTAAATGGGGCATGAGTTGGAGGGGAGGCTGCCTTTCTAAGGCTGAATGCTGTGGAGGACACCTGTTTTCTGCTAGGGTTGGGAGGGGACTGCAGAGGTGGGCTTCCAGGCTTCGAAAAGACACGCTCCCCATCTATAAGGACAAACAGACCAGGAGGAGGAAAGACAAAGGGAAAACAGAAAGATTATAGGAAATTTACTGTAAGCATTGCAGTCTCTGTCTGCATCAGAGATCCCATGTGTGGTTCATGGGCAGAAGGGACACGGTCAGTGGACAGTTGCCTATTTCCTTTTCCATCTTAGTTCAGCTCTAATGAATGTTCTGTCATGCATTTCTAACACCCTCATTTTACGAAAAGGAAATCAAAATTTCACAAATTTTAATTCACTCCAAAGTCCATAGAGCAAAGCAGTAATGGCATAGTGATTCTAGAGCAGGCCATCTGGCTCCAGAGATCCCCCTTTGCACCCTGAGCTAGACAGTCACACTGTTACCCCAATTTTACCTTTCTACAAGGGCGGAATAATCAAGTTATCCTTCAAGGAGATATGTAAGCAATCATATGAGAAGTTATATATTTGAAGGATGTCTCTTTTCAGTAGAAGTGCATCCCTAAAATCATTCAGGCAGGCAACCTGGTCATGCATGAGGGAGTCCTCTTGGTATGGTTGTGATTTAGTTCTTATCACATGACAAGCAATACATTGGGTGCTTTTACATGTGTTATCACATTCTGCATCATATAGCTGAGGATACAGGCCCAAGGTCAAACAGTGAGTCCTTAACAGGACTGATAAGAACTCCAGTCACTTCATTCTGAGCCTCCTCCTTTTTGCACTGCTCTGTGCCATCCTCTGGGGCTTCAGTAATTGCAGGTCACAATGTGACTTTCTTGGATGCAAGCCTGCTGAAGTGAGAACACACTGATCTCTGGATGTCCTGAGATGGGAGTGAGGATGCCTCCTATTGATTCTATCTCACCATCATTTCTCCTTGAAGTCTTACAGATTTCCCTTTCCATCAAGCTTTCTTTACAAATAAGCCTAGGAAAGGCTGGAGAAGCATTTATCTGTCAGGTAGATTTCACTGTCCTGAAGAAATGTTAGCCTTTTCACACACCAATGCATCCTTCTTAAACACTTGTGGTAAACCAAGAGATGTCTTCTGAGACCAGACTGATGGTAGAGGTACCTACACACCTGCTCATCAGATACAAGTCCAGGCCACAGCTCAAGGCCCTCCATCTAGCTCCAGAGAGGACAAGGCTGCAGGGAGGTTTCTCTGCTCCAGAAAGACTCATTTGACTAAAGTTCCTTGAGTTAGGTAGGGTGAGCAGATAACAGGGACCATGCAACATATTTTGAACACATGCTCTATTCACCTGTATGAATAGATGAGGCCAATAGTCTTATTCTCTAGGTTTTTCAATTTGCAAGCAATCCTTAAAATGCCCCATTTCCTCTCTACTATTTCCTACCTACACCTATTGTGCTGTAGATGGCAACAGTTATAGAAACTCATAATGTTTCTCATTCTTCATAATGCTTGATACAATTATTGTGCGTTTAGTAAGAGCTCAACAAACTCTAAACAGTTGAGAGAGTGACTCACAAGACAGTTGTCAGGCTAGAGTTAGCATGAAACAGAAGTCTAACATTTCTGAAAAGTTTTTCAAGTCCAGGGTACATCATGACAAACATCTAGGTGACCAAAAGCATAGACAAGCTACACTAAAATTTTTAGGCTTTATTTTCACACTTAGCACATGTAGTACAAAGTCAAAAGCAAGCGCATCTTTGCAAACTATTGAAGCCCCACCTCTGCCCAGTACCATGTGGTAGACAATATACTTGATTTAAAGTATAAACATTATTTGTTTGCAAAAATTTTAGTATTCAAATAATTAACCATAAGTATAAACTCTATATTTTATGAAATCAAACTTTAAAATTGTATTTTCCTAAGTAGTATACAATTATTTATCATGATTAAAATATGTGAAATTAGATAATAAACTCCTGCCTGAATGTTTTTTCTTGTGTTGATGCGAATTCCTTTGTCTCCTCATTCATCACATGTTTACTTGGGAGAGGCAATATGCGTGGACCCATGCTAGAAAGTAGGGCCACAGGGATAAATGCAACATAGCTTTTACATTTAATAAACTCACAATTCAGTAAACTTGCATGTAGCTTATTGTAGTAATACTTATCTAAGATGAGGTATGAACTGGCTTATAGTTTAGAAGGAAGAAAACATGAAAGAGCAGTAAATGAACCTGTCTAGAAAACATACAATTTAAAGTGCAAAGTCCTGGAGGAACTGGAAGAAGATGCAATATGAGAACAGTTAAAGGAAGGTTGAAAAGGACCTGAGATACTTCTTCCAATGCTAGCAGGAAAGAGAAGAGCATATATAAAACTATACATACAGGGGCCAGCACAGTGGCATAGCAGGTAAAGCCACAACCTGCAGTGCCAGCATCCCATAGGGGTGCTGGTTTGAGTCCCGGCTGCTCCATTTCCCATCCAGCTCTCTGCTATAGCCTGGGAAAGCAATAGAAAATGGCCCAAGTCCTCGGGCCCTTGCACCCATGCAGAGACCTGGAAGAAGCTCCTGTTCCCAGCTCCTGGCTTTGGATGGGCAAAGCTCCGGCCATTGTGGCCATCTATGGAGTGAACAAGTGGATGGAAGACCTCTCTGTTTCTCTCTCTGTTCTGCTTCTCTGTAACTCTGCCTTTCAAATAAATAAGTAAACCTTTAAAATAAGAAAAAATAAAAGTATACATACAAACAAGTCTAGAGAGGTGTCAGAGGGGGTGGGAATGACCTTTGAGAAAATTCTCCTTTACGGTCCTGAAGGCCCCTAATCATCATTCTAGTTCATGGTTTTGTTTTGTTTTGTTTGTTTTTTTCTGTAGTTTGGAATAAAATGAATTAACAAAGTATAACTTTTGATCAAGGCTTGGTTTCTCCTTTTTTCAGAAAGCCAGATTTCCATTTGCATCTCAAATGCCTGTGGCATTCCTCTTGGACATAGCCATCAGAGTTTATAAAGGAGCCAAAAATTTCCTCTCTTTGATGATGTGTCTGGCCATAAGCAAAACCCTCTGTCACCCTTAGAGAAAGCTCATTTGCCTGAACATTTTTAAGAGAGGGAGAGAAAAAAAATATCATCAGCAGAAGGATGAAAGCAACATGGTAGTGATCAGTGTTTACTATCTTGGAGCAGAGAAAAAAACAGTGAAAACTATCCGAAAGGATTTGGTGCTTCCTGGAGCCCTGAGATTTTGGATCCTGGATTGTTTTAAGGACACTAGAATATGACTAGGCCAAACCAAGAAGAAAATATCTGTGTTTTTTTTAAGCTTTATTTATTTGAATGGTAGAGTCACACACACACATACAGAGAGAGAGAGAATCTTCCATCAAGTTTTTCATTCCTTAAATCATTCCTTAAATCATCAAAACACACAGGGCTGAGCCAGGCTGAAGCCAGGAGCCCAGAGGTCCATTCTGGTCTTCCACATGGGTGGCAGGGATCCAAGCACTCTGATCTTAGTCCTCTGCTTTCCTAGGCACATTCGCAGAGTCTGGATCAAAAGCAGAGCAGCTGGGACTCGAATCTGCACTCTAACATAGAACGCCGGCATTGCAGGGGGCAGCTTAGTCCACTGTGCCACAGTGCTGGCCCCCTCTCCATGCTTTTCAAGTGCTCTGGTCTGTGAGGCTGGAAATGTCACCAAGCATAGCCTCACAGAAAGAGTTCTGTATCCTTCATTGAGATCTGTTTCTCTCCTTTTTCTTCTTCAGTCATTGAACAACAGCAAAAATAAACATGGTTGGGGCTGGCTGTGGCGCAGGGTGTTAATGCCCTGGGCTGAAGCACTGGCATCCCACATGGGTGCCAGTTCTAGTCCTGGCTGCTCCACTTCTGATCCAGCTCTCTGCTATGGCCTGAGAAAGCAGTAGAAGATGGTCCAAGTCCTTGGGCCCCTGCACCCCTGTGGAAGAGCTGGAAGAAATTCCTGGCTTCTGGCTTTGGATGGGCACAGCTCCAGCCTTTGTGGCCAGTTGGGGAGTGAACCATGGAAGATCTCTCTCTCTCTCTGCCTGTCCTCTCTCTATAGAGCTCTTTAAAATAAATAAATAAATCTTTTAAAAAATGCATTTAAAAAAATAAACATGTTCATGAGCTTTGATGGAATGAATTTCATCTCTAACCCTAACTTGCAGTGTTTCAAAATGTGGCTGGATTTGCAGATAAGGTCTTCAAAGAGGTGATTAAGTTACAATGAGACCAGCAGGGTGGGTTCTAATGCAATCTGATTGATGTTCTCCTAAGAAGAAAAGAAACACCAGTTGCTGCTGGATGTCATCACTATGAATCATCTAATACATAAAGGAGAGAGTCAGAGAGACAAGGCCAAGTAAGGGCACAGGACAAGAAAGCTTCCTGCAAACCAAAGAGAGAGACTGCGAAGAACTAGACCTGCCAACAGCTTTATGTTGAATGCCGAGAAAATAAATTTTGGTTGTGCAACCCACTCTGTTGTGCTTGGTTATGGCAGTTCCAGCAAACTCATAGACAGGCCATGCTGTAAAAATTCATGTCTCCATTGCTCCAAATAAGAGCAGGAGTTGAGAGGTAGGCCACTTCGAAATATCTTCTTGGACATTCCGAGATAATCCTTCCTGTATCTGGGAATGGATTATGTGATTAGCTCCTATCCACAAACTGTGATACCACAAGGTCCTATTCATTACTCAACAGATAATTTACATAAGTAAGTTCTTTTTACGGAAGGAAATAGAAATATCTAGATCTTTCTCTAGATGATTATGCTTACTCTGTAATAATTCTGTTTGAAAATAGCAAAGCTAGTCTTTCTGTCTTCAGATGCAAAAATCAAAATTGTGATTGGCTGTCATCACCATCAATCATCTAATATACAAACGAGCAGGTCTGGTAGCATCCTGCCATTTCTGGGGATAGGACTTTTTCTTACTCTCTGTCATCCCTCCTGAGGCTGAGAGTCTTATCAGCGTAGGCATTTGAAACAAAAGAACAAAACCTCTCTGGCAGACAAAACAAGGCTGGAAACAGATGCTACTATTTGATATTATTATGAATGGGAAATAAAGGGGTCTTGTTTCTTATTGATTTCTGCCTCTCCATGGTATGTTCTAATTGTTGTGATTAAGAAACAATGCATTAATTTGACCTAGCACAAAGAAGAACATCACAGACAATCTTAGCCAAAGATCCAAAACAAGTAGGGAGTGGGCATGTGTTTCAGCATGTAGGATCCTGCTTTGAGATGCTCTTAATGCCAGCTTCTTGCTAATGCTCACTCTGGGATGCATCAGGTTCAGTTAATTGAGTCCCTGACACCTAATAAGACGCCTGGATTGAGTTCCCAGCTGCCTGTTTCGCCTGGCCAATCCTCAGCTGTTATAGGCATTTGAGGAGCAAGCAGCAGATAGGAGATCTCTGTCTGTCTGTTTTTCTGCATCTTTCCATCTCTCTCTGCCTCTCAGCCTTCCAAACAAATAAAAATTAATTATTTAATTTAAAATTTAAAATAAATAGAAAATTGCAGGGTGCAGGCATTGTGATTCGGGGGTTAAGCCACTGCTTGGGAAGTCCATATCCCTTATCAAAGTGCCAGTACAAGTCTGAGAAACTCTGCTACTACTTCAGCTCCCTCATGCATCCTGGAAGACAGCAGATGATGGCTCAAAGGCTTGGGACCCTATGTGAGAGACCCAAATGGAGTTCTAAGCTCGTGGTTTTAGCCTGATGAAGCTCTGGTTTGTTGCAGGCCTTTGTGGAGTAAGCCAGCAGACAGAAGATCTCTCTCTCTCTCGTCTCTCTCTCTTTCCCTTTTTCCCTCTGTCACATTTACTTTCAAGTAGATGAAAAATAAACAAAACATTTAAAAATAAGTTGGAAGTATAATCATCTACCAATGATTGAGGAGGGATGGAGCAGCACAAGGCTTGCAAAAGGATAGAGAAAGTTTGAGTTGCTGTTCTGAAGAGTAAGAGACAGAGCAAGGAAATGCATGGAAAGACTGTTCAAGGCAGTAGGGGCTGTGGCTGAGGTTGGAAGCTGAATCTGTAGTGACCTGCAGTCAAATCTGAGACTTCTTCATACCACCTCCCTCACCCCAACAGCTGCCTCCAAACAATCACAGAGACCAGCCCTTGCTAGTGCCTTTATAATTCTCATCCGTGTCATCTGTCTGCTTTCCTGATTGGGACTACCTAGTTCAGATCTTCTAGGTCCCTCAAAGGCACAGGTGCAGCAGATAAGAGCA
Organism: Sylvilagus floridanus; assembly: GCA_949820135.1. Taxonomy (NCBI): domain Eukaryota; kingdom Metazoa; phylum Chordata; class Mammalia; order Lagomorpha; family Leporidae; genus Sylvilagus; species Sylvilagus floridanus. The sequence goes on from OX463236.1 coordinate 72,883,726, forward strand.
CAAGTTCAGTAGTCAGGCTGAGTTTTTACCCTGGCTGGTACACTTGCCTATTGTGGGAAACGTATGTACATCTCCTATTTTTTTAATCTGTGCAATTTAGCAATGTTAGTGTGACCTACTTTATGGCATTATTATAAAGATTAAATGAAATGATTCAAGTAAAATATGTAGAGTAGTAAAAATAGTAATTATTAGATGAAATTATTATACTGAAAAATAGAAATTTTTTATACTTAAAAACAAAGCTAGACTAATACAATCTTCCCTCAAACCTCATCCCCTTTCAGTCACTCTTATCAAAACCATTAACTGGCTCACCTTTATCATCAACCAAAATAAACTTCTGGGCAACATAAATCTTTCTGGGGGCTGGCATTATGGTGTAGCATGTAAAGCTGCAGCCTGCAGTGCTGGCATCCCATATCGGCACAAGTTCAAGACCCAGCTGCTCCATTTCTGATCCAGTTTCCTGCTGATGCACCTGGGAAAGCAGTGGAAGGTGGACTAAGTGCTTGGGCTCCTGCACTGACGTGGACGACCTAGAACAAGCTTTTGACTCCTGGCTTTGGCCTGGCATAGCCCTGGCCATTGTGGCAACTGGGAAGTGAACCAGCAGATGGAAGAGCCTTCCCCCAATCTTCGCCTCTCCCTGTGTCTCTTCCTCTGTCTGTATAACTCTGACTTTCAGATAAGTAAATAAATCTTAAAAAAAAAAAAAAACCTCTTTCTGGATCTGTCCCCAGCTTGTCCCTTTATCCCCCTATCATCTTTCCTGATTTCACTCCTTATTCCCTCTACACTCTGCAATGCAGCCCTGTTAATCTATTTGGGCCTTCAAAGTAATGGTGTTCTGTTGCCTTTTGGAGTTTAGCACCTGACCAAGGACGTCCTCCCTGATCTCAGAATTGAGGACAACTGAGCCTCTACAGAGCATAGGCCTCTAACTCTGTTCTCAAGGCATGCTCTGTATTACTGAACCATGGCTGCTCTCTAATTTTCTGTTTTCTCAGCTGGAATGTAGAGCTCAGGAGGGCAGGAGCCAAGCATTCTAGAATTGCAGATTCTGGCACACAGGAGCACTCAACCATGGAGCAGGCATTTAGCTTAGTAGTGAAGATGCCTGAGCACCAAATCAGAGACCCTGGGTTGGATTTCCAGTTCTGGACTTGAGCCCCAGCCCAGCACAGGCCATTGCAGGCATTTTGGGAACTTTACTTGTCTTTTTTAGTTTTTTAAGAATTTTAATTAATTTATTTGAGAGGTAGAGTTACAGACAGTGAGAGGGAGAGACAGAGAGAAAAGTCTTATGTCCTCTGGTTTAGTCCCCAAATGGTCGCAACAGCTGGAGCTGCACCGATCTGAAGCCAGGAGCCAGGAGCTTTTGCCTGGACTCCCATACGGGTGCAGGGGCCCAAGGGCTTGGATTACCTTTTACTGCTTTCCCAGGCCATAGCAGAGAGTTGGATGGGAAGAGGAGACTGGAACCGACGCCCATATGGGATGCCGTCCCAGCAAGTGGAGGATTAACCTAGTGTGCTGCAGTGCCAGCCCCTCTATTTGTCTTTCTTTCCCATAATTTATACCCACCAATTAGAACTGCTCATGAGAAAATGGTTTGGGTAACCTTGACCTCAACAGAGACCTTTACCCACTGGTTCTTCTCTCTCTGGCTCCCACTGGCCGGCTGACACAGTGCTCCATTCAGTCCTTACTGGCAGTCTTTTTCTTTCTGGGATCTGTTAGTAATATACCATTATTGTCATTTCCTGTGTTTGTTGTTCTACCTCCTCTTACATCTCGCCTGACTAATATACCTGGATCTAACTTTTCTCCAAGTTAAGACTCTCCTACAGAGTGATTATCCTTGCAGGAACATACTGGACATAGGGCAAGTAAGACCAAAAGGTCAATGCGAACAAGGTTCCTGGGAGAGGTACACCTGTTCTCAGATTGAACACACAGGCATTGGGCTTTCCACCAGGATAGAGAAGTATCCTTGAAAGGCACACTGTAAACATCCATGACTACCTCTCCAGGATCCCCATTGTGGCAATCCCAGAGTTTATAGCCACACTCCCTACAGAGACCTTCAGACTGAATGAACAGCAAAATGCAGCACTAGAATCAGGAGAAATAGCAGTGCAGAATCATCAGTGACATTAAACAGAAAAGATTTCCCAGGACCAAGGCATTTTTGGGAATTTCAATCCACTGGTTCACTCCCCAAATGGTCATAAAATTATTGGTTTGGCCAGGCTGAAACCAGGATCCAGGAACTCCATCTAAGTTTCCCACCTGGGTGGCAGGGATCCAAGTACTTGGACCACTATCCACTGCCTTCCCAGATGCAATAGCAGGAAGATGGCTAGAAAGCAGAGGTGATCGGAATTGAACCAGTGCTCCAATATGTGATGCTGGTGTTGCAAGCTGGAGCTCATCCCACCTCTCCATAATCTAGAACCCACCCATCAAGATAATTTCTTGAGGTCTGAGATTATGTCATTAAAGCACTTTTCCAATTTTTATTTGATCATCATTTTACATTTGCCAAGAAGAGTCTGTGGGGAACCAGACTCTTTGGAAGGCTCTGCATTTGAATGGCTCATAAAAAATATCATTTAAAAAAGCATGATAGATAATATTAATATGAGTTCACCTTGTGTGTTTGTTTAAAGGCATCCATATCTGAGGGATTGATTAACTCTGGGTGCCATATCAAAATAGACTTGATGGGTCTACAAATTAAGATAGGACCTTGGAAATTAGGGTTCACACCAAATTATTGCCTCTTCTTAGGTCCTCTGAGAATAGCCAGCTGCTAGGATAGGTGATTTATCTGTGGCCTCACTCTCTGTGGTTTTGTTCTTTTATTTAATGGACATAATGGCCCCCTTATCTACTATCCACTGTTTAACCACATAATTAATTAATAAAACAAGAATGAATTTTTCTGGACTATGCTTTAGTCAATGTCCATTAAAGTGGCAAAATTACTTCTTCCAAGAGTCTTCATGCTTTTTAAGTGTAATTGACTTTTCACTTCCAGATTTTTTTTTATCTGTTTGGACAGTTGGCTTAAAACATTTTTATGATGCACTAATTCAGAATAATTAAACATTGTTTTCAGAATTTTCTTTCTGTTTGTAGGAATAACTTGAAAACAATCATGTTAGAGGAAAAATAAGACAAAGTTATTTTCTGAAGATTTCTAGGCTAATGGTAAGTAGGCAGAAACTTTGACAGTTGGAGGGCAGGCATTGGGGCTCAGCAGATTAACCTGCCTCTTGAGACACCACATACTATTTTGGAGTTCATGGCTCAAGCCACTCCAGGCTTTTGTGCACTTCAGATCCAGCTTTCTGTTGATGTGGGGTGGGGAGGGGAGCAGCAGATGATGGTCCAAGTACTTTAGCTCCTGCCACCCATGAGGGAGAGCTGTATAGTTTTCTGGTTGTACAGGCATTTGGGGATTTGAGGAGTAAACCAGATAATCTCTCTCTCTCTTTCTCTCTCTCTCTCTCTGAAATAAATATTTTAAAAAATTCAAATACTATAGGAAGAAGCCCTAGTTCTTTCATTGCTCACTGATTGTTCTGGTCCATTTATAGGGAATTACTTTCTTGTAGGTCACCCTCCTTTGTTCATCTTTTCTGTTCAAAATGCCTGAGGCTATAAAACCACGAAATTGGTGAATCCTGCAGCAGAGAATCCATGAGGACTGCCCCACATTTTGAAACACTCATCACAATAGTGGTCTCAATGCCTACACCTTTGGTTCTCAAACTTGAAGAAACACTAAAATCACCCAGACACTTCCAGGAGTCACCCTCAGAACATCTGATTCAATAGGTTGGAGGTAACCTGTAAAACTGCTAGTTTGTATAAATTTCCTATTGTTTTTGATGTGTCGGTTCTGGGAGCCACATTTGAAGGGTGTTTATTTTTCATTTTTCAATGAATGAAATTGGGCCAAAGGCCAGAAACTGCCCAGAGCCTCACTTTTGGTCCTGATAAGTATCTGGAGTCACCCCATCCTTGGAGGTGAAAACCACCCATGACAGTGTCTTCATAGGCAGTGTTCATGGGGCTTTGATTCCAGGAACCCCTGTGGTTAACAAAACCTGTAGATGTCCATGTGACTTATGTAAAAGGATATAGTATTTGCATAGAACTTCTGCACATTCTCCCATATATTTTAAGTCATGTCTGGATTGTTTTTAAATCCAATACAGTGTAAACACTGTGTGAATAGTTGCTACATTGGATAGTTTAGGGAATAATGACAAGAGAAAAAAAAAGTGTGTGCATGCTCAGTATCCAAATACCTTTGATCCACAATTGATGGATCTGTGCTTATGGAACCCTTGGATATAGAGAGGGCTGACTGCTATACCAAATCCACAAAAAGAAGCAGAGGTTTGGGGCATGCATTTTACAGTAATTTCATTTTTAACTACAAACTTCTAGCTGCCACTTATAAGCTACAAAATGGTTTATTCTCTCTGCAGTTTCCCTTGGAGACTTCATATGAATCTATTCAGTAAGCAGTGCTGCCACCTTCTGATTTTCAATTGGAAATGTGTATTTAAAAGTTGTGCTTTGGGTTGAATGCATGATGTATTCAGCAAGTACTTATTTTAACAATTTTTTCTTCATGAATACATTATCTCCCTTGGGTCTCTTACTTCAAATGGTGCTACTGTTTCTTGATAGAACATTTCTATACCAAACCCGTGTACTCTAATCACAGCCCCTCAAAATTTTATAAAATCTGCCCCCACTGTAACCACCCTCCCTTTAGGATATGGAGCCCTGTGCCAAAGAAAAGTACAAAAGATTGTGAAATTTCTTGTGGGTGGGTTGATTTTCAAAGACTATTTAAAAATGATTTTCAAACGCTTGCTCACAAAGTCTGCTTTGTAACACTCCCTTTAAAAAATTCTTTTGCTATGGCTATTCATTGCACCCTATGGAGATTTAGCCTCAGAAACTCCTCCCTTATCTGTTTGTTAGAACTCAGCTGAATCACTGTATATTCCTTCAGCTGCAATAATAGACTATTAGAACTTGCTGGAAGTAGAGAAAATGTTGTCATATCCAGTCCCATGATTTCATCCCATAGATCAAACTCTGTCTCAAGATCTTACCCAGTCAATGAAAGAGCTGGAAACTTCTTCAAACCCAGTCCTCTTCTCAGGACAGACCTTGCCTGCAGGAGCCCAAAGGTCATCTCTTGTTAATTCCAGTGTCCCATGGGATGGCACACTGTCATTGACTAAGCCTAGTTGATGTACTCACTCTTGTTACCAAGGGTCAGAATTTCTAACTGGATGAGGGGAAACAGCAGTGACTCAGTATAAAGTCACTCTCTTGAAGTCATATCGCTACAATAAACCATACTTAATACTAAGATTAAGGTTTGACTCCAAAGTTCTCCAAATCTCCACTGCCCGTGGTTAAGGGTATAAGTAGGGCAGAAGAATGCTCCTGAGCCAACAGTGCTGATATTCAGTCTCTTTCTGGTTCCTCCAACAGGCTAAGGACATGATCTCTCTCCCTACCTCATCACCTTTCCACCTTAGTAGAGACTAAGCTAGGAAGTCTGTTAAAAACAGTTGATTTCCTACCCTATTCCACAGTGTGTCCCCAGATTTTCAATCAGACAGGAGAGAACAGAAGGAGAAATTAAAGTTGAAAATCTGACTCTAGTTTACATGTTTCTGGATCTCTGTTGGTAAAAGCTAGCTCTTTGATCTTGGGAAAATAAAGCTTCATCTCTCAGTTTCCATATCTGATATCAAATATTATTCCTTCTTTTAGGATTGGTGTGATGATCAAATGAGTGTTTTATAGTAAAGTGCTGACCACAGTGCCAGATAACAGTCAATAGTGGCTCTCACCGTAATGATTTTCATTACTAACATAATCACTTCCAATATGCTGTTAGAAACTGACAGAAATGATCTGACCTTTCTTAGAATACCTCTACTCCACATTTCCAGGAGTTCTTTATTACATAAACCCTGAATAGTTTGGATGAAAAACTGAATTTATGCGACTTTCAGGGAACAATATGTTGGTTTACCTCTGACCAAATATTTGATTGAAAGGAGAAAGTACCTTAAAAATGCTCTGGGTGTATTTGCAAAGCCTGTGGCCAGTGGTATGAGCACTGTGTTGGAACAGGAATAGGGTCTGCTGCTTAACTTATCCCAGGCTTCTTTTATTTTAATCCTCTAAAAACAACCTTCTGGATCATACATGACACCCAATCCTGCCTTATTAACTGGAAACTAAATGAACATTCAAGAAATTTAATGGAAAGTGATACTCAGAATATAAATGAGCCCCTGGTCAGGAAGGAGATTGATGCTCCCAGCTGCAAACCCAGCCTCCAGGAAGGGTCTTGGAAGAGCTGTTGCCAGGGGCAGGCTAAGCCTCTGCTCGCTCCTGCAGCCTTCCACACAGGCTCACTTGCAGAAGCTCTCCCAACCATCTACCTGCTCCCTGGATTCCCGCTGGTCAGTCTCCCACAGAGAAACAACTGCCCACTGGCAAGACACACAATCAAGCGGCAAGCCCTTGGACACAATTGCTATAGGAATGAAAATAAACAGCTTTAAAATAGGAAATGAAAAGAATGATGCTGGGGAAATGGGTGTCTAAACATTTGAATCTTTACCTTTTCGATTTAGAAAACCTAGATGACTGTATCCATCATCTGCTCTGAGAGATATTCTTTCTGCAAAGATACATGATGCTAGACTGTGCCTTATTCAAGCTATATTGTGTATGCTGGAATGAGGTTTTATATTCCCAGTATTTAATAATAGAGAATCTTAATCATACTTCGATCTTTCAGCACAATCTCTAGTGAAATATTTCTAGGCATATGAGGGCATTCTTGAATGTTTCTTGTTCTTCCTCTTTCTTTCTTTCTCTTTCTTTCTTTCTTTCTTTCTTTCTTTCTTTCTTTCTTTCTTTCTTTCTTTCTTTCTTTCTTTCTTTCTTCTTTTATTTGACAGGCAGAAAGAAAGAAAGGTCTTCCTTCCACTGGTTCACCCCGAAAATGGCCGCTACAGCTAGTGTTGCGCCAATCCGAAGCCAGGAGCCAGGTGCTTCCTCCTGGTCTCCCATGCGGGTACAGGGACCCAAGCATTTGGGCCATCCTCCACTGCCTTCCTGCTTCACAGCAGAGAGCTGGACTGGAAGAGGAGCAACCGGGACTAGAACCTGGTGCCCATATGGGATGCTGGCGCCACAGGCAGAGGACTAGCCAAGTGAGCCACAGCGCTGGCCTCCCTTGTTCTTTCATATTTCAAAACCCATGTGAGTTGCTTAGATCTGAAGGATGAGCAATTGCATCTAGCACATTGTTATTGGCATACTTGATGATTTCCATTATTGTTTCTGACATATATTTGTTTTAGGACATTAATTGCCCATTTTTTCCATAACTGAATCCTAAAATCACATAAAGAAAAAAAAAAGCAGGTGGATTTAAGAATAGTGGCAGAAGCAAATAAATCAACACCAAACTGAAGATAATGATGAAATTGAGTTATTGATTAGAGTGTACTTACCACTAGTTCTAACTTAAATTGTTTATTCACCACTGGCTCTTTGGAAACCTGGACCTCCTCTACAAAAGAGGGTTAAAAGTGTCTTCCATAAAATAAAAGTATACATGGTATAAAAAGTTGAAGAAATCAGTACTTAAAAATACAAAAGTATTCCCATTTGCTGTTTGCCCTGGGGCTGACCATCAGTTTTTTTCTCACTGGCTCACATAAGCTGTTTGGCTGGCTAATTTAGATTTTCCCAACTGAACTGTGGCAAGACTTTAGCAGAAAACAATTCTGTTCAATTATTCTTATACACTGAGTCTTTCAAAAGCTTTCCTACATTTTTCATTTTGATTTGGGACAGACACGTAAGTGTAATAATAGTAGTTGCAATCACATCCTCAGGGGAATGACTGGCATTGGATCAAATCTCATCTCTAACACTTATTAGCAGGCAAATCATGGAAATAGATTTTTATAAAAGATTTATTTCTTTTATTTTAAGTTACAAAGAGAGAGAGGGAGACAGGGAGAGATAGAGACATCTTCCATCTGCTGGTTCATTCTTCAAATCACTATGATTATTTTTATACTGATTTTTGTTATTAGCAACTTATTTCTTTGGATATGACATATTAGATCATTAATGCTTAATGTAAGTACATTGTAAGTTCTATTTTTAAGCTTTGTAAATTCCTTGTTGCAGATAATGAAGAATTGAACAAAGGAAATAAAAGAAAAGCAGTAAAAAGTGGGGGAGGGATGACAAGATTGGGTTTCACTTCCCAGCTAAACTCAATAAGGATGAAATAATTGACACACAAGCTTTCAATGAGGGCTGTTATAAAATAAAAATTGGTTGGTAAGGTTCAGTCCTCTCTGACCAACCTTCTCTGAAATAGTACACTCTTCATTGTTTTCATTTTGCATTCTGGAGAAGTCAAGGTTGGAGTGAATCAAAGTTTCAAAGACCGAGTTGAAAGAAGCCTTCCTAATCTTGTTCCATAGATGATAGTTGGTGGCATTTATCTTTGATGCTTGCATCTTCATAATTACCATCATTTTCTTTGAGTTTTTTTTTAAAGCTCCCTGCCTCTAGACTTCCCTACCTCTAGACTTCGTTCCTGATTAGGCATCAGCCAACAGGCTAAATATTAACCAGGAATTTAGAACTTAGTAAAGTTCTAACTTAGTAAACCCCAAATTCATAAGATTTAAAAAATAAAGCTTCGAAGCAGAGAACATTTGTCTTGGAAGATTTTAGTCAAATTTTCTGTATCTTAAGTGAGACTAATGGTAAGAAGTCCTGCCCAAGTCCTGTGGGAAGCCAGGTAACACTACACTAGTTTGAAAAAGCTAAGGGCATCTCCACAAGAGAGATTTATCTAATAACTTACACCCATTCCACAAATGTGCAAACAGTCCAACTCCTGGTGGCTTAAGTGACCTGTGTTTGAGTTCCATTGGCAATTATGCTTCCCTCCATTATAGAATTGATCATGCTTGACTTAAATTGATGATTTCTTTGATTTTCTTGTCAAATTTTCATCCTCTTGGGAACAGCACATGTCTTGTGAATTTCTATACACCTACTTGCCACCACAACATCATATTCACATTCAGAACGTTTATGATAGCCTTATGCTCAAAATTATTTTCCAGGCATTTCCCTTTGGAGATTTCCATCTATCATCTTTGCTAATGTCTTAAAGGAAAGATAAGGGAGAGGGCTGACTTTTGGAGCTAGCTATGGAGCCAAGAATTATTCTGAGTACTTTACAGGAACCTTTTCATTTTGTTTTATCAAATCTAATTTAAAGTAGTTGCTATTAACTCATTATTTTACAAAGGAGAACACTGAGATTTAGAGAAGTTAAGTACTTTGAAAACAATCAACCGGGGAGATGACATATTGATAAATGGAGCCTTAGTTGTCAGGATACAAATCATTGGACAGTCTCACCATCCCACTGTTGCTTTTTAACCTGATAATCCCATGGTGACTTTCTTTTTAAAACATTTATTTATTTATTTGAAAGTCAGAGTTACACAGAAAGGAGAGGCAGAGAGAGAGGACTTCCATCGACTGGTTCACATCCCAATTGGCTGCAACAGCTGGACCTTTGCTGATCTGAAGCCAGGAGCCAGGAGCTTCCTCTGGGTCTCCCACCTGTGTCCAGGGGCCCAAGGACGTGGGCCATCTTCTACTGCTTTCCCAGGCCATAGCAGAGAGCTGGATCGGAAGTGGAGCTGCTGGGACTGGAAATGGCACCCATATGGGATGCTGGCACTGCAGGTGGTGGCTTTACCTGCTACACCACAGTGCAGCGGTGGCATTTTCATCTTTATGTCTAGGATCATCACATGGTACTGAGTGTGAAGGAGTTAATTGTTCTCTATCAAGAGAAGCTGTGTGTGTATTCTAACAGGAACATGCTCTGCAAGTCACAGCAGTAACTTGGTCAGACACTCTTGGATAGGGCTGCTCTGTAGAATCAGCGTACTCACCAAGAGCACACGAGAGAAGACTCACAAATGGTTGTTGGCAAAAAACAGTTCAAGAAGAGCCATCACAGATCTAACAGATCTGTTCAGTCAGTCATGGGTCCCTGAGCTCTCAGAGCTGTGCTTTCAAATACTGGCAAAAGCAAGAGAAAAAGCCTATTCAAACCTTCCTACTAAAAAGGATAAAACTTTAACATAGCCAAATTAAAAGTTAAAATTGATGTCATTCCAAGTGCTTAATTCAGAAATAGCAATATTTCATTTGAAAGCTGTCAGCATTGACAGCAACATCTTTTGTTTGTTTATGAGAATGTACTGGTAAGTAAGGCCCTAGTTATTTTCCAAAGCATCCTTTCAGTAAATCTGTAAGATAAGTATGGCAGGCATTAGAGAAGAACTGTGCAATGAATGTACTTCTAAAAGAGTCATTGGAGACAAGGAAGTGAAACTCCTTTCTTTATATTCATGAAAAAATTGGAGCATGAGTAAAAGCAGTGACTTCTTTACCCAGGCATGTCAAATTAACATACTCAAGATGAGACAGCTCATACACTATAACATGTGAGCCCTGACATCAGGGTGACTGAGCCCTTAAAAATAATTCTTGCTCACACAGACTCTACTGCAAAGTGGGTGGCTTTCCAAGCAGCTCTCTTCTAAGACTTGACTTTATAGAAATTTGCTGCTTTTCACAAAATTTTGGACTCCCCACCTCAACATGTGCCTCTCAAAGTCCCCATATGAGAGATGAAGAATCCACACATGGATTTCCAGGACTTTTCATGGCAGCAGCATAGAGATGATGTGAGTAATTCTGCTCGTCATCTATCATACACAATGAGTGCCTGGGTCCAGAGCAAGGGTCTGGGGAATACAGTATTCTGTGTGTCCACAGAGTAGAAGGTAACCAGATACAAGTGAACAAGAGTGATCTCTGACATGCAAAGGGTCCTAAGCCCCACGCTGTAGTGCTTGCATCATTAGTCTTTCCACTAGCACATGACTTCCAGGCCCTATTTATAAAGAATATTGCTGGATATTTGGGAAGACCACTTCTAATGTTTAACATTAAAATTATTTTTTCATTACTTTTAAGGAAATAATTTGCATTATTTAACCTCATTGCTTCCAAGTATAATTTGGTACATTAAAAAAAATTTCCAAGACTCTGAAGAATACCATTTTTATTTGCACTTTCTAACTTATATAACAAACTATAGAGATTGGCAGTATTACCCACATTTCAATGAGAGTAATTTCACTGCAAATTACAGAAAATTAATGAATTATTCTCAAGTTATAAAAATACTAAAAGGGAGAAATTATATTAATGGCCCAGAAATTTTAAAAAGTCAAACAAGAAATGTCACCAGGAAACCAAGCTTCTGACAAACTAGAATTTGGTCTCGTTCCCAATTTGTTGCTTCTTGCTCAATTAACAATTTTAAACCTCTCAGAAGTACTCTGCAGGCCTCTCAAGATCTGTCTCTAACTTGCTGTTTCATAATATCATGGTTGCAATTGAAAATACCGTTTTCCTGGCTTATGTTGTCAACCTGGCCATGAAAGTCCTATGTCCTAGGCTTACTGATGCATCAGCATTCCTTGGATTGGCCATCCACCTATTGGCAAAAAATCTTCGTCCTGGATAAGGAAATTGGAGTTGCAGTAGACATGGTCACTGACTCAGCAGGAGAAAACGCAGGCAATTTACTTCAGAAAACAGGGTCATGGATGGGTTTTGACCAGGCAATTAAGTCACTACTAAGAATGCCATATCACATTCTGAAGTCCTTAGGTTCACATTCTTGTTTTTCTTCTGATTCCAGCTTCCTGATGATGTGCACCCAGGGAGGCAACAAGTGATGGCTTAACTGCTTGGGTTCCTGCCCTCTATGTGGGAGATACATTGCTTGAACTCTAAGTTCTGTGATTGGGCATGGCCCAGCCCTGGCTGTTGTGGGTATTTGGACAGTGAACCCATAAATATAAGATTCTCCACCATCACCCTTTGCAAAGAAATAAAAATAAATGAAAATAAAGCATTCTAAAGAAAGCAAAGCATGAAGACAGTGATAAAGATGTGTTATGCAAGTTCAAATGGAGACATGAGTGACAAAAAATATAGCAAAAGTACATAGGCTAGAACTAAGCAATTTCTTTTACCATCATTTTTCCTCTGTAAGTCCTCAACCCTTAGTCAGCCTAATATCCAACTAAATAGTACACAAAAGTAAAATGTCTTGCTAAAGATAGTCGAAGTATTTTATAACATGTTTAGAGGATATCCCTGATTGAGTCAAACAACCATTGAAATGAAGATAATACTTCAACAATCTCAGACTGGAACTTTTAATTTGATCTCTTTGGGTATATACATATGCCAGGTTGAATGTGCTCCAATGGGAACTCTAACTGGTTTCAGTGAAAGAATTCATTCCATATCCTTTATTTCAAAATTTGTGACTGGGTATCATTAGCAATACCAATGATGAATTATCACAAAATCCTCAGTGACATTAAACAAAACACTTATTCTCAGTTTCCATATTAGAAAAATAAAAGATGTTGAATTAAATTACCTCTTAGGGTATTTCCAGCTATAAAATTCTATGACTAGCTCACCTTACAAATTGAGCATGCTAGTGTCTACATCTAGTGATTGAAACCTGAGGCAAGATCATTTTCCTCAGTACTCATTTAAAACAGTGTCCAAGAATCCTTGAATACATATTCTTTAACCAATTGCAGCACTAACCAACAGAACTTTCTAGGGTGATGGCACCAGTTTATAACTGTCAGTGTTATAGTCTCATGCCACTTGTTGCTACAGAGCACTTAAAATGCTGCTAGTACAACCAAGGAACTGAATCTTTACTTTTCATCCACATGTGGCTAGTGGTTACAATAAGTAGGACTGAATGTTAACATGCTGTATATTTCTACATTAAAAGGACTAGAAGATAAGATATATGATGTTTTCACTATGAAGAATGTTCAATGCTTCCAAAGATAAATGCATTTGCCCTGATTGCGCATTGAAAAGTTTGTACTTGTAACAAAACATCACATCATGGATATATACAGTTGAAAAATAATCGGTAGGGGACAGATGGTGTGGCTCAGCAAGTTAAGCTGCCACTTGGGAACTTGCATACATATCAAGGTGCCTTGGCTCAAACCCTACCTCTGCTTCTGATCCAACTTCTTGTTACCATTTGCTCTGGAAGACAACAGTGATAGTTCAAGTACTTGAGCCACTGCCACACATGTGGGAGACACACATGGAGTTTCTGGTTCTTGGCTTCCTCCTGACCCAGCACCAGGTATTGTGACCATTTGGGGAGTAGGTCAGTGGGTGGAAAATCTCTCTCTCTCTCTCTCTCTTTCTCTCTGGCTTATAAGTAAATAAATAAATATATAGAAAATAGAAAAAATATAGGATTGTAGATAGATTATTTGAATGACAAAGGAAAATCAAGATATAATGATACTATATAGCTCAAAAATTCATACATTAAACCAATGGCTTTCATTTTCATAGGGAACTGGGGAGTCCCCTTTTGTCAATTTTAGATAAAAATCTACTCTAGGATGATGTAAGACTTACCAGACATATGGAAGATAGATATTTTCTCAAGTTCTGCTCTGTGTATCAGAAAAGTATTGAATACACCTCAACAAATGCTAAAACTTTTTAAGAAAAACAGAAATGACCTCTTATCATGTGTCTCATCAGAGGCTTGAGATCTTCACGTAAGATTCTTGTAAAAGAAATAAGCAGGGCAAATGAGTAGATATGATAGTCTTTTACTATATGTGAAATTTGGAACCCTGAATTTCTAGTTTCAGCTTTATCCTAAATTATAATTTTCTCTAATTCCAAATTACCATTTAATGTAAAATTCACATAAATTTATTAATAGTTTCAGGAGAAGGGAGACAGAGGTGGGGAGAAGCAGTGTGTCTTTAGCTATCTGATGTCATCCATTACATGACTACCTCATTGTTTTCTTGTTTTATTTTTCTTCTTGATACTTTATTTTTTCCTGTTAATGTAAAATTAATACAAAGAGAACAGATGCAAAGTAGTTTATAGAAACAATTATAAAAATATGATGATATTCCCTTCCTCTTTCCACATCTTCCTCTCTTTTCTGTCTCTCTTTCTTTCCTTCTTTCTTTTTTAGTTTTTCATATAACATATTTTTAGTTAACATCACAATTAAGGCCTTAATGTTCCACTAAATAAATAGATCATCAAGTAAAACGTAAAAAAGACCTTAGTCCAGTGGGACTATAGGCAAGGGCTATAAACAATAATCAAATTGAAATATTACTATTTCCTATAACGTTTATTTTCAGCAAGAACATTCAAGTATCTAAAACTTCTCCATGTGTACAGTCTAACAAATCTTAGAAATGATTTTGTCAATCACATATTTTAAAGCTTTTAGGAACAAGTCTATTTTTATTCTCAAACACTGAATCTTCAGCTTCTCAGGCTCTTTTGAAATGATGATGGAAATGAACAATTTCAGGAGTTCATCTTCATTTCCTGATAAGTTCCTACTTTCATTTATTTTTCTTTGAGTCAGTTATATATTTATGAAAATTAAGTTTAGCTTCTTTTCTTGAATACCAGCAAGGTGTTCTTGACAAATAGACGTTCTATGTCAACAAAATAGTTTTATGACCCGAGAACCACAAAGTGTTTTTTGAGAATTTACAGATCTACTCTGGTGGATCAGGGACTTTCTCCTGCCTTTAACTGCTTTGTGTAGCATGCAGAGTGCTGTGTACTCCTCACACAGTAACTTCTATAGTACAGTGGTCTTCTAATGAAAACCTTTTGTTGTTGTTGTTGTTGAAAATAATTTACCCTTTTACTCTGTTGTTAAACTAAGATATGATTGTTTGTGGTCTGATAAGCTGCATGGTATAATTCTAATTCTTTTGAATTTGCTGAGACTTGCTTTATGGCCTAGCATGTGGTCAATTCTAGAGTAGGTTCCATGCACTGCTGAGAAGAATGTAAATTCTTTAGATGTAAGATTGAAACTGCTGTAGATATCTGTTAGATCCATTTGGGCTATAGTGTCAATTAAATCTGCTGTTTCCTTGTTGATCTTCTGTCCGGTTGATCTGTCTATTTCTGAGAGTGGAGTATTGAAGTCCCCCAGTACTATTGTATTGGAGTCTAAGTCTCCCTTTAAGTCCCTTAACATATCTTTTAAATAAACCAGTGCCCTGTAACAAGGTGCATATACATTGATAATAATTACATCTTCCTGTTGAATTGATCCCTTAATCATTGCATAGTGCCCCTTTTTGTCTCTCAACAGGTTTTATGTTAAAGCTTATTTTGTCTGATATTAATATGGCTATACCAGCTTTTTGTTGTTGTTGTTGTTGTTTTTGTTTTGTTTCTGTTGGCATGGAATATCTTTTTCCAACCTTTCACTTTGATTCTGCATACATCTTTTTTGGAAATATGTGTTTCTTGTAAGCAGCAAATAGATGGGTTTGGTCAACAACAGGAGTCACTTTGCACTTACTCCTCATGTAGGATCTCTGTCCTTAATGTGTTGTTCAATGTGAATGAATGCTATAACTAGTACTCAAACAGTACTTTACACTTTGTGTTTTGGTGTGGGTGCAAACTGTTGAAATCTTTACTTAATTTATACTAAATTGATCTTCTGTATATAAAGATAATTGGAAATGAATCTTGATGCGAATGGAATGGGAGAGGGAGCAGGAGATGGGAGGGATGCGGGTGGGAAGGAAGTTATAGGGGGGAAAAAGCCATTGTAATCCATAAGCTGTACTTTGGAAATTTATATTTACTAAATAAAAGTTAAAAAATCATTACAACAAAAAAAGAAAAAAAAACTAAGATATGATTGTTCGGGCCTCTACCAAGAAATTGATTGCATTGATGATCAGATGAACATTCTTTAGGGCTTATTCATACAAATATGGTAGTAATAACTCTATCTTAACAAACGTGTCTCTCAAGTGACAAATGTTTTAGAAAATCTCTGTGTGCCTTATATTTGAAAAACCATTGTAGTTATGTTATTTTTAGGCAAATCTCATCAATACCTTGGGTCACAGTATAAAATGGAGTTACTGATGTTAATCACCATCCTTCTTCAAATAGTAGATGTTTCTAAAACACTATGACTTTTGGAGATCTTATAAATTATCCACTGTAAGCTATTATCTTTTGAAAGAAAGAGATCGATCACTTGAGGATATAATCAAAGTTATATTTTTATTTTTAAACAGAGAGACATTGCTCAATCAGCATGCTCAAAGAAGAGGGATTTTTTAGTTAGCTAAAATTTTTAAATAATTGAAGTGTGGTCCACAGTATACATTTTTACCAAATCAATGTCCTGTGTAAAATTTGGTGTGTGAGAAAAGACAACCTAGGACTTTCCACCATTGTTTTGCGTTTAGATGTGGAAGATTAAGCAAGAGATGACTCATTGGTGAAAGCAGAATACACGCTTAACACTCTTAGTCATGATTTCACATGGGACAATCTCTACTGTTTATATCAAAGCTATTAAAGTTCCTTCACCAAGTTACACATAACTTAAGACATTGGTTCATATATCACACTTTGACATGCAATTTTAAGCAAGCTAGCTGTAACTCCTTTCTTAAACATGTTGGAAATGAACTGAGTGGAAAAAAATAATTGTCCCTATATCCCTAAGTGTTTTATTAAAAAGACAATAATATTCATTTAAAATTTTTTTAAAAAATATTAATATAGAAAGAGCAGATTTCACATATCAGATAGGTACAATTCTAAGATAAGCCTATTTTCCTCTCCCTTTCTTCCTCCCTCAACCTCCTTCCTTCCTTTCTTCCTTTTTTTAATTTTTGCAAAAACATAATTTCAATCCACTTTATAATCACAGGCTCAATGCAGCACTAACCATAAGATTCAACAAGTAAAAAGTAGAAAGGCCATGGTTCCAGAGGAATGTAAACAAGGGCTAAAAAAAATATCAAATTACAAGATGTCTTTTTCATTTTTGCCCATTATTTTGTATTCTATACTCACTGTCACATATAAGATGAAACATATGATATTTGTCTTTTGGGGGAATGGCTTACCTCACTAAGAGTTCAGAATTTTTATTAGTAGAATATTTTTGGTGTGTCTTGAATCCATCATGAACATCAGATATCTGCACCACTTATTTCATTTACTATCTTGTATATTTTTTCTAATTCTTATCATTCACTTTAATGTCTCCTAAGTCACATTATAACACAGAATATCCTCTTTAACTACTTATCTGTGTTGAGTATTCTAAATATTTATTTATATGATAATCTTCATCAATTGGTTAACATACACACCTATTTGCATGTTACTGTGTGTTCTTTTTTTTTATCAAAATAATGTAATTTGCTAAATTAACTAAAAATTCTGTCAGCTTTCAGCTTAATTTTTAACATGCAAGCTTTTATTACTGTTAGGATCAATATAAAGATAATGGTGCCTAGATTCTAATGTTTTTCAGATTATTTATAAAGGTCTAAGAAACTTTCTGCTGGCAGAATAAAATAGTTGTCTCTCATGAGACATTCAAAGTTATTTCAAAGAAATATGGAAAAGAGTATCTTAAACACATCAATATTGAATTTTTTTCCATTTTCAGCCAAGAAAGATGATCCTTTTTTATTCAAACCTCTTCAATGAATAAAGCATTAATTTTCCTCCTACTGACAGCTTGGCCTTTAACAGATTATACACCATTCAAAAGAAAGTTTGGAAACATTATCTATATCAATGCAAATCAAATTACTGAGAATTTTCCACTAGAGGACATTTTCTTTCCAATTGTTGCTTTTATTTTGGTGCTAAATTACTTCTTAATTTCAAGAGGGATGAGTGCTTCTTGCCATCCCTTCCACAGAGCCTATTTTCTGCTCACAGATAACAGGAAGATTTACAGTCCCGTAATTTTTTTTCTGCTTTCAAATCTGTACATAGTTCTCAGGGGATCAGCAAGGTAGAGGCTGGAAGATGCAATATAATATTAATACATTCATAATTTTTAAATTGAAAGGGACTCTTATAAATGAGTTTTTTTTTCTTTGTAGGGTGGCTATTACCATTTATGAAACAAGATAGTATCTTCTTTTCTCTTTCTTTCTTTCTTTCTTTCTTTCTTTCTTTCTTTCTTTCTTTCTTTCTTTCTTTCTTTCTTTCTTTCTTTTCCTTCCTTCTTTCCTGCATTCCTTCCTTCCTTTCTTCCTTTCTTCCTCTGTTCAGTCTTCCTGATACTTACTGATGCCACATGATGTGGAACATCTTGATAAACCAAATCCCTCAGAAATATTGTAATAGTTTATTTTTATAACAAGGAATATAAGCTTTCTCAGGCTGCATCAAGTAATGGAGATTTATTATAATATGGGTCTCAAAGAAACCTAGAGAATCCCTTACAAATATCCTCAGTAAAGCACCAAACTCCAAATATTCATCAATATTTCGGAAACTAGAACAAAGTTCAAAACTTTCAAGAAGTTACAACAGGTCTCTGGCCTGAGATATCTCATCACCTCTCCCTTTTGAGGGGTGTCACCTAGGCTTTTCCATGGTGTGGACCCAACACCATGACTGAGATACTCTCTCATCTCTGCTTCTCTTTGCATTTTCTTTGGTGGTCATGGAATTCAAAGTCCCTTCCACAGTATCAGCATTAACTAAGTTTTCAGGGCTATATAATCCAGAACTTGATATCCACTCCCTAAACTGAAGTATTAATTCAATCAACTATTGGATGGTGAAGTGGCACTTTAAAGCTTATCTCAGTATTTTAGGAAATAGAAACTGTGGCTGCCATTGTATGGTTGAGGACAACATTATACGCTGCATGCTTTTCACTTCCATAGATTTTTTAAAAAATTTATTTATTTGAAAAGTAGACATACAGAGAGAGGAGGAGGAGAAGCAGAGAGAGAGAGAGAGAGAGAGAGAGAACTTCCACTCACTGGTTCTCTTCTCAAATGGCCTCAATGGCTGGGGCAGGGCCAAGAGGAAGCTATTAGCTAGGATCTTCTTCTGGGGCTCCCAAATAGATGCAAGGGCCCAAGCACTTGTGCCATCTTCTGCCTTTTCCCCAGGCACATTCGAAAGGAGCTGGCTGGGAAATGGAGCAACTGGAACTCGAACTGGTGCCCATATGGGATGTGGTCTCTGGCTACAGAGTCTTAGCCTTCTATACCACAGCACTGGACCAAATGTTCATAGATTTTATGATGCTAGGAAACTCTTGGGAATGCTGGACATCACCACACTGCACCTGCCAACAGACATACACACAGAGAGAAACACACAGACGCATATACATGGAACACAGAGCTCAAAATTCTTACCTTCAGCATTTAAACTTATCATTTCCATTTTTGTAAATGATGGGTGATAAATTAAGCGGTTCCATTTTGGAATTATAATCACTGAAAGTTGGGGGTGAGGAAGGGTTCATACTGGTCTAGAAACTTTTGTATTGATTAGTTCAGTTCCAAGTAAACCTTGAAAATGAACAAGATACCTATGATTCAGCTGTAAAAACTATATAGACATTTACATTTTCAAATTGAGCATTAGTTACATTATTATTGAGTTAGTTGTGTTTTTCTCTGGAAAGAAATCTGTCTGTACATATTAGAAGTCATAAAATGAATTTTCTTCATTAACCCAGCCATTCTAATGAGAATTCACCATGAAGAAATAATTAGGTACTCAAAGACTGCATCAGAATTCCATTACAAGGTATTTATAACTGTTAAAATTGAAAGCAAAAAAGGTATCTGGTCAAAGGCTATTGTGCTATAGCCATACAAATATACTATACAGAACTGTAAATAACATTTTCCTTATGATATGTTAAATAAAAAGTCTGAATTATAATATGCTAATTTTACCAACAGCATTTGTTGAAGAGACTGTTCTTTCTCCAGGTATTTTAGCTCTTTTATGCCATGACTGAGAAAGAACTTGCAAGATCAATCCATTTACAATCTCTACAAAAATTTTAAATATGTTGGGATAAATTTAACCAAGGATGTGAAAGATCTATTCAATGAACATTACAAAACCTTAAGGAAAGAAATAAAAGACACAAAAAATGGAAAAATATTTCATGTTTGTAGATTGGAAGCATTAATATCATCAAAATGTCCATGCTACCAAATGCAATTTACAGATTCAATGTGATCCCAATCAGATCTGCAAAAGCCAACCCTAGAATTCACATGGAATCACAAGAGATACTGAATAGTTAAAGCAATCCCAAACAATGAGAGTAAAGCTGGAGGTATCACAATACCAGATTATAAAACAAATTACAGTGCAGTTATAATCAAAACAGCCTTGTACTGGCACAAGAACTGACATGTGGACCAATGCAACAGATTAGAGACCCTGGAAGTTAATCCATGCAACTATACTTTGACAAACAAGCTAAAATCACTTCCTGGAGAACAACGAATAGTGTTGAGAAAATTGGTTTTCTGCATGCAGAACTATGAAACAGACCCCTACCTTACACCCTATATATAAATCAACACATGATGAATCAGCGATAACAATATAAGACCTGAAACTGTCAAATTACTAGAGGAAAAACAGGAGAAATACTGCAAGACATTGGCGTTGGCAAAGACTTCTCGTATTAAGATTTCAGAAGCATAGGCAATAAAGACAAAAACAGAAAAAGAGGATAATATCAAGCTAACAAGCTTCTGGGTGCATGTGCTACACAAAGAAAATCCTCAACAAAGTCAAGACACAACTGACAAAATGGAAGAAAATATTTGTAAACTATGCATCTGATAAAGATTAATATCCAAGACACATGAGTTAAAGAAACTCAACAAAAACAAACCAATCAAGTAAAGAAATAAGCTAAGGGCATGAACAGGCATTTTTCAAAGGATGAACTAAAAATGGCCAACAGACACATGAAAAGCCATCAGAGAAATGCAAATAAAATCCATAGTGAGGTTTTACCTCACTCCTGTTAGAATGATTATCACCTAAAAATTAAAATGAATGCTGGCGAGAATGTGGTGAATAGGTACCCTAATCCACTACTAGTGGAAATGTAAACAAGTACAATCATTATGGAAGACAGTTTGGAGCCTCCTCAGATATCTGAAAATAGAGCTACTGTGACTCAGCCATTCTACTTCTGAGAATTTATCCAAAGGAAGTGAAATTAGCAGATGAAAGTGTTATCTGTACCTCCATGTTTATAGCAGCTCAAATCACAATAGCTAAGATACGGAATCTACCAGTTGTAGATCAATTGATGACAGGATAAATAAATTGTGACATATATACAGGATGGAAAACTACTCAGCCATAAAAAGGAATTAAATCCTATCCTTTTTTTTTTAAAAAAAAGGTTTATTTATTTTTGGAAGTCAGAGCTACATAGAGAGAAGAAGTTAAGAGAGAGAGAGAGAGAGAGAGAGAGAGAGAGAGAGGTCTTCCATCTGCTGATTCACTGCCCAATTGACTGCAACAGCAGGAGCTGTGCCGATCAGAAGCCAGGAGCCAGGAGCTTCTTCCAGGTCTCCTAAATGGGTGCAGGAGCCCAAGGACTTGGGCCATCTTCTCCTGCTTTCCCAGGCCATAGCAGAGAGCTGGATCAGAAGTGGAGCAGCTGGGACTCAAACCAGTGACCATATGGATGCCAGCACTGCAGGTGGGGGTTTTACCCACCATGTCACAGTGCCAGCACTGAAATCCTATCTTTTGTAACAAAATGAATGCAACTGGAGACCATTATGTTTAGTGAAATAAGCCAGTACCAAAAAGACAAATAAGATATGTTTAATCTTATTTGTGGTAACTAATATGCAGAGTACAAAAAATGTAATGTATATGATCAAAATTCACATTTTGAGAGTTGATTGTTGCTATCCAATTATTGTTGAATTCTTTATTTAGTGGAGGCTTAAACCTGCGTTCATAAAGTAAACTAAAATTATGTCATTATAATAATTAGAAGAAAATAAGAAATGAACCTTCCCTGCCATGTTTAATGTCTGTCCACATCACATCAAACAATGTCCAGCAGAGAGAACACTCAAGTGTTGATGAGTAAATGGATGAACGATTTGATGAGATTCTAAAGTTACTTTCTCCTGATCATAATTTTTTTTATTCTCCTTTCATTGGAAATATGTGAGATCCAATATTTAAAGAATAGCTAATTTAAATTTAAATTTAAAGAATAGATAATTTAAATTTAAAGAATAGATAATTTAAAGAATTTAAAGAATAGATAATTCTGTTCAGTCTATGGTTTTCTTTGAATGCCCAGGAGGAGCAGAAATTGGTGCTCTTCCTGCTCTGGAAAGAAGATAAACTCCAGATCTGGAGTATTGTGATCTGATATTATGATCTCCATCTTAGTTGGAAACAATTTCTTTATCTTCTTTTTTTTAAATGACTTATTTTATTTTTTTATTTGGAAGACAGAGTTACAGAGAGAGGTAGAGACAGAGAGAGAGAGGTCTTCCATCCTCTGGTACACTCCCCAGGTAACCACAACGGCCGGAGCCGTGCCAGGAGCTAGGAGCTTATTCTGGGTCTCCCACATGCAGGGGCCCAAGGACTTGGGCCATCTCCTACTGCTTTTCCAGGCCATGACAGAGAACTGGATAGGAAGAAGAGCAGCTGGGACAAGAGCCAGCGCTCATGTGGGATGATGGCGCTTCAGGATAGGGCTTTAACCTGCTGTGCCACAGCACCGGCAGCAATTTATTTATCTTCTAGAATAATCCTTGGATCATCTCTGCTAAGCAATATTTTATTCTCTTATCTTACGTACATATGCAGATGTCATCTTTATTTTAGTGTATAAAAGACTCTAACTACATGGACTATTTCACATCTGTGCTTTTATTCCCTGAGGCATCTAGCACAATATTTGGCAAACAGTAGGTGCTCCAGAAATGTTTTGCCTGACCAGCAAAAGGACCAAAGTGATTCTAGTAAAACCAAGTAACTTGTTCTATAGCAGATGTCAGCAAACTTTTTTCGTAAATGACCCAATATGATATATGTTCAACTTTGCAGATGCACTGTCTCCTGACACCATCTCAACTGTACATTTCTAACAGGTTATAGACAATTAAAAAATTAATGACCATGGCTATGTACCAATGATACTTTACTCACAAAATTGGAACATGGGCTGCATTTGATTCACAGACTTTAGGAGTTTGCCATCTTCTGTTTTATACCTGACCCACATTGTAGCCCTATTTCTTGGGTTCTAACTATATATTAAAGGGTACAGGTGGTAAGAAAACAGAATGAATTTATTGATAAAAATCTTCTCTTTTATAGGAAAAGCACAAAAGATTGTGTCTCCCCAAAAGTTGGTCAAATGTTTTGTTTGCATGTGCAAATACAGTACTATAGTTTGCATATTTTTTTCTCAGAATGAAATTTTTCCCAATAATATTCTTTTGTATATTTCTCCTTAAAGTTCTCATCCATCTAGACCCTTAAAAGATAGTAAATAAGAATTTCCTATTTAGGATAATGAGCTCTTTCAGGAATGCTCTGACAATCAGGAAACAAAACAAAACAAAAACTCATATTATAATCCATCCCCATCAAATATATCAAATATACAGATTGATCTGCAATTCATCATTTTTCAATTTGGATTTCTTTTGTTAATCAGCTCCATTTTTTTCTTATGATATCCCTTTAAGATATCAGAAATGAAATTACTTCTTGGTAATTTCTTATGGCAAAAGAAATCATCTTTCAGTAAAATTATAGGTAGATTCAAAACACTCTGAAACCAAGTGGTAAAGTATAATATTTAAATTATGATCAACTATTTACTTTTTTCCTAAAGGAAACATTAGTAAAGAAATGAATTCTTGTATTTGAATAGAAGAAATTCAACTCAAAGCCTCGTTTACTCAAATAATTAAAAAGCCAACAAACCAAAAAGAAGTCAGAGACTTTTATTCTCTATCACACATGCATTGTGAATTTTATCCCCAATTAGAATCAATTTGAGTATTTAAAGACACTCAGTTTCTGAGGATGATCATAATTAAAACTAGCAAATATTCATAACTCAATTTAAAAGGACTCATGTGAATAAGAAAGGATTGCAATACACAGAAAGTAAGTGGATGAATGAAGGCATGACTGTCAGCCCATGGTCAGTGCAGATGTCCCCTTTCTATTCGGGAGGCCTCCTGTAACTCACAGACCCAGGAAGGCTATGGTATTAATATAGATGTGCAAAAAAATACAATCTTTGACATGGGTGCAGAGGCTCAAGAACCTGGGCCATCTTTCATGGCTTTCTCTGGTGCACCAGCAGGAAGCTGGATTAGAAATGGAGCATCCAGGACTCGAACCACTGCCCAAATGGGATGCTGGTGCTGCAGGCTGGGGCTTTAACCCACTGTGCCATAGCGTTGGCCCCTGAAAAACACTTCTTCATCAAAATAAACTTCTTCTAATTCCATTTTGTGCAAATTTTTAAGTACCCTCATATATACAAGTTTTTGTATGTATACACACACACACACACACACACACACACTTAGTACTCTGCTAAAGTTAAGAAAAACTGGATTTAGAACACTAACCTTCCCAAATTAATGAACTTAACATATATTCATTGACAATGCAGTAAAACATGGTCAGTAAAAGATACAGGGAGAATAAATTGTGTCAGCCTAGAGATATGATTTGAATTTTCTCCAATCTGTTGACAAAATTATGATTCTCTAAGTGAATCCATGAAGGGATCTGACTCTATTTGACTTTTAATTTTCTGTCTTGTGTAATTATCTATGTGGTATTAGAAGCATGGATTCCTTTCTCAAACATATAAGTGTTTCTGTGTTCTTAATCCTCATCACAACATAAAATGAGCAGGTCTTGCCCTGAAACCCTTATGGTCACCAAAAACATGAGGGGATCTAACTGAAAAATAGGAAAAATATGTGGTATAGCTCTATGGATCACAGTAGGCAAATTGTCCAAATCCCTTTTTTGGGGAATGCATATCCTTTACATCATTCACATCCAGGTTCTTCCCTATCAATATTCCCAGACATCATATAACTACTCTGATTTGCAGTCCACACCATGTGTTCAAGTCAATTTTCCCTGTTGATATTGGGAATAATGAAGATTGAGAATTGAAAATGCTCCTATTAACCCAGAATCCAAGCAGGCAGCTCTGATAATTTAAGCATTTTTTTTATTTTATGGAACCAGATAACTATACTTTATTAACAATATTGTCTGGAGAACTTAAAATTCAGGTACATTTATTGTGCCTCTAATACCAGTCACCATTTCCATTTCCCATGGACATCAGGCTAAACTTTTTGTGAACTTTAACAATGAATGAGAATTGATTAAAATCACACACGCTGAATTATTTTTTCCCCAGGATAGTTAACAATTTTCTGAATAAACTTGACCTTTTCACTTCTATTCATTTTAATATAAGGGTAAAAAGGAAATCACATTCAAACAAGTCTATCAACCCACTTGGGAAGGCCTCGAAACAAGCTTATGTCTGTGAAAATAAAAAGTAATTTACTCCTTTTATTAAGATGTATTGCAAAATCACAGTTGTGATTTAATCCGTGTTTAGTAGCTCTGCAAGTCTATTTATGATTTTCTGGAGTTTTAAAATATTTAAGTGCCTTGTTTGTTTTTCTCAGAATGAAGAACATAGATTTTTAAGGTGAAAGAGATATGCTCCCTTTTCAGGAATAATTCTTTCATGTCATAACATCTGTATCAGTAAAATAATGTAATTCCAAATTGTAGCTTTTTCTTCCCCAGGAAGATTTTAATTAAGGAATACAAACTTCATACTTTTCATAATTACAACTTTAGGAACATGGTGATTCTTGTCACTGTACCTGCCCTCCCAGCCACTCTCTACCGTTGTTCCTCCTCCCTCTCCTATTCCTAATCTTATTTTTTACTAAGATCTGTTTTCAACTAACTTTATACACATATGGTTGACTCTATGTTAAGTAAAAAATCAAAAAATAGTTTGAAAAAAAAAAAAAACTGTTCCTCAACAGTCAAGACAAAGGATGTTCAAAGTCATTGCTTCTCAAAGTGTCAATTTCACTTGTATAGATTGACTTTCAGATTCTCTATTAGTTATTACTAGTCAGAGAGAAAATATGGTATTTGTCCTTTAGAGGCTATTTTTTTCCACTAAATATGATGTTTTACAGTTACCACCATTTTGTTGCAAATGACCAGATTTCATATTTTAACCACTGTGTGGTATTCCATGGTGTACATATCCATAATTTCTTTATCCGTTCTTCAGTTGATGGGCCTATGGGTTGATTCCAATCTTAGTTATTGTGAATTGAGCTTCAATAAACATAGGGGTACAGATAACTCTGTCACATGCTGATTTCATTTTATTTGGGTAAATTCCCAGGATTAGAATGGCTGGGTCATATAGTAGGCCTATATTCAGATTTCTGAGGTATCTCCATACTGTCTTCCATAGTGGCAATATCAGTTTACATTCCCACCAACCATGGATTAGGGTACCTTTTTGTCCACATCAACAGCAGCATTTGCTGTTTGTTGATTTCTGTATGAAAGCCATGTTAACAGAGGTGAGGTGAAAAATCATTGTAGTTTTCATTTACATTTTCTTGATGGGTAGTGATCCTGAGCATTTTTTCAAGTGTCTGTTGACCATTTGAATTTCCTCTTTTGAAAAATGCCTGTTAAGACCTTTGCCCATTTCCTAACCCGGTAGTTTTTGTTGTGCATTTCTTCATCACATAGTATATTCTGGTTATTAATCCTTTATTAGTTGCATAGTTTGCAAATAATCTCTCCCATTCTGTCAGTTGCCTCTTTATTGTGCTGAATGTTTCTTTTACAGTACAGAAGCTTCTAAATTTGAGTAATCCCATTTGTGAATTTTGGCTTTGATTGCCTGTGTCTCTGAGGTCTTTTCTAAGCACTCATTGCCTATGTGAATGTCTTGTAGCGTTTCCCCAATGTTCTCTAATAATTTGATGGTATTGGGTCATAGATTTAGGTCTTTAATCCATTTTGAGTGTATTTTTGTGTAAAGTGTGAGATAGAGATCTTGCTTCGTACTTCTGCATGTGGAGATCTGGTTTTACCAGCGCCATTTGTTGAAGGGAATGGGCTTCCTTTAGATATTGATTTTAGTTGCTTTATCAAAGATAAGTTGTTTGTAGATGCTTGGATTGATTCCTGGCATTTCTATTCTACTCCATTGGTCTACCCATCTGTTTTTGTACCAGTACCAAGCTGTTTTTATTATAACTGCCCTGTAGTATGTCTTCAAATCTGGTATTTTCATGCCTCCAGCTTTTTTTTTTTTTTGTATAAGATTATTTTAGCTATTCAAGATCTCCTGTATTTCCATATGAATTTCAGCATCTTTTTTTTTCTTTCTGAGAAGAATGTACTTGGTATTTTCTTTGATATTGCATTGAACCTGTAAACTGCTTTCGAATAATAGACATTTTGATTATATTAATTCTTCCAATCCATGAATATAGAAGATTTTTCCATTTTTATGTATTTTCTTCTATTTCTTTCTTTAATGTTTTGCATTCTTATAGATATCTTCGACATCCTTAGTTAAATTTATTCCAAGGTATCTGATTTTTTGTAGCTATTGTGAATGGGATGAACTTAGAATTTATTTTTCAGCTGTGGCAGTGTTTGTGTATACAAAGGCTGTTATTTTTGTATGTTGATTTTATATTTTGCCACTTTACCAAACTATTATATGAGTTCCAGTAGTCTCTTAGTGGATTCTTTTGGATCTCCTTTTTATAGGATCATGTCATCTGTAAATAAGGATAGTTTGACTATCTCCTTCCCAATTTGTATCCCTTTGATTTGTTTTTCTTTCCTAATGGCTTAGGCTAAAATTTCCAGGAATATATTGAATAGAAATGGTGTGAATTAAAATCTTTGTCTGGTTCCAGACTCCAGGGGGAACGGTAATAACTTTTCCCCACTCAATAGGACACTGTCCAGGGTTTTGTCATAAATTGCCTTGATTGTGTTGAGGAATGTTCATACTATACCAAGTTTGCTTAAAGTTTTCATCATGAAAGCACGTTGTATTTTATCAAATGCTTTCTCAGCATCTATTGAGATAATCATATGGTTTTTGTTCTTCAATTTGTTAATATTATGCATCACATTTATTGATTTGTGAATTCCTGCTTACAGAAATAAATCCCACTTGTTCTGGGTGAATGATCTTTCTGATGTGTTGTTGGATTCCGTTGGCTATTATTTTGCTGAGGAATTTTGGGTCTATGTTCATCACGGAAATTGGTCTGCAGTTCTCTTTCTCTGTTGTATCTTTTTCAGGTTTAAAGAACTAAAGTGATTCTGGCTTCATAGAAAAAGAATTTGGGAGAATTCCCTCCCTATCAATAGTTTTGAATAGCTTGAGAAGAATTGGAGGTTAGTTCTTTAAATTTCTGGTAGAATTCAGCAGTGAATTGATCCAGTCCTGGGCTTGTTTCTTGGGAGGGTCTTTGTTACTGATTCAATTTCTTTCTTGGTTATTGTCTTGTTTAAGTTGTCTGTGTCTTCATGGCTCAATTTAGGTAAGTTTCTTGCGTCCAGGAATTTATCCATTTCTTCTAGGTTTCCTAGTTTGTTGGCATACAGCTCTTTGTAGTAATTTCTGATGATTCTTTATATTTCTGTAATATCTGTTGTTAGATTTCCTCTTTCATCTTTAATGTTATTTATTGACTTGGGTCTTCTCCCTCCTTTTTATGGTTGGTTGGGCCAATGGTGTGTCAATTTTATTTTTTTTCAAAACCAGCTCCTCATTTTGCTGATCTTATGTATTTCTTTCTTTCATTGTTTGATTTCTTCTCTAATTTAATTATTTCTTTTCTCCTACTAGGTTTGGGTTCGGTTTGCTGTTGTTTTTCTAGATCCTTCAGATGCATTGATAGCTCATTTATTTGGTACTTTTCCATTTTCTTGATGTAGGCATCAATTGCTATAAACTTTCCTCTTAACATTGCTTTTTGTTTCTTGTAAGTTATATATTGTCATCTTCATTTGTTTCCAGAAATTTTTATTTACCTTTTGATTTCTTCAATGACCCATTGTTCATTTAGGAGCATGTTTTTCACTCTCCATGTGTTTGTTTATGTTCCAGAGATTTCTAAGTTGCTGATTTTTAGCTTCATTGTATTGTGTTCCAATAAGATGTATGGTATGATTTCAATTTTGTTGAATTTGCTGAGACTTGCTTTATGGCTTAGCATGTGGTCAATCCTAATAAAGTTCCATGTACCAGTGAGAAGAATCTGTATTCAGCAGCTATACGATGGAAAGTTCTATAGCTATCTGTTAGATCCATTTGGACTTTAGCATCAATTAACTGTTGTTTAGTTGCTGATTTTCTGTCCAATCGATCTGTCCATTGCTGAAAGTGAGGTATTGAAGTTCACCATTACTAATGCATAGGAGTCTATTTTTCCTTTTAAATCCATTAACATTTATTTTAAAAATTCAGGTGCCCTGTAATGTGTGCAGATATGTGTACAAAGTCACATCTTCCTGTTGAATTGATCCATTGATCCCTTAATCATTACATAGTGCCCTTCTTTGTCTCTTTTACCAGTTTTTGCTTTAAGTCTATTTTGTATGTCAAAATGGTGCCCAATCTCTCTTGGCCTGTTACAGGCCACCAGTGCAGGGTGATCGGGGAGAGTGAAACGTGCCTCTTTTTTTCTCCTCTAGTTTGTTAGGTACACTCTCTTCCACAGAGCTCCAAGCCAGACTCATGCCATGCTCTTCCTGCAGCTTTATCGCCAGTGGTTGGGCTGCTAAAGTCACCTCACTCTCCAGAACTGGTGATGAGGCTCTCAGATGCTGGGGTCCTGAGTTGTCCAATTCTACACCCTCCAAATAGGTTCCCATTGTCTCTTTAATTTGTGTGGAGTTTCCTCTGCCATTTTCTCCTTAACTCTTCCCTGATACGCTACTCTCTCGATTTTTTTAAGCTATCTTCCCTGGACTAGATCAGTAAGCTCCCTTCCTATTTCATCATCTTGGGTCTCTCTGTATGGTATTTTTTCAAAGTGATTTTCTCATATTCAAGAGCACTGTCAAAAGTTCATGGAAAATTGAATTATATTTATTTTGGTGCAAAATATTTGAAATACATGCCTATAATGTGTGTTCAAAAAGTTCATGAAAATAAATTTTATAAAAAATGCACTTATTTTTAAAAACTGCATGAACTTGAACTTAACTCATATTTTAATGATATATCCATGAACTTTTTTAGTTCCTTAGTATTTTTATTTTCTCACACCGGCAAGACAATGATGTCAACCTCCAGGATCTCATCATTTATTAATGAATATGTATGTTTAACCTCTTTTTCCACCCCATTCACCCTAAAACAAAGGGATTTAATGCAGGCAAAAAGATAAAATGTACTCAAAATTTCAAAAAGTACAAAGAGATTAGAGATTTTGAAGAGAAGAGCCCAGATTCAATAGTCTTTATCTTCTTTTTGAACTGTCTTCTAGGATTTTTCTCTGGATTTGCTACATTTGTTTCTATCTGTGCAGCTGGTTGTTTGGGGCTACAATCCACTTTAGTATTACACAGTGCTCTGAGAATTGAAGATGAGTCCAAAGAAATATGGAAAAAATCAAGCTACTTGGACCTGCTAAATTCCATGAGTTCCTTTTGAGCACATGTGGAGAAGCCACCTCATCAGAGTTGACTTTGACAAGGGAATGCATGGTCACAGCCAGCTGCTGATGAAATGGTCATCTGTCTATTTTTTTTTTGACAGGCATAGTTAGACAGTGAGAGAGAGAGTCAGAGAGAGAAAGGTCTTCCTTCTGTTGGTTCACCCCCCAAATGGCCGCTACGGCCGGTGCACTGCACCAATCTGAAGCCAGGAGCCAGGTAATTCCTCCTGGTCTCGCATGCGGGAACAGGGCCCAAGGACTTGGCCATCCTCCACTCACTTCCCGGGCCACAGCAGAGAGCTGGACTGGAAGAGGAGCAACCGGGACAGAATCCGGCACCCCTGGGCAGCACAGTGGCTCAACAGGCTAATCCTCCGCCTTGCGGTGCCGGCACACCGGGTTCTAGTCCCAGTCGGGGCGCCAGATTCTGTCCCGGTTGCCCCTCTTCCAGGCCAGCCCTCTGCTGTGGCCCAGGAGTGCAGTGGAGGGTGGCCCAAGTGCTTGGGCCCTGCACCCCATGGGAGACCAGGAAAAGCACCTAGCACCTGGCTCCTGCCATCGGATGGCGGTGCGCCGGCCGCAGCGCGCCGTCCATGGCAGCCATTGGAGGATGAACCAACGGCAAAGGAAGACCTTTCTCTCTGTCTCTCTCTCTCACTGTCCACTCTGCCTGTCAAAGAAAATTAAAAATAAAAAAAAAGAATCTGGCACCCCAACCAGGACTAGAACCTGGGGTGCTGGCGCTGCAGGAGCTGACCTCATCTGTCTTGAAGTGACCCCATGAACCATGGTGAAAGAGTCAAAGTAAATGAAGTACATTGGTAGAATTTGATAACTCAAGATCAATTCCAATTATGTATCTATATCTACTTATATTTAGGAGATTAAAAGAGATGGCTAGAAAGAGATAATTCCCATCTCCTAGTTCACTCCTCAAATGCCCATGATGATCAGGGCTGGGCTGGTATCTAACCTGGGAGCAAGGAACTCAATTTAAGTCTCCCGTGTGAGTGGCAATAAACCAATTACTTGAGCCAACACTGCAGCCTCTTAGTGTTTGCATTAGCAAGAAGTTGGATTGAGAAACCAGAGGTAGGAATTGAACTGATGTACACCAGATGCGAGACATGTATGTCTAAATTAGCATCTAAACACCTGCTCCAAGACAAGTTATCTTAAATTATTTACTGTCATGTGTTGCTTAATGACTGGGGTACATTCCAAGAAGTGTGTCCTTAGCTTATATCATTGTATTAACATCATAGAAGTGCTTAGACAAAACTGGATCATATAGGTCAATCATTGGACACAATCTCTTAACGCCATCAAATGATGGATGAGGCTGCTGCCAGCGTAACATTATGTTTTAAAATGAACTAATTTACTAAGTATATTCTAAAATAATAAGAACTATATTATAGTTAATATATAAACTAGTAGTATAGTAATTTATTATTATTGAGTATTCTATATTAACATAATTGTATGTACCATACTTTCAAAATATATATATGTAATGTTTTATTTATTGAAAGGCAGGTAGAGAGGGAGAGGGGGAGGATGAGGGAGAGGAAGAGGGAGAGAGAGAGAGGGAGAGAAAGAAAGAGAGAGAAATCTATCTGCTGATTCACTCCCCTAATAGCCATAATAGCCAGTACTGGGCCAGGTTGAAGCCAGGAGCCAGTAGATTGAAGTAGGTTTGTTAACACCAGCATCAACACACACATGTGAGTGGCACATTGCCCTACAGTTTTATGTCACTGAGCAATAGAAATGTTTTGCTCCATTGAAATCTTGAGTCCAGAATGAGAATTGTGGAGCACTGGGTTAGGATGCTGCTTGCAGCACACACATCACATATCAGCGCCTGGGTGAGAATCCCACCTAGACTTGTGACCCTGTTTCCCACAAATGTGAACCCTTGGAGGCAGTAGATGATGGCTCAAGCACTTGTGTCCTTGCCAGTCTTGTGGCAAACCCAAACAGCATTACTGATTCCTTACTTTGGTCTGGCCCAGTCCCTGGCTATTGTGGGCTTTAGGGAAATGAACTAGCAGGTGTAGGAGATCTCTCTCTCTCTCTCTCTCTCTCTCTCTCTCTCTCTCTCTCTCTCTCTCTCTCTCTCCTTTCCTTCTCCCTCCCTCCTTCCCTCCGTCCCTCTTCAAATAAATAAAACTAAGTACACTTAAACAAATCTTATGAGACTATCATATATGTGGTGTGTCAGTATTGGAAATCATTTTGCGGCACATGAGCATAACAATGCTTATTTTACTGTTTATGAGTTGAAGCTCAAAGAAGTTAAAAGACTTGACTAGCATAATAAACTATGATAGTTACAAAGCTCAGAAAAGAATACAAGCCTTTATTCTCACAGGTGCTTTCTAGGATGTTCCATAGAAAACCCAGGGCTCTGATGACATCCTTTCAGATATAAAATGCTCCCTTTTCAGATGTTATATACCCTGGTGCCTGTACAAGGCCATTCTTCAATGGTGATGGCCACTCACTGCCAGTGGACAAGGGAGTTGCTTGGAATACTGATCCCCCACTATGCTTCTCTCCTAATGCCATAAAATAGTCATTTATCCACCAGAAATACTTCTATATAATCTGAACTCATCAACGCTTTTCCTTATTACAAAACTTCCTTTTGCTCATTTTTCTCATTTGCTCTCCTAGATGGAGTGCTGCTGGTAAGCTCAGCCATAAACTTTTACTGAATACTCGTCAAATGCAACAGGGAACAAAATACACAATACATGCAACAGGGAACAAAAATACACAATACATGATGACTACCTGCCCTCAAGTAACTTAAAGTCTAGGAGAAATTATCTACAAAAAGCCAATAATCACATTGCATCTTAGTAGATTATTTTTAAATGTTCAGAGGAGCAGTTTCCTCAAACACAGTGAGTGACCTTGGGGGCCCAAATACCCTCCATCAAGTGTTTTATTATTAATTATTCACTCAATTTGATAGAAAAATCAAATTCAATCCAGAATATTTTGTTTTGTGCTGAATTGATATTTAAATTCTTCATTGGTGCTTAACTTTTCACGTTATTTTTATTTCATGTTGTTTTTATTAGATGACTTTCAATGCCATTCTCATTCTGGATTTTATAGCACTAGATTTTTCTTTTCAAGTTTTATTTAAGTTATACCAATTTCAGATTTAGGAACACAGTGATACTTTCCACCTTAGCGTCCCTCCCACCCATGCTCCAACCCTTCTTCCTCTGGTTCTAGATTTTTCCATCTTGACAATGTTATTCCAATAAGACAGAGGCCTTGTTTTCCCACCACAACTGTCTCATGATTGCTGACATATACAGTTTCTTGGATGTGCTGGCACTCTGTCTTCCTGGGTTTTGGCAGAAAAGTGTCTGCATTTCGAGTTAAGTAAACTACTGTTGTAGGGTGGCTCTAATATTTATAGAATATGCCCTTTCAGCAAATGCAGTTATCTTAAAACCCAGTTTCCCCACATTTAAAATGAGAATAATTATTTCTAGCTCTCAGGATTATTGTAAGAATGTAAAATATTTCATAATCAAATGTCTAGCCTATGCATGGCAGAGTGACTTAAAATATGATTCTTAATTTATCTCAAGGGTCCAATTACAGTTAAAGACAACTAAATTCAAATCCTGCCTCCTCTACGCACAGATAGTGGGACACTGGGCAAATTATAAATTCTCTGTACACCTAAACATTCTTATCTGTAAAGTGTAGACAACAATAATAGGACCTGTCTCCTGAGTTTTTCACAAAGAGGAAATGGAACAGTGTCCATAGAGCACTTAGCAGAGTGCTTGGCATATAGAAAGCTCATAAAATGGCATTTAGAGTCACATTTCTTATCTTAATATAGACATATTGTGTGAATTCCCAAGATTAAATGGCTTCATGTCATTTACCCAAAGATCTATTTTTGTCATACTCCTCCCCTTCTTGGTTGTTAGGCCCAGAAAAAGAGAAAGCCCTCTCTGAAATTAATAAACATTGCAATAGCACACCCTGGTAAGTCTCCCACACATTCTCTATTACCACTTTGCTGACAACCAACACACAATGGTTGGGTGTTCACTGAAGAAAGGTTTAATAAACAGGCACAACTAATTTCAAGATTAATCAATAGGAAAGGCACAAATTCTGTGTGTAAATTGCTCACAGTCTCATTAGGGAGTAGGGCATGCAAACAAGGAGTGCCAACGTAGTGGAGTGTGTTCTTATTGCTGGGGGCACTTAGGACATAAAAGAGATGGACCGACCAAATCTTTTCACTAAGAGAGAGCAGTGAGAAACAAAATTCCTGGCTAGTTGTATGTGAAGTCAGTCTTAGAGACAGCGTGAGCGTTTACCTAAGTAGGTGGGTAGAAGCACCAGGCAGGCAGGGAAGATGACACAGTGAAAGAATCTAAGGCAGAAATTGTTCCAGGATGGCAAAAATAAAAAGTGTGAGTTGTTTTTGTGTTAGTGGGATGGATGTGGGAAAAGAAGCAAGAACCAAGTTAAAAAAAGATTTTACTTAAATTTCAGTGACATTTGACATTTGAGGATCAAAGCAATCTTTAAATTCCTGGCAAATATATTTCACTCTCTTTTCAGAAAGATAGTTATAGATATGTAGGTACATAGATAAACATAGATGTATTACAGTTATTTTGGTATTATATCTCTATATTATATATTATATACTTATTACTGAGAAAGAGGGGGGAGCAGTGTATATATAAGGATTTTTCTTTTTTCTTTTTCTGTTTTTTAAATTTTAACTTATCAGACAGAAAGATGGTGTCTACATTGAATGATACCATAATAAGGGTGGTGATTGATTCTCTGATGCCAACAGTAGGTTTTGATTTTCTTACTTGGAGACATTCCCGGTTTTCATTTCAAAAGCTACACTGCCTTCTTATAACACAAAAATGCTTTGAGAGAAAAGCAGTCAGTCTTTAAGATCTAGAACAAGGCATGTGGCTCCTGCTTAATTTAATCATCAAAATCCTGCCCTTAGGCCATAGTTATTGATTCAGGAAAAGGCAGGAGACTCATATTTGACTAACTTACTGAAACGGTTTACTGAAACCTTCTGGAAAACAAACATCCTTGTTTTCTGGTAGGGTTTCCAGATGTAACATGCACATTTTCTTTTTTCTTTTTTTTATATCCATGTAGTTAATGACTGGGAGTCCCAGATTTTATTTCCAGCCAAAGTCTGTGACATTTATGGGGAGTCAGTTTCCAGAATGAAGCTGGTAACATGGAAGCAGAAAGATGCTCTGAAAAGGAATATGTCTTTCATGGGTAATTTGAGCCACAGAATCAATGTTCATCTTCCACAGGTCCACTGTATAGTAACCATGAAGTGTCTTATGTGATTCAGTATCTCTGAATTAGATTTTTCTTGGTTGTATCCAATAGTATTCTTACCAATACAGTGGAAAATACCCATACACTCTCTTATTTGCCCATATAAGGCAAAAAATAAAAAAAAAACTTTTGTTTGCACTCTCTCTTGGCCTCTCTGTTCTTTCAAACTGCATCATCTCACTTCTCAAACTGGGAGAATATTGGGAGACCTTTGAATTTGGCATATCTAAGTTATTTGGTCTATTTGTCTTAATGAACAAACTTTCTCCCTGCTAGTCCTAACTTTTTAAAACACAACTTTAGGTTTTTACATCATTGGCCTCTGCTTATTAAAGGCAGCTAAGATTTCCTTCTTCTTCTTCTTTTTTATATTTATTTGACAGAGTTATAGACAGTGAGAGAGAGAGAGAGTCAGAGAGAAAGGTCTTCCTTCTTTGGTTCATCCCTCAATGGCCGCTACGGCTGGAGCTACCCCTATCTGAAGCCAGAAGCCAGGTGCTTCCTCCTGGTCTCCCTGCGGGAGCAGGCGCCCAAGCACTTGGGCCATCCTCCACTGCTTTCTTGGGCCACAGCAGAGAGTTGGACTGGAAGAGGAGCAATCAGGACTAGAACTCGGTGCCCATATGGGATGCTGGTGCCGCAAGTGGAAGATTACCCAAGTGAGCCACAGCGCCGACCCCGATTTCCTTCTTCTTACATAGATATGAACAATGAGTCTCAGAGAAAAGTAACAACAAAATCTGTAATAGTAGCAGGGAGGAAAATTCTTGATTCTACCATAGTGGCATTTGTAGTGTATGCAGAAATTTCTCTGAAGGCTATGGAACTTACAAAGTTTCATGAGTTCAGGCTAGGAATAATTGCTTTATGTTTTGGGCAGCTACTGGAGGATTTTAAGGAGAAATATAACATGATAACATTTCTTATAAAGATTACTATGGTGGGCCAGCACTGTGGAATAGTGGGCTAAGCCTCTGCCTGTGGCACCGGAATCCCATATGAGCACCAGTTCATGTCCCTGCTGTTCCTCTTCTGATCCAGCTCTTTGCTATGGCAGGAGAAAGCAGTAGAAGGTGGCCTAACTGCTTTGGCCCTTACACTGGTGTGAGAGACACAGAAGAAGCTCCTGGCTCCTGGCTTGGGATTGACTCAGCTAGAGTAAACCAGTGGATGGAAGACCTTTCTGTTTGTCTCTCCATTTCTCTATAACTTTACCTCTCAAATAAATAAATAAATGTGGGTGATCCTGTACCTGGCAGGCAGTCTGCCTGCCTAGCCCATGTAGAAGGTTAGCTTGACTGCTGACTGGCAGCAGGAGCCCCAGGCACATCTCCCCCACCCCCACCTTCTGCCAATCAGGTAAACTGCTCCTAGGTGTGGCCCAGACCCACCTGGAAAGCCACTAGCCTATGTGACCTTCAAGCTGATTGAAGAAGCACAGTGGCACCAATATAGGCTTCATCCTATAGAATTAGTATTGCCCTGAATTAGTTACGTCCCCTCTGCCTGTCCTTTAAAAGGTGTGCTTGGTCGTTAATAAAGAGGACATGTTCACTGAAACTTGTCTGCCGTAGGCCCACCCATGCGGACAACAAATGGGCCTTGCAGGATGAATCTGCAAATAAAATGTTATACAAAATTAAAAAGGGGTTTTATGGCATAATATTAACGAATAGCCAAATGGGGTTAAGTCTCCTAAATTCATGTTATGTTTTTTCCTAGAAATTAATTTATCAGAATTTGGTTTTGTACCAGTTCTCTCTCTCTTTCTCTCTCCCTCTCTCTCCCTTTAACCTTCATCTAAACACACACACACACACACACACACACACACACACACACATCCCTCTTAGGTCATTCCTTCATAGTACCTCCAATATGTATATTGAGGAGAATGCAAAAAGTTTATGGGGAAAAGGAATGTAAGAAGTTCATGTTGGTATAATTTTTTTTGAAATTCATGAATAAATTATTCATAATACTCATTTTACATGAACTTTTTGAAGATCATTATATAATGAGTTTGACTATGTTAGTAAAATAATTCAGTGGGAATGTTTTACATTTTCACCATTTGTCTGATTATCATTTTATGTTCTCCTACTTAGGGCAGCCTATGTCCTCATGGACTCAAAGAACTCCAGGTCTGACTTGGATTGTGAGGTGTAGTTTAATCATTTTTTAAAATAATTACTTTATTTATTTGAAAGAGTTATATATAGAGATAGTCAGAGAGAGAGAGAGAGGTCTTTCATTCTGCTGGTTCACTCCCCAAATGACTGCAATGGCCAGAGCTGAGCCAAAGCCAGGAGCCAGGAGCCAGGAGCCAGGAGTGTTTTCTGGGTATCCCATGTGGGTACAAGGGCTCAAGGACTTGGGCCATCTTCTACTGCTTTCTCAGGCCATAGCAGAGAGCTGGATTGGAAGTGGAACAGCTGGGACTTGAACTGGTGTAATATGGGATGCGGGCGCTGCACACTGGGATTTTAACCTGCTGCACCACAAAGCTGGCCCCATATCTTATCATTTTTTAAAAACGCTACTTGACTATAAAGAAGTAGAATAGCTGTGAAATCAGATCTAGGATTATTGCATACATCATTAACACATTTTTTATTTTTTTAAGATTTATTTATTTATTTGAAAGGTGGAGTTACAGAGAGGCAGAGGTAGAGACACAGAGAGAGAGGTCTTCCATCTGCTTGTTCACTCCTCAACTGACTGTAACAGCCAGAGCTGGGACTATCCAAAGCGAGGAGCCGGGAGCTTCTTCTGGGTCCCTCATGTGGGTGCTGGGGCCCAAGGACTTGGGCCACCTTACTTTGCTTCCCCAGGCCAGAGCAGAGAGCTGGATTGGAAGTGGAGCAGCTGGGACTTTAACTGCAGATGGCAGCTCTACCCACTATACCACAGAGCCGCCTCCTGGCCATGAGCACATTTTTTTTGACAGGCAGAGTGGACAGTGAGAGAGAGAGACCCTCCAATGGCTGCTGCGGACGCCGCACTGTGGACGGCGCGTTGCAGCCGGCGCACCGTGCTCATCCGATGGCAGGAGCCAGGTGCTAGGTGCTTCTCCTGGTCTCCCATGGGGTTTAGGGCCCAAGCACTTGGGCCATCCTCCACTGCACTCCCGGGCCACAGCAGAGGGCTGGCCTGGAAGAGGGGCAACAGGGACAGAATCCGGCGCCCCGACCGGGACTAGAACCTGGTGTGCCGGCGCCGCAAGGCGGAGGATTAGCCTGTTGAGCCACGGCGCCGGCCAATGAGCACATTTTTTAAAATGGGAATTACTTATCCTCATCATTGGAAATTAAGTTTCAAGGTACTATGACATACAAATCATAAACATGTTAGTACAGTAAAAGAGAAGCATGAGAAAGGAACAAACACCACTCAGAGAGAGACCCCTGACATGCAAGCATCATTCAGAATATGTTAGAATCATCTCATTCTGCCTTCCTTCACTTGCATGCATCAAGCTCACTTGCCCAAATGCATCCTGTGATTGTACAACACACACACACACACACACACACACACACACACACTGCACAAAAACTAGGTAAGCAGTTGCACTTGGTCTCTGGAATTCATTTAGACTATGAAGTCACTCCTTGTGGCCTGGTTCTCAATTCTCCAAAGTTTCACTATCCTTTTCAAGGTCCCTTGACTGATTAAACCTCGTTTGCCCAGCTTAGATTTAATTATGCCTTGTTCTAGAGGAGCTGTTATTCACTCCCTGCTTTCATGCGTTCTGATTATGTGCAAAATAGCACCTGACCTTTTGGTTCTCTGTATTGATTATTTATTGCTGCACAACAAATTACTTCAAAAGTTAGTAGCTGAGAATGACAAATTTATCTCACCCAATTTCAGAGGTCAGGCATCCTGGGGCATTTAACTGAGTTGTTCTGGTTCACGGCCTCTCACGAGATGGCAGTCAAGATGCTTGATGAGACTGGAATCTTCTAAAGGCTTTACTGGGAATGAATGATCCACTTCCGAGATGGAACATCCACATGGCTCTTGGCAACAAGTGTCAGTTCCTTTCCATGTAGTCCTTTTTGATAAAATTGTGGTTGCCTTCCCAAAGGGAGCATGTAAGTAAGAGAGGGAAATTGCAGTACCTCTTTAACCTAATCTTGGAAGGAACCTAAGAACACCTGTGTCATGCAGTTTAGGCCACACAGACCAACTATGGTACAGAGTGGGAGGTGTTTATGCAGAGATGTGAGCCCGATGATAAGGACTATTCATGGCCATTTTAAAGGCTAGAAACCACTACTTGGGAGCCCACTATTCCATTATCCAACTTTATCACTCTGTGATGGGAGAGGTAATGGGCATCTTTGGAAAGCATTTTTTCCTGCAGTAATATAAAAATGTTCTTTAAGAATGTGTCCATGTGTTCTAAACAGCATGATGGATTTCAGTTTAAAAATTACTTTCTTTGAAAGAGACAACATTTTGACTTTCCCACTGCACTAAAGCAATGGATACAGCATTATCACAGTTTCCTTATTTATAATATAATAACACATCTGAAAATATTTTGACAATGTTAGATTGATTTTGTTTACCTTGATATTTCCTAACATGGCTATATTTGTGTAATAAATTAAATTAATCTAAATAAAAGAACAAATGACTAGGGAGACTTTGTTTGAATTGTGGATATATGCTCATGAGGGCTATATTAAATGAGAAGCATATAGTACTCAGAATCGTCAAATTTAAAAGAAATGTAAGCAGAATAAGGTGAGGTACACTATCTTTAAAAGATAACAAAGGCTTAAAACTAGAGAGTGAATGTGTGGGATAGTGTTGTGGCACAGTGGGTTAAGCTGCCAGTTGCAACATAAGCATCCCACATCAGAGTGTGGAACTGAGTCCTGCCTACTCATCTGATCCAGCTTCCTGCTACTGTGCCTGGGAAGACAGACGATGATGTCCAAGGTAGTTGGGCCCCAGAACTCATATGGCAGACTAGATGAAGTTTCTGGCTCCTAACTTAAGCCTACCCCAGATCTGTCTGCAGTGGCCATTTGGGGAATCAACCAGTGGATGGAAGATTGAACTCTTTCTCTCTCTGTTTTCCCCTCTATCTCTGTAGCTCTGGCTTTCAAGTAAATAAATAAATAAATTTTTATTTAAAAAATGAAAAGAAAATGACTAATATATATTCTAAAGTAATCAGTTATTTGGAAAAGAAAAAGACAGTGGAAGAATACCAGTGGTGTGCAGTCAGCAAGAAGAAGTGTAATGGTACATAATGAAACCTATTTCCTCAAGTAGAGGGAAACCACAAAACCATCACTGAATCTTTGGTAAACTGTCAACACTACCATGTTCTCTCTGACTCAAAATGAACAGTGATACAAGCTATAAGGATCATAAGCAAAGCTCAAATATGGACCCAGACTTGAGGTATGGTGAGAAGTTGTGATTGAATATAGACAATAGAATGTTCAGAACTCTGCACAGAATAAAATCTACCTTTGGTAAAGATTTATTGCTCTTGCTTATTTGCTGACTTTCAGAACTGATAAACTGCTGAATGGTACCTATGTGATACTTTATATCTGACAGTAGGTTTGTCAACTTACTATTAAATTTATATTAATAGTGTTTTCAGAGCAGAGTTCTAATCTTAGCTTACTCTACAAGGCAATAACAATATTTGAGAAGTACATCTAGCTTTACTTTAAAAGATGTCTTTTTAAAAAAGATTTATTTGTTTGAAAGACAGTATTACAGGAGAGTGGGGTGAGGAGAGAGACAGAGAGGCAGAGAGAGATCTTCTATCTGCTGGTTCACTCCCCAAAAGGCTGCAATACATTGGCCAAGCCAAAGCCAAGAGATTGGAACACCATCCAGATCTCCCACAGAAGTGACAGAGGCCCAAGATTCTAAGCCATATTGTGCTGTTTTCTCAGGCATATTAGCAGGGAGCTGGATTGGAAATTGGAGCTACTGGGACTTGAACTAGAGATCATGTGGAATGCCAGCATCACAGGTAATGGCTTAACCTACTGCACCACATCATCACCCACTTCAATGTCTGTCTTTTAATTCCAATATAAATGATTGTCCCTACATCGAAGAGATTTCTTTTATAAATCACAGAAATGTAATAGAACATGAAATATACAGCATATGACCTTAACTGCATAGATAATGAAAAAAATTATAGTAAAACTGCAAGCATCTGAATAATGTCTGCAAGTAGAAACCAAACTGAAATCTAAAAGATGCAGTTATATGAAGGTAATTTCAAAGAGACCTCCTCCACTTCTGCTCTAAGAGTGAGAATGTGAAACTCTTAGTGAAGAGCAAAGAGATATATTCAGGTTGAATTTCCTAAAAAATAATTGTTCATTCACTTTCACTAATTCTCTTTATAGTTTCCACCCTGTTCAGTCAGCTATGATCTCTTCTGTTTGCATAATTTACCATTATATTATTAACTTAGCTTCTTGTATGTTCACTAACCATGATTACCTTCCCATCTCTGCTGCAGTAGATTCCCTTTCTGATCAATGTCTTCTATTCTGCACCACTTTCTTCAGAAATTACAGATAT
Source organism: Sylvilagus floridanus (assembly GCA_949820135.1). Classification (NCBI taxonomy): domain Eukaryota; kingdom Metazoa; phylum Chordata; class Mammalia; order Lagomorpha; family Leporidae; genus Sylvilagus; species Sylvilagus floridanus. The sequence goes on from OX463236.1 coordinate 72,926,577, forward strand.
GCACCCAAGAGTACCATTATGACTGAATAATTTACATCCAAGAAGGCAGCTTCTAAAAGTCTCTGGTGGCTTTTCTACACAGCGGTTACAACACAAAAACTTTATCCACACTGAGGCAACACAATATTCACTTAAAGTTGCTTTAGCCTGTGACCTGACACCTTATCTCAAAAGGTGGTTGGAGGAAAATCAGGGCATGCTATCTTTACAGAGTTTCCATAGATAATTTTAACTGTACCAGTAGCTCACCTAATAAAAAGAGAGCATGGCGATTACATACACTTGATCCATGCTTGAATTCAGTTATCCTACTTGATCCTTGAAATTCTGTGACATATTAGTGTTATCATGTACTTTTTATGGAAGAAATGAATGCTCAGAAATGAATAACATAATAAAAAAGCCATAATTCAAACTTCAGGTTGCCAGTCTCCTAAACTTATTCTTGCTCCATCAAGGCATGCCTTTTTTAAAGCTACATGTCCTTTGCTCTCCAGACTCTTCATGCACTTGTTCAACTTGGCTTTATCACACACACACACACATGCACAAACACATGCTTAGGTTAGCCAAGCATTATGTTTTTTAGTGCCTGTTATTTGATTGTTTGCCAACCAGCCACCAAACAAATTGACTGAATTTCTCATATTGCATCTGGTTTGCTAAATGATAAGGGACATGTAGTAATAAAATAGTGTCCCAGAGGACATTTTCACATTTTACTTGCTGTTTCTCTTTTACAATTTCCATCGTTAAAAGTGCCAAACAGCCATAGGCTCTGGATATAATAGCTTCAGATGCAAATAAAAGAACCGTCTTTATGGATGAGAGGTATGAAAAAGACTATTACATCAGTCTCTCAGTTACTATCCCACAGATCGCTGTAGTGTGTTCAAACAAATGAGGACAGTAGTGAATACACCAGTCCTTTAAATTTGTGTAGTGTTTTCCATACTTTGGTCTCAGACCACTTTATAAGCTAGTCTTCATGCATTCTTTCTTTTCTCCTAATTTTTCATATGGACAAATGTAGGCACAGAGGAGATAATGAACTTGGCAGAGGATCAGGAGCAAGACATTGATGGAAAATGGGCACATATTGTAGGATGCTGATTTAAGTGTTTCTTGCTTGCATTTCTCATAATGAAAACGCAGCCATACTGTTACACTTGTATTTTATGGTTCACTGAACAGCCGCAATAACAAATTTTAAATACCTATCAAATGTCATAAAATGTCATTTAATATTGTTCTCAGTTTGTAAAGGGAAAATGAAAACTGATAAAGTTCATGTATATTTTGTGCTGGTTCAATACTCTAAATACCATACTATAATACCTTCAACAAATATATAGTCAATGATGGCAATATGGTAATATTAAATAAGAGTATGCTACATCTTTTCAAGAGGAAGCAGTCATATTAAAAAAAGGGGGGAGGGTTCTCTTCACGATGCTCTAAACAATTTCTTTGGCAGCACCACAGCACAGGTTCTGTTGATAATAAAAATTGCCTTTGAACAAAGTACTCCAAATTTTTGCAAGACTCCAATTCTCCTGTGCAATTATGGGATTTGAAATGTAATTCTCCCTGGAACTATAAAAGAATTAGACCAGAGAAATGCTGTTAAGAATAAAGCAAGATACAAAGGATCTGTTTCAAAGATCCTTTTTATTTTTCTATTTCTTGGTGTCGTGTTATACTCCAAGTCACCATGTTATTATGGGAAAGGACAATGAGAAAATCCACTCAAGGCAATTGAGAATTTCTAGAATCTTGAATTTAGGAAGAATTTTTCTCATAGTAATTACTAAGGGTTAACTACACAGTGTTAATTCACTATGGTCATCTATCTAGGAAATACACAAAAGATTTCCAGAGGAACAGATAACTGATAGCAAATGGCTGTTTGTAAAATGTTTCTTGTGAACCCAGAACTGTGTTAGGTACAGAGGACCAAATAAATGGCATGGAAACATTACCACTGCTCGAACTGCTCATTATTTCAATTGAGTTGTGTTAATTCAAACTTAACTTCTACCTCTATTTCAGAAGCAATTAATTACCAAGCACTATGCTAAGATTTCTCCTCCTTAACAAACTCTCACCAGTACTACTATAAAGAATAGTCAGAGCACACATTTGGTAGCATGGTTCAGATGTCAGTTTGGATGCCCACATCTCAGATTGGAGTACTTGGGCTTGGGTCATAGCTCTGACCTCAGTTCCAACTTCCTGCTAATGCAGAACCTGGGAGGCAGCAGGTAATGACTCAAGTAACTGAGTCTGTGCTGCCCATATGGGAGATGTCAGTTGATTCCTGCTTTCAATCTGGCCCTGCCCTGGCTGTTGTAAGCACCTGGGGAGAGAAACAACTGGCAAATTTGAGACATGTCTCTCAGATCCTTTCAAATACTTATTTACATAAATAAAATTAATTATTATAGCAAGCTTCTAACATGCTTTACTTGTCTCTAACTTTATCCATTTTAATTCTTCCTGAGCAATATTGAGATATAAAATTACAGTTTTGTCACTCATGCATTTTGAACACTTTCAGAGTATTTGCATTTAACCCATGCTGAAGTCCAAGCCCATGAGCATAAATATGGAAATTCCTTCGTAAGATGACTCTTCTTAATTTCTAGTTTACATTTTGTTTTACTCTTTCCCCAAATACTTCATAAATTTTTAAAAAGACTTATTTATTTACTTGAAAGTCAGAGTTACACAGAGAGAGAAGGAGAGGCAGAGAGAGAGAGAGAGTGAGAGGTCTTCCATTTGTTGGTTCACTCCCTAGTTGGCTGCAATGGCAGGAGCTGGGCCAATCTGAAGCCAGGAGCAGGAGCTTCTTCCAGGTCTCCCATGTGGGTGCAGGGGCCCAAGGACTTGGGCCATCTTCTACTGCTTTCCCAGGCGGTACACAGCAGAGAGCTGGTTTGGAAGTAGAGCAACTGGGACTCGAACTGGCACCCACATGGGATGCCGGTACTGCAGGCAGTGGCCCTACCTACTACATCACAGTGCTAGCCCCGACTTCATAAAAATTAAACTGGTCCTGGCTAGAAGAAACATTCATTCACCCTCCCTTTTTTATGTTTCATATTCACAGAACATAGTTCCCCTCTCATTTTATCTCGATTTCTCTACAAATCTGTTGAGACTCAGTTTAGGAATCATATTCAATTATGTCCTTCCTTACACTCTTCTCTCGTATGCATTACATCCTTCTTCTGTGTGAACTATTAGCTGAGATACTTACGTCTAATACTGTACTTATATGATTTTGTGCCTTTCATTAACATGTTAGCTCTTTGAAGACAGAGATAACTATTACTTGTCTTTCAGAACTCTGCCCTACATAGAACTTGGCACATGGAAATCTTAATCAACAAATAATTACTTATAGAATAAAGTAATATTGCCCTAATTTGTCAATTTCATGTTTTTTCCATTTTTGCATGGTTCTCTTTTTTTTCCATAATATATTCTCCTTGAGAGAATGGTATCTAATTTCATACTGTTGATTTCTAATGATTTTTTAAACGTTATATTTTGGTTATTAATAAGATTTAATAAAAATAATTTACTTCATGGACTACAATATCAACCACAAGACATCATGAATTGTGTCTTCTCTAGCTTGGATGTTAAAATGTATGTGTATGGGCAGAGGTAGGGGTATGTGTCCCTTACAATCAATGAAATAAAATCCCTAAGGCCTTAGAATATACTTGGACTTGTGCTGCATATTAGAATTATTATTCTAGTACTTTCACAACAATCTCATGAGAAGATATTTTTATTATTCTCATTTTTAAAATTAAACTAAATTCAAAACAGGTGATTTTCCCAACATTACCTAGATTATACAATGCTAGGATTTAATTCTCTCTGTTTCCCTACAGTCTGATATATTCATAGTTTCCTTTACTGAATTCAATACCAACCAGAAAAATGGTGATAATATTAGTTCTCAGTTTAGATTTTACTTTCTTTCATTCTATCACGCATATACATGCACATAAAAACATAAACATACAGTATTTAGAAAAACTTGGTTATATGTCTTCATTTAAATGCTATATATTAAGCATTCAGATATAAAATGTCTCCTGAACAAGTACAGAAACCTCCATGATTGAAAAAATAAAGCACAGAGCTGTACACTGAGGAACAAGTATTAACCTAGAATGCTAAGGACACCTTGGAAGGAGATGCTTTACGCTCATTAAAGGTAGGACAGGTGTTCCTCACTCAAACGTCATTCCATTCTGAATATGTTATATAAATATTTCACACCATAGGATGCCAACAGAAAATAAGCCGAGTACTAAGATATAAATAATGCAAAAAGATATAATCTAGATTTCAACATGCTGCAAGAGAACAGAATGAATGTAATACTGATTTCTAATACCATGAATTATGAAAATAACAGCCATTCCTGCCTATTATTATGAAATTTTCATATGTTCCAGAGTCTCTGACTTCGGAGGAAAATAATCTTGAATCAATTTTGTTCTCTTTTGATTGCTTATTATATCCCTTTCCTCTACAAACCCTCATGCACATGTATGTGCACAAGTGCACACAGTATTCAGTTACCATTAGCCATGTCTTAGTGTTAGTTCTGTGAAAAACTGATGCAGGTGAGAGTTAATTCGCCCAATGCAGTTCTTTCTATTTCACTGTGACCTTCAGATACCCCTTGTTACTGCACAGCTCCTAGCACACCAGGGTTTCCTCTTCTCATGCTCCCACAGCCCACTCTGTACTCATCACCACCATGCAGTTGATTCCTCAAGTGTCCGTTTTCTCGGACTTCTGCCCTCTGCAAGAGATAATTAAATTGTCTAAATAAAAGGTACCCGAGGCTGATATTTTCATTAAATCTTTCTTTTAGTTATGTTTTCTACTTTTTAAGCAAATTTAAAATTCGGCAAGTCAAAATCATAAGATAAAGAAACTTCATTTTAGAACCTTCTAAAATCCCAGGCATGGTCCTGTATTCCTGTTCTTTTCTCATTTGTTCAGACTTCTACTGGCTTGCTTACCCTCTCTAGAACTTTTTCAAAACTATATATCTTCGAGGGCATTGTGACACAGGAGGTTAACTGGCTACTTGGGATGCCTGTATCTCAAATAGGAACGATTTGATTCAAGCCTCGCCTCTTGCTTCCAATCCAGTTTCTCTTAATGAGCACTCTGGGAGGAAACAGGTTACGGCTCAGGTGTTTGGGTTTCACTCATCCATATGGGTACTCAGATTGAGCTCATGGATCCTGGTGTCAACTTGGCCCAGCCCTGGATTTTGTGGACATTTGGGAAGTGAATCAGCAGATGGAATAACTCTCTCTGTAGCTTTGCCTTTCAAATAAATAAAAAGTAAATAACAAGAGCCTGTATATTATGCACAGGCATATTTTACCAACCTCACCAGGATAAGGCATCCATTAAGTAGATGGCTTTGCATCTTTTGAGAAAAGTCCTCTTAAGTTTATATATCAGAACATGCTCCTGATAAGCCCATGTCACCATTCAGATTTCTGATGTAGTTAAGAATTTGTAAGAAAATATGGCCTCCTGTTTTTTTTTTTTTTTTTTGTTAATGACAACTGTGAACCCATCAGAGCCATGAATTCTTCTATGAAGCTTCATTTGATTTCTCACTCTGTGATCCAGAGCACCACACGCTTACCTCTCCTGCTGGAATGTGTGTTCCTCAGAGACAGAGACCAGAGGTGGTTTACTTTCATCTGCCTAGAATACTAGAGATGTGCAGTGTAGGACTCTCCCCCATCTCAGTTTCCACACTATCCCTATCCATTCAGCCTACTGATTCTCAAGTAGAAGAGGAATGATCTGTTTCCTAAGACTAAGTATCTGAATCTCCCAGGAGGCTTTTTCCAAAGAAGCACAGGCTGCATGGTTTTATTGGAGGTCTTTTTTTTTTTTCTTTTCAACTTTTATTTAATAAATATAAATTTCCAAAGTACAACTTTTGAATTCCAGCGGCTTTTTCTCCCATAACCTCCCTCCCACCTGCAACATCCCATCTCCCAATCCCTCTCCCATACCATTCTTCATCAAGATTCATTTTCAATTATCTTTATATACAGAAGATCAACTCAGTATATACGAGTAAAGATTTCAACAGATTGCACCCACAAAGACACAAAGTATAGAGTACTGTTTGAGTAGTAGTTTTACCATTAATTCACATAGTAGGACCTCTGCCCTTAATGTGTTGTACTATGTGAATTATTGGAGGTCTTTCATGAGCACTCAGCTTTCTTCATGGATCAACTTCTGCTGACTGAATCATTGTACAAAGAAGGAAGAGAAAATATGCTCTGGTTCTCAGGTATCTCTAAGTAGAAAAAATAAAGAAGAATCAATACTGCAATTCTGTAAAATTTCATTTATATCTTTTCAAGCACCATGCCTCTAGAAATTTCAACATGCTGCCCCATCCTCTTCTCCACCAGACTAAATCCTGTTAGCTTCTGCACATACTAAATCAAATGTCATCTCTTTCAAGAAGATTTCTGATATTTGTTTTTGCTTATCTGGATAAACTTCTCAGAATTTTCCTACTTGTTTACATACAGCCACCACAGCACATTATTTATGTTTGCTGTATTTGTCTAATCCATTTTCTATCTCATACATTAAATTGTAAGCCCCATGAGCTCAAGAATGCTGATTTTAGTATTTCTATCACAAGGCACTATCTTAATAAGAGGTAAATAGTATGTATACAAAATAATTATGATAGATGAATAGTAAAGGAGTGAATTAATATTCAACCTTGAACTGGGTGCTGTAGAATATAAAATATAGTTGCATAATATGTACCACCTTTTGAATTTCTTTGAAGTGGTGTGACGCACATATTGGAACAGAGAGTGGCAGAAGATATGGTATGATAAATTTATTATCTATGTCTGTTCAATAGCAGAAAAATTTTATTATTTTGGAGAATTAGATAAAAAATTTTTATTACAGAAGAAAAATATTTTACCTAGGATATGAAGATGTAACAGATTGGAATAACAGACAAGAAATAAAAAAGCATGCTTTGAAGATTGGAGATTGCATATTCTCAGGTGTGGAATGACTTATCATGGGTGGTATAAAGGCTGTGTAAAGACTGGGACGTGGGAGCAGCCAAAGAAATGGGAGAGTCCTAGCCCCATGCTCCTCATATGAGTTCTTGGCAGAGCCTTATCAGGAAGAGATTATTGGTCCTTCAACTAAAATGCCCAGTTTTCAGTCATTCATGCTGGAGTCACAGCTGTTGTTTATTCTTTCATATACCTAATCTAGAATTTTGAATAAGGAGTCAGGCTGAAACCTTTAAAATGAGTCTTAGAGGAGTGAACAGAACACGCAGACTATTATTAAAGATAGAATTTGCAAAGTCAGGGTTCAGATTTAAAAATTGCAGCTGAATAAGCATTCTGGATTTGTTTTTTTAAACAAAGGAGATCCTCCCAAATTAAAAAAAAAGAAAAAAAATACTTTATATTGGGTGGCCACCTTGGCTGTTAAGTGATTGAGTTATCAAGGAAATCGACCAAATTTCAAAGATGCATATGCTAATATTTAACTTCTAAGACAATTGCGCTGTCTGTGACTTTACCAGAGAAGGGCAGCTGAAGATGTCCCCAAGTAAATATTTCTAATATTCCTCTCAGGTGTGTCCAAAAGGAATAATGTTCAGAAGTCATACTGTACCACAAAGGGGAAGTGGGGGAAGCCTTCTAAGACAAGCAAAACGTCATGCACTTGGAAAAATTCAAGTCCACCAATGACTGCTTAACTGATTCCTGTGAAAAATAGTGCCTCCAACCAGCAACAAATATGTGGGGAACCCCCAGCTCCCCTTTCCTACATGGAAATTCTCAATGGTGTTGTCCTTATTGTAGTATTACAGGTGTCTGAGGAATTGCTAAACATATAGAATTTACTCATATATGGCATAGCCCCTAGACATGATTATAAATAATCTAAAGTTTGTAGGAGGATAAACGCATGTGTGATACTTTAACTATTTATTAACTAAAGGAACTCAGATTTTGTATTTGTTTGGGAGGAATATGATATGGATTAGTAAAACAATTTATTGGCTATGGTAGCTTAATCATGTTCATGCTTGTACCTTCTACCACATGGGTGGGCATATGGTCCAACATGAAACAATTAAAGCTCTCAACTCTAAAGAATTTAATAATTAAAATGAGTCTAATATTAGACACATAATGCAAGCTAGGCCAGTCCTAGCTTATTGCCCTGAGGTTTCTAGTGGGCCTACCTGGGTATGTGGAATCTCTTGGAGCTATGGCAACTAAGAATTAAAAGCAATTTATAGAGAAACAGAGATATGAATAAATAGAGAGGAAGAGTATATCACAGGTTATGTTGTACTCATTTTTTAGCTTGGTATATCTATGAATCTGTTCTTGATTTATTTACTATTTATTTCAATATTGTTATATATATTCAATATATATATATTCAATATATATATTCAATATTGTATTTCAATATTTCAATTATTTACTATTTATTTCAATATTGTTAAGCATCAGTTTTGCTAACAAATAAATGTTTCTCTTTTTGACCATTGGAGTTTAGTTGCTGCTACCTTTAAAAGCCCAACAAATAAAAAATTTTGCATATGTATCTCAACACTGAAATTTTAAAGCTATTATTATTATTGTTAATAAAACAGATAAAGAAATTGATACTCATCAAAGTTGGTAAACTCTTCAAAACCAGTTAGCTCAGAAATTTTAAGACTAGGGTCAGATATTTAAGCTGAAAATATAATCAGAGCATACACTCTTTTCCTTGAACATCTCATCTTCTAAGGATGACCAATAACTGGGGAGGTAGAGCAAGAGGGAGAGGTGCATGTGTCTCAGAGGGAAGAGTCTTTTGATTATTCCCTATTCTGAGAAATGTAAAGAGTTCTGAAGGAAGAAGGTTAAGTACACTGGTAGAGGCGGCTACAGGAGTTGATGATGGAGATGATAGTAATGGATATAAGCAAGGGAGAAGTAGACTAAGTTTATGCCTTAGAAAAATAATTCTGACAGCATCGAGACTAATGTGTGGGTGCAAGGCACAGTGTAAGAAAGAAAACCACATAGGAGATTTCTGTGATCATGTGGACAAGGAATGATAGACTCTACATAATTGGAGGTTGATAGAGAGGTCAGAAATAGCCTTTAAACTAATTAATAGAAACACAATTACTAGATATAAAAAGTGTAAAAAAGAAAGAACAAATCAGGAAGTGCTGCATTGTTTTACTTTCAACAGATGTGTAGATAACAGCAGCATTTGCTCAACATTGGATTGCAGGTAGCATAGCCTATTTGGGGTGAATGAAAGGTGGATTTTATTTTGCACATTTGATTTTAGGATATCAGATCGAAGTTCTGGGGTTCCGATAAGTTGTTTCAGGTTGAAATTGAGAAATAGAAGCTATTAGTTAGCCTGAAAAGAAAAGTCTGTGTGTTTCTGCAGCCAAAAGTCAATCATTTATTGGCAAAAAGTAGGGCAGGAGTGCAGGATAGCAGGAGTCAGGCAATGATTCTTATTATTCATCAGTCAGGTGAGTAAAGCTATCTCAGCAAGAACAACTTAACACATCCAAATCTTGGGTTCATCTCATGAGTTATGGGAGTGGAGAAACCAATAGGCAAAGAAGAAGTGAGGTAGGAACTTAGTAAAACAGGAATTTTAGAGTTAGACTGAGGACAAAGGATCTAAGAAAGATTCTAAGGACAATCACAGATTTAGAAGGATAATGAAAATATCAGCAAATAGGGGATAATGATTTCAGCCAAAGTTCATGCACAAAATAAAAACAGCAAAAATAAAATTTGTCCTTAAGTTTCGGTCAGTGAGAATTTCTTTCTGGCCTCCGTGAGGGTTATTATTCAGGAAATGTTCACTACATAGTTAAGAATTCAATCACAATCAACTGTGGCCATGTTGAGTGTCTCCAAGGGCTCCCTTAGGTAGTGTGCCAATTTAACAAACACAACATCAAGTATACTGAAAATGTGCAACAGAATTTAGCAAAAACTGCAGTTGTCTGACTCAAGCCTGCTTACACAGCATATTAAAATAGAATGGGAGGCCGGAGCCGTGGCTCAATAGGCTAATCCTCCGCCTTGCGGCGACAGCACACCGGGTTCTAGTCCCGGTCGGGGCGACAGATTCTGTCCCAGTCGCCCCTCTTGCAGGCCAGCTCTCTGCTGTGGCCCGGGAGTGCAGTGGAGGATGGCCCAAGTGCTTGGGCCCTGCACCCCATGGGAGACCAGAAGAAGCACCTGGCTTTCGGATCAGCACGATGTGCCGGGTGGCGGCCATTGGAGGGGGAACCAATGGTAAAAGGAAGACCTTTCTCTGTGTCTCTCTCTCTCACTGTCCACTCTGCCTCAAAAAAAAAAAATGGAATGGGAGATAGATTTTTCTGCTTTCTTTTTTTTTTAAAGTATACACAAAAGGCATTTCTTTATTCCTATTTCTTTTTTAATAATGCTTTTATTTAAAGAATATGAATTTCTAAAATACAGTTTATAGATTACAATGGCTTCCCCCCCATAACTTCCCTCCCACCCACAACCCTCCCCTTTCCCACTCCCTCTCCCCTTGCATTCACATCAAGATTCATTTTCAATTCTCTTTATATACAGAAGATCAGTTTAGTATATATTAAGTAAAGATTTCAACAGTTTGCCCTCACATTAGCAACACAAAGTGAAAAATACTGTTGGAGTACTAGTTATAGTATTAATTCACAATGTATAGCACATTAAGGACAGAGATCCTACATGATATATTTTTTAAATTGATTAATTTTCTAGGCAATTTCCAATTTAACACCAAGATTTTTTTTCATTTTTAATTATCTTTATATACAGAAGATTGATTCAGTATGTACTAAGTAAAGATTTCATCAGTCATCTACTAAAACAATGGCTATTTTTCATCCACCAAACTTTTTATTTGTGAAATGCATAACTGAATGTCTGGAGCAAACTAGATTTTACCTGGCAAAATGTGGTGAAAATCAGAAGCCTAGGGTCCAGCTAGTTGGCTCCTAGCTAAGACCAAAGTTCCACTGGGTGTTTGATGTTCCCTAGTATAATCAAGTTTATTACCCAACCAGAGACTTTTAACAAAGTACTGAAGAAGGCAAAATCACCCTTTCAGGTAAGCACTGTGAAACCAGCCCAGGAGAAGAGGAAGAAAATACTTTCATCTATTAACTTCATCCTGTTTCTCCCTTTTGTCTTTCCCTGTCCCTTTGCCTTTTTATACTTCTATCTTCACTACAAGATCCACTTCTTTTAAACCTTTAAAATCATGTGAATATGTCACATTGAGAGCCACACTGAAGTACAACTAGAGTGAAACCAACTCTTTTAACTTTCATTTATCATAAAGTGATCAGAAAGTAAAAGAGGAAGCTCTTCAATGATCTCTCTCCACATAACTGTCTTAAAGGCATGTTTGGATCCTAATTCTTGTGGGACTTGGCTTGGGGTTTCATGAACCATGAAACTCATCAAAGCCAGGATAAGCTAGAAATTGCTGAAAAAAAAATGCCTACCTAGAGTGCTATGAACTGCATATGAGACTCTAAGACATGGGTTTTTCCCGTCCTGTGTATCCAAAAGAAGCCTGGGTCAGTTAGAAGCTTTGAGTTGATCCTCACTGGTGTCAAATAGATGTGGCTCCACTGCTCAAGTATAACACAAATATGAACAGCATGTATCACGCCATGCTGCAGAAACCCTCGTGTCTCACCTTGGTGGTGGGTATGGACATTTTAAGGTGGACATTGTGGGCAGGTTTTTGGTACAGCAGTTACCATGCAAATTGGGACTCATACCCCACATCAGAGTCTCCGTGCTTGAGTTTCAGCTCCACTTACAACTCCAGCCTCCTGCTCGTGTGCATTGTGAGAGGCCTCAGGTAATGGCTGCAATAATTAGATCTCTGCCACCAATGTGGGAGATCTGGACTGAGTTCTAGGCTTCCAGCCCCAACCCCAGCTCCAGCTCCAGGTCTAGTTATTGACAGTTCATGGACAGTAAACCAGTGGATGGGATATCCCCCACCACCCTCATATCTCTACTTTTCAGATAAATTTTTAAAAATAATCTTTTTAAAAGAGATGCTTTTAGAAACAGAGAAAAATACGTAAGATCCACAGTAGTAAATCGTGAAAGCTGGAGTGTCAACAAGAATGAACTAGTGTTCTTAGGCTTTCTGCATGCCAAGTTGGCAGGGCTCCGGGATTAGTAAAACTCTTATAGTCTCTATTACATTCTTTGTTCTGATATAGCAAAAAACATACACACACACTCAAATACACTTATTGTGTAATAAGAATATAAAAAAGTCTGGGCAGACATTGTGGCCCAGCAAGCTAAGCTGCCCACCTGGAATGTTGAGATATCATATGAGCACTAGTTCAAGTCCTGGTTGCTCCATTTCCAATTCAGCTCCCTGAAAATGCCCCTAAGAATAGAGCAGAAGATGGCCCAAGTGCCTGTATTCCCACAATCCATGTAGAGACATGGATCATGTTCTAGAGTCCAGGCAGAGGCCTGGCCCAGCCCTGGTATGTGGACATTTGGCAAGTGAACTAAAAGATGAAAGATTCTCTCTCTCTCTCTTCTCTCCCTCCCTCCTCCTTTTCAAATAATTAAAATAAATTTAAAATAAATTTTTAAAGAAAAGGAAGAAAGTCACATTTGTTGATGAGTTTATCTCTGCAGTAGGTGGATTTGAATGAGGATTTCATTTCCATCACTTACTTTTTAATTCAAGAAATTAATCAAATTAAATAGGGGTACCTTCTGTCTTCGCCCACTCTTACATTACTCATCTGGTACATAATGGAAACTAAATACATATTTCTTGTATAATCAAAAAAATATTAACAGGAAGAACATCAGATTTTATCTTACACCAAATCAGTTGTTTAACTTTTCTTAATCTCAGTTTCCTCATCTATTAAACTGGAATAAATGCTGTACCTCAAAAAAGAGTGGCTAGAAGGATTCAAGGAGACAGAATAAATATACTAGCACCTATTAGCACCAGTTTCTGATCCCTTAGACACGTTCAACACATTTTTGCTATTGTTAACATAAACAAAGCTAAAATGAGGATTCATTATCTTACCAAATGGAAAGCTTGATTAACAGACTGGGGTATTAGTATCATAGGACCCAAAAAGTGAATATGATTTTATAATTTCCTGAGGATCATCTCCTGGGCAGATGGTATCATAAGGAAGGTTAAAATACTTGGGTCTTGGGGCTGGCACTGTGGCATAGCCAGTAAAGCTGCCGCCTGAGTGTCGGCAGCCGCTATGGGTGCTAGTTTGAGACCCAGCTGCCCCACTTCTGTTCCAGCTCTCTGCTATGGCCTGGGAAAGCAGTGGAATATGGCCCAAGTCCTTGGGCCTCTGCACTCATGTAGGAGACTTGGAAGAAGCTACTGGCTCCTGGCCTCTCTCTCTTCTCTCTCTCTCTTTCTCTCTCTGCCTCTGCCTCTCTGTAACTCAGGCTTTCAAATACATAAATAAATCTATTTAAAAAATACTTGGGTATTAAAACTTAATATCTATCTACATTTTTACTGAAAGTGAAAATACAATTTCTAACAAAATGGATAGATTTAATACTATTTGAAATAATCATTATCTCATCATCATCAACAACCTCATCATTATCACCATCATTTGACAATTATAATTTAGAATTAAATCATTGGATTGATATCACCAGCTACAGGCTTATGCAAAGCACAAGAAAACAACATTTTACAGGTACATAGTTGTCGGTGGCCATTGTACACTGAAAACATTACAGACATACCTCAGCAATAATGGTGCTGGAATTCTAGCCACTTCCACAATAAATCAAATATCCAAAAAAAACAATTCACATACATTTTTGTTTTCCTTGTACACCTAGAAGTTCTGTTTGTGCTATACCATAGTCTATTGAATGTGTAATGGCATTATGTCTAAAAAAAGTATGCATCAAATACTATATTACTAAAATATCTTTATCTTGATTGTTGGAAAATGGAATTGAAAGACTTGCTTGTTGTTGGATTAGAAAACAATTTGTAAGAAACACAGTATCTGTGAAGTTCAATTGAATGAACTGTTATAAAATGAAGTATGATTGCATTACATTTAAAAGAAAAATGGAAACATACCAAGATAAAGGAAAACATCATGGAACCACTGAAACTCAAGGATGAAGAAGTCTCAAAATAATGCTTTCAAATCCCAGCTGATCCTTGAACTTTGGGAAGGAATGTGCTATTCTGAAATCTCAGTATGATTTAAAGTTGGCTTTGATAAAACAGTTCTGATGGGATCTTACCTTTAAGCGAGGGCAGGGACACAGAGAGAGAGCCCCATCTGAAAGTCGCCTGGTTTGATCTAGGAAATCAGGCCATCATGGAAATGAATACAAACCCTAGGATTTGGGACTTTGTTTTCAGTACTTCCGTGGAAGGAATGGAACAGGACATCTGACAATGCTTGAACTCCTATTGTTCTAATATTTCCCTACTGTCCAGGACCAAGACCCGTCACTTGCCTAGTTTTCCAGACTGTCCACAATTGGAAACAATGTAATCTTTCCTCAGCACTTTAGCACCATGTTTCTCTTCTTATCACTGCAACCAAATGTCACAGCTTTGTCTCACATCATGAATTGTATCAGGAACATGATATACAGCAAATTAATTGCTTCTCATGATAACAATGCTAGATGATAAAGAAATAAAAAAACAGGCTGTTCTCATCCTACAGCAATTTTAAAACTAAAACATGAAATCATGCTTAGGCTACTCTGACCTACTCCAGGCTTTGTAAAATGTATTCTTTCAAATCTTTTTTTTTTAATTTTTAATGCACAGGTATTCCCTGTTGTTGTGCAGTAGTCTGTCCACATGGGACCTCCATTTGTTACAGAAGATATTTCTTTCCACAATCAAGAATACAGTTGTAGGATATATACCTCAAAACTAGCTCTTCACTTTGAAGCTAACACAAAATAAACTTGTTTCTTTCTCATATAAATTTATGGCTGTATCTATTTCCCGTAAAATGAAAGACAGCTATTTGAACAGTAGAAAATATTCAGAATCAGAAAAGGAGGAGGAGACCTTAACAGGTTTATAAGACAAAGCAAAAGGAATTTGAAAGTTGTTATAGAATTACAGAGCACCTACTGCATACCACAAACTTCACTGTGGGAAACCTAGATGAATCAGAAGAACCATCAGTAAATGGGGATCTTACACATACATTAGACTACAATTGACTTTGAACTATGCAGTGTGTAAAACATTAAGTAACAGTAATTTAAAGAAAGAAACCTACTTGACTGTTATTGGAAAAAGACTTCTTACAGAAAGTAGGGTTTAAGCTGATATTTACAAATAAAAAGAATTGGGGAAGAAGAATGGCATTTGGAAGAGAAACAGCTTAATTAAAGCTACTTGCTATGACTGAAGCACACAATATGGACTATAATTTACAATATGTACAAATCAGAAAAACCAAGTCCTAAAATCAGAAAACACAGAACAACTACTCCTTATGTGAAATACTTCACCATCTAGTAATCAGAACTCATTTCCTCTACTTTTATTCCTTGAATTTGGGACTGTGTCTTAATCATATGCTTTCTAGAGCCTAGTACTGAGCCTGATTCAAAGTTTCGTTCAATAGTAAGGTAATGAACTGAATGTGTATCTGAAGAGGCTATGTACATAAAATTGAAGGAGACAGATTTAAAAAGCTGCATAATCATTACTGCATTCTCTTCCTGACTATATTTATTGGGTCATAGTTAATACATGAATAACATATTTTGCAGAATTATTTCACTGCATTCATATGACTTCTGAAAAACAGTTTTGCAATCACCTGTTCACCCATAGTTCAATCTCATTCTACTACATGTTAAAGATGGATGAGATATGGTATTAGCTTTCAGAGAAGAAAGGCAAACTACTGAATTCTGAAAAAGTAATTGTTTATAAAGTAAACTTACATCCCTAAAACAGAAGTAACAATCTGGCAGAACCAGAATGCTGTGAGAACTTATAAGTGCTTAAAATATAGGAGCTAGGTTTATAAAATCTGATACCGTGGTTTTAATAGGGAACACATGGGAGATCAGGAAAGTGAGAAAACTTCTTTGCAATTTGGGGTTTTCACAAAGTCATGAAAATAACGCTGCATGAGTTTCCCAAAAAGAGCATCAGCAGAAAAATATCACGAGTTTTTATTAAAGTCTGCATGTTAACATTTTTCTCATTTTAAATTAAGATACTACCCATGGTATCTTTCCCTTGGACACTGATGTTATAGTATAGAAGATTTTCTCTAATATATAAACCTGAAGAGATGTGGCAACATCTAGGTATATTCTACACAAGATTCTGCAGTTGATTTCCATCAACTGCATCCTATTTTAAATACTAGGGAAACTTTTCATTTGTTGTAAATACTTGTGAAGAATCATGTTATAAATGGCAGAACATGTCCTACATCCTGCAGTTTGTCAATATATTTGCATATGTTGAGCTTCTTTAGCTAGGGGTTATTGATGCTAAGACTCCAGCCTTTACACTATGAGAGGCACTATAACAGAAAGAGGTTTCCCATTTCAATTCTTTAAAAATGTAGGATTGCACAAATTAGAATGTGAAGCATGCTTGTAATTAGTTAGAGAACCCTAAGGTGAGATTGTATGATCCTTCTTGTAAATGTATGGTAGCAGACACGTCTTCAGGAAGTAATTTATGGTGCATTACCTAAATCCCTCCTGCTCTAGTTTCATGACAGATAACACTAACACTTCTCAACTCCACATGCTTAGGAAAAAAAAAAAGTCCAGTCCAGTGGTGATTATGAGGATACTTCAAAAAGTTCATGGAAAGTAGAATTTAAAAATAAGTTTATTTTGTTTAAAGAAATCTACACACAAGAGATCTTCAAATATTCCGTGGAAAAATATATTCCGTGAAAACACTATGCATGGATTAAAGTATTTTGCACCAAAATTGATTTATGTTTTAGTTCTATTTTTTTATGATCTTTTGAAATACCCTTATAGTGTTTTCAATTCTGTCATGCTACCTTAATAACTTACTCTCTAGGCGTACTACTTAATAATACATTGCAGGTCTCATGAACCAAATATCACAAACTGGCTGTTTTTATAAATAAAGTTTAATCGGAGCAAAGTTATTCCCATTTGTTTATGTATTGTGTATGGTTGCTTGCCCACCGCTAGAAAGACATATTTAAGTAGTTGTTACCCAGATGATATGACCCACCAAGCCTGCAGTAACAGGATCAGCTGCCGCCTGTGATGCTGGCTTCACAAATGTGGGCCGGTTCAAGTTCCAGCTGCTCCACTTCCAACCCAGCTCCCTGCTGGTGGCCTGGGAAAAGCAGCGGAAGATGGCTCAAGTGTTTGGTCCCCTACACTCATGTAGGAGACCAGAAGAAACTCCTGGCTCCTGGCTCCTGGCTTTGGCCTGGTTCAGCCCTGGCTACTGTAATCGTTTGGGAAGTGAAACAGTGGAGAGAAGATCCCTGTCTCTCTGTCTCTCCCCCTCTGTCTACAACTCTGCCTTTCAAATAAATAAACTAAATCTTAAAAAAAGCAACAAATATGTCTCATCTGACCATTTGTGGATAGCAATTGGTGACCCCTGATCTATAGTCGAAGTATGATAATGCATCAAAAAGCCTAATTTTTTAATAGAGAAAGTATATCTTTATTAAAATAAGGTAGAGAAATCTGAAGTAGACACACACAGAATTTTATGTTAATATATTTTGACAGTGAGATGTGGCAAAAAACCTTTAATATTATACCAGCAATGGCTATAGAATTGGTTATGAAAGAGGAAATCTTATTTATTACACAGTCTCCAGGTGCCAAGCATAGGGAGGGATGTTCAGATCAGTGATTAGTTGTAAGCATCAGAAGCACTTAGTGAATAACTATTATTCACAGTTTACAAATCAGTCACCAGAAATTTATAGGGTTTATAAAAATTAGCTAATGGATTAAAATTACTATGTGGTCAGCTACATTGATTGCAGATCCTTATTCTTCATCATTCAGGTTTTTCTGGCACACAATGAAGTTTTTACTTTTTGTTTGTTTACTCTTTAGGAAGCTCACAGACCAAAATCAGATACACCGAACTACATCCTGAATTGCCTTCCTAGGCCGAGAGCCCTCTAATATTTAATTCTAAATAAATACTATAATACAACAAGAGGGGACTAACAAATGCCATTAGTGTCATTACAATAACAGCAGGACTTTTTAGAAAATGATTATTCTAGCAATCATACTAGGTAGAAAAGGGATAATTCGACATACTATTTATGGTTCTCCCTGGAAGTGCTGTCTGCATTGGAAGCCAAGATGCTTTTCCTCATGATAACAACAGATCTCAGCTCCACCTCTCTGTATTTCACTCTCTGCTCCATGCCAATAAAATTTTGAAATCTCATTTGAGGTGTTCACAACCAAATGCTTTGAAACAACTGCCATCCATTAGAGTTTCATGAACCACTGGGGTGTGTTCCAATCTTGTCTGGGAACCACACGCCAGCTCCATGTACAATATTAGAATGGTCACCACTATTCAGATAGCCTGTGCTGAAAGGCAAAATGAAGGTCACCAATGAAAAGCAGAAACAGATTTCTAGTCAGAAATGGCCTGTTGGGAAAAGGAGATTTATTTTAAGGAGATCCCTCCATGAACTTGATCCAGAGAAAATATAAAAAAAAATATCCTTAAAATGATTAATTTTTTATTACTACTTTTTAATTTATTAATATATAGAGAACAGATTTCATGAATTTCATAGAGATGATTCTGATAATACAATGATATCTTACTCTCTTTCCTTCCTCCTTCCTTTCTTTCTTTTTACCTTTACCATTTTGCAATAATATACTTTCAATTTACTTTATAATCACAGGCTCAGTGCTCCTCTAAACAAAGAGCTCTACAAGTAAAAGTTAAGTAGATCACTCTTCCACAGGAGTATAGACAAAGGTTTCAGACAACAATCAAATCATAAGATTGTCAATTTAGCTCAATACACATTTTTTATGCTTTCTATATTAGCTACAATCAATTAGAGAGAACATATATTTTTTTCTTTTTCGGTCTGGCTTATTTCACTAAGCATGATAATGATTTTCAGTTGCAGTCAATTTCCTTAGAAATTGTATCATCATGATAACTTTGAGGGAAAAAGTAGAGAACAGAAAGGAATTGCCATTGTACTGCTGTCTGGCCCAAGTTAAAGAAATGTTGTTAATAATATTCAATCAATTAATATTTTATGTGGTCATTTAGTAGATATTAATTTCACAAATATTTACTGAGCTTCATAAGTATTAAACACTATGTTATACTTTGAGTTTTAAAGATTAGAAAATAGGGGCAGATGCTGTGGTGTATCGGGTAAAGCCACCACCTACAGGGCTGGCATCCCATATGGGCGCTGGTTTGAGTCCCGGCTGCTCCACTTCTGATCCAGCTCCCTGCTATGGCCTGGGAAAGCAGTAGAAGATGGCCCAAGTCCTTGGGACCCTGCACTCACATGGGAGACCTGGAAGAAGCTCCAGGGTTCTGGCTTTGGATTAGCACAGCTCCGTCTGTTGTGGCCATCTGGGAGTGCACCAGAGGATAGAAGACCCAACCCATCTTTCTGCTTCTGCCTCTCTATAACTCTGCCTTTCAAATAAATAAATGTTTCAAAAAAAAGATTCAAAAATAAAGAATGATGCCCTCAAAGGTTTGTATTTATTATTGAACTTTTATAAATAAATACTTGCAATATATGAATAGAAGTAATGCAAAAGCAGAGAGGAGAAGAAAGGAAACAAGACCAGATGGAGTCCAGGCATTCTTGAGTTAATCAATCGTTGACTGGTGTAATAAGGGAAATCAAGATGAGTAAAGTCACAAACTTTTTCCAGCATTTGAACAAAAACTCCTGTGAAAATATGAGAACTCTTCAAAAACTCTGTGGAATGGGAATTAAAATGTAAGTTTATACTAGTGCACTAAAGCTTTAAAATGTGCTGAAGGCAACATTGTGTTTTTCACAATAATCAACTTACATGAGATTGTTAAAAACCTTTTATAAAGAATTAGAATAAAAATATTTTCAAGGAAAAAATCATGAGTAACACAACAAAAATAATCCTTCAAATAATTGAAAAACTGGATCTAGTCCAGAAATAAGAGGGCAAATACAGATCTTATGATATATTGGGGATTTTATCATCAAGAAGAAATTTGGCATCAGTGAACCACCTTCCTTTATGTTCACAGATACTCCTTAGAATTGAAAAAGATATTTCCTCTCATTGTAATTAAGCCATTTGTTTAATTCCCACTTTCAAGCATAAGTGATTAGAAAGTAAAATGATCACTGAGTGCTACAAAAAAAAAGCTAATCAATATATCCTGACTCATCTATCACATTATGGTGTATTACAAATGTTGAAATATAAGAAATAAAACATTCCATATCATTGACTTTAGGAAGTCTTTACTTTATAAATTAAATATAAAAATATTGGTGGTTTGATGTGCCTTTTTCAAAATATTACTTTATCTTCCTCACATAAATAACTACTCCAATGAATCTCAATCAGCCTAGAGTTATTGCAGTGAGCCTCAGATTAAACATGTTTTCATTTGTTCTAAAATAAAAGCAGATCCATTTTCACATGGTATATTACAAAATCATCTAATGCATTCCAAATTGTTATCTCCAGCTTATATAGAAACAAACACTACATTCTGTTAACTATATTGGTTCGCTTGGAACACAAGCATTGCTTCCATCACTTAGGAGCTATTAACTGAAGGCAATGTTTGAACTCTGTATTCTCAGTTTCTTCATCTTTAAAATGAGGAGGCTAATAATTCAGCCAGTTGTGAGGATTGAGTGGGATAATGTATGCATCAAGAAAGTAGCACAACACTTAGCACAGAATAGAGAATAAAAATAGCATATTTAGATTATATTCTCTTTGGAGGCAATGCTATGAGATCCATGTCAGCCCCTATGTAACTGATGATTTATGTCATCTATTTATTCATGCAAAAATAGAGATGGGCAGTGTACAATCCTTTTCCTTTTAAAAAGTCTAAATCTGGGGCCAGCTTTGTGGCACAGCAGGTTAAGCTGCAGCTTGCAGTGCCAATATCTTTTATTTAAGTGCTGTTTTGAGTCCCAGTTGTTTCTGATCCAGCTACTTGATAACAGGGCTGGGAAAGCAGAGAAAGATATCACCCATGTGGGAGAACCAGATGGAGTCCCAGGCTCCTGGCTTATGCCTGGACAACTCCAGCCTTTGCAGCCAAATGGAGAGGGAACCAGTGGATGGAAGATATTTCTCTCTACATTTCTCTACCCTCCCCCCAGTTCCCACTATACTTTTCAAATAACTAAATATATCTTAACAATAAAAACACAAATCCCTTAACCTCAGAGTCAATTTAAAAAACAAATTCTTATTTAAAAACAAAATCTGAATCCCCTAAGCATTAACGGATTTGAATAGGGGAGGGGAATGCTCCACAAGTGGGCAAAACTAACTGTACATCTTACTTTTTTATGTATTTCACAGTGATATGAATAGCTGACAATTTTGCCTAGATAGCTTCATTAGCCTTTTTTACAAAAAAGGAGAAAAGTAGGCCTGCGCCACGGCTCAATAAGCTAATCTTCCACCTGTGGTGCCGCCAGCACACTGGGTTCTAGTCCCAGTCAGGGCACCAGGTTCTGTCCCGGTTGCCCCTCTTCCAGGCCAGCTCTCTGCTATGGCCCGGGAGTGCAGTGGAGAATGGCCCAAGTGCTTGGGCCCTGCACCCAGCAGAAGCACCAGGCTCCTGCCTTCAGATCAGCGCGATGTGCCTGCTGCAGCGCACCAGCCCTGCTGGCCATTTGGAAGGTGAACCAATGGCAAAAGAAGACCTTCCTTTCTGTCTGTCTCTCTCTCTCTCACTGTCCACTCTGCCTGTCAATAAATAAATAAATAAATAAATAAATAAATAAATAAAAAAGAAGAAAAGTTTAGATAGATGGATGTTGGAGGAAGCAGGTGAGCCACAGGAAGACAACACTGTTGAGTGGTAAATTATAGACTCTGGCTTCACAGCACTATGAGTATACATTCTGGTTTTGCCAGTTCAAAGTAAGCCATTAGACAAGTTATATTTTCTCCCTGAACCCAGCTGAATAGATATACTAAAACAATATCATGTATTTGATATATGATATTCAAAGTTCTCTGTCCATTGAAAAGTCCTCGATAAATAGTAGTTACGTATTTTTCAATTCTATGTAATTCTTGGAAGGTTATTAGGGGTCAGTCTCAGAGAAAAATCCAATAAGATTGTGACTTGTATATATGCTTATATTTGTAGTCTTCATACTCAATTATTCACCCGAAGTTTAGAAACATTAGCAAAACATGGAAGCATGTTATATACCCTGATTTTGGCACATTGTTCTAGTTATGTGAATCAGGATCTACATTTTAACAAGATCTCAGATAATTTGAATGCATGATCAAGTTTTAAAGTAGCGAACTACAATCAGCAAACAAAATGTATACCAGCCTCTCCTCCGAACTGGCCGGTCTTAACACCCAAATAGCAGCATCTCTCTTCACTCTCCAAAATCAGATCAACTCTTTGGCTGCAGTTGTTCTCCAAAACAGACGAGCCTTGGACATGCTAACTGCTGCCCAGGGAGGTGTATGTGCCATGCTCCAGGAAGAATGTTGTTTCTGGGTCAATCAGACCGGACAGGTACAGACCCAAATTCGTACTTTCCTGGACAAGGCCAAACACCTCCAGGACCAGGCCAAGCAAGGCTGGGATTTCTGGCCTGACATCTGGTCATGGAAATCCTGGCTATTTCCTCTCCTTGGCCCAATAACTTCTGTAATCTTGCTGCTTCTCTTTGGACCGTGTGTTTTTAATGCCCTTGTTCATTTTGTCTCTAACAGACTAAAAGCTGTCGAACTCCAAATGGTCGTCAGACAAGGCTTCCAGCCCATTCCATTGGATGACCTGAGCAGCCCTCTGGACCGAACAGCACAGTCTTTCCAAGGCCACTATTGCACACCATAAGACAGATAGCAAGAGGAAATACCCAAATCCCCCTTGACGCCCACATGCCAGCTTTGAAGAAGTTACAGAAAACGGAACTTCATCCATAATCCCAAAGAAGAATTTTGGGTATTACCTCTTGAGGGGGGAATGTTAGGTAGGAAGTTAGTTATGAGCTTATGTGTGTGTAACATAAAGGCCTAAGGAAAAGACATCTATGTCCACCGTATGCATCTGCACCTCAGAGTCATCCCGGCAGCCCGACACCATTCCAGGGGCAGTCAGGCCTCCGCATCCTACCCTGCCGCCTTCTACCTGATAACCTGCCTGGTGGGGGTCCCTGCCCCTTCTCCCAGGTACAGCCCAGTATCTGCATTTCAAACACCCTGCTCTGGATCCCCACTCTCCAGGAGGTCTTGCTCACCCTTCCTCCAAACTCAGGATGGCGCCAGCTAGCCTTCCTCCTGTCTGATACCTTCAGGGAAAAACTCAGATAGGAGTTTTTCTATTTACACCCAAAAAGCCCTTTGTTCCAAGAGGAGCAGAGGTGGGAAACAAGATCCATCTCCTTAAAAACCCCCGGCCTCAACCGGACTGTGAGCTCAGCCCTCTGCCTGTCTGCTGAGCCGCCCGCCTGACCTGGTCAGGTGTACTCTCTCTCTACTGCCCCCCCCCCCCCGCACTCTCTCTCAGGTCCTGTCTGGAGAGGTGTCCATCCGTTTTCACGGATGTCCCTTCCCTAATAAACTTTGCTATTTTACCTCCCCCCCCCAAAAAAATTAAAATAAATAAATAAATAAAGTAGCGAACTACAGAGCCTTTCAATGAAAATTAGTCTCTGAGTATGTATGACTGTGATACAATGTCACATACCAATATACCAATGTTTGAATGGATTGAAATTCTTGTATAAACAATAATGCTCATTATAAAACACTTAGTGTCAGTATGTCACTTTTCATTGTTATCACCCCAAGTAGTCACAATCTTAGGAAAATTGGAAATAGGCACTTGATATTAACTGGAAAACCAAAAGTGAAAATTGAAATGACTGAGTATTACTATTCCACAAGATGTTAGGTCCACCTATTTTTCTATACATCTTGTCTGTGTCAGTCGACATTGTCTCAAATTGTTCTCCACAGTAACTTATAGTTATACAGACTAATTTCAAGTGTATATTTTCAGGCACTAATCAGAATCCTTAGGGCAGTGGCATACAGAAGATGAGAAATAGGTACTTGTAGTACCTATCTTTTAAAAGATGCTTAAATAAATACTAATTATCTGTGACCCACCTTTAGATATTCTGATTTGATTTGTCTTAGTGGAGCTTGAATATGGCTAATTTTCCAAACCATCCAAGGCAATTCTTTTTTTTTTTTTTTTTTTAATTTGACAGAGTTACAGACAGTGAGAGAGAGAGACAGAGAGAAAGGTCTTCCTTCCTTTGGCCACTACGGCTGGCGCAGGCAATCCGAAGCCAGGAGCCAGGTACTTCATACCAGTCTCCGAATTGGGTGCACTTGGGCCATCCTCCACTGCCCTCCCAGGCCACAGCAGAGAGCTGGACTGGAAGAGGAGCAACTGGGACTAGAACCCAGTGACCATATGGGATGCTGGCACCGCAGAAGGAGGACTAACCAAGTGAGCCACGGCGCTGGCCCCACAAAAGGAAAACATAAATTGAATTTCAAGAGATTATGAGAAGCTGTTGGAAAAACTGGTGAGGGAACAAAGGATTTCAGTACCAAGTATCTTTTCTATGAACATGCTGCAAAAGTCACCCATGAAAGCAGAAGTTTACAAGCAGTGAACTTAGAAAAATGCACTGAGTAAATGGGATTTCTTCTTCATTTAGTTTCTGATAATCATGCATAGTTTCAACTATACCTGAAGTTTATAGAATATAAGGTTATGTGAACTATTTTCAGAATTTTAGTTCCATCTTTTCTAGAAGAAATTAAACTAGCACATACATGCAATATGGACTTGAAAATGGAGTGGTGCATTTTACTAGATTCAACTATCCTCAGAAAATTAGGACTTCTTGTATTATTTCTCTCTTCTGTAGTGTCTATCAAAACAAGAGACTGCTTCTAGTCTAGAATCAATCAGGGCTAGGGCAAAGCAACCAAAATACTAATGGCCTACCAGGATGCATGCGCCGCGGCTCACTAGGCTAATCCTCCACCTGCGGCACTGGCACCCCAGGTTCTAGTCCTGGTTGGGGCGCTAGATTCTGTCCTGGTTGCTTCTCTTCCAGTCCAACTCTCTGAGGTGGCCCAGGAGTGCAGCGGAGGATGGTCCAGATCCTTGGTCCCTGCACCCACATGGGAGACCAAGAGGAAGCACCTGGCTCCTAGATTTGGATCGGCGCAGCGTGCTGGTCGCAGTGTGCTGGCCACGGTAGCCATTTTGGGAGTGAACCAACAGAAAAGGAAGACCTTTCTCTCTGTCTCTCTCTCTCTCTCTCTCTCTCTCTCTCACTGTCTAACTCTGCTTGTCAAAAAAATAAATAAATAAAGTTGCTGAAATTAAAAATTACAGGTTAGGGTATCCACAAGTTCTGGAATTAAATTTTTACTGATAAATTTTCTGATGAAATTGGTATTATTGAAGATTCAAGAAATCCAACTTGGATTTGTTATAAATAAATGGTTATTGCATAAATTAGAAAAACTGTCATATGTATTTTGGACATTTTTATATGATACTAGAAACAGGTAATAAAAATAGAAGCCAAATAACTAATCACAAAATTTTCCTCCTTTTGTGAGTTCTGAGTGGCAAATAAGTGGCCTCAGGAATTTTACCAATATAATCATTTATCATTACTTACTAATCTGAATGAACATATGACTTACAAACTTTCTTCACGGGGCTGACATTGTGGGGTAGCGGGTAAAGGCACCACCTGAGACATCGGCCTCCCATATGGCCACCTGTTTGTGTCTCAGCTGTTCCTTTTCGTATCCAGCACCCCACTAATGTGCCTGGGGAAAGCAATGGTAGATGATCTAAGTGTTTGGGCCCCTGCTACACACATGGGAGACCCAGATGAAGCTCCTGTCTCCTGGCTTCAGCCTGCCCCTACCCTGGTTGCTGCAGCCATGTAGGTAGTGAACTAGTGGATGGAAGATTTCTATGTCTGTCTCTCCCTCTCTTTCTGTAACTCTTTCAAATAAATAAATAAATACATACATACATATATACATACATATGTTCCTCCTATGCACTGTAAGGGGCTATGGAAAGGGCCAGGATTTAAGCCAACAGCATACTGTAGACTCATTTTGCTAGTCAGTTGGGAGTAGTGAGGATGAGACACAAGAACTTGCAGTGTGTAATACATCAGGCAAATGAAATAGCACACTGAGAAAGAGAATGTTTAACATCCATCTTTTTACTCTTTGCATTCATCAGATACAATATTCAAATCACAGGATCAAGCCAGCAGCAGATGGTTAAGAATTCACTGAACAGCAGGTAATACAACCGAAAGATGTTATTAGAGCTGGGAGTACCTTAACACATAGGGGACTCCATACCATGCTCCTTGACACCACTGTTGGGAATATTCCAAAACCAGAATTAAATGTCATCAAGAAAGAATTTGCATATAGAAGAATCTCAATATTCTTGTGAGAGCAAAAACTGGTACTTCTTTCCTGGTGCATTAAACAACAGCGCTGATAAATTATTTGCAGAAAGCCGCTATAAATTGCACAAAGTAACAAATGCGGTTCCAGGAATCAGACAGTCTTCCACAAACTCCCATGATAATTTCTGTGTTAGAAGAAAAAGATGCAGAAAGTGCACAGGAAAGGTCAATTGGGAAAGCCATGGGCTCCTACGAGTTACAAGCTGTGTCTTCAGGAGAACATCAGCATCACACCTTCCCAGGTCCTTGCCTCATATTTTATCTGTTATCCCCTTGAACTGGGACTGAGCTTGTGAATTCAGATTTCGCAGATGGAACATAATCAAAAGTGTTATCATAAATATATAATCACCAAGAGCCAATTCAAACAATTAAATCATGTGAAGAACTCTTACTGATTTATTAATCAAACACATCTTTGAAGGGAGAGTGGGAGGAAGGAAAGGGAAGAATCAGAAATATTGCAGAAAGAAAATATGGTGATTACATCATTTCCACCTATTCTTTTTGCTTCCAAGTGATTTTTTTTGGTTTATCATATTTGATAAGGTAAAAGAAAAGAAATTGAGACCACATTAAAGGGAAATCACACACATCCTGTACCCACATAATTGATCTAGGGTAGGGCCCTAACCTTAATAACTTCTAAAGAGTCCCTTGCTTAGGCCGGCGCCGTGGCTCAACAGGCTAATCCTCCGCCTTGCGGCGCCGGCACACCGGGTTCTAGTCCCGGTCGGGGCACCGGATTCTGTCCCGGTTGCCCCTCTTCCAGGCCAGCCCTCTGCTGTGGCCCAGGAGTGCAGTGGAGGATAGCCCAGGTGCTTGGGCCCTGCACCCCATGGGGAGACCAGGAAAAGCACCTGGCTCCTGGCTCCTGCCATCGGACGAGCGCGGTGCGCCGGCCGCAGTGCGCCGACCGCGGCGGCCATTGGAGGGTGAACCAACGGCAAGGGAAGACCTTTCTCTCTGTCTCTCTCTCTCACTGTCCACTCTGCCTGTAAAAAAAAAAAAAAAAAGAGTCCCTTGCTTTTAAAATTCTGATATGTAGACAGGGTTGGAAACCACTGATTTCAATTAAGAAAGATATATTACCAATTATGTCAATATAGGACAGTTATGAATATCTATGAAATATTCTAAACATTATTAGAAAATCAATTCTAGTAGCATGTAAAACACAGAATGTTAGAAAATGTCATTCCTCTTCAGAAAAAGTAGAAAAATAAAAGCATATGGAAAGCCTGATAGATGCCTCATTTAAAAAAAATAACTAGAAATTGATGGATTTTACACTAAACACATACATCGCAACCAAAAATACACATGCAGGATAACCTGCCAGCTCTTACATGTCATGTTTACCAGTGAAACCCTGAAATCCTTAGCATCAAAGTCAAGTGTAAGATACCTGCTTTTTTTCTGCCATTCTTCTGGAATTGTTTGGCAATGGTATTAGATTAAAATGAAATAGAAGATATTTCATGCATAATAAGTTGAAAACAACAGCAAACATGAAAAATACAAGAAAGGTTACTAAAAAGGGTATTAGAAATATTAAAGATTTCAGAATAGTGTCAGCCTTAAAAAAAGATATTTTGTTTTACAACTGCACAAATAACAAGTTAGAAAATGCAATTTTAGAAATGTCCCTAGCAAGATCAAAGAATAACCTTGAAAATAACTTCACTAAAAATATGTAGGACTCATATGAATGAAGTTATACAACTCTGCAGAAACAAGGTTTAAATAAATCGGAAATATATTTTGTTCTAAGAAAAATATTTTATATAATGTTGGTTTTCCCTAAATTAATCAATAAATTTAGTGTATGCTCCATGAAAATTACAGTGTTGTGTGTGCGTTTGTATGTGTTTAATTTTTATATAATATAAAATGTTTTAAAATTCATTTCAAAGAAGAAAACTTTAAAGCTAGCCAAGTAAAGTGTACAAGAGTAATTACATTCTCTTAAATAAAACTGAAACATAATAAAACAACCAAAATATAGCAGGCTCTATAGATGAATGGCCAGAATAAATCACTGGAAAATAATTTTTTGAAACTCCAAATGAAGCCAAGGCACATTGACAATTAGAATATATGAAAACAAGTATTTCAAATACATGAGTGAACAATAGATTATTCAGTAACTGCCAGTCACTGAGTAATAAATAAGTCAGACCTCACTCAAATCATAAAATAAATTCCAGACAGATAAAAGATTTAAATACAAAAAATGTGTATATGAAATATTGGAAAATTTATTTATGCTACACAAAACTTAAAAGAAAATATTGACAGACTTCAAACATAAAACTTTAAGATGGTATAGTGAAAAGCACAATATAGGAAGTTCAAGGACAAGCAAAAACTGTGAACAGTATGTAGAACATTTGACAGGAATATGCATATTATATTCTGTTCTCTTTAATTTATTATATATAATGCATACATATTTCAGACAAAGGAATCCTCACATATCAAAAGAAAAATGAGGACAAAAATATGAAAAAGAAATACAGAGGAAAAATATTTAAAATAACAAATACATATGGAGATCAGTCCCAATAATAATCAATTAATATTAATTAAAAAGAGAAGGCTAAAAATATTCCAAACATGATTTTTGAAGTGTTTTAGGATATAGAGATAAGAGACACACACTTACATTTTCAGAAAAATTATGTTAGTACAACTGCTTTGGAGAAGTTTTTAGTTATACCTGTCTGAATTATAAGTGGAAAATCTCATTTGCCAAGTATTTCCAACTCTAATACTTTATCATATAGAAATACTTATCCCTAGGGTGGATGTTGTGGCACAATAGAGTAAGCCATTGCTTAGGACTCCTGCATCCCCATATCAGACTGTTGGTTCAAGTCCTATCTACTCTGTACTTTCCGATCTAGCTTCCTGCTATTGTACCTGAGAGGCATCAGATAACAGCCCAAGTGCCTGGGTTCTTGCCACCTACACGAGAGACTCAGATGGAGTTTCTGGCCCTTGCCTTCATTTAGTCTAGCTTGGTTGTGGGCATTTGGGGAGTGAACCAGCAGATGGAATCTTTCTCTCTCTTACTCTTGTTTTCTTTCTTTTTTCAAAGATTTTATTTATTTATTTGACAGGTAGAGTCACAGACAGTGAGAGAGAGAGAGAGACAGAGAGAAAGGTCTTGCTTCCGTTGGTTCACTCTCCAAATGGCCTTAATGCCTGGAGCTGCACCTATCCGAAGCCGGGAGCCAGGTGCTTCCTCCTGGTTTCCCATGCAGGTGCAGGACCCAAGCACTTGGGCCATCCTCCACTGCACTCTCGGGCCACAGCAGAGAGCTGGACTGGAAGAGGAGCAACCAGGACTAGAACCAGCGCCCATATGGGATGCCGGCGCCGCAGGAGGAGGATTAACCTCCTGCACCAAGGTGCCAGCCTTGTTTTCAGCTCTCTTTCTTTCCCTCCTTTGCTCATTCTCTCTTCTTCATTTGACCTTTCAAATAAATGATAAATCCTAAATAAAAGAAACATTCATCCCTGCCTGAAAGCAGTTTATGTGTGTCTATATATGTTATAGAATATATATTCTCTCTCTCTCTCTATATATATATATATATCTACACACATATAAAGACAGATACTTCACTTCTGTATTGCTCATGAAAACCAAAGGCTAAAGAAGGCTGCTTCAGCCTATTTTGACTCATCATACGAAATATAAAAATAAAGATAAAATCATTCATTCAGAAATAAACATGTCTGTAGCATGTCAGCAGGCTACAGGACAGGTGCACCGTGTGATTCAATTTACATTCTAGTGAATATTTATAAGAGCTTTCTTTTAGACAATTATTCTGAACTTCAATATGGCTGAGAGCTTTCTTTTTTCTTTATTGGACATATACTGCATTTTAAAAGTTAGGAGCTAAATAAATATATGTTTAAGGTAATTTTAATTATTTTGGCCCCAAAGAGAGTACAAATGACTCATCACTTTCAGAGGATTACAATATACTAATATGTATTGAATATTTTAAATTGCAGGAAACATATACACAATTCAGAAGGAAGCTCTGGAAGCTTCAAGGATTTAAGCAAAATTGAGAGAATATTGGCTTTTGTTGCTTAATTCATAAATCAAAGGAAAAAACTACAAAACTTGGCAAAATGTGTGTGGACAAATCAGAAAGATTTTTTTCAGTGGTTGGTATTTGGCCTCTTTGCTAAGATTCTGGTTAGGGTGTTGTCCCATATCAGAGGGCCTGGATTCAATACTTAGCTCTGGCTTCTGATTCCAGAATCCTAGAAATGTAGACTCTGGGAGCAGAAGTTATGGTTCAAATAACTGAGTTCCTATCACCTATGAGGGAGATTTTGAGTTCCTATATCCTGATGTTGGCCTGTCTCGGTCATGGCCATTATAGGGATTTGGGACGTGAACCAACGTATGCCAGTTCCTTTCTCTCTTTCTCTCTCTCTCTCCCCCTCTCTGTCTCTTTACCTGTCTTTCTCTCTGCTTCTCAAATAAATCAATAATTTTAAAACATTTTTTCATTGGATGAAATTCTAATATCTCCTATATTCTTTTTGCATAACCTGCTATATTTCTTTCTATTTTTAAATATGTCTTGAATTTCTACTGTTAAACTGGAATAATTTGAAATTGTTGATAACAACTTTTTTCACCTACAAAGATGTCAGCTCCCTGTGGTTCAGTCTAACATATTTCATGCAGTCAATATATGTAATCCCAATTATGTTCCTATGTGAAGAACGTTATTACCACCATTTGCACACACAATTGAGAAAGTTAGTTAAACCACAAAGAACATAAATACTTTACTTCAGCATATGCAACTGGTCGGTGCTAATCTGATTGGAAATGGAATCCATCTTAATACCAGATTACATTTTTTCGCTTTAATTAATGGTGGCTATTAATTGCATGGGTGGTTTACATTTCTTTTTATTATTTCAACTTATCATTATACTATTTTTACCATTTCTTCACTCTTTGTGCACTCAAAAGCTATTGAGTGGTATTGTAGTAAATCTTTAATAATCTACACTGTGAAGAAAAATCTCTTTCCATGCCTATTTCACGTTATAAATACTCCTACCTTGCCTGACTTCAAGCTACCAAAATGATACCCAGTTTGCATGAGTATCAACTCTAAACAAACCAGCATGTGTCAGTTCAAGGGCACCACTTTTTTTTCTTTTCTTTCTTTCTCTCTCTCTTTTCCTTCCTTCCTTCCTTCCTTCCATCCTTCCTTCCTTCCTTCCTCCCTCCCTCCCTCCCTCTCTCCCTCCCTCTCTCTCTCTCTCTCTCTTTCTTTCTTTCTTTAAAAACTTTTTAAAAATTCTTTTTAAATTTTTGGTATATAAGAATTTATATTAATGTTCATCAAGGCTTTGAGTAAAATGAATAATCTTTATAAATTGCATTTTTATTTGTACACGATAGGAATACTTCTCTCTCTCTCTTTCTTTCTTTCTTTCTTTCTTTCTTTCTTTCTTTCTTTCTTTCTTTCTTCTCTATTTTAGCCCCACATTTAAGAGAGAACATGCAGTATTTGTCTTTCTGTGTCTGGCTTATTTTATTTAACATAATGGCCTCCAGTTGCATCCATTTTGCTGCAAATGATAGAATTTCATTATTTTTATGGCTGAAAATATTCACATTTGTTACCCATTCAGTTGATGATGAATACCTTGGTTGATTCCTTACTTTGGTTATTGTGAACAGTGCTCCTATAAACAGTACAGCAGATAGCTCTTTGATACAGATGTCATGTCTTTTGGACATACACCTGGTAATGGGATTCCTGGATCAAACAGCAAGTATATTTCTAGTTTTTAAAGAAATTCCCAGATTGTTGTTCTCTGTATGTCAGATAATTTCTTGGGTATTAAGAAAAAACAAATGGAAATAATGTGCATTCTTCTTTTGAATTATCCAGGGTCTAGTAAAATCAAATGTAATCAGTGACACAAATTATAATAACTTTTGGGAAAATTAGGTATTTTTAAATTCTATTGCCTGT
This sequence comes from Sylvilagus floridanus, assembly GCA_949820135.1. Classification (NCBI taxonomy): domain Eukaryota; kingdom Metazoa; phylum Chordata; class Mammalia; order Lagomorpha; family Leporidae; genus Sylvilagus; species Sylvilagus floridanus. The sequence goes on from OX463236.1 coordinate 72,959,523, forward strand.
TCTTTCTCATGTTATAGGTGACTGGTTATAATAAAGACAGTCATTCTAGTTCTTTAAAAACAAGAAAAAAAAAAAAACAATTAAAATTTAGATGAGAACATAGAATAAAATTGCCAATCAAATCTATATGAAAGCCCTTTATTCTTCCCAATTTCATTTAACAACACTCCTTAAGGGTAGTTCATCTCGTATCTTCTCTCTGATGAGACTCTTAATAGCTATATAATGAATCAGACCAGAATTAAATAGTAGCAACCACTCATGTTACATGTGATAATTACTATAATCATGCCATCATCATTCTCTATATTGATTTTTTTCTAAAACACATCAAGAAAATTATTTACTCCAAAAATGATGAATTGAAAACAATGCAGACAGGTCTTAAGATGATAAATAATAAGATAAACATAACTTCCCCTGAAATATAAACAAAACCTGCTCTTTATGTTCTGTGTAGATTTTAGGCTTAGGAAAAAAAAGATAATTCTTAAATTTTTCAGATATTGAATAGGAGTACTGATTGGGAAAAGCCTAAAGTAATGAAAGGAGATGATACAAGCATGCTTTCTGCTTGAAATATACTATGTTCCTAATCTTTTAAAATGGCCATTTTCATGGGAAAAAGCTAGTTTTACTGACCAAAGATGTTGGTAACTTAAAGCAGCCTAAATGACAGATTACTAAATAACTTAAATTACTTTAAATACTAGAACTGATATGCAGCTATTTAAGTTTAAAAAAAAAGTAGTTTATAAAACCTTTTATGTGAAAATTGGTATTCCTGGGGCTGTTGCTGTGGCATAGCAGGTTAAAGCCTCAGCCTGCAGCACCTGCATCCCATATGTGTGCTGGTCAGTTTTCAGCTGCTCCTCTTACTATCCAGCTCTCTGCTACGGCCTGGGAAAGCAGTAGAAAATGGCTCAAGTTCTTGGTCCCCCATACCCAGAGGAATGGGAGACCCAGAGGAAGCTTCTGGCTCCTGGCTTCAGATCACTCAGCTGTGGCCATTGCGGTCATTTGGGGAGTGAACCAGCGGAATGGAAGACCTCTCTCTCTCTCTCTCTCTCTCTCTGGCTCTACCTCTCTCTGTAACTCTGTCTTTCAAATAAAATAAAATCTTTAAAATAAAAAAGAAAAGAAAATTGGTATTCCTTATTAGAGTGTCATCAACCCAGTTCTTTCAATTGAGTGATATGTAGTGAGAAAGTAAGAGACAAATTTTCTGAAGATGATGTAAATCCTTAATTGACATAAAACAGTTTTCCTCATCCACAATATCCAAGGGCCCATTAGGAGGAACAGATTTATAGCCAGGCTTCTTGAAACATATATGCACATTGAATGATGTAGGCCAGAAAATCTGTCTTAAACATATGTATAATACTAGCTTTAAAAAAATACACAAGGGGCCAATGCTGTAGTGGGTAAAGCAGCCACCTGCAGTGCCGGCATCCCATATGGGCACCAGTTTGGATCCCAGCTGCTCTACTTCTGATCTAGCTCTTTGCTATGGCCGGGGAATGCAGCAGAAGATGGCCCAAGTCTTTGGACCCCTGCACGCACGTTGAAGACCTAGAAAAAGGTCTCAGCTCCTAGCTTCAGATTGGCACAGCTCCAGCCTTTGGGGCCATCTGAGGAGCGAACCAGCCAATGGAAGACCCCCCTCTCTCTCACTCTCTCTCTCTCTTTCTGCCTCTGCCTGTCTGTAACTCTGCCTTTCAAATAAATCTTTAAAAAATACACAAGCATTGTTTGTTTATACATTTATCATAAAACATTGCTGGGATAAGAGTAGACTTGTATACTGTTGTTATCTCAAGCTGTAGATGCTATTATGTTCAAATCTACAACATTTTTTTTACATTAAAAAGTGATCAGAATTTTAAAATGGAAGTTTTTGAAGATGAGTAGCCAAAAGCTTGAAACAAGAAAGTGGATACCATCTTGAAGTTTATTCAGCAAGCATCTCCTGTATAAATGATTATGTTTTCAAATAACATGAGTGTGTAAATTCAAAGAATGTGAAAATATGAGTCTTATGGAAGGCAAAAACATCAACAAATATTTACAAAAGAACATGATGACTGATTCATTATACATATATACAAAGTAAAATACAAGGGCGAGCAAATCATAAGCTGTGTGACTCTTGAAATTTAAAAAAGTAAGTTTTCTTCTGAGAAGAAAGAGGAAGTGACATACCATGGAGGAAGTAAGGGTCATCAGCCTCTCCCTGTTATTAAAAACCCCAGTTCTCAGTCTTGTACACAGATAGATTTGGAATTGAGCACCTCACTGGTGTGTCATCATCTTTCAGTCTTCCATATGTAATTTCATGTGAATTGGATGTTTAGTGTAATCATTCAATAGTTTTAAAACAAGAAGTCGGGGCTGGTGCTATGGCTCACTTGGTTAATCCTCCACCTGCGGCGCCAGCATCCCATATGGGCACTGGGTTCTAGTCCCAGTTGCTCCTCTTCCAGTCCAGCTCTCTACTGTGGCCCGGGAAGGAAGTGGAGGATGGCCCAAGTGCTTGGGTCCCTGTACCCGCATGGGAGACAAGGAAAAAGCACCTGGCTCCTGGCTTCAGGTCAACACAGCGCCAGCTGAAGCAGCCATTTGGGGGGTGAACCAACAGAAGGAAGACCTTTCTCTGTCTCTCTTTCTCTCTCTCTCTCTCACTGTCTAACTCTGTCAAATAAAAAGAAAATTAAAGAAAAATTAAAAAAATAAAACAACAAGTCTTCCTTCTGGTGAACTAGCACTTTATTTACGTTCACGCATACTCATATAAATAAAGTCATGCTATACTGAAAAATACATCAGTTCTGTCCACCCTAGCAGTTGGTGGTGAGACATTCAAACAAGCATCAGATTTTATCTTGATCTACTTTTTGTTTGTTTAGTTTGTGTTTAATTTTGAAGTATTGTATTCAAATGGTGTGTTGATTAGCTTTATGTATCCAGTTGAATGGGCTAAGGGACATCCATATGGTAAAATATTACCTCTGAACTGATCTATGCTGTAGTGGCTTGAAGAGAGATTAGTGCTTGAATCAGTAGACTGCAAAAGAATATCCATTTTCTCCAGCATGGATGGGTATCAACCAATCCTTCAATCATCTGGGGACCCACCTAGAACGAGAACGTGGGGGAAGGGCGAATATGCCCCTCTTTTCTTAAGCTAGAGCATCCATCTTCTGATCTCATTTGTCAGAGATCCTGGTTCATAGAGGTGGGACCCTGGAATGTAAACCAATGCCACACCCTCTCCCTATCATCTGTCCTCAGGCTTTTCACCACATACTGAATGAATTGAATCATTAGCACTCCTGCTTCTCCAGTTTATGGGTCACAGATTGTGGTACTTTTTGATCTCTGCAATTTATGAGCCAATTACTATAACAAAACTCTTCATATATTTATGTGTATCCTATTGATTCTGTTTCTCTGAAGAATGCCTGTCCAATACTCTGTAAGCTAGGCAAAAAGTGTTGTCTTTCTTGGTTCTTCTGTCTCTCTTAAAACTCAGTGGATCACTTACTTAAAGACAAAAAGAGTAACCAGCATATACCCATTGTAGATCTTTAAACTCCTAACATAATTTCATTAGAATGTTTGCCCAAGTTTCAGCAAGTAGAACAACCTCCAGCACAGCCATCAGACTACTGCAGATTTGTACTTACTCGACGCCTACAAGGCACTCTGATTAAACTCAGATTGCATTCTTATTAGCACTCACACAATTTACTTCTTTGTGAAAACGTACGTTTCTGTTTGCATTCTTCTTTTCTAAAGACTTATCTCCTCTGTAGCAGCCTTTACTTAATATTCCCTGAGCTATATTTGAGAAATAATAGTACACAGAGTAGGATTTACCAAGCATGAATATTCCATAAAGGATCTCAAGGATTCTGTAGTTCACGGACTTCATTGTCTTTGAAGGAAAATTTCAACATAAACACTGAGTTCTGATCTTTATTTGCAGAGCTGAGAGATAATATTAATCCCTGTTTAATACAACAGTTATTTAAATTAATATGAGTTGAAAATATACCTTATAGATTGACATTAACCCCCTCCTAGTTCTTAAGGAATATTAGCACGAGTTTGTCATTTAACTAAAAAGATGCCAATAAGATAAAGAGAAAATTAATTCATGGATATATTTTAATCTAAAATAAGACAATGACATATTTGGACCATGATATAATAAAATATCAGGATCAGCTTTCTTGACTTTTATGCTCCAGTGTATAACACAATACCTAGTATATAATATTTGTTTAATTAATAACCACTTGCTTAAGGAATGAAGCATGATTGGTCCAGATATGGACACAAGACCATCTTCATATATTTGCATAGTGTTTGTGACTACTTTCATGCTACAAAAGCGGAGTACATGACATCTTACCCTACAAAGACTAAATAATCACTCCCTCTTTCTTTCAAGAAAATATTTCCTGGATAAGTGAATGTTTGCAAAAAGAAAAATAAAGATAAATAAATCATTAGTCATCTCTTCTGTAAGCATAATGTTTTGTAGTTATAATGAAAGCATATACAAAATTTATACTTCTTTTTTTATATGATAATATATGTCTTTTTCATGATGACACCAGTTTTCCACTGGACTCCAGAAGTTTTTACAGTATTCTGCATCTAGGAAAGCAGTGGGATATGGCCCTTGGACCCTTCCACCCATATGGGAGACATGGAAGAAGCTCTTGGCTCCTGGCTTCAGATTGGCTGAATTCCATCCTTTGCGGCCATTTGGGGAGTGAACCAGCAGATGGGAGACCTCTCTCTTTTTCTGTCTCCTTCTCTCTGTAACTCTGTCTTTCAAATAAACAAAATAAATCTTTTAAAAAGAGTCTCATCTTTTTTTTTTTAAAAGTGTTTAGATGGCTAGTATAGGCCTAGCACTATATATTAGGGATAGGAACATGAGTGAGACATTTACTATATCATGGTGAAGGGCTCAGTGATGAGTAAAACTCCAAATCCTAAAGATCAAAAGTACTGTGGTCTAGCATATTCAAGATAAAACTCAGAATAATGATGATGGTTAGTGCGTATCTCCATCCTTCACTATCTAGGTTCTGACACGATTGACTGTAAATTAAAATTTCTGATTAAGCTGAAGCTTACTAACAAAGTGAGAGGGACTCTGATGACCAGAATCACGAGTTTGCACCATTTACTTAGGCAATTAAAACAAAAACTACTACCCTAGATACTGTTTTTCTAGTGCTCTATTGCACAGTAAGCTGACCATAGTTATTGATTACATATATATATTTTTCTAAAACAAAGAAAAGATGCTAGAAAGAAAGGGGTTTGAATCCTTTCAGCGTAAAGAAATGACAAATATTTGAGATAGATTGGTTTGCTCTGATTTGAAACTTATGTATACATATGTCGAAACATGGCAGGATTTTCACAAAATGTACAAATTTGTGTGTCAATAAAAATAAATAAATAAACAAAGAATTCTTCAGAAAGTTCACCAAAGGTATGTATTATGAAAAATGTATGGGTTTCAAGCATTTTGCACCAATATAAACTTATCTTTTAATTCCATTTTCTCCAAACTTTTTGAAGTACCTTATAGTATATTGAATGGGATTAGTGAGGCCACATTATTCTTCAGGCCATCAATCTGAACAGTTCTCCTCCCCTGAAATAAACACATTCTTTTGGAAATTGCATAACTTGTGTTTCTAGGAATTGCAGCTCACAATAAAGCAGTTGGCTTTCCTATTTATTAGACAACCTGCAAACAAATATCTCTAATAATGTTTTCTGTGATGTTTATTTATATAACTTACTGCTGTCATTCCAAAAGCAGTCATGAAAGAGCCACAGATCATCAGCTTTGTTCAGAAGTAAGTAAGCAGTCGAAGACAAAGCAGCTTTACACCTAAGGAATTCCTAAGTTGTTTCCTACAACAGTCATGGGCTGCATCACAAGCATAAAAATGATGAAGAAGAAAACATGCAGGGAATAAACTTATTTCCCATTGGACAGAGATAATATGCAGGTGAGAAGTGCAGAGCTATAGAGGCTCCACGAAGTCAAGCTATTAGACAGGTAGTTCATGAATGGCCTGCTCATTGTCCTTTCTCAAAGAGTATGACAAGCACCTTCTACACCTTCTTGCTGGATTCTTTGGTTACTGGGATCCAATCACAAAACTAGGTCCAGAAAGCATCATTTAAATACACTTTTCAGCATATATTTTTTTTTCACTTAAACACTATGTGATAATAAAAGGTACTGATGAAAAGACTATTTCCTTCTGAACCATATTTTCTTCAACATATCTCAAAGTTGCTGTGATTCATGTGCTAGTTTGCATTTTTCCACTTCTTACTAATTTTCAGTCTGAGGAGAAGGAAGAAAAAGAATTTAGAGTGTAACTTCCATGTACTGCCTGAGATCCACAGAGAAGCTCTGAAAGAGCTAGTTGTGAGTGCAAAAATATGGACAATAAAAATTCAATTTCTCATGCTCTGCATTGGCCAACCACAATGAGAATCTCAGACTTGGTAACTTAAGTTTAAAATATCCCAACTGCAAAGATTTAACTGTAGAATTTTATAGAATTGCTCCCCGTGTTGTTTGAAGATGATGCTCACTTATGCTCTTTCCCCTAAATTGCCTCTCTTGTTACCCATCTTCACATTCTCAGTAATAATAAAAGCTATGATTTATCAAATGCTTATTATGTGAAGGGTACTGTTCTAAGTGCTTTCCATGTATTAACTCAGTCCTCAGAGAAAGATCTTCATAGCATTCCCACTCTACTTTTTATGGCATGTAATATACAGAGAGATTAAGTAAATTGTTCAAGGTCACACAGCTCACAAGTGGCAGAGCTGGGAGTTAATCCAAGTAGTGTGCCTCTGGAGAGTTCAAGTTCTGAATGATTAAGCTCCTTTTTGAATCACTGGGTTCATTATGCATCAGAAGTCTTCATTTCTGTGTTATTATTTAACTGAGGAGAAGATATTTTTCATGGTGCTCTTGCATAAGTAAAACTCCAGATACATAAAAACTTTATCCCTGTGCACATTCATATAAAGTACCATGGAGGGTCCAACTGCTAAGGATTCTATAATGTGTTATAAATGCCCTTGAATCTCTCTCATATTTCTGTTCTATGGATCAAAGATAGATTTGCACAACATGAGAGCAGCAGACTAAAACATACACTTAAAGGAAATATGGAGGCTTGAGTTATTTAGCTCATGAATATGGGTGCAATGATGTATGTGGGATGTCTATGGTTAGGAAACGCTATGTTTTGACTTGTGCTGCCTGAAACCACGGCCTCCCTTCTGCCTTATTGTATGAATTATGTGATCATTTCACCACCAAACACTATTCTATAATGAATTTCAGGTTCATTTTCATTGATGTTCTCATAATATTAACACTTTGCCCCAATCTGAAGACTAATTATGCCGGATCCTATGTACATGTATTATGACACTTCAAGGAAAGAAAGTTTGCATAGTGAAAAGCTCCATTTTTAATTCTGCCCTCAAATATATCATCCAGTACAATGTGTGACCTACAGAGGGAACAAAACTAAACTGCCCTTAGTTCTTGCCAGACTTCCTAGTAGTTAATCACATTCTGATGCAAATCTACCATAAAAGTTTCAAATGCCAAGTCAAGCATGGCTGGACATCAAAGATTATAAACCTTTGGAGGAATTCATATTAACATGAAAGAATGGTGGCCATTCATACTATTTTTTGCATTCCAGAACACTCAGCTAACAGTTTTTTTTTTCTTGTTGTTGTTCTTTGAAAGGAAAGATGAATGAGCATATATCATTCAGGCAGAACTCTCTGGAAGCTATAATCTACAACTACTGCATTTATCTGAACCTCTGTCTTTTATTTTAAAGGTCGTGGCTGTATAATTCTGATTTTAGCAAGCAGAAATATTTTTCAAAAGTATAGCCTAATTTTATTGTTCATCTTTAAATATTCATTCCATATCTGATGGTTTAGAAATCTGAAATTCAGATTAGTTCTTTCCCTTTTATTCTGAGCAAAATCATCTATGAGTTGAGTTGTAGTTCATTTATAACAAAATATAAATAAAATAAACTTCATAATTCAACAAGAACTAATTAGAATTATTTGAAAGTTGGTATTTACAGGTGAGCAAACTAAATTCCACTTGTATGACTCAGATTCTTTGTAACTTATTTTAGGGAAATTATTCATCTACTGAGTCATAGAATCATAGGGATGAAAGAGACATTAAAGTTTACATCCTACAAAACTCACTCTCACACTCACATTACCAAAAAGGTCTGCAGAGTTTTCTCAGCAAGTACAAGGTGACTTTCTAATAAGTTGCAAAGTTAGGTACCTAATTAATTTCTTCTGTTCCTAAGCCCTTTGCACTTCTTATGAACACTTACTTGACCAAACCATACTGGGCACTCAGTAAATGCAGGAAACAGTGGATGTACTCTTGAATAATTTTCTTCTGAACAAATTATAAATGTTTGGCCTACTCAAAAAAAATAGATGTAGACTATGTCCAATATTAGCCTCCATTGCTTGGTTTTTTATGGAGGTTTTTTTAAAAGTCAGACACAATGCTCTCTCCATTGACTCAACTGATGCATGACCAGCCCAGAGATAAGTTGATGGGCCCCAACTGAGTTGATCTTTGCATTATCAGCTGTACAGTTCACTTCTGAATTTTGTGCTGTTAATTTGTGTTTACTTGGAATTTTTTCATTGTCCACACCCTCTTCTCAAATGCATTTAGCTGACAGGATTCTGTGATCCTCCTGCACATAACCCCTGGCCAGAGACATTTCAAATATCTGACACCAATCAGTGTAGGCTCACATTCCAAAAGATAATCCCATTCAATAGCAAGTGCCAAAAGAAGTACACAGGACACAAACCAGGAGATACATCTGGAGAGTGATGCTCAATTTGTCCCTTAAGTTGGCATAAAAGTTTGTGTATCTTTTGTGTTTGCATAAATGCTTTGCAGTCCTATGTATGGGGTACAGCAGATCAAACACAATCAGAAAAACACAAAATATCCTGAAAATTTAAAAACTTACTTCACTTATGACCCAACCCATGTTGGCTATGCTTTTAAGCCAAGAATACATGTGTAGGGTTTTTTTTTGATGTGTAGTATTAATGTTGTCATTTTCTTCTTACTCAAAATATCATTACCTACAGAATTAAGTTCAAATTTCTATAATAATAATATGATATCTGATAATCTCATGACATTATTTTACATTTACTTTTATTCTTTTATTTATTTGAAAGAGAAAGACAGACAGAGGGAGGCAGAAACAGAGAAACAAAGATATTCCATCTACTGGTTCACTCCTCAAATGTCCATAACAGCAGGGCTGGAGCCCAGAATTCTATCTGGATATCCCACGTGGGTGGCAAAAATCAAACTATTCAATCATCACTTGCTGTCTCCCAGAATGTGCGTTAGCAGGAAGCTAAAATTGGAAGCATAGTCAGTATTCAAACCCAGGTACTTTGTCTCATATGGAATGTAGTAATTCCAGGCAGCCCCTTAACTACTGTGCCAAATGTCCACACTCCAATTTTTTTTCCAAATTTACTTGCAACTACTCTCCTTCATACATCCTACTTTTTAGCCAAACATACTCCCCATTATCATCTCAATAGACCTCGCCCAATTTGCCAACATCCTGAACTCTATATATATAATAATATGCTCTCACCTAGATCAACTATCTCTTATCACCTCATTTCCAAATCCTATCTTCCCTTTAAGGCCAGCTCAAATGATAAATTCTTATTGAAATTTCTGAACCTCTAGTTATTTTCTAAGCTTGCACACATTCAGCTACATGCATGCACATGCATATGAGTTTAAGCTTATTTATAAACAAATGTACATATCTGATTCCCACAATTATTTACATATTCATATTGAATTTTTATTGATTTATTTTTATTGATTTATTTTCATTTTATTTGAAAGGCAAGGAGACAGAAAAAGAGAGGGAGACAGAGATAGAGACAGAGACAGAGAAATTCTTTTCACTAGTTAATTTCCTCAAATGCCCACAATAGCCAGACCTGGGCCACACTGAAGCCAGCAACTAGAACCCTATCTGGGTCTTCCATGTGGGTGGCAAGCACTCCTTTTCTTGGGGCATCATCTACTGCCTCCCATGGTGCATATTGGCAGGAAACTAGATTGGAAATGAAGAAGTCAGGGCTCAAACCAAGCATTTCAATATGAGGTGCAGGATTCCCAAGCAGCATCTTAACCACTTGTCAACATGCACCCCAAATATATGTGTATGTTAATTCATATATATAAAAACATTTGTGTGTATGTATGTATATATACAAAACTTTCTGTCTCTCACTCTCCACATATATGCATGCATTTAATTCACACAACACTTTAAAAATATTCTATTTATTTATTTATTTGAAAGGAAGATTGACACAAAGGGAGAGGGGGAGTAATAGAGAGGGAAATCCTCCATCTACCTGCTCATTCTTCAAGTGAATGCCACAGCCAGTCCTGGGCTGAGTCAAACTGCTCACCCACATGGAAAACAGGGACTGAGGTGCTTGGGTCATCTTCCACTCTTTTCCAGGCACATTAGCAGGAAGCTTGATGAGAAATTGAGCAGCCACAACTGGAACTGTCACTCTGATATGGACTGATGACATTATAAATGGTGGCCTAATATCCTGCATCATAATGCTGGCCTTATCACATAGCACTATAAAATTGACTCACATTAATTATTTAACATGTTCTACTTAAAGAGTTATAAAAGTGGTCTTCAGAATATTCATGGAAATATATATTATGAAGAAAATGTGCATAGATTTCAAAATTCCTTAATATCAAAATAAAATTATTTATTTTCACTTCTCCATGCACTTGTAGAACTCCCCTCAGATCTAAACATGCATAAGGCAGAATACAAATTCTTTAGGGAATGAAGTTGAAACCTGACTCATCTTCATAAGCTTTATACCACTTAGGAGAATGTCTTAAACATAACAGAAGTTTAAAGAGTATTTTCAGAGTAAATAAATGCATGAATTATTAAGCTGAAACTGTTTATGACAAAACTTGTGCTTGAATTTCATAAGATAGTAAGAATCGTAACCAATTTTTTCATATGCTAGCACAAATAATCAAAACACTGCTCAACATCTTGGTATCGCATACCAGGCACAAGAGATTTTATCAAATTTAGAAACATGTAATTTGGCAAAAACAAATATGTTAACTAATAATTATAACTTCACTTCTCACTATGTATTATTCTCAAATTATGCATAAAGAAAAAATTATTTTTACTTTATGACTTTGAGTCATAGAGAAATAAAAACCATTGAAAATAATTAGTATATAGATCTGACAAGTTAGGTTTATTTAAACACATATATAATATTGAAATAATACCAACTAATGACTAATATGTTAATATTTTAAATTATCAAGCTGAATTATGACTAGTTACAAAAGGGTGTGTGGAAAGGTAGTCATTTGAAACATAATAAGGGAAAATGACTACTTTTGGTTGTTAAAGCTTGAGTTTAAAACTGACAAAAATCCACTTTTTCAAAATTATATATATATACATATATATGCATATAGTTAGTTTATTTAAATGAAGGACAGAGGGATGAAGACAGAGAGAAAGAGAGACAGAGGCAGAGACAGAGAGATGCTACATCTGCTGATTCATTACCCAAAAGCCAACAATAGCCAGGCAGAAGCCAGGAACCTGGAACCCAAAGTTGGTTTCCCATGTGGATGACAAGGACTCAGATACTTGAGCTATCACCTGCTGCCTCCCAAAGTGAGCATTCTCTAGAAGTGGAGAAGCCAGGATTCAGAACAGGCACTCCAATATGGGATCCAGAATTCCCAACTGGAATCTTAACTTCTAAGTCAAATGCCCATCCTTCTAATTCTTTTTAAATGTCTATTAATGGCCATAATGTTGAAAAACAGAAAAAAAATAGAAATAGAATTTACTATACTGCAATTTTTCTAATAAATCTTTTTTTATTATAAATCTTGCTGATCTTCACATATATAGGTCTGGGCATATCAGAATAATAGAACTATCCACTACTCTTCTAGGTTGGGAGCAATGTAGAACTACCTAGAACCAACGTTTATGAGCTCTTCAGATCCCTAGGAGGCTCAGATTTATGATCTTCCTATATGCAAAGTCCTGTTGTCCAGCTTCACCACAAAAATTTGAAACAAAATGAGTTTTTTGTTCCCTTCCCTTCCCTTCCCTTCCCTTCCCTTCCCTTCCCTTCCCTTCCCTTCCCTTCCCTTCCCCTCACTTCCCCTCACTTCTCTTTTTTTCTCTCTAGCCCTCCTCTCCTCTCCTATTCTCTCCTCTTCCTTCCCTCCCTCCCTCTCTCCTTCCTCCCTCCTCCCTCCCTTCCTTCCTTCCTTCCTTCCTTCCTTCCTTCCTTCCTTCCTTCCCCTTCTTACTTTCCCCCTTCCCTTTTGAACCTAGACTGAATGAGGCTTTGTTCTCCAGTCACTAATTAATGTCTTTTGAGAGAATTATTCTCTGCTCAAACTAGCAATAGAATTGAGCCAAACTAAGATGGCTTGTATGTCTTTCATCTTCATTGTAATTTTCTACTGTCTCGTATACTCTTTCCTCGTCTTCTGACTACAATATCTTTACCATGCCACACATACATACATACACTCTATATTATGAAACAGAAATATTGACTTATTTACAACATACCCTCACTAGTGAACAAACAGTGCACATAACAACTACTAAAAAAATTGCACAAATAATTGAAATCAAAATTTGAGAGAATATGACATAATGTTTCACCTCTTGATTTGTTTCATATGGGTCCATCTTTCTTCCTTTGAAGGTTATGCAAACAATGGATTACAGATATTGCTAGAGGATGGTTTATTTCTATTATATCAATGATAAGCAATGTATGTGGACTTTATTTTCCTTTTCTCTTCTCTCTTTTATCTTTCTTCTTTCTTATCTTATGCAAGTTACTCTTTCTTCTCTCTACAGAAATATGATCCCCTTACTTTTTTGCTCATTCTATTGATCTTATTCCAAAAAATACTTTGGAGAAATTTATTGTCTGACTCAATTTTAAAACATATATATCACAAATTTCAAACAAATAATGGGATTCCTAAGGCTCCAGTTCAAATCTTAAAACTATTAGAATATTTAGCTAAGCTTTCTGCAATTAAAAACCTTTGACTAGTTCAATTGACTTAAATACTGAGAAAGTTGGCTAAAAGTACTTATTTTCAGAGGAATTTCAAAGACACAAATATAAATACATAAAAACGTGGAATCACATATATCTTATTATTCCTTAGATATCCATATGTCTGCAATACCAACACACCTTTGTGAAACCCACATAAACCTACAAGATTATGTCATTAAACTTAATAATCAGAACTGCGAAATTTTACTGAAGTCATATGTTTCTGACCACCAATTTTAACAAGCTTCTGTCTTTGACAGAATTATATCCTGCTCTGAGCAGAATCAGAAATAATTGAATTGCTCATTAAAAATAATGAGATGCCTTCATAACGAGTTCTGATCTATAGCTTCTGTCTGTGAAACATCTTGTTTTCAATGAAAAAAATAATTAGTTCCAGTGGAGGTCCTCACCTTGGGATATGAAAGGTAGCCACAAAACCATACTTAATTAAGTAAACTGAATACTTTAAGAAGAATTTTACCAAAAAGCAGATTGACTAGGAAAAGAAGTTACATTTGTTAATGAAAGGAACCAGAGGGCAAAAGACAAAAAGAAAACAGACATGAGAACACTGTCATGATCAGACTTCCATAAGTCACCATAACTCTTCCCTAAAGAAGTTACCCTGGTGGAAAGGAAGCACTAGCCAATGAAAGGTTAATCAAATTTCTCAACCCATCAGACACTTGAACTTTTCCAACTTCTAAATGAACTTTTTTTGCCTTTACAGCCTCTTTCATGCTATGAAAATGAAACATAATGTTTTACTGATGCCATACCGAAGTTTAGCAAGCAATTTCTTTAAACATCACACATTTTTCCCAAGGGCTAGTGTAATATAGCAGTAACCAACTTTCCTATTACTTCCAATCATACTGATTGCCTAGCTCACTCATTGTCTCATTGAAATCCTCCAATTTTCAAAGTAATTAATAACAAGTAATAGCTCTTTTTAAATAATAACAAGCATAATAATAGCTGAAATTTATGTGCTTATTATGTTTGGGCATTAGCTACCCAGTTGTCATATATCCTTTCTTTTTTTTTTTTTAAAAAGTATTTTATAGGGGTCAGTACTGTGGCTCAGTCTATTAAACCTAAGGCCCCAAGTGCCAGCATCACATATAGGAGCCAGTTCAAGTCCCAGCTGCTCTATTTCCTATCTGGCTCCCTGCTATGTGTCTGAGAAGGCAGCAGAGGATGGCCCAAGTACTTGGGCCACTGCTTGGGCCAGTGCACCCATGTGAGAGACCCGAAGGAAGATCCTGGCTTTGGCCTTGGGCAGTCCTGGCTGTTGTAGCCATTTGGGGTGTGAACCAGCAGACAGAAACAGAAGGTCAATCAATCAATCTCTCAGTCAATCTCTCTCTCTCTCTCTCTCTCTCTCTCTCTCTCTCTCTCCCCCCCCCACCCTCCTTCCTTCTCCCTCTCTGTAACTCTGCTATTCAAATAAATAAATACATAAATCTTTTTAAAATAGTTTATTTATTCTATTTGTTAGTATTTTCAGACACTAGCTTTGTTTATGTGATCCCTTTGACTCTTAGTCCTATTATTATGATCAATTGTGAACAGAAATTGATCACTTGGACTAGTGAGATGGCATTGGTACATGCCACCTTGATTGGATTGAATTGGAATCCCCTGGTATGTTTCTAACTCTACCGTTTGGGGCAAGTCAGTTGAGCATGTCCCAAATTGTACATCTCTTCCTTCTCTTATTCTCACTCTTATATTTAACAGGGATCACTTTTCAGTTAAGTTTCAACACTTAAGAATAACTGTGTATTAATTACAGAATTCAACCAACAGTATTAAATAGAACAAAAAATGCTAAGAGGGATAAAGTATTAAGTTGTTCAGAGCAGTCAGGGCAAGGGCTGACCAAGTCACTGTTTCTCACAGTGTCCATTTCACTTCAACAGGTTTCCTTTTTGGTGCCTGGTTAGTTGTCACCGATCAGGGAGAAAATATGATATTTGTCCCTTTGGGACTGGCTTATTTCACTCAGCATGATGTTTTCCAGATTCCTCCAGCTTGTTGCAAATGAATGGATTTCATTGTTTTTAACTGCTATATAGTATTATATAGAGTACATATCCCATAATTTCTTTATCTAATCTACTGTTGATGGGCATTTAGGTTGATTCCAGGTCATAGCTATTGTGAATTGAGCTGCAATAAAAATTAAGTTGCAGACCGCTTTTTGTTTGCCAATTTAATTTCCTTTGGATAAATTCCAAGGAGTGGGATGGCTGGGTTGTATGGTAGGGTTATATTCAGGTTTCTGAGGAATCTCCAGACAGATTTCCGTAGTGGCTTTACAAGTTTGCATTCCCACCAACAGTGGGTTAGTGTCTCTTTTTCCCCACATCCTCACCAGCATCTGTTGTTGGTAGATTTCTGAATGTGAGCCATTCTAACCGGGGTGAAGTGAAACCTATTGTGGTTTTGATTGAATAAAAAAGGGATAGAATGATCCAACATGGGAAGCGGGATACACAGCAGACTCATAGAATGATGGATGTCCTAAACAGCACTCTGGCCTCAGAAACAGCCCTTAGGGCATTCGGATCCAGCTGAAAAGTCCACGAGAGTATTTCAGGCATGGAAAGTCAAGACACTCTGTCAAAAAAAAAAAATGACCTAAATGAAAGATCTCCGTGAGTGAGATCTTCGTGGAAGGAACGGGGCCATCAAAGAAGGAGGTACCTTTCTCTGAAGGGAGGAGAGAACTTCTAATTTGACTATGGCCTTGTCTAAATATGATCAGAGTCGGAGAACACAAAAGGCTTCCATAGCCTTGGCAACTCATGACTAGACCCTAGGGAGATTACTGACGCCATAAACAAGAGTGTCAAATTGTTAAATCAACTTCAGGAGTCACTGTCTACTTACGTCTCATGTGGGATCTGTCCTTAATGTGTTGTCCAATGTGAAGTAATGCTATAACTAGTACCGAAACAGTATTTCTACACTTTGTGTTTCTGTGTGGGTGCAAACTGATGAAATCTTTACTTAGTATATACTGAATCAATCTTCTGTTTATAAAGATAATTAAAAATGAAAAAAAAATCTTGGTGTTAAATTGGAAATTGCATGGAAAATTAATCAATTTAAAAAATATATATCATGTAGAATCTGTCCTTAATGTGCTATACATTGTGAATTAATACTATAACTAGTACTCCAACAGTATTTTTCACTTTGTCTTGCTATGTGAGGGCAAACTGTTGAAATCTTTACTTAATATATACTAAACTGATGTTCTGCATACAAAGAGAATTGAAAATGAACCTTGATGTGAATGCAAGGGGAGAGGGAGTGGGAAAGGGGAGGGTTGCGGGTGGGAGGGAAGTTATGGGGGGGGAAGCCATTGTAATCCATAAGCTGTATTTTGGAAATTTATATTCTTTAAATAAAAGCGTTATAAAAAAAAAGTACATCTGCACATCATACCAGGCCAACTGTCATCCCCTGCATCAAATTCTGCCTGCATACGTGAGGACTGCTGAATTTTATTAACAATCATCTCTAACAATTGGGTTGCTGGTTTTCATGGGCCAAATTTTCCTCACTCCACAGAATTTAAGTCTGATTTTGGCTTCTTTCATCTGTTTTAAATTATTGCAAATCATTCTTCGTTGCTGGATAGATTCTCCTTCTTTTCCACACTTATCATTGAATATTTGCTGATATTCAAAACAACAGCAGGAAAACAAATGTTGATAATTTGGTGAGTCACTTAGCCTGAGATGGCTCATCCATCATCAGATTAGGCCAAAGGAGAAGTAGAAACCAAGATGTTCACGTTGAGCTGTATTCTTTCATGTAGAGAATTGGTAGGTCTTTGAATAGCAGTAGGACCATGGGGCAGGAGAAAAAGTGAGCCACATATGAATCACCTTTTATATTTTCATTGACTTCTTAATATTAGCAAAACAATTTCTTCCACAATAAGGTTGAAGAACAACCAGAGGAGGTACCATAATTTTAATTTTTTTTTAATTTTTTTTAATGTATGTATAACGCTTTTATTTAAAGAATATAAATTTCCAAAATACAGCTTATAGATTACAATGGCTTCCCCCCCATAACTTCCCTGCCACCCGCAACCCTCCCCTTTCCCACTCCCTCTCCCCTTGCTTAACATCAAGATTCATTTCCAATTCTCTTTATATACAGAAGATCAGTTTAGTATATATTAAGTAAAGATTTCAACAGTTTGCCCTCACATAGCAAGACAAAGTGAAAAATACTGTTGGAGTACTAGTTATAGTATTAATTCACAATGTATAGCACATTAAGGACAGAGATCCTACATGATATTTTTTTAAATTGATTAATTTTCTATGCAATTTCCAATTTAACACCAAGATTTTTTTTCATTTTTAATTATCTTTATAAACAGAAGATTGATTCAGTATATATTAAGTAAAGATTTCATCAGTTTGCACCCACACAGAAACACAAAGTGTAAAATACTGTTTCAGTACTAGTTATAGCATTACTTCACATTGGACAGCACATTAAGGACAGATCCCACATGAGACGTAGGTACACAGTGACTCCTGAAGTTGATTTAACAATTTGACACTCTTGTTTATGGCGTCAGGAATCTCCCTAGGGTCTAGTCATGAGTTGCCGAGGCTATGGAAGCCTTTAGGGTTTGCCGACTTCAATCTTATTCCGACAGTGTCATAGTCAAAGTGGAGGTTCTCTCCTCCCTTCAGAGAAAGATAAGGAGGTACCATATTAACAGTGATAACATAATACAGAGTATCAGAAATAAATTTAGATGCCTAGTGAATCTACGTAAGAGATGTGACAACTTTCTAGATGACTGTTTCATGAGAAAAAAAATAACAAAGGGGCTAGTGTATAGTGATTTCTCATGAGAATGTCCATTTATATTTTCAGCACTTTGTTTAGGCCACAGGGGACCACTTTAAGGTAAGACCTTGGCTACAACCATAAACTCAAACAGAACTCCCCAACAACCCACCCACAGAGAATTCTCACTTCTTCAGGCTAAACTGAGTGTATTTGGATTCAAGGTTAGAGTATTAGTAAAGAAAGGCTCTGTTTTACTGAGGATCCAGGGTCTTTGAGAATCTGTTGTCTGCAGAAGTATCCTTTAGAGGGCATGTAAATGCCCAGCCAGTTCAAAGTGGCCCTGTTGTGACATTAAAAGGTGAAGTGGGACTCTCCTAGTCAATGCAGACCAGCTTGGACTGTGTTCAGAGAGATCTGGATTCAAGTTAGTGTACATGGAATAAAATGGCACCAGGTTATTGGGCTAGACCTGAAATTCCAGAGTACATTCTAGGTGTAGGTGTTTAAAGTAGGCCCAGGCTAAGGTTTTTTATTTTTTTTTAGACAGGTAGAGTTAGACAGTGAGAGAGGGAGAGGAGAGAGAGAGAGAAAGGTCTTCCTTTTTTTCTGTTCATTCATCCCCCAACTGGCCAGCACACTGCGCTGATCCGAAGCCAGGAGCCAGGTGCTTCCTCCTCTGGTCTCCCATGCAGGTGCAGGGCCCAAGCACTTGGGCCATCCTTCCACTGCCACAGCAGAGAGCTGGACTGGAAGAGGAGCAACAGGGACAGAATCCGGCACCCCAACTGGGACTAGAACACGGGGTGCCGGCACCGTAGGCAGAGGATTAGCTAAGTGAGCTGTGGCACCAGCCTGGAATAAGATCTTGAAAGCCCATTTCAAGGCCATCCATTTCTGTCTGGTTCTAAATGTATCTACAGTACCCAACAGACTACACAGATACAACCAAGTCTAGACTTCAAGTCATAGAAACTACATATGTGCAGAGGAGGAAGCCTTTAACCTTAAATACCACCAAAAAATAGTGTTTCCTCCTCACAGAACCAAGGGGTCCAAAGCAGAATCTGAACTTGACAGTTGGAAATATTTTAGAAACAAGAGGGTCCACTGATCAGGGAATCTGATATAAAAGCCTCCCAGTTAGCACATGCTGCACCAACACTTCTGAATACCAGTTTGTCTTCTCTAGTCCACAAAACTTGCTCAGGCCCCAGACTAGGGAGAACGATTTGAACTTTCCTTCCTGTTTCCTTGCAGATTGCCTTCATAATAAAGCCTTCTTTTCTTAAAAGTGGATGCCATAGTCTTGACTTCTACTTATATTGAGCAGTGAGACCTTGCTTGGTAACTGTCACAACACATGCATAGAACCAAAATTTAAGCAGAATGAGCTATAGAGGACCCAAGAATTTGTTTCTTTTTCTCCTCTCTGCACAAACCCCCAGGTTGTTGAATATTCTTTTTCTAGAGGAGCTATAACAAATTACCACAAACTGAATTACTTTAAATTCAGACATTTATTCCATCAAAATTCTGAATAGCACAAGTTCAAGGTGAAGTCCTCTTGAGGGCTCTTGGAGAGATTCTGTTCCTTTCCTCTACAAGCTTCTAATGGCTTAGGCCATTTCTTGGATTGTGGCTGCACTCCACTGTACGCCCCCATCTTCACACGGCCCTCTCCTCTGTGTGTCTTCTTCTCTTATATGTTCTAAGGACATTTAACATTGGAATTGGGTCTATTTGGATCATCCAGTATGAGTTGGTTTCAAAATTCTTAAATAATGTGTACAAATAGCATCTTCCTAGTAGGGTCACAGTCACAGGATCCTAGATAAGTGGACATATCTTTTCCATGTTTGTCATGCAAAGCACTCAGGTAGTGAACTCTCTCTCTCTCTCTCTCTCTCTCTCTCTCTCTCTCGGAGAGAGACAAGAGGGAAGGTACTGGGGCAGCAGCTAGGACTCTGGATTTGTAGAGAAGAGGCTCTCTAAACCACTCCCTTCTCCTAGATGAAGTGTCTATGCACAACAGACTTGTTGGTGATAACACCTTCCACCCAAAACCTGAACTTGAAATCTAAAATCAGTGAGAAAGTTGGCCCTGTCTAAAGCCTCCAAAGAATTAAATTTCCTTCAAATGGTGTTTCGTAGTAATGGATGAGGGGAGCCCATACTTACAGAAAATGTGCTTGGCATTTATAGAGCATGAAATCTGACAGGCACTATTAATTAGATATCTAGTATAACACACCTTCAGATAGGTGTTTTGCAAATAAATGTCAACAAAACTCAGAGAGCTGGAATATGTGCAGAGTGTGTGGTAAAGTGATTAAATGAATCTGGAACACCTGCTGCTTAGATCTCTCCTCATCAATGTGATCCCCAAACACACTCCATAGGACTAATTTAATGCCAACTTCCGGGAATAAAGCAAAATCCTATTTTTTTGCAATGGAAATTACCTTACAAGCAAGGCAGTGAAGACTATAGAAAAAGTCCATGGGTCTTAATAAAATCTCTCTAGAGTCTATTAGCATGAGACTCTAGAAGTTGTATTTGCCTTTTTTGTTTACATGCCTGACTCCTCAATCAGGTAGAAATCGTGTACTTAGTATGGACCAGTCTTGTCAAAACTAAATGCTTTCATCCAGAAATTCTTGTAAAATCTTAAACCTATGGCTTTCAAATAAATTTTTCTGCAAAGGAATCTCATTTTACTTTATTTTCCCTTCCATTCTATTTTGAATGTTTAAAGGAGTACTAGATGGCCCCTCCAGATACTATTTTACTTATCAAGTCTCATTTGTCCTTATGCCTTTCTCATTCCTAGCTTTCCCTGACCCAATCTCTTCATCAGTGCCTACACTTTTTGCTAATCAGAATATGGTTAATCATTTGGGGAGGTTGTTAGATCAGCAGCATCTCAGATCCCATCCTAGATTTACTATCCACACCTGAATTGTGAGCACACTAGAATCTGACATGTTCCCTAACTCACCCTTGCTCACAATGTTATGACACTTGCTTTGGCCTAAACTCCCAAAAAGCGAGCTCTCTTGTTCAGCACTCCACTTCTTCTTCTTCTATTTGTATAGAACAGTGCTTTAAAAACCCAGCTGTGCATTAAAAATCACCTTAGGAGTTGTAGTTATTGATTTTTTTTCTCTTTTTCATCAGAAAAGAGCCACCCTAAGAGAGCTTGATTTAATTTCTCTAGGGCAAAAACCTTGAGGAGTTTCCTACATGCAGCCAGGTTTGGGAACCCTAGTAGGAAGGTAGGTTTTACAGTCTCATTCCTGAAATAAGAGCAGCAGCAGCAACAGTAGCAGCAGAGACCAATGGTATTACCCGGACTTGAAAGAAATGAAAATTTCTTAGCCTCCGTCTGAGATCCTGAGAACCAGAAAATTAGGGGTGAGAGACAACAATCTATGTTTTACCAAGCTGTCCAGGTGACTTGTATGAAGGTTAATGTTTGCAAAACACTGTGGCTGAACAGAAGGTACAAAAAAGGAGTAGTTTGGACCTTATCCCAATGTAATAAAAATTTACTTGAAGGAAATATCTGGAATATACAACCAGATCCATACAAAATACGTGATTTCAGATCCCTGTAATTCCAATCAGAGTTTGACTAAGTAAAAGCAAGGTGTGTGGGAGTAAGTAGGATAAAACCTATTTCTCTTGAGAGGAAGGATTTCTGAAGAAAGGCCTTAGGTGCCTACGTAATAGGAGGAAGAGAGTATTTAGGTGACTAATCGGGTTTCCCACAAAACAAAGTGCAAAGCAAATAGGTGGTAGTCAAACTGTGGAGGTACAGGAAACCATCAAGGTATTTTTAGGAAAATATTCAATTTATGAGTTGAAGTTAATTGGATAAAAGCCAGAAAGAAAGTGAAGACGTTTTCAGGTAGTGGAAAGGTCCTGAAATAGAAAAAATCATTATACCTTCAATAGAATCCCTAATTAAAGTTTATAAAGCAGCCATTTACGAGCAAGGGTCTTAAGTAAGAATGTTGGGAAAGATTTATTTTATTTATTTGAAAGACAGAGTTACAGAGAGAGGTAGAGACCGAGAGAGGTCTTCCATCTATTGGTTCACTTCCCAGATGGCTGAAATGGCCGGAGCTGCGCTGATCCGAAGCCAGGAGCCAGGAGCTTCTTCTGGGTCACCCATGTGGGTGCAGAGGCCCAGGGACTTGGGCCATCTTCTACTGCTTTCCCAGGCCATAGCAGAGAGCTGAATCAGAAGAGGAGCAGCCGGGACTCAAACTGGCGCCCGTAAGGGACGCTGGTGCTTCAGGCCAGGGCTTTAACCCACTGCACCACAGCACTGGCCCCTACAATTCAATTCTAAGAGACTCCATACCTGATTTTATTTACTAAATAGAATTCTCCAACCTATTGAAGTCCCCTCAGTTCCTCATCTTCCTAATTCTTTTCTTATCATGTAAACTAATGGGGCGCTCTTAATAACTAAAATGTTGAAAGCATGGAAATCTGTAAGACCAGAACAGCAAGATTGAAGGAGTCACAGTAATGCAGTGTTGAAAACAAAGGTAATGTCAGGTGTGTGGTGTTCCTTTTTTAACTACAGCTACCTTGTTGGAGGACTGCTATTTAGAATTCTTTCCTGGACTGATGCCCAGTGCCAAAGAGAGAACATAAAAGGTAACAGGTATTTGTTGATTTTTTGTCCATCAAAGTCATTTTCACTCCTCTTAACCCTAATGTTGCCCTACCCCACAATTTTGTCACCACATCCTATACTCCAACGCCCTCTTCCTGGATCACAGCTGATGCACTCTGGATGCTGTTCCAAGGTTAGAACATGGGATGTAGTTTTTGCCATTCAGAGCATCACAGTTGTCTAAATAAAAATTGATCTCCTAATAATAAATTAGTTTTCTAAATCTACTGATTCCAGATGGCCCAAAACACCAGATAAAGGAACTTGATGAGAATATTCTATATTTTTTTCTGAAAAAAAAAGATAATAGATCCCAGAAAACTTTGTAAAAGTAGTGCAATGAGGCTTTTTCTTGTCCATTTTGTTCAAAAGGCTGCTGCACAGTCTGAATCTTGTGATGGTGACTCAGAGACTCCCAGCACTGGAGGGAGTGGTCAGGTACATTAGGGAGATCTTCAAATCTCATCAGGCCCTCTCAAAGTTTTTTGACTTTGCCGGTTGGTTCCAATCAGGTCATCCTTTCTGTGGGCAACTTCAAAGGATCTCCAATTGAGCTGACATTTTCCATCAGAAATCTTTTGTCCTCATAGCTATTGTAATACCCTATAATTTTAGAGAAATCTAAATCGTGTGCACTTTTGTTAAGAAATATTCAAATACACCAATGGAACAATGTACAGAATCCAGAAGCAGAAGAAGAATGTAGAATTTATATTTAAAAGGCCATCATTTTAAAATCAGTGTGAAAAATAAAAATAACTTAAAAATAAAAAATAAAAGCTTTCATAAATAATGTAAGAACACAGTGAGTATTTATGAAATAAAAGTTAGATCGCCATTAGTGAAAACCTGAGTTATAGATAGCTTACAATATAAAATATTGGCTTTTAAATGATTGCTTCTTGTTAGTGCCATATGTTTTTTAAATCCCAGGATGCATTATGGACTAATTAAGTGAGAATCTGTGAAGTTAGAACCCAAACATCAGTGCCTGTAAAGCCAGTGTTTATCAAGTGTATGAGCTTGAGAATCTGGTTAATGGAAAATTCTCCTCCTGAGTCAAGAAAAGGTTAATAGCAGGTGACAAAGCTGACTTTTTTTTTAAAATGAAAAAGTTTAATGTTCAGGAAACTTAATAGTTTTCTGTTATTGACAAAGGAGGTAGAAACGTTACCGCTTTGAAATTTGGTAAATTGACAGCACATTTTTAAACCTGTGAAATCAACAGTGACTTTATAACACTAATGCCTGTTTCTTTGTGCTTTTCTACCCTTCAACTTGATTAGAAAGATCACCATTGCCTAGCTATAGAGCAATCAGGGAAGGGTTTGGAGAGAACTCAGAGCATTTATCCTCTACAATAGCCAGAGTAGTTACCTATTACCTGTTTAAATGTATATTGTCCTCACCATCACCAGATATATCTCATTCCATGTTATGTATGAGAATATGTACTACACTATTCACTGAGTCTCCATATTTAGTACTGAGTATGCTTGGCATTGACATCCCAAATGCAGATATGTTAAACTTTACATAGGTTACTTCATGTACCTATCTAAGGATCACCATCCTTTTACCCTGCACTTAGGTACAACTTGTGAATCCTTCCATCATATACCACAGCCCATCACTAACAAATAGAACTGACAAGCAAGTTGGAATGTATCCGCTGTGTCTTCTCTGGACACCTATACAGATTCACTATTTTGTTGTGATCACCAAGAGGGAAGCCAAGCTTAGTGTATCATATAGTGGAAAGAGGCATTATAAATATGGGCCATGTTCTGAGACTGGAGAGATACTGGGGTGAAGATTGTGGAGCAGAAATAAATGACAGAGGCCCCCCAAAAGGAAACTAGGTGTTGAGGACTGTGAAGTTTTGATATTTAACCCTGCATGCTGGCTAAAAAGTCAACCTGCCAATTTCATAAATGGTCACAGAAGATAAGAAACTGCTGAACCAGAGACAATGGACTTTGTAAATGACAGCACTGAAAGCAGCTTGTGCTTTTCATTCTTATCAGTTGCCCTTTTACCTCTAGTCCCACCTGTAAAGCTGGGGTGGAGTTCATGCAGAAGTGGTTCCAGGGAGATGCTGTATACCCTGTAGATTTGCACCAAAGCTCAGGATTCCCAAAATTGGACTACATCAAATCTAGGAAGGAAGCTGAGGGCAAACCAGCAGACATTATTGTGACATGAATGAAGAGACTTCTGTCTTCCAAGGATGTTTCCTACACAAAAATTCTTATAAATATAGTCTAAGGATGTGCAGAAACGCCACCACATAGTACTCACAAATGTGAGGAACTTGAGATAGCAGAGAGGAGACCAGAATAACACAGGAGAAAGACCAGAAGACAAAAGATTAAATACAGCAAGTAAAATCAGCAGCCAATAATAGAATCTGACGTTTTCCTACATAGGTGACAAGTGAATTTGGTTTCCACGTAGAAAAATACTGCGAGAGCTTAGGCTCATTAGAATTAACTGAAGGTAAAACCAAAGATAAGGCAATATTCAGAATGCCAACCACTTTACCTGCTGCATTGGAAATTAAATGGTTTTGCTTCCCAAATGTACCTCTATTTTCCTTTTCATTATGGATTTTATTACAGGTGCACAACCCACCAAGAACATTGCCAAAGGACATAATTATTATCTGATACCTTACTACTTCAATTGAAGTAGTCACTTTAAGAATGTTGAAGCGGTTGGGAAAAATTCCCTGACATCAAATGGCTCTAGCATTTTCAGCAGTCTTGGTTAGCAGATCTGCACAGAGAACAGCTGGAGATGTAAGGGTACAAAGATGTACTGATTGCAAGTCAAGGAACTGAGCAAAATCTAAATTAAACACATTCAATTTCTGCTCGCCCCTAGGGAGAGCTAATAGGAAATGCCCTCCTACCCTCTAGAACAGAGACAATGATAGCAAAGGAAAAGTAGAAAGGTGGACACCTGGAGACATCCCATAAACTTGCTTTGAACTTTCTTATTTAGAGCTGCCCTCACTGATTTGGTAATGCATTCAGCTTGCTGTTCTCGGGATGCTATTGAATACATGTGAGGCAATGACCATAGCTAATTGAAAGATAATGTCATGCCAAGCAAATCAGCGTAACAGAAAGTAAACTGGGCTTGGAGTTCCAGTGTGTGAACTCCATGGGACCTTAGTCAGGGCCCTTCTCTGTTTTGAATCTTAACATCCTGATTGATAGAATGAATAAAGATTTATTCACTTTATTATATTTAAAATACACCTGGGGGGAAGTGTCACAATTCCAAAGACAACTTGGAGTTAGAAGGCTTTGATAAGAAAGGCCAATAAATTAGGCTTTAGTTTTTCCTTCAACCATAATGGAAAACTTTGGAAGACAAACCAGAATTTCAGACTTGGAATCTAGAAAGGGAATCTGCCCATTGCAGGCTGGGAAACAATATGCTGACGCTTTCATAGGAAATTGATAGAATGTTAGAATTCAGTGATGTCTCCTTGCTCATTTATACCTGTTGATAGGAAACTGTAGGGCAGAGCCCATTAAATAATTTGTATTTAGGGAGTGCTTCTGAATTAAAGGACCTGAGAGATGGCTAACAGATGTATGTCCAAAAACAAAAAAACAGCATAAGGCTCTGGGTTTGTGGCATACCAGGTTAAGCTGCCGCCTGTGATGCAGGCATCCCATATGGGCACCAGTTTGGTCCCTACCTGCTCCACTTCTGATCCAGCTCCTTCCTAAGGTTCTGGGAAGGCGGCAGAAGATGACCAAAGTGATTGGGCCCCTGCACACACAGGGAGACCTGGGTAAGCTTCTCGCTCCTCACTTCAGGCTGGCCCCGTACTGGCCTTTGTTGCATTTGGGGAGTGAACCAGCAGATGGAAAATCTCTCTCTCTCTCAGTTTCTCCTTCTCTGTCTATAACTATGTTAAATAAATAAATAAATAAATAAATCTGAAAACAAGCAAGCAAACAGGACCAAAAATGCCTCAAACTCATCCATGCACCATCTGCCTTTAAGCACCACAACACTAAGACTAGGTGATTGAAATATCCCTTGTCATTTATATACTCTTGCCATTCTGATCTCTTCTTCCATCCTGATCTTTATTTTAATTAAATGCTTTCTTTATTCAATGCATCATATCCATGAAAGGGACATAGGACTAGAGGTACACCTAGTATGATTGGCAGATCCTCTACCACTAATGGCTGATTTGACTCCCCTCTGTCACATGTGACTCTGAGCAGAAGGAAACAAGTGTTTTCCATCCTCCTTTAATAACTTGTTCAGCTTCTCTCTGAGAAGGCCAGGATTTCATTTGGACTTAAGAAGTTACTTTCATTTGGTTCCTGGAGCATATAAGCAAGAACTATTTAGCATCCCAAAAAGGAAACAATGTTCATATTCAGAGCTCTGCCCTATTGAGCTAAGATCAAGTGGCAGAGTGGTGTGTAAACAGAGAGACCAGCAAGTAAACAACACAGATTGTGCCAGACACTCATGTGGAGTAGAGCCTCCATCCACTTCATTATGGTATGGAGTTGTGGAGATAGAGACTTCAGAAACAAAATATTGTAACAATGTGTCTAAAATGTCAAAAACCACTTCAAAATTACTCTGGAAATAAATGGCTTTTATAGAGAGCAAAAGTTCACCCAAAGCATATTATTCACCCTGTAAGAGAGGCATGATATGTTGTCAATTGTCAGCTATAAACTGCTTATGGAGGGAAATCCCAAGATATAGATTTCCATGAAAACTTCATCAAAAATCCATGGCCTGCCATATCAAATCATCTTCAACTGTCTTGGCCTATGGATCAGGCCAGTTGATTTTTCCTGGGGCCTAACTTAGAAACAATGGGCAGGTAGCAAATAAAATGTACAATATATGCAACAAAAAATCAATGTGGGATTCTTGAGTATGTAACCAAAAACAATTTGGAATAATTCTCTTGATAGGAAACAAGGATGTCCTCTTG
This sequence comes from Sylvilagus floridanus, assembly GCA_949820135.1. NCBI lineage: Eukaryota > Metazoa > Chordata > Mammalia > Lagomorpha > Leporidae > Sylvilagus > Sylvilagus floridanus. Next base: position 72,987,356 of record OX463236.1, read on the forward strand.
CAGATTTAAATCAGGTTAGTACATCTGTTAGGGTACATTGGCATTCTCTTTCACATTGCTCATCACTAACAAAATTAACTAAATGACTTTGTTTAGCAAAGTAGGGTCTGCCTCTGATTTTGAGTACTTTAACACAAGAGTTTTCCCGACATGTGTTAAGGCCTTAATTTGCATTTGCCATGACAAAATTCACCAATCAAAATAAGAGGCAAGAGAGAAGCTTTGTATATTTGTACAACAGTTCTCAGAGAATTAGCAAAACAGGAGCTGAAATGGTTGCCTGTTTTCTATCCACTCAATTGGGAAGACCTGAAATGATAAAAGTTAACAGCATGTCCTCTATTTTCAGAGCTACCACTAGGTCCCATTTAGGCAGGATATTTAATTTGAGTTGCTTATTGAATGGCTGTTACCGATAAATAGTGACTGAATAAATAAAGAAGTCAGGCAGTTCTGGGGGAAGAACTCAGAATTTTCTGAGTTGAATCAAAAGGCCTTGCTCAGCTAGGCTTCATATTAAAATAACTCTGTAGTTTTTATGCAATACTCCTTCCAGGGCCCTGCAGGAGGCTATAGTCAAGGCAACAGTGTTTCACTGACGACCTCTCCCAATAAGAGCCCCTCTCTAGGGAACTTGGGATTCTAAAGTGCAATAGTCAGGAGAGAAGGAGCTCTTTTAAAGATATTTTAAAAAATAGATACAAGTCATGCGAAACAACATATATAAGATTATGTTCTTTTTTTTTTTTTTTGACAGGCAGAGTGGACAGTGAGAGAGAGAGACAGAGAGAAAGGTCTTCCGTTGCCGTTGGTTCACCCTCCAATGGCTGCCTGGCGCGCTGCTGCCGGCACACCGCGCTCATCCGATGGCAGGAGCCAGGTGCTAGGTGCTTCTCCTGGTCTCCCATGGGGTGCAGGGCCTAAGCACTTGGGCCATCCTCCACTGCACTCCTGGGCCACAGCAGAGGGCTGGCCTGGAAGAGGGGCAACCGGGACAGAATCCGGTGCCCCGACCGGGACTAGAACCCGGTGTGCTGGCGCCGCAAGGCGGAGGATTAGCCTGTTGAGCCACGGCGCCGGCCATAACATATATAAGATTAAAATTATGTGTATCCATGTTGATACAGTGCATATACTGGGGGAAAACTGTGTTTGATGTTAATATAAATATAATACAATTAATATGACACTAGAAAAACTGGTTAGTAAGATGTAACCAACATAGTGAAAAGAAGGATAAAGGATTTGTGTCTCTCAAAAAAAGAAATAAGCCAGGACCTAGATGGAATGTAGTTGCGAAATACACAGAATTCTCTTGGTATCCAGCAGTACAGAAAACACTACTAATCATCACGACTATAGTGATTTCTTCCAAATTAACAACATGACCTGAGAAAAGTTACAGGCAGAGGAGGTAAGCAACAGTCAGAGAAGGAATGATGTGTGTGCTCTGGTGAACCTCACCTTAGAGGAGGGTTTGCTATGGAGTTCTGAAAGGCTTAGTAGAAAACAAAGTATAAGTTCACATGGGTTAAACCTCGGGTGATAAATAAAGTGATTATCAATATCCTACATGCTGTAGCATGTCCTGAGAGTGGCATCAGTTTTTCATGGTCTTTGTACTCGGGATAGAGTATCAAGACAAATAAGCTAAATGTGTAACCACATTGCTCAATTTGTTCTACCTTATGACATTGCTTATGAAAGACATGTTCACTTGTTTTGTAAGTTGAGGACAGTTTGTCATCTGGAGCGTCCACCTTGTCACTAACTGTATCAAGGCATTTGAATGATCATTCATGAGAGTAACTGGAATGAGGACCAAAGACCTTAGAATAGCAGTATTACTAACATGCTACCTAAGAACAATGAAAACAGAGTAGGTCTGTCCTTCCAAGTTGCATCTACCCTAGAAGAATATCTGAAATGGCCTGATATTTTAAAAGATGTGTTTTAGGCTAAAAGCAATTTTATGTTCACACTAGAGAAAAACCAGGACTTCATATTCTTCTGTCTTCACAGATGTTTTGTTTTGGAATGAACAGGTGTATAATCCCCAGGAGAATCTATCAGTGGCCATTGAACCTAGAAACTTCTATGGAAGTGAGACAGACATGAAGACGGATATGAAAACAAAATTAGTCTACTGTAATTATTTGCCTGGGTGATCTGAACAGGAACTCTGCATGTTATCTGGGGTCTGTTTCCAACTTCACCTAAACCATCTACAACAAAACACTGATGGCTTCAATCTGTGTTATGCAGATGTTTTATGAAGAACAACAGTGGGAGTGAGGAAGGGTTTTTTCACAGACTACGTGGAATTCCTGAAAGGTGAGACTTTCACTTTGTCACTGTGCTCCTACAGTGACTTGTTCCTGCTGCTCTCATGACAGCCATTTATTTTTCTGTAGTACACTGCGCTGCTGACATGCCTACTGCCTGAGGGTGTGTACTGCAGCTTATTCAACCATCTGCACTGTATCTGCCAGGAGCAATGCTGGTACCTGATACTGCTCAGTGATGGCTTGCAAGAAAGAAGTGTATGAGAATATAATGCTACATAGTCCTTAGCTGAATTTTGCCAGTTCGGGAAAGGTGTTGCAATCTGGAGAAAATAACATGAGTTTTGATGTTAGCCCATCAAACTTTCAATCTCAGTTCCCTCAAAATTTTTCATTGAAGAATTTGAGAAGTCACTTAACCTTTTGGATCTCCAATTCTTCCATGTAAAATGGGGATATTAACAGCTGCATTAATTTCTTTTCATGATTGTACAGTGATAACGAGTTCATGCATGTTGAGTTAAAGAAGCTGGAGTAACATATGAAAGTATTTGGTTTTTTAATGACAATATATAAATGTAATTACTTTTTATGTACTCAAATATTGACTGTAGTACTCTCTACAAAAAATATTTCCGTTTCATGTGCAGGTATACGTTTAACATTAGCAGCAAGGAAAAACTTCAAATTATCTTCAAATCAAAAGAGTTGCTATATGAGTGCTGAGTGATCATCAAGGAAATAAATATTTTAAATGATGATTTGAGTGATTTTAAGTGGAAAATCTTCTTTGTCACTATAAAATTAAGCCAACACATCCACGTGATTTTTGCACACCTGTTGAGTGATAGAATTCATTTTGTGTATTTAAGTCAACATAATTTAATTAAAATCTATAAGTACAAAAAGACAAAATACAATTTTATTCATTTTACTCTTTATTATTCATTCCTTTAATCATTTGCTTCATTGAGCAATTACATGGTTAATTTCACTGAATTATTTTCACTACTGAACATGGGTTTTTATTCAGACTTTAAGAAGTTTTCCATTAATGAACAGTTAAAAATTTCAAATACACTTTAGTTGCTGTTAGGAATCGTATAAACAGTAAATGAATGCCTCTGTATATCAGTATTTCTGCAAATATAATTTTGTACAGATTTTGTTTTATATTTTCAACAAACCAATGGTTAGAAATTATATACTATTGTAGTTTAAATGATATGTGAATATTTCAAAGTTTATAGTATGTGAAAAGCAAATGACATTGATTTCAAATTAGAAAATAAGACCTTGAGATCATTTTAAAATGTAAAATTATATTTTCTAAAACAGTATTGTGGCACAGTGGATTAAGTTGCAACCTGCAACACCAGCATCCCACATTGGCACACAGATTCAAGTCTCAATTGTTCCACTTCCAATGTTGTTCCCTGCTGATGTACTTGGGAAAGCAGCAGAAGATGGCCCAGGAGATTGGACTCCACCATCCATGTTGGAGACCCAGATGGAGCTCCTGGCTCTTGGCTTCAGACTGGTGCATCCCCAACTGTGTGGGCATTTGGGAAGTAAACTAGTGGATGAAAGATCTCTTTCTCTCCCTATCTCTCCTTTTTTCTCTATCATTCTGCCTTTCAAATAAATAAAATAAAGCTTACAAAAATACATATAGACAGTGCCCATTTGGATAACATCCACCAGATCATTTTACCTATTGTTAGCACAAAAGTGTATCCTTAGGAGATAGCTTCCATGTGCAGTACCATTCATGACTTCTTTACTGAGAAATCAGGAAAAAAGAGGAAAGCATCTGCTTAAAAGTCATTTTCTAGAAAGACAGTGTAGTTATCTGGATAGTAGCACAGTGTCAAAAGAAGAATGAAAACAAAATTAGTATTTATACAAACTTACTAGTACTGAGTCACTGGGGATTTTTTTTAAAAGATTTATTTATTTATTTGAAAGTCAGAGTTACACAGAGAGAGGAGAGGCAAAGAGAGAGAGAGAGAGAGAGAGTTAGTTCTTCCATCTGCTGGCTCACTCCCCAATTGGCTGCAATGGCCAGAGCTGTACTGATCCGAAGCCAGAGCCAGGAGCTTCTTCCAGGTTTCCCATTCAGGTGCAGGGGCCCAAAGACTTGGGCCATCTTCTACTGCTTTCCCAGGCCATAGTAGAGAGCTGGATCGGAAATGGAGCAGCCGGGACTAGAACCGGCGACCATAGGGGATGCTGGCGCTTCAGGCCAGGTCGTTAACCCACTGCGCCACAGTGCCAGCCCCGGGGAAGCTTTATTTTCCTTCTCTGAGCCACCATTATGTTATCACATAGAAACAATAGCAACCCGCTACCCCTTTGGTGCTCAGTTAGTGGTAAGTTGTACTTTGGAAATTTATATTCTTTAAATAAAAGTTTTATATATATAAAAAAAGTTTAAGAAAATAACATGTCAATAGGATAAAGTAAATCAAGTGTTACATGCAAAATTGACTATCTGAATAAACTACTGTTTTTAATTGTAAAAAAAAAAAAATAAACAATAGCAACCATCTCATGGAGTCTCAGTGAGAATTAAATAAGCTGATTTTCATAAATAATAGTGGGCAGTTACTATATGTTTCATCCTTTTTGCTTTTCTCTTCTAGACAGAAGGTTAAATCAGAGTGAAATAAAATCAGATAAAGTCCTACACAGATCCCTTCTGGAGCATGAGGACTGAGGGCCCATCCCCCTGCATTTCATGACCAACTTGACTTGATGTCGTCTCTTCTACTTCTGCCTTCTCTGTTGCACACCAAGAAAGCTGAAGTGAGGAGGTGAGGTAGATGGTTTATTGAACCAAGGAATTTCTTCCAAATAATTCTTTCCTTCATATTCTATATGGTTGACTGATGGAAATATATTCAAGGCTGGGGTTACCACGATGGCCCATGATGCAGGGCAGTATAGGACTGTCTAGACAGGGAAGCTACAGAGAGGGAGGATAGAGATGGGTTAGAGAATGACCATCATCAGATAGACACTAGGACTGTAGAGCAGGCTGGTACCTGAACTAAGGTGTGACCAGTCTGTCCTTTAGTTCCCTTTATGTACACGAGGGAAGAATCAGAGGTACTACTGCATACATGAGGACTAATGGAAGTTATTTCTGAATCATGGGACAAATATAAGTCAAAAACATCACATTACCTGAACATCTATTACACCAAAGATAAGCTACTAGAATAAGGGAAGCCTTGTTTCTGTGGTTAATCTAAAGAGCGACAAATAGGATGTGATCTCTGAGTAGCTTCAAACTCTACTCAACTCTCCAAGACCCATCCAAAGTGCTTCAGTAAGCCCACTGTCTGCCTGAATCGCATTTAGCTATTGATTTCAGGCCTCCACCTATCCCCAGTGAATCTTGAACTGGGGAAATATTTATTCCTTTTAAAATCCTCATAAGGTCACAATGTGCTGGTGATACAAGTGGCTGATAAATCCAAGTGCAATTCTATACAATCCAGTAATCCAGTGTTCTGCTAACTATGCCATATTTGGCTATCTATCCTTTATCATTCATTTTCATTTATTTATTAATTTCTTTGGAAACAAAAAAAACCAGAACAATAAAAATATGGAATTGTCTAGTAACTTTTAATCTGCTCTCTATTTCTATGATGTCATCTTGGAGTATAGAGAGGATACTTATTGGACATGAGATGCATGGTAGGGTAACCATGGTTGACCACAATCAGTGATACATAAAGAGTCTTCAAAATATACATAGAAAAATTGAGTTGAATTTAAAAAGTCTTACTTTAGTGGAAAACATTTTGAAATTCACAATACATTTTTTCACAATACACATTTTCCCATGAACTTTTTGATGACCCTCATGGTTTTAAAAGTAGCTAATAGAGAGATTTAAGTGTTGCAAACATAAGGAAGGGATCAATATTTGAGGTGGATGGCAATGCCAACTACCCTTATCTAGCATTACTCATTTTATACCTGTATTTAAATATCCCATTGTACCTCATAATTATGTGCAGTTATGTCAATTGGAAAAATTTTAATTGAATCATTAAAAAGGCTAATCACAGAAACCCCAGTAAGATTTACATTCCAGACATCAAACAATTTTAGTGGAAATCCATTTGAAATATTGCTTTTCCAAAAGGAGAAATATTTGGGATTTGTTACTATTTTGCAAGTAAGAAAGCAATTTGTGATGAGGTAATAACATGCAAAATATATATTTGTGCAGTATCTTTGGAAGAGCCCAGAGACAAAGCAAAGCCCTTAAGCTTGAAATGTTCTTTGTAAATTAACCAATAACTTTCTTGTTTTATGAAATATAGTCTTAAATGCAACTGCTATGAGCTGTTAGGTTCTGCTCTTTCCCATAATAGCCTGTTTTGCATTTTGTTCAGCTTATTCCTGAATGGACCGAAAGACAGTAGTAAAGGAAGGAAACAGATAAGATGCTCTGCCTAAAGTCCTGAACCATATTAGAAGCTTGCCCTTCATGAAAATACTCTTTGACCCATAATTATCACCTGTGTGGCCAAAAGAAATAAATAACATGAGTTTCAATATTATGCATTTAAGCCATTTATTCTAGTGCTAAATATTTTATTTTTAATTGATATATAATAAATTAATAAATAAAATATATTTTGAGGATACAGTGTGATATTTCAAAACGTATATATAATATACAATGATCAGATTACAATAATTGGTATATCTATCACCTCAAACATTTATTATCTCTTTGTATTGGAAACTCAAAATTCACCTTATCAGCTATTTTGAAATTTATAATTTTTGGTGTCACCAGTAATTATCCTATTGTACTGTAGAACATTAGAAGTCATTCCTCTTGTGCAACTACACTTTTATACGTGCTAAACATCATTTTACCTTCCTCTCCTCCCCTCCCATTTTTCCCAGGCTCTGATGACTACTCTTCTACATTTTACTTCTATAAAATCAAATATTTTAGCTTCTATATATAAGTGAAAACAGGCAATATTTGTCTTTCTGTGACTTATTTCTTAATATAATGTCCTCAAGTTCCATTCATGTTGATGCAAATGATAGAATTTTAAAGTATGATAAAGATTTTAAAATTTAAGATGTCAGGATTCCACTCCATTCTTGGCTAACATCCTTTCCAAACTTGTTCAGCAACAATATTGATTGAACAATGAATAATACACACAAATAACTTTAGCAAAGCTTACTATATACATTAATTTGCTAATAGTTACTTCTATTTTTATGTCTTTTGAAGTATGTGGCAGCAGTGAAAGTTCCACTACTGTGTGAACTGTACCCCTAAATTATTCTCCTCTCCCTCACTTTCCTCAACCTGCAAATATTTGAAATGATGCTCTTTGTGGACTGTTGTAGTACAGAATTCTTTCCTACAACAATTAAGGGGTTATATTGTGTGAATTTGGGGCCTGGAAAATGTATGGTCATTCTGAAATTTATATTACCTACAAATTCCCCAGGAACATGACTTGGCATTTCCAGTCCTGCTTTCTAGGAAATAAAGAGTTACCGGAAAATGAGACTGGAAGCCCGAATGAGACATCCAGGATTTCATGTCTGTAGACTGTTTTGTTTCTGCCTTAAAAGAATAGTTCAACCTCTAGAACTTCAGCTTCATGAAGGCAGCAGAGTCTCTGGCATGTCCCTACACTAACCTCCTGTGACTGTACTTTCTTGGTGTGCACTCCTGAGAAAGCAGAACCAGGAATAATTGACAATAGAAATGCTTTTTCTTTGAAGGCAACTCTTTGAAAGAAATTCAATGGGTCAAGTGTTCAAGTGCACAAGTCCACTACTCTCTCAGAGTTAAGTTTATACAAATTCTTTGTAAAGAGTTATGGAAGAAAGGGGAATAACAGAGGCAAAACAGAACAAATGTAACACAGCTGTGAGAATATTGGATTGTTTAGAATTCGACTTTGATTCACAGCTATTATTATCATTAACACATTGTGCTTATGAGGATTTCATAAAAGTAATAGATAAATGTCTAATGCAAGATTTACTGTGGTTAGGTGGAGACCTGAAAATGATGACTTCAGAGAGGTTGACTTGGGCAGTGAATCCATCACATGAATAATGGTTAGATGGGCTCTAGACAGCTTAGTAGAGTCTGTTGCTGCTCACAGGAGTTCACATCCAATTCTGAATCTGGCTTCATTTGAGTTACTACTCACAAAAACATTTGTTTGGTTTAAAGATTATTGTAAATTTTTTAGTCCATTGCAGATTACCTTCCAACAAATAAGATGCCAAACTACTTTGTTTAGATGTTTTCCATTGTATTTGATTGTTTGAAGGCCACTCAGCAGCAGGTGTCAGAAAATGACAACTTTATTTAAGAATATCCTTGTTTAATATGTAGAAATTATTAATTTTACGTTAATCTTAACCCTTGGTTGCCTGAGATTGAAATATTCTCTGTGATGAAAGGGGAAGTTTATATAAAACAATTATGCTACAGTGATCATTTCAATGGAATGTCTCTGTGCCTTTTGTTTTACTTGTGACATGAAACATGTGACTTTTTCACTAATATAGTCTTTATTGAAAGAATGACCATAGACGATGGCTATTCAGACTAAGATATTCAGAATCCACATTCTCAAAAACATGAGTTAGTGAATCTGTCACTTTGAACAAAACAACTATTCAGTTTTTAAGAAAAACGATTTTAAGTAAAAAGCCAAATTATGGTATGCTTGAATCTTTCACTCAGTTGCTGAAAGCCTCCCAATACTTACAGACTTTTCAATAGTGTAGTATTAATGCACCCAATGTCCTCACAATGGATAATAAAATCTGTCAACATTTGGAAGAGATGCATATTCTATGAAACTGTTATTTATGTTACTATATAATGGTTTTATGGTCGTTGTTTTAAATGAATTAACAAATAAATACTGCTTAAATTTGTCAATTTTAATTCATCATATGATAAGTATTGGTGAATACAAGCCACATCAATAAAATCTATTTGAATTTTTAAATACTTTTTAAGAGTATAATGCTCTTGAAATGAAAGAGTTTAAGATTTGTGGCCTTAATACAAATCAATGTGCTCAATCTAAAAAAGATGAGAGCTGAGGTATCCACCAATCTCAGGGGAAAAAAAAATGACTGAATGATCTTTGTCTTCAGAAAAACAGTCATTGACAGTATGGCTCAGATAGCTTCATATAAATTATGCTATTAAATCTAGTATGCTTAATATATTTCATTCTGTGAAACAATGATTTCCTTCAAGATAGCAGTCATGGTTTTCATTCATATAATATTTCTGATAACAAGTTCCAATTAGCACATCCATTTTATGTCCACTGTGTTAATTTTATGTTAAAAGAAATCCAATAGTGTTCAATTACATTTGCCTCCAAATTAAATTAGCATTACATGAATTTAATGGGTATCTTAATTAGACCATGCTATTAAGAGGGTTTTATACAAATTAAATTCCACCTCTGCATGGTTCAATCTCCTTTGTGTTAAACACAGGATGAGAAGTCTTTAAAACAGGAAATATAAGAATGTTTTATGTTATATACAAAAAAGTTAAACAGTGAAGAAATTAAACAAGTTTTAGGAAGACTCATGGTAGCCAGAAACTGCTTTGCTCTATTTATGACTTTTAATAGAAGTAAAACTTTCCTGTCCACTGAAATATGAAAATGTCTATTTTAAAAATGAAGTTGGCCGGTGCATGGCTCACTTGGCTAATCCTCCACCCACGGCGCTGGCACCCCGGGTTCTAGTCCCAGTTGGGGCACTGGGTACTAGTCCCGGTTGCTCCTCTTCTAGTCCAGCTCTCTGCTGTGGCCCCAGGAAGGCAGTGGAGGATGGCCCAGATGCTTGGGTCCCTGCACCCGCATGGGAGACTAGGAGGAAGCACCTGGCTCCTGGCTTCAGATCGGCGCAGAGCTGTCCGTGGCAGCCATTGGGGGAGTGAACCAATGGAAAAAGGAAGACCTTTCTCTGTCTCTCTGTCTCTCTCTCACTTTCTATAACTCTACCTGTCAAATAAAAAATAAAAATAAAAAATAAAATGAAGTGATGTCTGGGCCGGCGCTATGGCTCACTTGGTTAATCCTCCACCTGCGGCGCTGGCATCCCATATGGACGCCATGTTCTAGTACTGGTTGCTCCTCTTCCATTCCACTTTCTTCTGTGGCCCAGAGGGCAGTGGAGGATGGTCCAAGTGCTTGGGCTCCTGCACTTGCATGGGAGACCAGGAAGAAGCACCTGGATCCTGGCTTCGGATAGGCTCAGTGCTGGCCATGGTGGCCATTTGGGGAGTGAATCAATGGAAGGCAGACCTTTCTCTCTGTCTCTCTCTCTTATTGTCTATAATTCTACCTGTCAAGTAAATTAAAAAAAAATGAAGTGATGTCACCACATTTTAAAGATTGTTTTAGACTTTTTGAAACTATGCATCAACAAACCCAGGATTATTTGCTCTTTGGGTCTAATGATTCAAGTTCACCATTTCTCAGAAAATTTTAATTTTGTTATTTATAGTTGACATGGAATCAGATCTCTTCATGCTTCGATGACAACTCAATAATAAAATCACCTAGGGCTCTTCTGTGTAACTGATATTATTACAATTACACTGTATATTGATATGACTAATATGATTTACATTTAACAGTTTTACTAGCTATAATAAAGGATAACATTCTCTGAGTAATTGCTATGTGTCTAGCAATATACTGCCTTCTTTGCATAATGATCTCTTTCTTATTAGATTTTTGCAATGTAGATATTATTATCCTAGTTCACAACTGGGAAAAACGAAACGCAGAGAAGTTAAGAAATTTGCTCAAAGTCACATGGATAGTAAGTTGCAGACACTGCTGATCTCAGACTTTTTTTGTTTGTTTGTTTTGATTCCTTACCATCCCCCACATTACTTCAGTAAGGTCTTTGGGAGGTGGCAAAGTGTTCTATCCCTGCAGCCAGGCAGCCTTGGGTTGCATCAACACTCTACAAATCCATGGCAATGAGTGTTTAGGCAATAATTCCTCTGCTTCATTGACCAATTCATGATAGGATTAGGAAAGGACACACAAAAAAATAAAGGAATGACTATCAATGACTATAAGGAATGTGGTGGAAAGGATAGGATAGAGGTGAGACTTCGCTCAATGTACTTTTCATATTGTTTTTAACTTTTGAACTATATAAAGATTTGACATATTTGGAAGACAAATCTTAGGAAAAGACATACCATATCTTAAAATTTACCATAGTCAGAACAAGGAAAATTTAAATTATGACAAAGTCATATGGGTTAAATAATTTGGTTCAAATATTTGTAGAACACACTATTACTTCCATATTTTACTAAGGGATCATTTGAAATATATCCTCAAAGTATCTTTGCTAAAAGGAATTTTTGTCCAAATTTCACTCATTAAATTAATAACAATGTAAGCATACACACAATTAGAATAAAACTACACTAGCGAAGTGGAGATTCTTGACTCTGGTTGGAGAACTAATGGGGCTGGGTGCTCGTGACTGTGGGAGGCTTGGGTGCTGGGACTGTGAAAAAAACTGAGGCTGTGTGGGAGGACTCACAGAGTGGCTGGGATTTGGTCAGTCACTGTGGGAGACCTGATACACTCAGGGCATCCTGGTTACCTGGTAAGGAACATTGCTGGGGAATGTAAGCTTACACTCAGGACTGCACAGATCCTTTATGTGGTCCTTGTGGCAGAGCAGATGACTATTATACCCACTGGGTCTAACACACAGGCACTGATTTCCATTGAGGAGAGGAGCTCAGCTGAACAGAGTAAACCTTCCTTCTGATAGAGAGAGAGAGAGAGAAAGAGAGAGAGAGAGAGAGAGAGAGAGAGAGAGAGAGAGAGAGAGAGATTTACCCTGCCAAAGTTGGATGTGTCACCTTAAACACACCCTTCACTCTGGAGACCTGAAGAAAGCTTCCTGGCCACACCCACAATATGCCTCTATATATTCACTGAAAGCAGGCACTCCTTATCTACAGAGGAATAATTCAAAGAAAAAAGCCTAAAAGCCAACACAATGGAAAAAAAAAAAAAGAAGAAGAAACCAATGAGTATATCCACAAATGCCAAATAACAAATGCACCAATTCAAGAAAAAAGAATAAGGAAGACAACATGACATTCCCAAAACAACACAATACTTCAATAACAGATTGTAAAGATAATGAGAGTGAAGAAATTCCAGAAATGTAATTCAAAATTGATCATAATATTACATAGAAGTAATCAGAAGCAAATGCACAGACTACTGAAATCTGTACATGACATGAAAAAAAATTTCTCTAATGAAATTGAGAACCTAAGGAGAAATCAAACTGAAATAAAGAACTCAATAGAACAAATAAAAAATGCAGTGGAAAGCTTTAACAGAATCAGTGAAGCCGAAGAAAGAATATCCAACTTAGAATACAAAGCACAAGAAATTATGCAGTCAAACCAAAAACAAGAAGAGGAAGTTAGAAAAATAAAAATCACCATTGGGAATCTATCAAACAACTCAACATTGGGTTAACCACATGCTAGGCCATAGAGAAAGTCTCAGCAAATTCAACCAAATCGAAATCATATCATACATCTTATTTGACCAAAATACAATGAAACTGGAAATCAGTCACACAGAAACCTCTAGAACATAAGCAAACATATGGAGACTGAACAACATGCTCTTGAGTAAACAGTGAGGAATAGAATAAATTAAAAGAGAAATCAAAAAATTTCTGGAAACAAATGAAGACAACAATAAAGCAAATCAAAACTTATAGGATACAATAAAAATGGTGGTAAGAGGAAAGTTTATAGCAATTGGTGCCTACATTGAGAAATTGGAAAAGCACCAAATAAATGAGCTATCAATATATCTCAAGGATCTAGAAAAACAACAGCAAACAAAACTAAAAACTAGTAGGAGAAAAGAAAAAATTAAAATTAGAGAATAAACAAACAAAATTGAATCCAAAAATACACTACAAACGATCAGCAAAACCAAGAGCTTGTTTTTTTTTTTGAAAAAATAAACAAAATTGACACACCATAGGCCCAACTAACCAAAAAAAAAGGAGAGAGAAGACCAAAATCAATAAAATTAGAGATGAAAAAAGATATGTAACACAGACACCACAGAAATAAAAAGAGTCATCAGAAATTAATACAAAGAGTTGTATGCCAACTGGGAAACCTAGAAGAAATGGATAGATTCCTGGACACAACCTACCTAAATTGAGCCATGAAGACACAGAAAACCTAAAGAGACCCATAACCAAAACAGAAATTGAATCAGTAATAAAGAATCTCCTAACAAAGAAAAGCCCAGGAACAGATGGCTTGACTACTAAATTCTACTAGACAGTTAAAGAACTACCTCCAATTCTTCTCAAGTTATTCAAAACAATTGAAAGGGAAGGAATCCTTCCAAATTCTTTCTATGAAGCCAGCATCACCTTAGTTCCTAAACCTGAAAATCAGAATTACAGACCAGTTTTCTTGATGAACATAGACAGAAACATCCTGAACAAAATTCTAACCAAATCAAATCCAACAAAACATCAGAAAGTTCATCCACCCAGATCAAGTTAGATTTATCCCTGATATGAGGGGATGGTTCAATATTTGCAAATCAATGTGAAACATCACATAAGCAAAATGAAGAAGAAAAACCATATGATTATCTCAATAGATGTAGATAAAGCATTTGATAAAATACAACACTCTCTCATTATGAAAACTCTAAGTAAATTGGGTATAGAAGAAACATTCCTCAACACAATCAAGGTAATTTTTGACAAACCCACGGCCAGCGTCCTATTGAATGGAGAAAAGTTGGAAGCATTCCGACTGAGATCTGGAACCAGATGAGGATGCCCACTCTCATCATTGCTATTCAATATAGTCCTGGAAGTTTAGCCAGAGTCGTTAGGCAAGAAAAATATATCAAAGTGATACAAATGGGGAAGGAAGAAGTCAAACTATCCCTATTTGTAGATGACATGATACTATATATAGGAGATCCAAAATATTCCACAAAAAGACTATGAGAACTCATAAAAGAGTTCCATAATGTAGCAGGATATAAAATCAATACAAAAAAATCAACAGCCCTTATATACGTAGACAAAGCCAAGGTTGAGATTGAGATTCTAAAATCAATCTCATTCATAATAGTCTAAAAAAAAAAAAAAACCTTGGAATAAATTTAATCAAGGATATCAAAGATCTCCACAATGAGAATTACAAAATTACAAAAATTAAGAAATAGAAGAAGATAGAAAAAAATGAAAAAAATTTTCCATGTTCATGGATTGAATCAATATCATCAAAATGTCCATTCTTTTAAAACTAATTTACAGTTTCAATGCTATATCAATCTAAATATCAAAGACATTATTCTCAGATATAGAAAAAATGATGCTAAAATTCATATGGAAACACATGAGACCTCTAATAGCTAAAGCAATTAGCTACTTTCTTTAGGCCTGAAGTTAGGGAAAAGCTCTTCCACATCACCTCCATGGGAGAAGGATAGTTACGTGGAGCAGGGGAGGGGAATACATCGGATTCCTTTTGTTGCCAGTTTTAAAAGATCTAACACACCATACTATGATATTCATTCAAACTATATGTATTTTGTTATTGAAAGAATTAATTTTTTCAAGTAATATTTCTCATATTAATACCTCAGAAATTGCCCATTCATGACCTAAATCTATCATCTTATTGGTTGATAAGAGTTCTTTGTGTATCTATGACCATAGCCAACCATTTGCTATTTTAAAAGTATTTAATAAGCATACTTTCAAATGCATCATGATTTTAAATTATCTGAAAGTTGCTCTGTAATCTATAAGTCCTAGTGAGCCATTGCTAGTGTGCTGGGTAATTCAGCAAAGGAAGAATGACAGTGGATCTAACACAAAGGCAAGGGGAATAGAGCACTATTTAGAGAAAAGAAAAGCAGCATGAGCCATCTGTTTCTCTAAAGCTTTTGTCTTATTAAGGATATTGTGTCATCCTCTTTCCATCAGCTAGTTATTCTCAAATTTTGATGCACATCCAAAACACCTGAGCATCTATAGAAAATATCTCATAGGAGAAGGCTGCACATGAACTACCATCTGTCTTGTTTGTTATAATAACTCTTATTCTAAATATGTTCTCAGGTTTCCTCTTGGCAGTCCATCTTCAGGATATTGGAAAGAGAGAATTGGTATTTGCCACAAAGTCAAGGAATTAGGAAGACCCCAACTTTCCACTCTTGGTTTCAATTTTCCCTTATATTTCAAAGCATGCTTCTAAGAGATAGCTCTATAGAATGATCAGATAACTTTCCTTTAGAAAATACACTTACTTATTTTCATGTACTTGACAGACAGGGGATGGGAGGTGATTTTCTGTTTAGTAATTCACTCCCCAAATGCCTGCAACAGTTAGGAATGGGCCAGGCTGAAATCAGGTTCCCAGAACCCCATCTAGGTCTCACATGTGAGTAGTAGGGGCCCAACCACTCGAGCTATCACCTGCTGCCTCTCTGACTCTTAAGTATGAAACTGTTTTGGTAGCAGAGAAGAAGGGACACCAACCAGTACTCAAATATGTCAGGTGGGTGTCTGAAGCAGTGACTTAACTCACTGTGCCCCAAAGCCACCCCTGAAGTGACTTTCTGAGCATCCAGAGAATGAATGGAAGTTAGCCCTTTACTCCTCTCTCAACACACATCATCAACACCACTATTCTGTTTTATAATTCTCCTGCTACTCAGATGGCTAAAGAGGCAGTGTACAGTTTATTTCAAGGAAAGAGAATTTCAGTTGAATGAGAGAGTTCAAGATAAGTCAGCCTGTCAGTAAGAATGCACCAGTTGTGAAAGACCAGGTTAATGATTAAGGTTGGCAAAAGACTTTGCCAGTGAAAAATTTGAAGAATTCCAGCTAATTATCTAAGCTGAATTGCTCTTTCACACTTGATCTTCATGCCTTAATGAAGTTGGTAAAATTTGGAATGAAATAATATTCCAATAAAATGATGAGACAATTAGACATGTTTCATGCCCCCAGGTGACAAGAGTGCTAACCATTTAAATCTCAGCAGGGATTATCTTTGGTGAAAAATTGCTTCATGCAAAATGTGAATGTCTAATTCAAAATATAGACACCTTTTTGGATTTTGCAAAGAAATTAATCTAGCAAGAATTAAATCTACAAGGCATAAAATGTCCAAAACCCACAATCTTAGTATCTTGGAAAAAAATGGCCTCACTACATATTAAATCATAGTTAATTGTTCAATCTTAGTTCAAGGACCAGCACAAGAATATTAATGTCACCTGTCACAGACTTACCTTATAGCTTCCCTGACTCACAACAATATCTATCTAAGTTTAAATGATAGCACATGACTAAAAAGCTTAAAAGGTAAGTTTTTAAACTCAGCCTCCACTCCCATATTCACTGGCAATCTGCAAGATCCAAGCTCCAGCCAACCATGGCAATATCTGTAGGAATGTTGAAAAAGCTCCACTCCATATCACTCTTATTCTTTTCTGAATTTAGGTTTCTGAAGTCATCATTACCCATCTTCCTACAGGCATTCGGCAGCTCTGTGCATGGTTTGACAACCCCAAAATAGTCTTAGTCCTGTACCCTAACAGTCCTAAATTTGTGCAAGTACCGGATTCTCACTAAATGCAAAATAAGCACACCACCTAGGAAGTTCCCAGGGCCTCATCACTCAAGAATCTTGCAACATTCCAACCCTTGTATTCAGTGTCTTTAAGGTCTCCTAAATTCCTTCTACTTCTCCCTACAGATCCACATTGTCTCCTGACTATGCTGTTGCTTCCATCCTCTGGCCCCCACACTGCCAGATTACACCATTTCAAGCTTTCTAAATTATTGCGCAATTATTATGTAAGACCACAGAGCTCCCTTAGGATCCAGAAATGTGGCAGATCGTTTTATCAGCATGTTTGCCAGATTAATTTACCCTGAAGAAAACTTAGATCTTCAGGAAAATTTATAGTCCATACTTCTCTGGTGGGTGATGATTTAACAAGGTAGTATACAGCATGATCTGCAAGAGGAGAAAAAGATAAAAAGCAGCATTTTCTGTGGAGCATGGAATGATTACACAACAAATATATCTTGGGATCAGACTGATGTGGTCACAGAGGGCAACTTCAGCTCAAATGTTGCAGTTACCACTGGACTCCATCTGTTCTCTTGATAGCTGGTTCAAATATATTTAATATATTTGCTCTTCCTTCAATTGTAAATGAATAATATTCCATTTAATTGGTGAGAAATACTTGGTAAGATTATCCAAAATATTACTACTTCTGTCACAGACAAAGATAAGGCCTAAATTTAAAAAATCATGTTTCTTGCACAATTATTATAACAGAAAAAAAAGCAGAACTTGACTAAATATTTTACGATGGTGCAGCAGTTAACTAAATTGAAGTCCAGTTACTAAACGGAATGGTGAGCATTCATTAAAATAATAGTAGGAAGAATGTGCTACAACGTGGGGAATGTTTATGATAGAATGTCAGATAAAAGTGCAGACTAGCAAGTAATAAATGATCTCTTAACATTAACTCTGTGAAGGAAGTGGTAGACAGTATTTTCCTTTAATTTCCAAACTGTTCATAGTATTACTTGATGATGTATATTATCTTTAAGCAATGCAGATCTGAGCAGTTTCTCAAATGTTTTCACACTGCCACTTCTTTGGTACCCTGTGCCAGCCAACTTTTTTCATTTCAGACTTGACCTGGTTTTGGGGCTAAAAATTTCAAAAATGTAGGAGTTCTGCAACCTCGCTGCAAAACCTCCCTGCAATTGTTGAAAGGAGACAGCTCCAACATTTCTTACATCTCAATGACCTGTGATTTGAATATACAAATACCATGTAAATATGAATTTGAATACATGAATATATTTATGTAATTCTTAATTGGCATTTAAATTCTAAAATAAAATCATAAGTTTTAAAGTAAAAGGGAAAAATTAAATCTAACCAAATATGCAATCAGTGGCGTCATAATACAGAGAAGTATTCCAAGTGATAATAAAACAGTATTTTCACTGTACATCTGTAGTAAGATATATCCGAAGGGCAATATGAACTTCAAAATTGCCCAGCCAAAATCTGTTTTTTGAATAATCATATTATTGGTGGTAATTTAATAGAGTATATTTTATACGTAGTATGAGTTGAATGCAAATACATAATCACATTTGTGTTGTTGAAAACCACAATTTTCAACATGGAAGTAAGAAAATGAAGAATTTTCAGAAGTAAATTAAAATGCTATATCCCTGAATTTCAGCTGAAGTCTTCAATATTCATTTTATTTCCAAAAAAAAAGGAAAAAAAACTCTTGTGCTAATGCAAAGATCAATAATAAGTAACATGCCGCAATAAACATTCTTAACTTCTAGATTGTCATCTCTATATCAGTTCTAATTTTGCACTAAAGGCAACCAGGGATTTTTAGGGAAAATATAAAATCTAGGTCGATAGTAAGAAATATTTGCATATGAGATGAGCATGGGGAATCCTACTTACCTGAGATGAAGGCGTCAATGTATCAAAAGTCTTTGAATTAGCCCCCACTGCCCAAGGATGAGAAAATCTGAAGTTTGATAAGATTAGCAAGTGCAATAATTTGAAATATACCAAACATTACTAATTCCATTAGTTCAAAAGATATTTTTAAAGAATTTACCTTTGGAAACCAAGATATCAACTTATGATTTGGAAAACTAGTAAGTAGAAGGAAAGTATCAAACATTCCTCTTGTTGTATTTCAAGGTAGTCAATTAGTTGATAAAGGGATTTTTTTTTCATAAAACTACTTTAAATCAAGAAATTAAATTTTGTTGTTATTCAAGTGCTAACGAGCTATTACTAATTATCACAAGAGACCAAACAACACAATGTACCACATAATGATAAGCAGGCAATGGAGCCTCTGAATAAGTCTTGCCTTAGAAGATTTTTTTTTTTTGACAGTGAGAGAGAGAGAGAGACAGAGAGAAAGGTCTTCCTTTTTCCGTTGGTTCACCCCCAAGTGGCCGCTACGGCTGGCACATTGCGGCCAGCACCCTGCACAGATCCAAAGCTAGGAGCCAGGTACTTCCTCTTGGTCTCCCAAGCAGGTGCAGGGCCCAAGGACTTGGGCCATTCGCCACTGCACTCCGGGGCCACAGCAGAGAGCTGGACTGGAAGAGGAGCAACCGGGACAGAATCTGGAGCCCCGACCGGGTCTAGAACCGGGGGTGCTGGCGCCGCAGGTGGAGGATTAACCTTGTGAGCCGCTGCGCCAGCCTCTTTTATTTTTTTTTTAAGTATTTATTTATTTGAAAGAGTTACAGAGAGAAAAAGAGAGACAGACTCTTCTATCTGCTGGTTAACTCTTCAGATCACCACATGGGACAGGGCTGGGCCAGACAAAATCCAAGAGACAGGAGCTTCTTCCAGGTCTCCAATGTGGGTGGCAGGGCCCCAAGCACTTGATCCATCCTCCACTGTTTTTCTGAAGTCATTAAAAGGTAGCAGGATAAGATAGCAGAGCAGCTGAGATGGAACCAGTGCCCATATGGGATGCTGGCATTGCAGGCTGTGCCTTCACTTGCTAAGTTGCTCCTAGAAGATATACCTAAATCTGAAAAAAGTCTCTACATCTAACAATCAACAGGAAATATAGGGTCCAGAAGATTCTGTTAAAGACATCTCAAAAATATAGTAAGCAAAAGCACACTTTGGGAACCACTGGACCCAAAATCATCCTCAATAACACAACAGTAAAATAAAAATTGCAAAGAAACAGAAAGAATATAAAAAATTGAGAGACTTTAGAGATAAAGTCAACTGCGATTAGAATCTCACTTCAAAAAAATTGATAATAATCGTGAGCCAAACTGAAACACCTTCAAGTAATCCCACTACCTTTAATCTTCTCTCCCACTGCCCTGTCATACATCGATCTCAATGAAAAATGAAATGCTGCCTTCTGACAGAATTTACAAATGCAGTTCAGGGGTTCCCAAATATCTGCTTGCAAATGACATCAATACAGGGAGTTTTACTTGCATGCACCAAAACCAGAAAAAATAGTTCAATATAGGAAAATGCCCATTATAAATTGATTTAACATTTAAATGCCAAATATTAAACAGAAGTAATTAAGATAATGTTTAATTTTTTTCTGTTATAACTGTACAATTTTGTGTATGAGTTGTGAAAATACTTTTTATTAGAAAATGTTGTTAATAACAAATGTTTTTGCTTTTATATCTTTTTTAAAAGTTTTGTTTATGGATTTGAGATTAAGAGTTACGAACAGAGAGGAAAAGAGAGAAAGGTCTTCCATCTGCTGGTTCACTCCCCAAATAGCTGCAACCACAGGAGCTGGGCCAATCCAAAGACAGGAGCCAGGAGCTTCTTCAGGGTCCCCATGTGGGTGCAGGGACTTAATTACTTGGACCATTGTCCTAGTACTTTCCCAGGCCATAAGCAGAGAGCTGGATTGGAAGAAGAGCAGCCAAGATAAAAACTGGTGCCCATATGGGACATGGGTGCTACAGGTGGAGGCTTAGCCTACTACACCACAGTGCTGGCTCCATGTTCTTTTATATCTTTACATGACGAAGTACACATAGGCAAACTTAAAAGACTGTACATTCGAAAACATTAAGTTACATAATTGTTAATTCTCATGGAGGTATGATGATGGCATGGAAATATTTTTACAGTTCAGCACTTGCCCCAAACAGTAGAAATAGAAACATGCCTGGGGATTCCAATTCAATCCCATCAAGGTGGCATGTAGGAATTCCATCTCATTAGTCAAAGTGATCAGTTTCAGTTCATAATTGATCATAATGATAGGATTAAGAGTCAAAGGAATCACATAAACAAGACTAGTGTCTGCTAATACTAAATGATAGAATTAAAAAGGAGAGAACCATCCAACATGGGAAATGGGATACACAGCAGACTGATAGAATGACAGATGTCCTAAACAGCACTCTGGCCTCAGAATCAGCCTTTAAGGCATTTGGATCCAGCTAAAAAGCCCATGAGAGTATTTCAGGCATGGAAAGCCGAGACACTCTGGCAAAAAAAAAAAAAAACACCTAAATGAAAGATCTCTGTGAGTGAGATCCCAGTGGAAAGTATGGGCCATGAAGGAAGGAAGGAAGGAGGTACCTTTCTCTGAAGGGAGGGGAGAACTTCCACTTTGACTATGACCTTGTCTAAATAAGATCGCAGTTGGCCAACTCAAAACTCAAAATGTTTCCATAGCCTTGGCAACTCATGACAAGAGCCTCGGGTGATTACTGACGCTATAAACAAGAGTATCAAGTGAAGACAGGTTTATAAAAATCATTCAAATTGTGAGAGTGACCTCAAAGGACAGTTTGAGCAAATATGTTTCTAGATCACTTATTTTATTTTTAGAATGTATTTTTTCTTTTAAAATAAACTATTGTGCTGCTGGCAATTATATAACTTTGGAGAATGTTTCAATAGACATAAAATATTGAGTGTTTAACAACGTTTCACAGGAGAGTTTTCAATCGTTAAGGGTACTCACATATCCTTACATATATACACACACATACGCACCTATATATGTTTTATCACAAATATATAGTGCATATTACTTCACAGTGTATTTTAATATTCAAAAAATTTTTGATATATTACTTTAAAT
Source organism: Sylvilagus floridanus (assembly GCA_949820135.1). Taxonomy (NCBI): domain Eukaryota; kingdom Metazoa; phylum Chordata; class Mammalia; order Lagomorpha; family Leporidae; genus Sylvilagus; species Sylvilagus floridanus. Next base: position 73,009,431 of record OX463236.1, read on the forward strand.
GTCAATAATTCAACAGTGTGGGTCAAATTCTCCCTTACTACAGGAAATGGAAGCTCTTGCAAGAGATTTTAACTCCTCCTGTATCCTGTAAAATATATCCACTTCATTTTAGCATTATATTCTGAATGCCTTTATTTAAAACATGACATTTTCTTCATTGCAACCTCAGTTCATCCTGCCACCTCCAAATTGTCTGGCATTCTTTGAATATGTTTTCAAAGCCTGGGATCAATTGATTTTATATGGTGGAACATCAAGTCCAACTGTTTGAGGCAAAAATAAGTTATTTCATGTATGGCCAGGCACACAAATACTGGTGTCCTAATCCTTCCGTCCCTTTCCCTTGACCCTTGCTTTTTTTCTTTAGTGGTGTGTTTCTCAAGAACCCTCTCACACTTTAGAACAAGATGCCAACTGAAAGACACAGATTCCTATCTTCAGAACTTAAATCTCAAAAACAAAGTTTTCTATGCCAATACAAATATCTGGACAATTTTACAATCTGAGACAATTTCTGTGATCATAAAGATGAATTTTCTGTTGTCTGCACATAGGTCACGTGTTGGTGGAAATACACCATCTTTCAGTGGAAACACATGTAGGGAGGGGTGTGGGTTATATCCCAAGAAAATAAGACGAATTGTTATGAAAAAAGGCAATGGATTCTGGGCAAGATATGATAAATCTTACCTATACAAAATATAGCCATCAGGGTAGCATTATGGTACAGTGGATTAAGCCACCACTTGCAATACTATTGGTCCACATCAATCCCAGTACTGATTTAAGTCTGGGCTGCTCTGCTACTGATCCATCTCACTGCTGATGTGCCTGGGAAAATAGCATAAGATGATACTCAGGACCCTGCCATCTACCTGGAAAATCAGGATGGAGTTCTAGGCTCCTGGTTTCAGTCTGGCCCAGCTTTGGACATTGTGGACATATGGAGTATAAACCACTGGATGGAAGGTCTTTTTCCCTTTCTGTCACTGTTCATCTCCTGGAACTGCAAGTCTCAAATAAAAATAAAATACAAATTAAAAGAAAAAAATATGTAATGGGACCAGTGTTGTAGCACAGTAGATTAAGCTACAGCCCGCAATGCTGGCATCCCTTAAGGATGCTGTTTGGAGTCCTGGCTGCCCACTTCCAAATTCAGCTACCTGCTAATACACATGGGAAAGCTACAGAAGATGGCCCAAGTGTTTGGGCCCCTGCACTCATGTGAGACACCTAGATGGCATTCCAGGTTCCTGGCTTCACCTTTGTCCAGATCCCATTATTATGCTCTCTCTCTTTCTCTCTTTCTGATTTTGCCTTTCAAATAAATAAATAAACCCTTAAATATAATATGTTCATTTATTTTGGATGTGTACCCAGAAGTGGGATCACTGAATCACATGTCAAGCTTATTTCTAGTTTTTTAAGAAACCTCTTTATCGGCCAGCGCCGCAGCTCACTAGGCTAATCCTCCACCTGCGGCACCAGCACACCAGGTTCTAGTCCCAGTCGGGGCGCCGGATTCCGTTCCGGTTGCTCTTCTTCCAATCCAGCTCTCTGCTGTGGCCCAGGAGTGTAGTGGAGGATGGCCCAGGTGCTTGGGCCCTACACCTGCATGGGAGACCAGGAGGAAGCACCTGGCTCCTGGCTTCGGATCAGCACAGCACACTGGCCATAGCGGCCACTTGGGGGGTGAACCAATGGAAAAAGGAAAACTTTTCTATCTCTCTCTCTCAAGGAAACCTCTTTACTGTTTTCCAGATTGGCTAAACTAATTTGTATTCCTATAAACAGTGTGTAAAACTTTCATTTTCTCCCCTTCCTCACCAGCATTTGTTATTTTCTGTCTTTTAAATAGTAGCTATTCTGAAAGGGGTGATGTCTCATTATGGTTTTGATCTGCGTTACTCTGATGGCTGGTGATGTTGAGTATTTTTTTTCATATATTTGTTAGCCAACTGTATTTCTTTTGAGAATTCTTTAGATCCTTTGCCCATTTCTTAACTGGATTTGTTCCTTTTTCGTTGCTGGATTGTTTGAGCTGCTGATGTATTCTGGATCCTGAGAATCTAATGTACTAATAAATCCCTTTAAAGTATATATATCCATAATTGAAGCAATTGCAAAATAGTACAAAAAGAAGTAAGTATAGATTCAGATCACTCGGGGACAATACCTAATTCAGAAAACACCCTGTAGATTTAAAGTCAATCAATTCCTTTTGAATGTAGTTACCCTCTCTAAAAACTGAAAATAAAGTAATGTCATCTTTGTGAAGATCAGATGAGTTTAAGTATCAGTAAAGTTTGTTTTCCAGTTTAAGTATAAGTGAAGTTTGTACTCCATCTCTTGCCAAATGATAGGGACTCAATAAAAGCTAGTTTTTTTTTGTTTGTTTGTTTGTTTGTTTTTGAGACCAAACAGAGCCTCATCTCATAAAGAAAGTCATCCTCAACTGTTTTGGTCTCTCTGAAATCCTGTTGGAGTTAAAATCTATCACACAATTTAGCAATTAATTCCACACAGGTAATACAGTCTCTGTACACAGTATATACCAATGACTTCTATTTATAACTACTATTCAAAATTCGTGTATGCTGAGGTCATTTCTTTGAGCCTTCTCTAGCATCCAGGCTAGCATCAGTTATTGACTCATACAGAATAAGAGATGAACTTTATGTCGCTGGACTGACTGAGGGATCAAATCACATTTGGAGGGTATTGGATTCCACTTACCTTGCATGCACAAGGAGAAGAGATAATAAATATTGGAATAGTTAACTATTGATAGCTATGCCTATACAATGCAAATGCTTCTGTGCATTTATTAGCTTATTTAGGGTGTATAGGAAAATCAGAGAAATATGGAGTGACAGGCTAAGTGTCACATTGCTGAAGCCATAAGACTACTTTAAATGCCTTTTGAAGATTGCTTCTAATGCATATGGATTCAGTCATACACAGTAGGGCTACATGCATCCAGAAAAGCATTATAATTTAATATGAGCATTAATTAATATTAATGATTCACTAGTTGGTAGAATAGTCCTTAAGAGGTTAGACTTAGGAGACAGCCCTGGATATAATGACAAAATTCCTCAGTTTGAACTTGTATGAAGTTATGCAAATTATACAACTTTTTAAAACTTTATATGACTTATAGTGAGGGATTTATATGTGTATTGTGAAAGTTAATTAAAATGGTACATGCAAAGGGAAAATGTCCACAGCTGGGAAAGCAAAAAGTATTAGTCAAGGTAATTTTATTGTTAGGTTGTTTAGGGGATATATAGGGCATAAATGTATCCTTCCTATGTTTTTTTCATAATGTTTTCTCAATTGTTACAAGGATCTTATCTTATATTCAAGAAATAAATTCCTACCTAAATCCTCAGTTTTTCTTTCCAATACGTGGTCAATTATTCATTTGTTAAACCTACTCTTTAATCAGTAACAATGATTCCTAATAATGTCCAAAATTGAGTTTTCAAGCTTGATTTTATATGTAAGAAAGGGTGGCTCTCATCTAGACAACTAAAACAAATCAAAGCATTGTTGTGTGGTGAGTTAGGAAGCATACATTCTCGTATTAGAGTGCCTGCAGTTGAATCCCGTCTCTATTTCTGATGCAACTCTTGCTAATGTACCTGAGAGGCAGTAGACTGTGGTCCAAATATTTGGTCCCTGCCAGGTCCCTGAGAGATGTGGACTGAATTCCTGGTTTCTGGCTTCAACCTGAACCAACCCTTCGTGTTTCAGACATATAAGGAATTGCCACTGATTTTATTTTTAAAACATTGGCTTGTTGAAGAGACAAGTCAGCTGTCCCCAATATATCGTCTCTGCAATTAAATTTTCTGTTGTTAATTAGTGGCATTGTTGAACTTCTATCTTTATACTTTGTGTTTCGTGGAAAGGTAAAGTTGAGTCTCATGGATTACAAAATTCAGCTCAATAACTCTTGGCAAAAGCTTCATAGGTCATGCTGAGGAGTTTATGTGTCACCTGGTGTAATGTATTACGGTGTCTACTTGTCAGATGGTTAGCTATGCATCAGGTTAAAATGCTGAAAGCTGAATCTCTCCATTGAAAAGTTATACTTGCTTTCTGAGCTTGGCAAGAAATCATGGAGTCATAATGTGGTAACACGGAATTAGTCATTTTTCAACTGATCTATCATCAAATAGCTTTATCATTCATTGATGACTATCTCTTTGACCAATAATTTCTTTTGGACCCAGCTCACAAAATGTATTTTATTAACTACATTTTTCTTTATCCAGGATGATAATGTTTTATAGAAAATAGATTTCAAATTTTTAAGATTTACATCAACATTAACATCATGCTGTAAGTGTTTCTGCGAATCTGCTAGCCCAAAAAATATTAGGTGGGTTGGATTGGTATCCTGCAGCTGAGAAATGTTCAACCTGCTGTGTGTTCCTTTATTTTTGGCACAAGCTGAGAAACAACATCTACTCAGTAGTTCACCCAGGTTGGCAGAAACTTCCACAGCTTTTCAAGACTCAGCTCAGCACTAACACCATGTCTCTGTATCACCCCAATGTACTCTGTTGTGTAAAGCAAGTCATTGCTCCAAAATCACAGTCACTGGAAGAAAGACATGCACTCTGCTGAGTTATTTGGGAGACTACACAGTCACATGGCAGAGATATCTAACATAATCTATAATCCCTCCACATACAGAATTAAAATTTGCAAATAATAATCCAACCTAATATAGTGATTTTCTAATTAATCCTTTCCTACCCTTCGGCAGAATATCAATAGACAAGCTGTCCTTATGAATACAACCTATTTAGAATTAGGGTAAGGCAGGAGTTCTAGAAGAAATATAACAAACAAGTATGAGTCCAGTTTTCTCTTCTGTGTGCATTAATCAACATTAAGTTTTTACTTTTATAAACTATTTATAATGTTTACAATTACATGGCTAACTTCTTTTCAGATAATGAACACCAATGTAATGTCAAATTCATCTTTGTATCCTTGGTGTCAAGCATGATCTATGGTATATAGAAAGTGCTCAACAAATGTATGATGAATTATATTTCAGAATAGTACTTGAGTTTGGCAAATAATTTCTATCCAAAGTAATTTATAGTGTGTCTTCCATTCTCCCTGCTTATAAGTAAATTATCATTGTTTTCCAAATGGAAAAAGTAAGACATTGGGAGAGTAAGAAGCATGGTATGCCCAAGGCTAAGCTGTAAATCAAAGATAGAGTAGGGAATGAAACCATTTCTCTTGGTTCTCATTTGTATAGGAAACAGCATGCCTGAGTGTTTTCATTCTGCATTGTGCCATTGTTTCTGTACATACAACGATTGCCACTGAACTTTCTGCCCATTTATGATAAACTGAGACTGTGTTAAGCACCAGATCTTTTATATATCTCTCCACAACCAGAGACCAAAACAAAGATCTGGAAATAAGTCAAATTGCATAACTCTACTTCAAAACCAAGAGAATAAAGACGAAGAAAATAAAGCAAGAACTCAGGGATGTTGGCCAGCACCGCGGCTCACTTGGCTAATCCTCTGCCTGCGGCAATGGCACCCTGGGCTCTAGTCCTACTTGGGGTGCCGGATTCTATCCCAGTTGCTCCTCTTCCAGTCCAGATCTATGCTGTGGCCCGGGAAGGCAGTGGAGGATGGCCCAAGTGCTTGGGTCCTGCACCTGCATGGGAGACCAGGAGGAAGCACCTGGCTCCTGGCTTTGGATTTGCGCAGTGCGCTGGCCGTAGCAGCCATTGGGAAGGGGTGGGGAGGGTGAACCAACAGAAAAAGGAAGACCTTTCTCTCTGTCTCTCTCTCTCTCTAACTCTGCCTGTCAGAAATAAAAAAATAAAAAATAGAACTCAGGGATGCTAACTATATGACGATCTTGTTCTGTATAGCCAGACTTGGTTAAATTTTGTTCATATTTATTTTCAATAATTTAAAAAGTACATGAACAGAAAAAGAAGTCCAGTTTATCACATATTGGTAAAAGAAACAAGCAAAAAGAAAATAGCAAAAATAGGGACAAACACTTGGCTTAATGCTTTAGATATTGCTTGTGACACCAGCAACCCAAATCAGAGTGTCTGGTTCAAGTGTGGGTTCCTCTGCTTTCTAGCCTGCTAACATACATCTTTTTTAAAAAAGATTTATTTATTTGAAAGTCAGAGTTACATAGAGGCAGAGGCAGAGAGAGAAAGAGAGAAAGAGAGAGGTCTTCCATCCACTAGTTCATTCCCCAAATGGCTGCAACTGTTGGAGCTGTGCTGATTTGGACCCAGAAGCCAGGATCTTCTTCCATGTCTTCCATGTGGGTGCAGGGGCCCAAAGACTTGGGCCATCTTCTACTGCTTTCCCATGCAATTAATGTACATCTTAGAATGTACATCTTATAAGACAGCTGATGACGGCTTACGTACTTATATACCTGTCACCCAAGTGGAAAACCTGAATGGAGTTCCTGGCTTGTTGCTTCAGATGATCTGCCCATGGCTGTTGTAAGGCATTTAGGAGTGAAACAGAAGATAGATAATCTCTATGTGTCTCTGTCTTTCTCTCTCTCTATGTCTCTCAGTCTCTCTCTCTCTCCCTTTCTCTCTCTGTCTCTCTCTTTCTCTCCTTTCAAATAAAATAAACTTCAAAAAATAAGAAAAAGATTGGTAGCAGACAATAAGATTTGTACATCTAATTTTTTAAAAATCTTAACCATACTATTATAGATGATACTCAATCTGCTACAATCCATAGACTTCACTGAAAAATTATCTTTTCAGGTTATAGAATCTGACTTATAAATAAACATGTGCATTTCTGTTAGTTTCCCATAAATTTCAGTATTTTGAGGATGGCTCTTTCACTGCCTCCCCCTACCTTTGGAATTCCCAGTTTGCCAATCTTGTGGCTTTTTAGGTAGAAAATGATTAATCAGGATTGATTTACTGCATTCATAATTTATGCAAAATTAGTAGAAAGCCTTTTGTTGTCATTATGGAATTCCACAGACTACTCATACACCCTAGTGGGAGAAATTGGTCAAAGCACTTTTTTTCTCTTAAGAGAAAAAAAGCAAACACACACACACACACACACACACATACACATATATATATGTATACACACACACATATATATATGTGTATATATATATATATATATATATGGAGAGAGAGAGCATTTAAGCATTGCTATGATATTGATACTCCTCAGAGTATCTTCAAATTGTGTAAGCAAACTGATAAAATCTGACACAGAATGCCACTTAAACCACACTAATTAGGTGGACAATAAAAAAATCAAGCAACTATTGAACTGCAAAGAGATCACAATAGAAAATTAAAGGTTAATTAGATGTGTGAATACAAGTTCCTCCTGCCCTTGGATTTATTCTTTAGATGTTTCAGACATATTCATAGGGAAGCTTGACATACAACAGGGAAATCCACAAGGCATCCATTTCTATTAAAAAGAATTCTTTGAGAAAAATAACAAAGTTTAGGAATTGGGATGGGGTAGGAAGAGAGAGAGGTAGCAATTATAACAACAAAATATGTGCTGTGCAAATTTGATCAATGCATAACACAAATTTAAATTTATGTTTTTTATCCTAGACTTATAAATAGAATTATGAGAGACACAGAGAGACATAATGATGAGAGTATGTAAGGAAACGTGATGAAGCAGCAAGGGAATCTGGATGAATTGGAGGGCAAAGTTGGGGTCTGAGTTCTAATCCCAACTTTACCACCCTCAAGATTTGGGTTCTGATAATTCATGAAAATATATGGTTCTTAATTTTGCATCCTTATGGATTATATCCACCCCAGTCTATTGGATCTTTTATGTTTCTTCCATTAATTTAATGTCTATAAACTAATAAGCTTTTCTTTTTCTAATAGTTTCACTGTCACAAAAAACATGATGATATATGTGTGTACAGTAGATTAGACGCTTAAAAATGAAATATCAAAACCTCTAAAATTTTATTTCACCATATATTCGATTGGATGTTTCTTGTGGAGCTAAACATATGCCAGGAAATACTGGGTGTTACAAATTTGGAAATAAATGCCATCTTTCCTAGTGTCTGGTTAATTGTCAATAATACCTTTAATGATTAGATACTTTGATGTGAACAAAAATTATTAGTATATCTCATATGTTCTTAAAATTTCAATAGAAACCTTTATGTAATACTTCTGTAAAAATAATAGTTGGGAGCATTTCCAGTAATTTCATATTGCTGATAAAATGCTAAACCTGAAATCCGACTTCACACTTCGCTATGAACTGCCAGCTACCTGCTTCCTGTAGGCATGTATGCTGAGTTGGTTGCCTAAGGGGGTTTCCCACTATTATTCGGGTATAAGTCTCACAGAGTCATTCACACTGCTCAATAGAAGTCATAAACTAATCAGGTTTAGGGTCAATTCACATCTAAGTGAACACCAGTCATCTGACTACATACATCTGAAGAAATACCTAGAGAAATAATGAGGAGAAAAGGAAGAAATGGCTGATGGGTGACTGTAATTTTGCCATAAATAGTGGATAAATAATCACCACTCCCTCAAATTCAGGAAGTTAAAGACAGAACATCCCTGTAGCTCACACTACTATTTTCAGGCTATTGACTCATCAGAAAGGGTGGCTCTGCCCCATCTCTGGTTTGCTTTGGGATACCCTCCCAGAAAAGTGAAGCTGGAAATGACTTATCAAGCATGAAGCAGATCAGGCTGGAAAGGGAGGTGGGGGTGAGAGGAGAGGGTCATAGGGAAAAGGAACAGTAGACACACACTGGGAGGCAGGAACGATTGCGAATGAACAACCACAGTTGGTGAATACAGCTTCATGCAGAGTCCTGGCAGGGCCTGGGAGAGAATAACTAGAGAAGTGGAGCAGGTGGAAGAAGAAAGTGGTATAGGATTTGGATTTGATCTTCAAAATTAGACTGAGTTAAAAAACAAATATGTTTTCTGGGTAGTTGCATACTTAGAGAAATAGAGTCAATGAAGATGTGCAAGACAACAGTCGCTGGCATGGTCAGTGTACTAAGAATGGAGGGATACAATTAGTATTTTATAGGTGCAAAAATTGTTCAACGATATATCTAGATGCTCAGAACTAGTGGTAGAATTAAGACACGGTGCTTGGTTTTTCAGTTCCCAAACCATCCACGCTTCATCACATTGCAAGTCATGAATAACGTCAACACATAGGATAAGCTTGATTAATGTCTTGGGTGATTTGTTGATGTATAAAGAATTATCAGCAAAAGAATAGGAATGATTTAAATAAGCTATAATAGGAAAAGAAAGTGAAATACATTAGGATGTGACCATGAATGATGTATTATAGAACTATTAGAAAATTTATTTTTAAAATGTATTTAATGGAATGAATAAATATTTTCTCACAATGTAATATAAAATAAGACTATAAAACTGCTGTGATGTGTTATTTTGTCTGTGTGTATGTGTGCATGAAAAAGAGACTGGATGGAAATACATAAAAATGCTAATAAAACTTTTATCAGAACTGTGGGGTCATAAGTTGTTCATCTTTATGTATTTCTATATTTTCCATATTTTCTACATTTATTATTCATAGAATAAGAAAAATAAATATTACAAGGGAGAAAATAAGAGAAAAGTGATATCAGACCATTTCTCAACAAATTTCATTCCCTCTGTGCACACGAAATCAAGTTGTCATCATTCTCTGCTTTTTATAGAAAAATGAAAATTTTAAGTCCTGGATGATTAGATAATTAAAACGTGTGCATGCCCATCAATGCAGGGACACTCCAATTCCAATTTCTACTTGGTGCCTGAACCTTGTCATGACTACAGGTTTTCTTTCAAAACATTTAATAGAGAACAAGAGACGATCCCTCCCTGTTAAGTACAGTGTATCAGTGAGAGCTGGGACAGCCTTCATAATTATACCTGAAGCTACAACAGTAGTGCAATTGAGAGGTTGTGAAATTGTACCTGATTATGATCACTCAGTGTCAAATGTCAGAAAATAGCTGTCCTGATAAAAAATAGCCTACTAGTGGGAGGTGGCCAGTGGCCTAGAACAAGGGGCAGGGAAGTGCAGATTAGGCAGTGGAGGGAGGGCAAAGCCCAGGTGCTGACCCAGCTGCCAATAAGATGAGGATATAGCAGGGCATGTTGTAAAAATAATACTGACTCCTCTGCTACAAAAACAAACCAACCAACAAAGGAAACCACCATAAACTGGATCTGGGCTAGGAGAACCTCTCGTTTTTTAAGCTGCCCTCCTCCAGTTGCCAGCTGTGTCTGGCTTTGCCTTGGGTCTGCAGGACACATTCTTAATCCCTAGCACAGGCATTCTTTCTTACTTTACCACTTTAATAGCCAAACATTTATTTATGTATTTATTTATTTATTTTGACAGGCAGAGTGGACAGTGAGAGAGAGAGAGAGACAGAGAGAAAGGTCTTCCTTTGCCATTGATTCACCCTCTAATGGCCACCATGGCCGATGCACTGCGGCCGGCGCACCATGCTGATCCAATGGCAGGAGCCAGGTGCTTCTCCTGGTCTCCCATGGGGTGCAGGGCCCAAGCACTTGGGCCATCCTCCACTGCACTCCCAGGCCACAGCAGAGAGCTGGCCTGGAAGAGGGGCAACCAGGACAGAATCCGGCGCCCCTACTGGGACTAGAACCTGGTGTGCTGGCGCAGCAAGGCAGAGGATTAGCCTGTTGAGCCACGGCGCCGGTTGCCATAAACGAGAGTGTCAAATTGTTAAATCAACATCAGGAGTCACCGTGTACTTACATCTCATGAGGGATCTGTCCTTAATGTGTTGTCCAATGTGAAGTAATGCTATAACTAGTATTGAAACAGTATTTTTACACGTTGTGTTTTTGTGTGGGTGCATACTGATGAAATCTTTACTTAGTATGTACTGAATCAATCTTCTGTATATAAAGATAATTGAAAATGAAAAAAAAAACTTGGTGTTAAATTGGAAATTGCATAGATAATTAATCAATTTTTTTTAAAAATATCATGTAGGATCTCTGTCCTTAATGTGCTGTACATTGTGAATTAATACTATAACTAGTACTCCAACAGTATGTTTCACTTTGTGTTGCTATGTGGGAGTAAACTGTTGAAATCTTTATGTAATATATACTAAACTGATCTTCTGTATATAAAGAGAATTGAAAATGAATCTTGATGTGAATGGAAGGGGAGAGGGAGCAGGAAAGGGGAGGATTGCAGGTGGGAGGGAAGTTATGGGGGAGGAGGGAAGCCATTGTAATCCATAAGCTGTACTTTGGAAATTTATATTCTTTAAATAAAAGCTTTAAAAAATAAAAAAAATAGCCAAACATGAGAATTCCTCTTAAGAAGTGATATAATCTACACAAGGAAGAGCAGGACTATCTTTTCTCCCAATTCATGTCCTCAACATTGTGCATTTATTTCACACAACCAAGAAACACATTCACTGTTTATTTGTTTGTTTTTTGGGCATCAACCCTGTGTTCCCCTGTAATCACCTGTGAAATACGGTTACATAACAAATGTCTGGTTCTCTAGCTTCAAAAGTTTCAAGGCTTTGGGTGGGGACTGAAGGATCTGTAATTTTAATAGAATTCCTAAAGAATTCTGAGATCCAACCAGAATTTACAAATCCACCTGTAGAGGTGTTTGTTCATTTGCTTCTGAATTTGAAGAACAAATCTGAATGGGATAGGTAGTAATAAATAAGACTGCTTTCAGCAAGGATTTAAATGGCATCCAAACCACCTGTTTATTTTCTTATCTTTTACTATTGGCTCAGAAGACTGCAACCCACTAAATAAAAGGGCCATCACCTCACATCCCCTTAAAAATGAGTCCTTAGGTCAGGGATAGTAAAAACTTATGTTTGGAGAGTTCCAGAGTAATAGCCAATTTAGGTACTTTTTTTTTCTGAGTGGGAGGAGGTAGTGAGAGTGCTATTTGCTTAAGTGATTGAGACCTTCAGGAGATGGGCAGTAGAAGGAAACCTTGGGGATCACAACTAGCTCACAGGTGTGGGGTCCATTAGCCACTATAGAATAAGACCCTTCCTTAATCTCTCAACCATGACAGTGGAAAGACAAGATTCTTCCCTGAGGGAAAAGGACATACCAGGTCCTGGTATATTAGTTGGGAGTTGCGGTGACACTCTGATTGAATCTGTCCTAACCATATAGGAGGAGGATGGGTGTCTCTGTGAAGAAGCAAAATCAAGCAAAAGTATTATTTAAAAGATCATCTCATTAAGAAGCAGAGAACACAAGGCAAAGAAGAAAGAGGATTCCCACTGAAGTTTGATGACTGCAAGAGTGGGCTGAAAGGACGGCCTGCCGCAGTGAACCCAGAGTGCCCTGTTTGATGCGTATTTTCAGTGCCCGAGTGCTTACCTGTGAATTTGACTCAGTGAATATTGCACAGGTATTTGATTACTACTAGAATGATGAGGAAACCTGAGCCCCACAGTCTAATAAACTCAGTGATAAAATGAACGATGAGAGCATCATTGAGAAAAATACAAAATCGGAGGGGGGTGGCATTTGCATGAGTAGAGTTCATAATTATAAGGTATAAGACTTAACACTCATGGAAAGACAACTGCATGGAAGCAAACACACTTCATACTTCATACCAAAATTCAGCCCTTTATAACCTAAGATCCCTCTTTTTTTTTTTTTTTTTTTGACAGGCAGAGTGGACAGTGAGAGAGAGAGAGACAGAGAGAAAGGTCTTCCTTTGCCATTGGTTCACCCCCCCAATGGCTGCTACCACCTGTGCGCTGCAGCCGGCGCAGCATGCTGATCTGAAGCCAGGAGCCAGGCACTTCCTCTTGGTCTCCCATGCGGGTGCAGGGCCAAAGGACTTGTGCCATCCTCCATTGAACTCCTGGGCCACAGCAGAGAGCTGGACTGGAAGAGGAGCGACCGGGACAGAATCCGGCACTTCAGCTGGGACTAGAACTGAGGGTGCCAGCGCCGCAGGCGGAGGATTAGTCTATTGAGCTGCAGTGGCGCAAGCCCCAAGATCCCTCTTGACACACACACACACACCCCTCTCTTCTATTTCCAGTTATGAATTCTTTTTCATCTCAACTCTGTCTTGTAAAAAAGGAACAATCAAACTTTCCTTAGGTCCATTTTGTCTTTTTCCTTGTTATCTTCTGCTGCCAGCAAAGAAAAATGGACTCCCACAGGACTTGGGATTCTCAAAGGAGGCTTTGTCTCTTCTATCTAAAGAAACAGTGACAATTTGTTTATTTATTGGACCTATCTTAAGGGCCCTATATTTTGAAGAGAGACATAGCCGGTGAAGCTACCACATGTGATGTCAGCAGCCCATACTGGAGTTCCTGACAATGTGTCTGGTAAAGCAGCATAAAATGGCCCAAATATTTGGGCCCCTGCCACCCATGTGAGGTACTGAGACATTTTCTGGCTCCTGGCTTTGGCTTGGCTTAGCACTGGCTGTTGTAGCTATTTATGTAGTGAATCAGCAGATGGAGGATCCCCCCCCCTTTCTCTCGTACTATCTTTACTCTCTCTCTCTCTCTCCTTTCAGATGAACACATATTTTTCACAAAAGGACTAATCATCTAAGAAAAAGCTACCAAAAGTATTGCATGACCAAATACACAACCCATGACAATTTTCATCATTGTGATTTCTCCATCATCCTGTCAGTGCTACTCCAAGGTATTTCCAATGTCTTGTATTTTACTACCACTTCCTTAGATGTCCCAGTCCAGGCAGTACAGAAGCCAGGACCGATCTCAGGATTTGTAGGCTATGGCTCCATCTTTCCAACAATTTACTAAACCAAACTAAATTGTAATTACCAAATAACATTCTGTGTCCCTCCATGTCACAGCACTTAGATTAACTCCAAGTTTAATGAACATCCAGAACTTCTCTTGGAATAGAACAGAATTTATAAGAGTTGAGGTGCCCCTTGAAAATCATGTGAAGATGTGGGGGCCACGCTTCCTAGTGGCTGATGATATATGGATTTGGGATCTGATTATGTGTATTAAAGTTGTTTGGGGCACCAGCTATGGCAGCATTTTTTTTCTCCATTTCCAGACCAGACCAGCACTCCAACTTGTTATATGCAATAGTAGTTAAAATGCATGAGATGACGGATGGGGTCCTTCTCTACAGGAAGAGAAAAAATTGAAAAATTAACAAATGGTTTCAAAAATATTGATGAGCCCTAGTCTGTTGCAGAGGATAACCCTGTAGCAGGCAAATCTCTGAAAGGAAGAGGCAGACACTAGAATCTGAGCAGCATGAGAGAAAGGAGCAACTGAAGAAAGAATTCACATCCAGCAAAGGTGAGAAAAGGAGAAGTCAGGACAGGGCTGAAAAGACCTTTGCTAACTTTGCAATGTTGCCAAGGGCCAGTCCGAGATCTAGTCACCAAACCCATAAAGGTGCAAGAATAAAATAGGAACAAAGACAGTAGGCCCTTCATGTAAATCCTGTTTCATTATTTGAAGTTCTATTTAGTGTGTAGATCATTGAACCGTGTCTCAGATTTCCAATGATACCCAAGTAGATCTATTAAGACACAACAGTAAGGGAAAGGACTGCAAGTTCTATTGCATACTGAATATCTTTTATGAAGGAATGTCTCTGTGAAACTAACTCTCCTGCCTAAATGGTGATTTTTACATTTGTGAAATAATGAATGAAACCCAAGGAGGTTCAGCTTTGTTCAAGACAAATGGTGGATTCAACACTCACAAGTCACTAGCTCAGTAAGCAACTTGTTTCCAAACAAGGAAAAATGGTTTATAATACGCTAGACTTTGAGATAAAAAAATGAACATCCAATCCAATTGTTGACAAAGTAAATGAATCTCTGTGCTTATTGCTACTTTGTTCCTGAGTATACATCCACTCTTGAGTTCTCCTTTTACCTCTCTTTTCTGATTTGATGGCCAGATAGTACATTTCAGGTCTTGATCCGTTGCACTGGTTTGTCATTCTTAGATGTTGATGTGTCCCAGTTACCACAGAATAGCCACATTTGACTAACCTAACCCCAGTCTTATAAACCACATCATGGAAGTGACCCCTTTGGTCAGAACTCCAGCAAGTTTGCCACCATTATGAGGGTTCGGAAAAACAAGGGTTATTCTGTTTGAACTGAGACTATCCATGAAATTATTTCTGTGATATTAAGTTGATTCTGCTAGAGGATGCCCATTCAACAGAAAGCAAATTTGTTTTCTGATACATGTGGTTCCAACAAATTTTCCTGAAGTGGTTACTTATCCACACTAAATCTTAACCACCCAATCACAGCTAACTAACATTCCAAGCTTACTGAAGAAAAGCAAAACAAATTAAAAACAAAACAAAACAAAAAAAACGGGGCTGGTGCTGTGGCATAGCAGGCTAAGCCTCTGCCTGCAGTGCTGGCATCCCATATCCCTTTTCCTATCTAGTTCTCTATTAATGGCCTGAGAAATCAGGGAAAGATGGCCCAAGTGCTTAGGCCCTTGCTCACATGGGAAACCTGGAAGAGGCTCCAGGCTCCTGGTTTAGGAGAGGCCCAGCAAGCCCTGGCCATTGTGGCAATTTGGGAAGTGAACTAGTGGATGGAAGACTTCTCTCTCTGTCTCTCCATCCCTCTAACTGTAATTCTACCACCCAAATAAATAACATCTTTAATAAAACATAAATAATAGTGGCTATAGAATTCCAAGTAAAAGATAAACCTGGTGTCACTAGGTTGTCCAGTCTACACTCAGTAATCAGAACCTGTAGAACAACCTCTGTGGATACATTTGTCAGAGCTGCAGTGTTCACGGAGCCTAGATTGTGCCACAGCAGGTTAAGCTGCTTCCTACAACGCCTGCATCCCATATAGGAACTGGTTTGCTCCACTTCCAATTCAGCTCTCTGCTAAGGAACCTGGGAAAGTAGCAGAAGATGTCCCAATATTTGGGCTCCTGCCACCCACATAGGAGACCCCACTGGAGTTCTGGGCTCCTGTCTTCAGCCTGCATAAGCCATGACCATTGTGGCCATTTGGGGAATGAACCAGAGGATAGAAGATCTCAACTTTGATCTCTCCCTCTCTTTTTAAAATGAATAGATCAATGTTTTATTTTTTAAAGACCTGCCGTATTTACAGAGATGTTGCATTGAATAGAAACTGTGTTAGTGAGAAAAGGCTGATCAGTCCACATGTGAAAGACTAGAGAGGGTAAGCAGAGCAAGATCAGACAGTGTGCTTTTCCATCTCAGGTTTCCATAGCGGGCAAGGAACCTGTGAAACATGGACCCTATTGTGTACTGCCTAAAGGTGCTTAAGGAGACAGATAAGAACAAATTTCATGAATAATATGTTTGCGATCCCCATGTCCTGGAATATCATAGTGTCTTTCTGCATGGATAAGAGGTAACATTCCCAGAGACTATGTATGAACTTTTGTACACACAGAGAAGGCCTGAGTCTGTTACCTGTAAAAAGTTTGGCTCTTGATTAGTTTGTAGAAAGCAGAATTCCCCCATTCTCTGATCAGGATGCTGCATTGAGCCAATGTGGTTATGCAAACAATGTGGATTATGGAAAACCCATGCTTCTCTTTGGTTTATGGAGTTTGGGTACATGTTAAGCAGAAGTTGCAAAGTGACCAATCCCTGATAGATATTGAATATTCATGAGCCACCCTGAAAGACAGAATTGCTCATGTCACAGCTTGTGGCTGCGGGAATTAAGCATATCCTTTGGGACTCCACTGGAGGGTGACTCTAGGGAAACTGCACACAGCTTCCTGCAGACTTTGCCACATGTGTGTTTCCCTTTGTTAATTCTGGAATCTATCCTTTTGCTGTTATAAACCATAGCAAAAAAAAATATGACTAACGTGATGAGTCCTAGTATTCTTTCTGGTTAATCATCAAGCTTAAGGCTGGTCGTGGGATCCCCAGTACATTTTCTGTTTCATACTGAGGCGTTTGCTCATCACCTGTCCTCCTTGGGATTGTGACTTCGTGGAGGTGCTGCTTTTCAACCTCAGCTATCATAAAGACTAAATTAGGCTCTGTTGGGAGAAGAAAAATATGTAAGCTTCCTGTCCTACCCATGTACTTTTTTCTGATTTAGAGAATCATTAATCGATTTCTGTTTTATCTCACAGAAGCCACACTCAACAGCTCCTGAGTAGGGATTAACTCTGAGGGTTTGAAGGTAGGTCCCAGGCATGGAAGGAGGAGGGGATCAACATTTTCAAATGCCCTGCTGTGCCCTACATATGATGGTTGGGTTTATGTCTAAATGAATCATCTTGTCAGCCAAGCAAAAGTCAGCCTCTGTTATAGTTAAAGGACTAGAACACGAGGTTAAAGTAATTTTCCCAAGACCACACAATACGTGGTGAATGATGACTTGATATTATCTGATTCCAAGTCCTATGTTTGTTCCACTAAACCCTGTTGTTTTCACTTCCAATTATTCAGTCCCAATTTTTTTCATCTAAAAATTGTAGTTAGGGGGTCAGCACTGTGGCACTGCAGATTAAAGCCCCTGCCTGCAGTGCTGCATCCCATATGGTGCTAGTTGGAGTCCTGGCTGCTCTAGTTCCAATTTGGCTTCTTGCTAATGCACCTAGGAAGGCAGTGGAGAATGGCCCAAGTCCTTGGGCTCCTGCATCCACGTAGGAGACCTGGAAGAAGCTCCTGGCTTCTGATCGGCTCAACTCTGGCCTCTGTGGCTATTTTGGGAATGAATCAGTGGATGGAAGACCTCTCTCTCTCTCTCTTTCTCTCCTTCTCGCTCTCTCTCTGCAACTCTTTCAAATAAATAAAATCAATCTTTAAAAAAATTGCAGCTAGTCTCATCCATTCTCATGTTGATGTGATATTAATACAAAGAAAACAGATACAATATATTTCATATATATAATTCTAAGAATATACTGCTACTTCCCTTCCTCCCTCCCCAGGATGAGAATTGTGTTGTAGCAATTATCATGTTTTTTCTGTGGACTGAGAATATCATGTATTAATAAATCCCTTAAAATGCTAAATAATAAAATACAAATTTAAAAAATAAAAATTGCAGTTATTTACTCCATTGTGTTGGTACTAAAATAAAATGATGTATGCATTTTAAATATGTAATAGAATCTGGCATGTAGTGAACTCAAAACAAATGGAAATCATTTTTATTATTACAATGACTATGATTATACTTTTAGAACATGGATTTGTTTGGCTCAGGCCCTCTGTGCCTGCTTGCTTGAGAGCCCCAAGAACTGGAAATGGCACGACAGACAAAGAGGACTCTCTGGAGCATACTATTCTGAGCTGTTTTTCATGCTTACAATAAAGCATATGAATAATTATATGTCTCATTAAATATGCTTCACATCAGTGTTGAAAGTTTTATTTGAATCAACTTCAGACCCAATTTTATGCAATGCTCGATTTCTCATATTGTTTCTATAGTACCACACAACTCTTCTGTGAATGTAAAAGCCAACAACACCACAATAAAGCTACCACAGTGTGGTCTTGGAGCGGCCAGGTCTGTGTTCCCCAGGAACATATGGACTTATGATGTAATTTTATAAACCATTCTCACATACAGCACTCTTTACATGAAAATGAACAAAAATAGTCTTTTATGGGTGTGAAAGTAGAAGTTCTATTGGTCTTCTGCTGTTAATGGTCCAAAATATCTCCCAAGTACTGACTTTGTTTAGATAAATTTACTGGACACTGTGAAATGATACAAAGCTTAATTCACAAACGAAGCTTAATTCACCAACAAAGCTTAATTCACTTTGTGCTAAATAGGACCAAACACAGAATTTCTATGGCACATGAATAGATTCAATAAATGTGAGCTGGGATGATGATGGTGGTGGTGCTAATGGTGTTGTTCAGGGATGAAGTAATCCATATTCAAATATTGGATAGAAGATTTTTTTAAGATTTTATTTTTATTTATTTGAAAGGCAGAGTTTACAGAAAGAGAGAGATATGTCTTCCTTCTGCTGGTCCACTCCCCAAGTGACAACAAAAGCAAGACATAGGCCAGTCTGAAGCTAGGGGCCAGGAACTTTCTGGTTTTCCATGTGGGCACAGGGGCCCAACCACGTGGGCCATATTCTGATGCTTTCCCAGATGCATTAGCTGGGAGCTGGATTGGTAGTAGATCAGCAAGAACTCCAACCTGTACCCATATGGGATGCCAGCACTGCAGGCAGTGGCTTTACCTGCTATGCTACAACACCGGTCACAATAGAGTTGTTATTTCTAAAGTCAATTCTTTATATTTTGTGCACATACACACACACAAATATTATATACAGGGCTATGATTGAGCCCTCTGTATCTCTAATTTTCTGGGAAAATCTTCTCATCCTTTGATTTCATGAATTTGCATTAGGTACACTGATTCTATATCATCATTTTTTTAAAAAAAATTCTAATTTTCATGATTGTACTTACATTAACTGCCACCAAAACACAATGTGTGTATTCTACCATTAAAATATGTTCAATAGTGTATATGATTACTTTACAGCTCCATATTAATACATCCAACCCAAACAACAGAAGAAAACATTCTTAAAAATAAATATAGCCCATTCTGTTTCCATGGGTATGCATTATTGCTATCGATTTTCTAGTCATCTACTTTTAAAGCCAGTTTGAAAATGATTTTTAAGTGCTCAATTTCATTTATTAAAACCTTGGAAGTTGATTGCCTTAATTTTGCCCCAATCAACAAGATAACCCTTAATTTTAAGGTCTGGATTAGTGGCACTCCCATCTATGAAGTAATGATGCCATTTATTTACATTAGAATCAACATGAGTTCAGAACTTAATGCCCTCATCAATTTTCTGAATAAAACTGCAGCTGTAGTGTAGAGCAGGTGAAATGAGGTCTGTATTTCTCAGATGTAATGTAGCCAATAGTTTAACCCAGGCTTCATGAAGTTTAAAAGCAATAAAGCCAACATTATTTCAGCCCCACAGCATACTTATTTAAAGAGATGGATGTTATTGGCTGCCTTTCAATGTACTGCTTATACTAGTATTAAAACTTGAAATGAGAGCTCACTGTGTTATATGTATGGAATACTATGTATTAATAAGACCCACCCTCTTCCCCAACCTCTTTAAAGAAAAGTAAAAACAATTGTAAAGTGTCATCCACATATTAAATAAACAGAACTCAACCTCCATTCTCAATCCTTAAACAAAGTACATACCACTGAGAGACTGTGGAAAATCAAGTATGAGAAATAGGTAGACCTCCCAGGAGTTTTGGTCTAGGAATCAACAAGATAGTTGTTTCATTAGAGGACTCAGTGACACCTACATAACTGTAATATTAGCAGCATGAATTAATACATTAATCAGTCTCTAAACTCCATGGACTTCTCAGGTCCATGCCCATCCATGACACCATCATAGTGCCAAGCTTAATCAGACATCTAATAAAAACTGAAGGAACTAATGAAACAATGTATAGAAAAGCAGCTGGCTCCCTCCATAGTGAATAATCACTTGGAACAAGTTTTTAACAGGGTCTATCAAAGAAATCTGAGTTCTTTGCTAGAGCACAAAGCCTTCCAATATAGTTTCAAGTTGGAGCCAGTCTACCTCTCAAATCAACTATTTTAAAGTACAGTATTTTTGCTTCTTCCTCCCTTCTACTTGTAAAAACACAGGTTCAACAATCCTCTCAAAGCAGCATTTGTTCAATTAAATACTAGTCTTTTAACCTTAAAACTCTCAATTTAATAAGATAGGACAAGGTTCAAATCCAAATATTCAGGCTTCATTGCTTTTCATGTTCATGTGTAATCATATTTTTATGTTCCCCTACATAATAGCTGAGGTTTCTATTCTACATCAATTTAGGCTACAAAGATTATTACTGGGACATTAAACACTAACGTGGAATAAATTAATGTTGCGAAAGCATATCAAATTTTCTTGTGGCTATGACAAGTCAAATCAAGGAACTATTTATATCATAGTTATAGCAATGCATTATTTTATGTTTTTTCGAAACCAAGGGAAAAAATTAGCCAACAGAAACAGATAATATGATACCCTGTATTATCACAGATAGTACACATATGCTAATTAGTAGGGAGAGGCTTTAAAATAACTTTTATGAATATTTTCAATTACTTTAAAAAGATAGAATAACTGAATAAATTGGGATTCCAAGCAAATGAATGGAATCCATAAAAGTGAACCAAATGGAAATCCTAGAATTGAAAAATATATAATATCTGATACATAGTTATCTTACAGGCTTAACAAATGATATGATATTGAAGAAGAAATAATCTATGAACTTAACTATAAGGCACCAGAAGTTACAAAATTGATGTATGAGGAAGGAGAAACAAGTGTAAAGACAGAAATAGTCTAAGTGACCTGTAGGATATTGATAGGCTACCAGATGTGTGGCTGGAATCCCTAAAGGAGACTGACAGAAGAAAAAATTAAAGAACGTTCACATAAAATTTTCTAAATTATACTTAAAAAATCAATTCCTAGAAATTCAATGAATACCAAGTAGGATGTAATAAAGCAAAAGCACACACAGGTACACCATAGCAAGAATCCTTAAGACCAGAGATAAAGTGAAGATGTTCTAAAGTAATTCAAGGGAGAAAGAAGAGTCGGTTCAAAAATTTTTAACATTTGTTTATTTGTTGGAAAGGCAAAGTTACAGAGAGGGAGAAGCAGAGACAGAGGGAGAGATCTTCCATCCGCTGATTCACTCTCCAAATGACCACAACGGCTAGAGCTGGGCTGATCCAAGCCAGGAGCCAGGAGCTTCTTTCAGGTCTCCCATGCAGATACAGGAGCACTTGGGCCATTCTCTACTGCTTTCCCATGCCACATCAGAGAGTTGCATCTGAAGGGGAGCAGCTGGGACTAGAACTGTCGACCATACGGGATACCAGCACTGCAGGCAGCAGTTTCACCTGCTACGCCACAGCACTGGTCCTCTGTTCAAATATTGCACAGAAACATGCGAGGTCCATATAGAAAAAAACAAAAACAAAACTTCTAAATCTAACTATGCACAATAATTGAATCTATGTGAACAAGCAATCTAAATATAAAAGTTAAATGATAGAGCTCATAGGAAAATAAAACAAAGCAAAACTATCCACTTGACTTGGATATGTAAATTTTTTACACAGTAAAAATTGTTCAAGAATGTATAATGCAGCTCTATTCATGATAGCCTAAAACTATAAATAATAAAATGTCTATGATAGATTACTCAAACTCCTCAATGAAAAGAGAAAGTTACCAGTGCACAAAAACACATAAATAAATCTCAAATAATACTATGCTGAAAGAGGGAGAGGCCAAAGAAATTATAAACCATATCACTCGAGGGAATAAGAAATTATGATTGTAGAAGGTAAACACCAGTTGCTTCTGAGAGTGGTGGTAGAGTGATTGACTTCAAAGGAAGATGAGAACACTTTGTAAAGGGGTAGAGCTAGCCTATGTTTTAGAGCAGCTTTGAATTGAGTTTCTGTCAAAACTCCAGGAACTACAAAATATCTGTGCCTTTCACTGAATGTATATTTTATATTAGTATTTACAAAGGGAAATATTGCATATATAGCTTATCCTCAACACCCTTAAGTCAGATTATCCCCTATTCACTTGCCATTTCTCAATGTAACAGCTTTATTCTCAATCAAAACTCTGAAGTAATTTTTTCACCTGTACCCTACCTTAAATAATTGACCATTTTCCAAATTTAGATGATATTGTAATTGCTACCATTTTTAAGTGCTTCAGTCAAACATAGTCCTTTAAAACTCTTTTTTTCCCCACTAATCCACGTATGATCTCTTTGTTCTGTGTGAGGCAATGGCTTCCATTCTGGTATCTACTGTGATTAAACTAAGATTCAGAGGAGTCTATTCGGAATCATGGTTTAAATTCATGTCTGCTTCATTATTACCAACAGCCCTTATTACAGCATTTTCCTTATGTCTGTCCCATTTTTGCAGAACTGTTCTCAAAATTCTTCCTTGATTCTGCCCCCAATTAAACTAAGAAACAGATAAACAACCAGTTAATATCATGAATGATCTGCATGTTCTTATCACAATAGATGAGCCTACATCTTATTTGGCTTATCTGTATTTGACACTGTTGACTTCTTCTAACCTAAAGCATGCTCTCTTTACTTGCCATTAAAAAGTACCCTCCTGGCAACTGGTGCTATGGCACGGTGGGTTAAAACCCTGCAGCACCTGCAATCTATATGGTCACCAGTTCAAGTCCTGGCTGCTCCACTTCCCATCCAGCTCTCTGCTGTGTCCTGGGAAAGCAGTTCAGTTGCTGTTCCTTCGATAGCTCAGTTGGTACAGCGGAGGACTGTAGTGGAGGTGCTCAGAAGATGGCCCAAGTCCTTGGGCCCCTGAACCTACGTGGGAGAACGAGAGGAAGTTCCTGGCTCCTGGCTTTGGATCTGTGCAGCTCTGGCCATTGTGGCCAACTGGGGAGTGAACCAGCGGATGGAAGACCTCTCTCTCTCTCTCTAGCCCTACCTCTCTCTGTAACTCTGCCTTTCAAATAAATAAAATAAATCTTAAAAAAAAAGTACCCTCCTGGTTTCCCTCCTGCCTTCCCAGCACTCCTCCAATTAACTTGAATACTCACACAAGTTTATTCTGTCATTTAGAGTTAACAGTTCCTTGAGACAAAGTTATAAG
This sequence comes from Sylvilagus floridanus, assembly GCA_949820135.1. NCBI lineage: Eukaryota > Metazoa > Chordata > Mammalia > Lagomorpha > Leporidae > Sylvilagus > Sylvilagus floridanus. The sequence goes on from OX463236.1 coordinate 73,033,226, forward strand.
TGTTGTGCTCCTCCTCTGTCCTTCCGTGTATCCCTAGATGACTATATATATATATATATATCCCTAGATGATTATATATATATATACATATATAGCATCTTCTCTTTGCCCTCATCTTTCCTACCCTAAATAAAGATAACTTATTTTCCTTCTTCTAGTTCTATCATTTTACTTCATTTCTCAAAAATCTTCACCATCACCACCACCCATTGCCAGTCCAATGAAACTCAGATTCCTCTACTTATATTCACACAGGCTTCTTCAAAATGTAGAAACAAGTTGTCTTCTTAGCCATATATGACACTGTTCTTTCTTTTATCATCTGTGTTCTCTGCCTTGCTGTCACACTTGACACATGCTTGTGCTATTTCTGCCAACAAGAGCATTCATCTCCTCCTTCCAATTTTTGACTGTTATGGATCTGCTTACCTTTAGAAGAACAGAAGGACGTGACTTGTCCCCCCTTGAAACGTCCCCTGGTTCTCAAAATCAGAAATACTCAATTTCTTCAACAAACTCCTACATTACCTGTGCTGCATACAGGGATACTTAAATGATCAAAAATCACTGTGGGAATTGAAATGGCAAAAAGGGTCAAAAATCAAGTTCTGAACTCTTCTGTGACTACTGGATAGGAACTGATACAGAGAGGTAACAAAAATATTTTAAAAGTTTATGAATTTAAGCATCATGGACTTCAAAAGGAGGTACACATAGCTTCCTGAAGAACACAAGTACTTTTCTCTGGTTTGAAAATATTGATGGTACATGAGCTGAGAACTACAGTCATGAGAGCCTCAAGGAAAATGGAATTCTTAGAAGATGGTCAAATTTCCATACCTAAGTGATTGGAATTTTGAACAACATTTCTATCCAGGCAGATGGAAGATCTTCAATTTTTTCTAATATAGCCACAAACTTTATTTCCTAAATTCTGATGAGACATCAACAAAGAAAAAATAAGAACTCTATTGAATATGTTCTTGCCAATCAGACACAAAATAAAACAAAAGCCACTAACACCTTTTCTTAGTAAATAAAATATTCCCCCATAATTACTTTGAGCGTGACTTGTTCTGACAATTCCTCTGTATAAAATTCATAAAAAATGAGCTTATGATTTATTTGAGCAAATACAAACTTGTAAGTCTGAATTATAAGTTTATTTTCTGGTCCTCAATCACCTAGCCTCATTCTTAGCATTTCCTTACCTACTAAGGTATTTTCATTTTGTGGCAAAATAGAACTCAAAGATATTTATGCTGTTTATTTTGAAGGAAAATAATTTTGAAATTTATCTGTAATTTTTTTCATGGAATATATTGTTCCATTATCTTTTCTGAAATACACTCATATGCTTTATGGTCCAACATACCAAATTACCTTCTTTTTTTTGTTCTATACTATTTCACCACTAGGTGTCACTGCACAAGTTCTCTCATATAGGAATGTCATTGCCCTTCCTCTTTCCTGCCTGATCAACACAGTAAAGATCCTGGGACACCATAATGTAGTTAATCTTCCTCTGATCTGATGCACTTAGTTAACTGACAGTTGATTTTCCATTACACATACTCCCCTGTCTGGCATTCATGTTCACTTTTCAGACTTGCCTACTGGCCTACAATTTTTTCTACTTTCAGTCCACTCATCGTTCTGTGACTCTAGGAACTAGGGCAATGGCTACAACAACAAGATTCAATAAGTACATGTAAAAACTTCAATGAAATAATTAGATCAAGAAATATGATCCTAGACTAATATGACAAGATCAGAGCACAAAGATTAAAAGGTTCATTGGTAAATGAGAATATTTGTACCAATCATGCTTTAATGATGTTATAAACACTGGGAAAGGTACTTCTCTTCTCTTGACCTCTGTTTTTTTTTTTTTAATTAGGGGAAAAAAACAAACAGAGAAAACATCATGTAGAAGCATTGTAAAGAAATCAGATGATTTGTATAAAATGCAAACACATTTCATGCCATATAGTGAGCATGTAATGAGTTATAGCTGCTATTATTTGTGCTGCTACAAAATGAACACATAAACATAGAAAAGAAATGTGAAAAGGATCATGATACACCCAGAGGCAAAGAAATCCATGTTTTTCTTATCACTGAATTCTCAGTACCAATGCAATCATGTTTATTTCCGATTGTTACAGGCTTTGTGGATATCCCATCTTCTAGAACTGTACACAATGGAAGCCCAAGTTTTTCACTTTCAAAGACCCTCAAAATTTTCATTTTCTTTAAATAACCAAATAGTGAAGCTGGTTTTGATGTTACCATGAACATACACAGGTATGAGAGATCCAGCTATGGAAGAGCTTATAGGAAGGAGAATAGACAAATATGAAGCACACATAAAACCATGCATAATTCATGTAAATGGACCCAAGAAGCAGCAGCAATCTTTCCACAATTTTCAAGAAATAGCTCATGGAAAAAGCAAGAGCCAAAAAAAATTGCACATTTTCAAATTGAATTTGATTCACAAGTGATTTTTTAGGTATGTGCTCCAAAAATTCATGTGAAATTAGGCAATATGGGAGCTTTTTCTGAGGGACCAGTAGTGAAATAGCTTGACTTTGTGAACAGGCATAAGAATACCAGGGCTCCGCTCTCCAATGACATTGCAGAATTGATTTTCTACTAATAGCAAAACTTGGCAAACTGCTCTGGGCCTACAAATCACTGATTACATATCCTCCCCTTATCAAAATCTAGTTGAAAGTAAAGATAATGATCAAGGACTGAACTGAAGACATTGAGGTCATCCCTTGCTCTAGGTGTCCCAGGGAGTGCACTTGGCTCTCCCCAGGTCTCTGGAATGCTATTTATTTAGGCCACAATGCCTCTGTTCCCTACAGAAATGCTTTCATGGAGATTCATTTGGGATGCATGCCCACCATCTAGGAACCTTGTCATCTGTGACTGTTAGAAAGGTCACTCTGTGAATGCCTTACTCTTTCTCATCCTTCACTTCAGAGCTGGTGGGTTGGCCTTTAACCTTTTGTGATGACAAAAATATTAGTAAAAAGCAGAGCCTTCTGTCATTAAAGGAGAGAAGATGGATCAGAGCAGAATACCACCGCAGCAAGGATACTTTTCTGTAGGTGTCAAATGTCTCAATGGTCATGTCCTAATCACAGGCCTCTAATGCCTTCTTATTCACAATTTCTGGAGGCATTCTGTGTATGGCCAGAAATGTCTGTCTTCACAAAGTAGAGATGACTATGGGTCTTTGGTCAGTTTTCTACAGATTGGGAGCACAGATTTCAGGCCTCCATATGAGTGGTGATGGTAGGTAGGAGGTGTGCTCCACAGGAAGCCTCTTAGAATTCTTCCGTTTTAAATTCCTGGCATTTCAAATAGATTGTTCTACTTCCTCAGTTTCTCTTCTTAGCCTATGACTGGTGCTGATCCAACACTGGTAGAGGTTGGGATGACTTCAGCTGGAGATATGCCTTTAGGTACCTTGAGAACTGAGATTTTATGCACAGCAAGAAAAATCATTCCCACTCTGAGCAGATGTATTCATTGTAAGACAGTTATGGAGAGAACAACTTTTAAATAAGAAAGCATGGGGAAAACACAAAAATGGTATTATCTGGGAGATAGTACACAAGAGGAGAGTAACGTGAGGGGAAGAATAGAGAGCAGATAGATAAACAGGCTGATGAAGAGTAATAGGGAGAAAGATCAAGAACACAGGATCAGAAAGACTTAACCAGAGACAGACAGAGCTGACAGAGAACAACTGTCACGGCCAGAGAGTCACGGGTAAAGACAGAAGACCATTGGGAAAATGGAAAATGAACAACAGAATCAAATTCTCTGTATTCCCCAAAAGCTTTCCATGAAAATTGTTGTTGAATTGTCCAGCAGTCACATTGTTATCCCCCATCCATGCTCTCTCACTAAGTGTTTGTGTTAAGATAAGCCTCTGGATAGCTCAGCTGATCCTGACACATTCAGGGCTCACTTTCTGTTTTATTTACAACTGCAGTGAGAAAGATGACAAACACAGAACGGAGCCCCAAGGCAAAGGAATTTGGGGTGCCTGAGGCTGGATCTTGTTTCTTGTGAGCACGCAACAAAGTAAAATAGGGAATAAATTAGGAAAGGACACAACATACATCCCACCATTTCCAACACTAACTACACGCCCCACTCAAAGCAAGCCTTCCTTCCACCTCTTCTGCTAGGAAAGGGATTCTCTCGAACACCCAGGCTACTTCAAAGGACAAGTGTGAATCTCATATGTATTGAAACATCACATTGTACCCCATCAATATATAGAACTACAGATTGTCAGCTAAAATGTACTTTTTTTAAAAAAATAAGAATAATGATAAAGAAAATGGATTTGACAAGGACTAGGAACTGGGGACTGAATGAGGACTCAGAGATCTGAGGTAGGGTGGAAGGACTACAGTAATTTCTGTTGACCCACAGATAAAGATGCTGTGAAAAAAAGCCACATTGGGCACTCCTTAATGTGTTTACACTATGACAATTGTGTGTGCCTATTATGCCATGGCCCCACAAGGAGCCTCATGCACACAGCAGCTCTCAGCACTAACGAAAACCTACACAACTGTTCAGAAGTCTTTGCCTTTGACTCCCGAGGCCAACAGATAAATTTAGTAGCTCTACTGTCCCATATTAAGTTTGCTAAAATTTCCATATTAGTGTTCTACTTCTCATGCTGCATACATCTTATTAACTTTTTCCTATTCCTATTTGTTGTTGTTGTTTTATTGTCCTAAATTTACTTGATTTTGTGGCAAAGCGCATCAAGTGCTAAGGAGAATGATGTTGTGAAACAATGTTCAACTGCAGATGAAAATTTCATCACTGAAACAAATATGATGGAAAGAATATTTTCTCATATTGCACAATCCAGAAATGATTAATATAATATTTAGGACAAAAGTTAAATTTTAAGTAATCATTAGAAGAAGAACCACAAATTGTGGTAGGAGACAGTATTTTGCAAAGAGAAGGAACACAATGTGCATAAACACTTTAAGCCACTAAGGAACATTTTGAAGTGTGCAACATGAAAAATTTGTAGGAGAATGTATAGTTTCATGAACTTTCTATTTCACATGTTTGTTAAACCACTTAGAAGATATATTACTGTTTACATTTTAATTATTTGATTACTTTCCAGCATATACATTATTTCAAATGTTTCATGGGTAAAAGTCTGTTTTATTTTTCCTTTGAGTGTGGTTTTTTTTTTTGTATTTTTTTGGTCTGTGTGGGTTTTTTTTTGCTATTTTCTTTATTTTTAGTGATGACTTTAAAATTTTTATTTATTTATTTTCATTTTATTTGAGAAACAGAGAGAAAGAGAGAGAGTCAGACAAAGTGAGATCATCCACCTGCTGGTTCATTCCTCAAATACCCACAACAGCTGGGCCAGGACCAAGCCAGGAGCCCAGGACTCCATCTAAGTCTCTCACATGGGTGGTAGGAATATGTTTGAGCTATCACCAGCTATTTCCCAGGGTATGTGTCAGCAGGAAGCCAAAATTGGAAGCAAAGCCCAAACCTAGACATTCTGATTTGGCATGCAAGCATCATAAATAGGATATAGACAACAACATGAAATGCCAGTCCTTAGTGATAGCTTTTCAATAAGGTTTATTCATTTATTTCAACTCTGAAGACGACCCTTGCTGCACTTTCCAACTCTACATCCATATTCCTCACTAAATCCTACAACAGGAAAACATAGCTCTATTAACACTGAAGACTGAATTCAGTCATCTTTAAATTAAAAGACCACTCCTGATCGTTTTGCTTTTTTTCCATCATTTTATCAGCAAAGTTGTCTAGAAATGCTGGTCAAGTCACCAAGCAATTTCCCAAATGTCAGTGATTCATATTCCTTTATAAATTAAAGGGAAAATCTGAAAGCAAACTAGAAACAGCAGATATCTTGGGAATAGTAAGGGACACAGCACCCCAAATTTGTGATCTAGAAAGTCTCAGAGGCAAACTACTTATGTCCTTGTCTGTCATCAACAATCACAAGTTTTTCATCTCTAGCTTCCCTTTATGTAAAGAACACAAAGAGCTGATACAAAGAATATCTGCTTGATTCTAAAGATGAGTATGTGTATGTGCTACATACAGCACAGAATTAAAATGAACTGCATTGTCTAACTCTCATCCAAGTAACTTGACACTGTCTGCCTGCATCACTGTTTCCCTGACCCTGTACATTTAAAGTTTTTTGGTCACCTTACTTAATAATATGAACAAATAGTGAATTTCCCCTTGAATTTATAAGTATGAAGATATATTGGTTAACAATTTCTATTTGGATGTAGCTCTAAACAAGTGGCACACACAAAAAAAGGTTGGAAGCATGTTGAACCTCTTAAATCTGGGCAAATGGATGGAAAAAAACTCTCATTTATTTGAGATTGGACACAGAATTGCTTAGGGGAGAATCAACTTTGAAATAGACAGCAAAGGGACCAGAGGAGAGTGCTAACCAAAAGCAAGTGAGAAGTTATAGCTTTGAGAATTCAGTCATGATTGGACCAGCCTAGTTTTTCTGCATATTTTGCTTCTACCATCTTTGTCCTCAAAATGCAAAATTTTTATTCTATCTTTATCATCTGCCACATGCCCACCAGTGTACTAGGACTGGTCCATAAAAGCTCAAAAGAGCTAACCCTTATATTTAAATGAATTGTGACAGTCAATTGTTAAATATGACCATTAATAAAAAAAAAATCATGGAGAGCATTTGGCCTACTGGTTAAGACACACATGTCCCAAATTTAACTAGGTTTAATTCCTGGCTCCAGCTTCGACTAATGTAGATATGAGATGTAACAGACATTGAGTAGAATTTATGCATTCCTGTCCCCTGCCTGGGTGACAGAGATTGTGTTCCTGGCTCCTGACTTGAGCCTGGCCCTGTCCCAGCCATTGTAGGCCTTTGGTGAGTGAACTGCCAGATGGGGGATCACTCTATTTCTCTATCTATCTATCATCTATCTATCTTCTTTTTGAATAAATGTTAAAAATTATTCCATGGCGATTATTAAAAAGATGTGTCCACTTATATAAGTAAATAATAATGTACTTAAGTGGGGCCAGTGCTGTGGTGCAGCAGGTTAAGCCAGCACTCAAAAGGCTGGCATCTCTTATGGAAGTACAGATGAGAGTCTCAGCAGCTCTGTTTCTGTTCCAGCCAGATGATAATGCTCCTGGGAAAGATGAGAGCTCAAGTATTTGGGACTCTGCCACCTAGTAGGAGACCCAGATGATGCTCTAGGATCCTGGCTTCAGCCTCGTCCACCCTAGCTATTGCAGCCAGTAGGGGAGTGAACCATTAGTTAAAAGATTTCTCTCTCTCTCTCTCTCTCTCTCTCTCTCTCTCTCTGTTTCTCTTTTTGTCACTCTGCCTTTAAAATAAATAAGTCTTTTTAAAAACATACTTCAAAAATAAATTCTACAAAATTAAATAAATTACATTTAAAACTAAGTAAGTAAATGCCTAGTTATTACCTTTTACTATTACATTTGCTTCTACGTTATCTGTATGATTGAAGCATTAAAAATATATGCTTCTGGGAATTTCTTCCCAGGTCTGTGTTCAATGACATCCATTAACAGCTTGAAATAGATCATGTGGAAATATTTAAACCATGGAAACTGACAAATATTACAAAGCAGGATTTGATTGGTGTTATGTGAATAGTATATTTAAAAGTGATTGAAAAAACACAAACGATTCATGTTAAGCTTAAAATGTATTGTGGCCACCACCTATTTGGTGAATAACAAACAAACAAATAAAAAAACACAAGAAACTACCTTTCTGGCATTTGGAAATTATTATCCAATTGAGAAAAAAAAAACTCATATCTTTGATGAATAAGTGAAGATCTGGTATATCTTAGTTGCTTTCCATTCATTATATTGGTTAGTATAGTGTGAAAAATGTTATAATGACAAAACATCAATTATCATTCATGTTTGAACTATACTCATTCCTCAACTGCAACCATCAGTTGTCTACATATATAAAAGTTCAGATAAAAGGATGGAGGCCTTCTCTGAGGAATAATTCATTATGTGAAATTTGCAATAGATAATTATATTTTTCATTTAATATTTGTGAATTGTGTGTTGCAATTCTTTATATCAACAGCATTCACAGCAAATGTTGTAATACATTTATAGACATCTGAACATTATTTTTCCCAGAAAACTAATGGCCAAACATTTACCACTATAACACCGCAAGAAATCTCCTTTATCTTTTAAGAATTAGGATCATGTCTTAATCATCATTAGATCTCCCTCATCTATATGATACCCAGTAGATACTTAATAAATGCTTACTACATTGAGTTAAAAATGGGATTGTAACCCTCAACCATTTAGAAATGGAGTCTTTCTCATCCTGACCATAGTAGCTGGAGAGCATTGACTAATTATCTTCAGAACTGAAGAAAAGGAAATGTGCCCCTAAAATATCAATGTTCCAGAAGATTTATTTATAATTCATTTATTACTTTTACATCTGAAGGTTGTGTCACCAGAAAAATGTATTGATGTATTGGTGTGATATGAATAATCGGTGTTGACTTTAGAAAATATTTAAAATTATTTCAGATTCTAAAGCATGAGTATACTATGGAAAAATTGGAATTGAAAGATAAGTTTAGAACTAAAATTAGAATTAAAATATGTCGTGAAATTTTTAAACCTATGCATAGTTTTTTCATAAAATACATTTTGAAGACCCCTCTTATAGATGGGTTTCCAAAATTTTTGCGCCAAGCTATCTTTTAATTTCACTTTCCTTGAGGTACCTAAGTGGAGAAGTTATACCATTTCCAGACAAATTCCAGCCCCCCACCCCTCCCATACTTATACCTATATATACATATAATTTCAGGACTTTCTTACATAAAAAGAACTAAAAACATTTATGTCAAAATAGAATCGAAGACATTTTTTAAAATTGTAAAACTTTTCCTTTAACCCTAAAATTTATATCCAACCTGTATTTGTCCTCATTTGGCCTCAGATAGCGAATTAAAAATAATCTTGGTATTTTCAACATAAAAGAAGTTAATTGAGAATATCAGATGGTGAATATTCCATGGATTGGGCATCTACAAATTATTTCCAGGACATTATAAAACTGACCTACTTGATGCGCTGTTTCCTGTACTTCAAATCACCAGATATTAGACTTAGTGAATCCTTACATTTAAAAATTACCATAGTCCTCAAAACCCATAAAACGTAGAGGGAACTCACTAGTAAGTCACCACCATAAAGTCTTACATCTCCAGTTTCAGTAAATAATCGAAAGAATGTGGAGGAAACGGCTCCATCTTACTTCCAAATAGCTAAATGTATATCTAACTGGAAGAATCTAATTCCCATCCAGGCCATAGCTTCAGCAAAGAAAGGAAATTGTGAGTTTTCACTTTTCTATTTCTAAAGAGCAAGAAAACACAATAGAAAAGAGGTGGGATTGCATGGTGAGTGCCAATCAACCACATGTGACAAAAATCCCTATCTGTACTGTTTTTGCTGTTAGCCAGACACTTTATGGAGACCTGTGGGCATCCTTCAGACTGTACCATAATGCAACCAAGTACAGTGTCAAATATTTTTCTGAAGTTATGTTTGACTGAAATTGAATAACTAATAACACTTTCACCTGGAAAAACTTAAATATGGTTATGATCCTTAAAAGTTTTGAGTATAGTTTGTACTCTAATTTCATTTATCATCATGCCCTAAGTTTTTGGCTATCCCAATAAAAATACTTCATGAACACATGTAAATGCTGCCTAATGTTATTTTGTGACTGTCCTACAATTTTCCTAACCACTTCTTTTTTGCTGGTCAGATGTGTAATTTACATTTTTTCACAAATTCAATTGATGTGAGGTATACCTTTTTATATAAGTCTTTGTCATCCTCTCCAATTACTTTGTTAGGCTAGATTCTCAGCTTTATCTTAAAAATTGGGTCTTATTTACTAGCTCACTGAATCCAGGACTTTTTTATTTGTTCTATAAATGAGACAAAAGTAGACACACGTTGTGTTAGAAGCAATGAAAGAAAGTCAGCAGTATATGATTTTTTTTTGCCAAAATAGCAGAGTCTAAAACACCTGAGACCCTGCTGAGAGGAATTACATAAAGGCATAGATGGCAGTAAATGTTGCTTCTGTCTGACTTCTGCATTAGGCTCATAATCTTGACGTGATAAATTAATATGGTTCTTCTTTAAGAGGACACCCAATCATTACACCCTGCTACTAGAAAATACTGTTGTCTACTTTCCTAAAGATAACACCTGATTCTAATATTAAAATTTCAATCAATACACTAAGTATATGATTCCCCACCATGCTAAATTCTGGTGGGTAAAAATCTGTAAAAATAATATCCCTAAACTTCAAGAGCTTACAGTGCTTGGTGAATGTGAGAAAATTTACCTATTGCTCAATTTTAAACAATTTTTCCTGTAAGTTCTCTTAAAAACTAGGTGGGAATAGAATGAGATGAGAGTGAAAATAATCACCTTCAGACTATCAACACTGTACACTCTTTAATCTCCACACATGTGTTTTTCATTCAAATTGGTATCTTTGTTGCTTACCTTGCAGTTTGATAAATAAGGATTGGAGAACCCAATGAAAACAAAAAAAGACAGTCAATGAATGAATCAACTTGGATCTTATTCTCTAAGATAGAAAATCAAGTAAAAAGAGACCTATATGACTTAGTGACTTCAGTAACTAGACAAATTAAATCCAGCATAGTGAATATTGATGAAGCACTTCACTGAAGTTTGCTGTAAGCCCTTTACATGTTGTCTTTCATTTACTATCCATAACTACTTTTATGATAGTTATTACTGTGTTTCTCAGATTACAGAAAAAGAAAACTAAGGTTTGGGATTAACCCTATCTAATCATGCAGTGACTAAGTAGTAAAATGGCGAATTTGAACTCCATTATGCTCTTAGTCATTACACAAGGTTGTCCCCCCTGTTACCTAGAAAATATCAGGAGATAAAATAGGGCAAGTTCTTATACTAAGTCAATAGAGCAATGTTTAAATGCTATTACTTCCTGCAATACAAATAGAATAACATCATTTGCAGATGAAATCTATTATTTCATTTGAAAGCTCTACCAAACTTGAGTTGGAGTTCTACGCTGTCCAAAATATTTACACCTTTTAGGAGGACCAGATTGAGAGGAAATCCAATTGTGCCTTTGTTTCTTTAGTTTTTAAAAGATTTTATTTATTTATGTGAGAAGTAGAGTTACAGACAGTGAGAGAGAGAGAGACAGAGAGAAAGGTCTTCCTTCAGGTGGTTCACTCCCCAAATGACCTCAATGGCTGGAGCTGCACTGATCCCAAGCCAAGAGCCAGGTGCTTCTTTCTGGTCTCCCAGGCAGCTGCAGGGGCCCAAGGTCTTGGGCCATCCCTACTGCTTTCCCAGGCCACAGCAGAGAGCTGGATTGGAAGAGGAGCAGCCGGGACTAGAACCGGCGATCATATGGGATGCTGGCGCTTCAGGCGGAGGATTAACCTTCTGCGCCATGGCGCCGGCCTCAATGCCTTTGTTTCTAAGCAGCTCACCATGCTGCAATTTAAATGTTATAAATTTTGATCTGCCTGTATGGTATCCAAAGAACAATAGTGCTTCATTCATCTAGAGACCTCTGAGCTTGAAGGGTTGATTATACTTGAGTTTCAGCTTACAGAACACCATGGCAGAATTTTTTTAAAATTTATTCTATTTATTTAAAAGACAGAGTTACAGAGAAAGGTAGAGACAGTGAGAGAAAGAGAGGTCTTTCATCCACTGGTTCACTTCCCAAATGGCCACAGCAGCAGGAGCTGGGATGATCTGAAGCTAAGGGCCAGGAGCTTCTTCTGGGTCTTCCATGTATTTGCAGAGGCCCAAGAACTTGGTTCATCCTCCACTGCTTTCCCAGGTTCAATAGCAGGGAGCTGGATCAGAAGTGGAGCAGCCGGGACTTGAACTAGTGCCAAGGGTGCTAGCACTGCAGGCCAGAGCCTGCTCACTGTGCCACAACACCGACTCCAAGGCAGAATTTTAAGGTGACACCTCCCCTCCATTTCAGACCCCCAGTGTACAAACATCTACTCCATTATTCCATTTACACTAGTCTAGGTGTTGCAGGAAAGAGACCTATGGATACCACTTAAAAACCAAGTTGGGTAATTTTAAGGCTGAGACATTATCTGGGTAGAGATGGACTAACCACAGAAGTACCTTAAATCTATGTCTAGTCATCATTGATAAGTAAGTCAGAGAGATTAAAAGAATGAGAGATTCAAAAAGGAAGATATGAGAGGGCGGAACACAAGGCAAAGAATACAGGCAGTCTGTAGATGCTGAGAGAAGCATCACCTGAAAAAGTCAGCAAGGAACTGGGAGCTGCAATGCAACTTCAGTCCTACAACACAAGGAACTAAATTATGCCAATAACTTGAATGATCTTGGACAAGGACCCTTCCTCGTAGCCTCCAGAAAAGAGTATGGGCCAACCAGCACCCTGTTTGTCTTTATAACATAATGGAGACAGAACGCAGTGGTGCAGTGCCAGAATCCAGACCTACAGAACTGTGAGCTGTTAAGCATATCACTTTAAAGCTAAATGAATGGTAATTCATTACACAGGAGTAGAAAACTAACATAAGCTTTCTTATTTCATATTTTAAGTCTGAGAATTTTTCTCCATTCTGTATGCTGATTTTGGTTCCTGATGAGTTTCTAGATCAATCAACACTGAGATCCAGAAACTCCCCTTCCCATAAATCTTCAAGTCTTCATGCTGGGAATAAGGTTCCTGCCTACACTATTACTGTTGTCCTCATGAGTTCCCATTCTTCACTCAAAAAATAAACCATTCTTTTCTATGTAGGAATGAAGCCAAAGACTTGCATTTGCAAGGTCATAGCAAGTTCAAATGTAGCCTTCATCTGAGTTGTTGCTTACCTATTAATCTACATAAGTGATTCTTCAATTTGAAAAAAAAAAAATGACCTGAGATTGTTAGTTCTAGGTGAAGAAGAAGTTGATCCTTCAGGGAAGCTCACATTTAAGGTTTTTAAAAATGTTTTATTTATTTATTCATTCATTCACCTATTAATTTTCTTCCACATAATGGAAAGGGCCCAGGTACTTGAGTCATCACCTGATGCCTTCCCACATGTAGTAGTAGAAAACTGGTTCAGAAGTGAAGCATCCAGGACTCTAATCTGAACTCTGATGTAGGATGCAAGTATCATAGGCTGCAGTTAAACCTGGCGCAACATGAAGCCAGCCCCCAAGCCTGATCTTAAATGGTAAAGCATTACCTGCTATTCTTTTTGCTAACCAGAAAATGGAAAATAAAATAATGCGTGCACACACACACACACACACTCACACCCACAAACACAGGCTATGGCTCTTTTTCTGTCTTGATCTCAAAACAAATTTAAAATCATGTCCAAATGAGGTAAATATATACTCAGAATATTAACTAGGAGTGCTAAGTTAGCAATTTAATCCTCTTAAAAATCAGTAAATAAGAAATATTCATTTAATTGATCATGATTCTCTTTGTGTTTGTTCTTTTTTGTTCTTCCTTTGCTAAACAAATGCCTTACTGTTTTAACATACCATGATACACACATATATTTATGTGCCCTCCGTAATAACTTTTGCTTTCAAAATCATTTTATAGTGAGATGAAGGAAAAAGCCTAAGGGAGAAAGAATTATATTGAATGATGATTCATAACAATTGTACATCATTGAGAAGGGAACCAAATGCTATCTAGAGGTTACTCCATATCTCATCATCTTTTAAAATATGTTATCTTATACAAGAGAAAATAGACTTTACTCAGCTTCAAAGATTTGCAGTATGGAATTTATTTAAAATAGGAACTAATTCTCTCTTTTAGTGAAGGATTTAAAAAGGTATAGCATAATAAACCCACCTTAAATATTGTCCATCACAATCTCAGAAAATTCCAATTTAAGGAAGCAAAGTTGAATTTAAACATCTTCAGATTTTTCTATAAGAAGATGCAATTTGAAATTTTAGAAAAAGGTAGACTAATCTGCATTGTAGGCTGCATAGATCCAAATTTATATAATCTATGATTATATACTCATTCAACTCCAAGATTTATAAACAATAACTATGTAAAAATCTATGATTCTTTGTTTAATCTTATTGTTGTGTCTAAATGGTTTTATAAAAGAAATTCCATTTGAAAGGACAAAAGTTAAGTTAAGTACAAATGACTGAGTTTTATATTCTTTGTTAATAAGATTTAAGAAGAATCAGTCCAGACAATAAAGTCACAGCCAACCTCTGCCTATCTGATACTGGTATATTTACAAAATAGATGAAGCAGGGCCGGCACTGTGGCATAGTGGGTGAAGCCGCCGCCTGCAATGCCAGCATCCCATATGGGTACCAGTTCGAGTCCCAGCTGCTCCACTTCTGATCCAACTCTCTGCTATGACATGGGAAAGCAGTGGACCCCTGCACCTGCATGGGAAACCCGGAGGAAGCTCCTGGCTCCTGGCTCCTGGCTTCGGATCGCCACAGCTCTGGCCGTTGTGGCCAGTTGGAGAGTGAACCAGCAGGTGGAAGACTTCTCTCTGCCCCTCCTTCTCTCTGTGTAACTCCGATTTTCAAATAAATAAATATCTTTAAAAAATAAAGCAGGGAATACAGCATTAAATAAGCATCTTTTTGAAAACTAGTATAGAAAGCACAATTCCAAGCAAGATTATGTATATGTAATCATATATATATATTATATGTTATATAGTGCATTGCATATAATACAACTAGGTGCTAAGTAGAGTAATATAGAAGGAGAAGAGAGTATGCGGAAAATACTACTAATCCACATTATACAGAGAAAACACGGTGGGGTTGGTCTTCTAACGGTTCTCAGGGCTGACTACACAGGAGAATCACCTACAGAGAGTTTCCAAAATGCTTATACCCAACGAGTAACCTCAGAAAGAAAGTGATTTATTTAATCTAGAGCAATTGTTCTCAAAGTGTGATCCTATCACATGGAATTTGACAGAAATACAGATTCTTGGGGCCCAGCTGAATCACAAGTTCTGGAGATAGAACCAGCAATCCAGGCAGCTGTAAGTCCTACAATGGCTTGAGATTCACTGGAATAGAGTAAAAAGAGGGGTAAGCCAGGCCTGTGTTTGAAAGTCTGTATGTGATTCTAATATACAGTCAAGATTAAAATCAATCAAGCAAATTAAAAAAAATAAATAAACAGAGCTTCAGCTAAACATTCAAACTTGAGTACATATGAAAAACTCAGCAATAGGAAAATGAACAATCTGATTTAAAAGTGGGAATAAGATCTAAACAGACATCTCGCCAAAGAAGATATACAGAATGAAAACTAGCCGGGGCTTTGGAGTAGCCGGTAAGGTCGGCGCCTGCATGCTGGCATCCCATATGGGTGCCGACTCAAGTCCCAGCTGTTCCACTTCCGATCCAGCTCTCTGTCATAGCCTGGGGAAGCAGTGGAAGAAGGCCCAGGTCGTTAGGCCACTACACCTACGTAGGAAGCTCTGGAGGAAGCTCCTGGCTCCTGGCTTCAGATT
The DNA here is from genome assembly GCA_949820135.1 of Sylvilagus floridanus. NCBI lineage: Eukaryota > Metazoa > Chordata > Mammalia > Lagomorpha > Leporidae > Sylvilagus > Sylvilagus floridanus. The sequence continues at coordinate 73,048,924 of OX463236.1, forward strand.
GGCGCAGCTCCTGCTGGTGCAGGCAACTTGGGAGTGAATCAGCAGATGGACGACCTCTCTCTCACTCTCTCTCTCTCTGCCTCTCTCCTTCTCTCTCTGTGTAACTCTGACTTTCAGATAAATAAATAAATCTTTAAAAAAAAAAGAAAACTAGCATGTAAAAAGATGTTCAATGTCTTGTGTCATCAAAAAAATGCAAACTGAGACAACAGTGAGATACCACTACACATCTGTCAGAATAATCAAAACCCAGAACACTAACAATGTCAAATGCTGTGGGGGGTGTGGAGCAACAGACACTCTCATTCACTGAGGAAAATGCAAAATAACACAGTCATTTTGGAACAAAGTACAGCAGTTTCTTACAAAACTAAACATAATCTAACCATATGATCCAGCAAACCTGCTCCTTGGTATTTACCAAATGAGTTGAAGCATATGTCCACATTTACTTGCAAACAATAGCAGCTTTATTCAGATTTGCCAAAGCATAGAAGCAGCCAAGATATGTTCCAGTAGATGAATGGATGAATAAATGGAAGTATATTCAGACAATGGAATATTATTCACTTCAATGAAGAAGGAGCTATTGAGCTATGAATAGACATGGAGGAAATTTAAATGCATATTGCCAAAGGAAAGAAAACAAGCTGAAAAAGCTGCATTCTTTATCTGTATTATTCTGACTATACGACATCCAAGAAAAGGCAAAATTGTGAAGACATAATAGGACGATTGGTTGTCAGGGGCTCAGGGGAAAGGAAGAATGACTAGGTGAAACACATAGGATCCATAGGGCAGTGAAACCACCGTATGTTGTGTTGCTATCATAGTGGATATATGCCATTACACAACTGTCCAGGCCCTTAGAAAGTACAACACCAAGAGTGAAGTGTAATGCAAAGTAAAGACTTTGAATGGTGACGATGTGTGATTGTAGATTACTAATTGTAACAAATAGCAAATATACCACTATGGTATGATACAATGAATACCATAGGTTAATAATGGCAGAGGTGGGTGAGGGGATGGGTGATGGTTAGACAAGAATTATCTCTGCTTCAACTCTATTTTGCTATAAACCTGAAATTGGTCTAAAAAGTAGTGTATTTTTAAAAGTAGATGACATTAAGTTACAATTTTCATTAAAGGAAAATCATGAGTTACTTACACAAATATAAAATAAATATGTGTCCAAGATTTTATTTAGGGGTCTGCATTATGGTGCTATGGGTTAAGCTGCCATCTACAACAAAGGCAACACATATAGGAGAGCCAGTGTAAATCCTGACTGCTCTGGTTATGATCCAGCTCCCTGCTGATGTACCTCAGATGGAAGTAGAAGATGACTCAAGTGCTTAGGCATCTGCCACTCACATGGGAGACCAGGATGCAGTTCCTGGCACTTGGCTTCCACCTGGCCCAGCCTCAGCCATTGTGGCTGCAGGGGGAGTTAATCAGAAGATGGAAGATCTCTCTCTCTCTCTCTCTCTCTCTCTCTCTCTCTCTCTCTGTCTCAATGTCCTTTTCTCTCTCTCCCTTTCTCTGTCATTCTTTCAAATAAATCAATCTTTAAAAACAAGATTTTATTTAACTCATTAGTTGGTAAGGGAATTGGAAAAAATATCTTAAGTTCAAAGGAAAATCTGAAGAAAGTTGTTCATGAAGGTATGTCCAAAACTTCATGAAAAATGCATACTATGAAAAAAGCTACGGGTGAATTTCAAAACTCATTTGCACCAAAATCAACTTACTTTTTAGTTCTATTTTAAAATAGCCTTATATAAGGGCATGAAAAATGCTGATACAAACTTGTTTAACAGAGGCAAAATTGGATTGTGTCTCAGTGAGTTAGGAGATTCCACAGGACCCACATTGGACAGAATTTATCTATATCTACATAGAAAATAATTATTTCTGTGGGTATGCGATACAAAATTGTACAAGAGTACTTTAAAGTTTCACTTAAGGGCCTGGAGATATGGTGAAGCAAGTTAAGCCTCTGCCTTAAGGGAGCAGGTTTGAGACTCAGCTGCTCCACTTTTGATTCAGCGCCTTGCTAATATACCTGGGAAAGCAGAGAAAGATGGCCCAAGTACTTGGGCCCCTACACCATGTGGTAGACCAGGAAGAATCTCTGGGCTCCTAGTTTTGGCCTGGCTCAGCCCTGGCCATTGCGCCATTTGGAGAGTGAACTAGAAGAAGGAAGATCAATCTCTCTCTCCCTCTTTCTTTCTTTCTTTCTTTCTTTCTTTCTTTCTTTCTTTCTTTCTTTCTTTCTTTCTCCCTCTCTCTCTGTAACTCTTTCAAAAAAGTAAAAAATAAATCTTTTTTTAAAAGCTCATTTAAAATGGAGTTTAAAAATGTTTATTTTGGTGTAAAAACTATGAAATCTACTCATAGTTTTTTAATATAATGCATTTTCATGAACTTCTTGAATACTCTGTAGTGGCTCAAAAACAATGTAATACACAAAATCTACAGATTCAGATAATTTAGATGATTTCTTTCTTTCTTTCTTTCTTTCTTCGTTCTTTCTTTCCTTTTTTTTTTTTTTTTTTTTTTTTTTTTGACAGGCAGAGTTAGTGAGAGAGAGAGAGACACAGAGAAAGGTTTTCCTTTTTCGGTTGGTTCACCCTATAAATGGCCTCCTTGGCCGGCTCACTGCAGCCAGAATGCTGCGCCTATCCAAAGCCAGGAGCCAGGTGCTTCCTCCTGGTCTCCCATACGGGTGCAGAGCCCAAGCACTTGGGCCATCCTCCACTGCCTTCCTGGGCCACAGCAGAGAGCTGGGCTGGAAGAGGAGCAACCGGGTCAGAATCCAACGCCCCAACCAGGACTAGAACCCGGGGTGCTGGTGCTGCAGGCAGAGGATTAGCCAAGTGAGCTGCGGCGCCAGCTGATTTCTTTCTTTCTTTTTCTTTTTTTTTTAAGATTTATTTATTTACTTGAAAGATTTACACAGAGAGAGAAGGAGAGGCAGAGAGAGAGGTCCTCCATCTGCTGGTTCAATCCCCAGTTGCCTGCAACAGCAGGAGCTGTGCTGATCCAAAGCCAGGAACCAGGAGCTTCCTCCAGGTCTTCCCATGCGGGTACAGGGGACCAAGGACTTGAGCCATTTTCTATTGCTATCCCAGGCCATAGCAGAGAGTTGGATTGGAATTAGAGCAGCCGCGACTCCAACCAGTGCCCATATGGGATGTCAGCACTGCAGGCAATAGTTTTACCCGCTATGCCACAGCATCAGCCCCCAGATAATTTATTTTTTTTTAATTTTTATTTGTTATTTCTTTGACAGAGTTAGACAGTGAGAGAGAGAGACGGAGAGAAAGCTCTTCCTTCCATTGGTTCACCCCCTAAATGGCTGCTACAGCCGGCACTGCACTGATCCAAAGCCAGGAGCCAAGTTCTTCCTCTTGATCTCCCAGGCAGGTACAGGGGCCCAAGCACTTGGGCCATCCTCCACTGCTCTTCCAGGCTACAGCAGAGAACTGGACTGAAAGAGGAGCAACCGGGCAGAATCCGGCATCCATATAGGATGCCTGCCGGGGCCGCAGGTGGAGGATTAACCAAGTGAGCCGTGGCGCCGCCCCCCCCCCAGATAATTTCTTAAAAATAATAGATAATTTTTTCCATTGAGAAAGCCTGTTAAAATTTTTAGAAGTTTTATTTATTTTCACTTAGCTAAAAGTGAGAGAAGGAAGGTGGGAGAGTAAGAAAAGAGAGAGAGAGAGGGAGAGAGAGATCTTCATTCCAGCTGTTAGTTCACTCCCCAAATGTCTATAACAGTTGAGCAACTAAAACATAAACAGACCAAAACTAAGATTCAGGAACTCCATCCAGGTCTCCCATGTGGGTGGCAGGGGTCCAAGTACTTGAGTCATCATCTGCCGCCTCCCAGGGTGTGCATCAGAAGGACACTGGATTGGAAGTAGCAGTGGGGACCCAATCCCAGGCACTTTGATATGTGAGAAGGGTGTCTGAAGTGAAGACTTAACCCACTACACCACAACACCTACTGCATGCTTCATAAATGTTTTTTCTATTTAAAAATCATCAACAACTTTTAATTACTTTTAAAAATCAGTGAAAAGTGTGGCAAAGCAAAGCATAACTGGGTAGGAACATGGCCAGAAGAGATAGAATTGAGATGTTAGCTCAGAAATAGCAGACGATTGGGACTGAAACAAAAAGTTCAACAAAGAGGACTTGTATTTTATCAAAGGTCCTAAATGTCATTCTGATGATTTTGTTCTTCCTATCATGTTAATGGGAATTTGTTGGAGGCTTCTGAAAAAAGATATGATATGATTAATGCTTTACTTTAAGGCTATTAATCCAAACAATCTGCAGGATGGATGGGATGCAGAAATGATTGGAAAGAACAGGTAGGAGCTGGTAAAGTAATCCAGAATTAAGGTATACTTTAAAATTTTATTATCCAGAGATTTCCTCTCTAAGAATTTCTTTGGAGACAGGCAGTATTCCAAATCCATCTTATTCTACGAAACTCACAAAGCCAGTATGCTTTATCTCTCATGGCCTTGCTCTTCAGTAATATGTAGAAAATAGAGACCCATTTTTCTTTCCAGACAGCACAGATAGTTATCTGGAGTGAAAAGTTTCATTTTCTAGCATTTTTCATTGAAACTATCACCTGATAATTACACTGAATAGAAAGTAACCATTAATCATATCTTTAATATATCAATTCATCACTGTCTACTGTGTGTGAAGCAGAAGAATTAAAATTAATCAGTCAAACTGAACCCCATCACAATTTTATGCCTGGGAAAGGATGAGCACAAGAGGCAAACCCTTCACAATGGAGAAAATATACTTGCTTCTGCTGGCAGGAGGCTGAGGCCTTTTAATCTCCTCTCCCATGGAGCCTGAGAAATTTCAACCTTGCTAGAAACACAAAGTTCTTAAATATCCTTGGACTCTCAGGGGAAGGGAGGTGGTGAGTTTAGTCATCACCTTTGCTGTGCACATGTTGCTAATCAAAGTCCAGAAGAAAACGAGTTCCCGTTTCAAAATGCAACTGCTGCTTTGTAAGCTGTCTACCCCACCACTCAAATGGCATGTCCACTTTACCAGAATGACTCACACCAAGGCTTCACTTTCTAAAGCTGGAGGGAAAAATATGTGTGATGGCGATTAGATGGAGAGACTGGATCTAAAGACTCCAGCATGAACAAGGTACATGGAGAACCCTTGCTCTGTTACCATTCTCTTCTTTACTGATTTGTACAGGGTACATCAAACAATTTCAAGGAAAAATGAGATTAAAAATATGTTTATTTTGTTGCCAAAAATTTCCAAGTTCATGCAAATGAGGAGGTCTTCAAAAAGTTTGTGGAAAATGTTCATTGTGAAAAAACTATATATGGTCTTCAAAATTCTTTTGCACCAAAATAAATTTATCGTTCAGTTCTATTTTCATGAACTTTAAAAATATTTTTTACTGGGCCGGTGCCGTGGCTCAACAGGCTAATCCTCCGCCTTGCGGCGCCAGCACACCGGGTTCTAGTCCCGGTCGGGGCGCCGGATTCTGTCCCGGTTGCCCCTCTTCCAGGCCAGCCCTCTGCTGTGGCCCGGGAGTGCAGTGGAGGATGGCCCAAGTGCTTGGGCCCTGCACCCCATGGGAGACCAGGAAAAAGCACCTAGCACCTGGCTCCTGCCATCGGATGAGCGTGGTGTGCCGGCCGCAGCGCGCCATCCGCGGCAGCCATTAGAAGGTGAACCAACGGCAAAAGGAAGACCTTTCTGTCTGTCTCTCTCTCTCACTGTCCACTCTGCCTGTTACAAAAAAAAAAAAAAGTCACACACACACAAAAATATTTCTTACTTACTTTATTTATTTGAAAACAGAGACAGATACACAGAAAGAAAATCAGAGGTCTCCCATCCATTGATTCATTTTCTAAATACCCACAACAGCCAGTGCTGAGACAAGCTGAAATCAGAAGCCTGGAACTCAGTCCAGGTCTCCCACATGGATGACAAGTGACCCAAATACTTGAATCATCAATCATTGCTTCCCATGTGTGCATTAGCAGGAAGACAAAACAGAAAGTTGAACAGGAACTCAAACCCATAAGAGGATTCGGTGGACGGCCCAAGCAGTATCTTAACTGCTTTGCCAGCCTCCCCACGGACAGTCAGCAGTATACTCATATTGATGTCATGAAAGAAACCTGTCTTATCTTCCTACCTAGAATAGAAACTCCTTGAACAAAGCATCCAGGTCTTCTACTCCTTTTAAGTCACTTTCCAAATATGGCAGCTGCTGTGTAACTGCAGGATAAACAATTTAGTGCTTGGTTGGTTACAGATTATAGATTCTTCAGAACACTTAGAAGGGGAAAAAAAGAATTCTCTTAGAGACTAAAAATGTCAAGGCACTTATTTCTAGACTTTTAATCTAGCTTATAAACCTTTACTGTATTTTACTTGGGTAGAAGAGGTTTGGCATTTTTGAGAGATATGCTTTAAGATCTTCAATGATTAACATTATAGTACATGATTTCCCTCTATAAAATTCAGAAAATTAAAAATTTGATGAGCATCACACCTTTGGCAAACTGAAAACACTCAGGTCACAGAGTTGTAGGGGTCCAGTTGCTAACTGCCCTCCTCACCGGGAAGGGCCCCACTCCAGCTGTGTATGACAAGTCAGTGCTTCTTCAACATCATGAAGTTCTGCACTCAGAATCCCCTGGGAGTAGTCATCAATCAAAAGAATAACATTAAATGCACCATATCCTAAACTTATTGAATAGCTTTATCTCTATATATCCTAACATCAAACACAATAAGCAACGTATGCTCAATAAATTTTAGATGAATGAACTAGCTTGTAGATTAATAAAGTCTCCAATGCAGGGAGGAAAACTTTTCAGAGTACTGAAGAGAGGAAGGGCAAGGGCAAGAAAAGAAGCAGCTTTGATGCCTTTGTTAGGTACAACTTTAATTTTTGCATAAATCACAGAAGTGTTTTACAAGGGTAGCTCCAAAAGTTCATGGGGAAAATTTTTTAAATCCATGTAGTTTTACTGTAATATTTATTTTTCAGGAACTTTTTGAAGATGTCTTATACTGAGTTTTGAGATAAATGCAGGAGCTCAAGCAATTGCTCTTTTCCAATTTTTATTTTCTGCAAAAACAATTAATTAAATAGCAAGTTATCAGATATTTGTCAGCCTTGGAGCAGGTTATGATTGAAAAGGAAAATTTATGCTCATAGTCAAAGACAAACCCCCAAATCATTGGAGACACTAGGCAAGTCTGACTGACACCTTCAGGAATCCTCTTAATTTCTGAGCAATCAGAACATGAAAAGTGGTTTAAAGCTGATGCATTGTTTGTGCTGACAATTTAAGACCCCCTTATTGGAAAGCTAACTTTAGAAGGGGTTGGCTATTTGAACAACCAGGTGTGGGGGCTCTATTTTGCATTTAAATGACAGCTGGGAAGATAGTTTGCAATAATTTAAAAAAAAAAAGAAGGGAGAAATTGTTTCCTGGGGGGAAATGGAAATACATACTACTAATCTAGTATGTAAGTGAAGTAAAAAGAAATGGCCCATAAAAGTGTGAAATGCTCACTAACAATAAGCTACCTATATAAATAAAGGCATGGTAATGGCAATAAAACTAGCATCTTAATTTGAGTATCTCACAGCTTGCAAAGTGCTATCACATATGGCATTTCATTTGATTTTCAGAGGTTGTTATAACATGTATTTGCACATTATACATATTTGTATAATTAATTTTTCAAAACCACAGCCAACGTCATTGTACAGATATCATTTTTATAATAGTATTCCACATATTCATTGTTTTCCTTTAAATCATGTCTTCTAGTATGGATCTATTATAGTTTTCAGACTATGAACTGTTACTTCTTAGATCTTATTGGAAAATGTATAGCATGAACTACACCCTGAAAAACTCAGGTTGCAGCCCAAATTCCCAAAATCATAAACTTTAAACTTTTATGGAATTAGAGTTACTGTTATAATTAGTTAAGATCAGGTCTTTAATGTGAACCTTATTCCATAGGCCAGGTGTCCTTATATAAAGCAGAAATTTGGGCACAGAAACATGCACAAAGGGAAATACCATGTGAAGAGGAAGGCAGAGATCAGGATGAGGTTTCCACCCAGCAAACCACTAGAAGCTGGGGAAGATGTATGGAACAATTTCTTTCTTACATCTCTCAGAAGAAACCAACTCCAGTAAGGTAACAACATTCACCCTGTTCTTCCAGCCTCCAGAATTGTGAGAAACAAAATTTCTGTTGTTTAGACCACCCGGATTCTGTTGTTTTGTTAAAGAAGCTGTAGCAAACTAAGACAGTTGGTGAAATTCCTGGTACTTTAAGAATAATAGAGATATGTCTAAGATACGGAGTATGAGAATTTAAGAAAATATACTAGGAGCTGGAGCTGTGGCATAATGGGTAAAGCTGCCGCCTGCAATGTCAGCATCCCATATGAGTGCTGGTTCGAATCCCGGCTGCTACACTTCCCATCCATCTCTATGCTATGGCCTGGAAAAGCAGTAGAAGATGGCTCAAGTGCTTGGACCCCTGCACCCATGTGGGAGACCTGGAAGAAGCTCCTGGCTCCTAGCTTCGGATCAGTTCAGCTCTGACCATTGCGGCCATTTAGGGAATGACCAGCAGATGGAAGACTTCTCTCCCCCTCTCTCTCTCTCTTTCTCCCTCTCGCTCTCTTTGCCTCTCTGTAACTCTGCCTTTCAAGTAATAAATAAACAAATCTTCTTTTAAAAAAGTATACTTAAAAAGAACTCCCATTTCATCATCCAATAGAGTGAAGTCTGTCTTCCCATGGATACTTTAGCTCCTTGTGTTCACTCTTGGTGGAAGCTCATGTGTCCAGTGGTCCTTGGGTGTGTAATATTGACACCACCCTCTGCTTTCAATCTATGCATCTGGCCATCTGGCTGAGATCTCTTCCCAAGGTCGAGGGAATGAGTACAAGCAGTTTACTTCCCAGCTTTGCACTTTACCAAGTATTTGTTCTTTGACAAACTACTTAGTTTCCTGATTTATAAGAGGAGGCTAAGGAATGGTATTTATTTATCTATTTCTTTGAAACACAGAGTGACAGAGAAATAGAGAGGAAGGGAGAGATGGGGGCTGGTGCTGGGAAAGAGATAGAGTTGGATTTTCCATGCATTACTTCACTTTCCAAATGGCAACAACAGCCAGGGCTGAATCAAGCTGCAATCAGGATTCAAGAATTCAGGCTCTCATATTGGGCCATATTCTGCAACTTTTCCAGGCACATTAGCAAGAAGTGGAATCAGAAGAGGAGCAACAAAGACTTGAACCAGCACTCCAAGATGAGACGCTGATATTGTAGGTGGTAGCTTAACCTGTTGTGCCACAACCCCAGCACCTGTAGCACAAGGTGTCTGTGAGCTATAATAAGGTAATGTGTCACTGCTTTTCCCTGATTCAGTATTGAAAGCTGCCACATAGAAAAGGAATAGAATAAAATTGTCTACTTTTCTGCAACCTCAGATATTTTTTAAGTTTTATTATTCCTTTAAAAAGCAGAGTTACAGAGAAAGAGGCAGAGAGAGAAAGACCTTCCATCTGCTGGTTCACTCCCCAGATGGCCTCAATTACCAGAGCTGAGCAATCTGAAGTGAGGAGCCAGCAGCTTCTTCCAGGTCTCCCACCTAGGTGCAGGGGCCCAAGGACTTGGGCTATCTTTTGGCCATAGCAGAGAGCTGAATCAGAGGTGGAGCAGCCAGGACTTGAACCGGCACCCATATTGGGTGCTGCCACTGCAGTAGGCAGCTTTAACCTCTACACCACAGTGCAGGAACTGGCCCCAGCCTCAGATTTTTTAATATAAGTTTTTTTTTTTTTTGACAGGCAGAGTGGACAGTGAGAGAGAGAGACAGAGAGAAAGGTCTTCCGTTGCCGTTGGTTCACCCTCCAGTGGCTGCCGCGGTCGGCGCGCTGCGGCCGGCGCACCGCGCTCTTCCGATGGCAGGAGCCAGGTGCTAAGTGCTTTTTCCTGGTCTCCCATGGAGTGCAGGGCCCAAGCACTTGGGCCATCCTCCACTGCGCTCCCGGGCCACAGCAGAGGGCTGGCCTGGAAGAGGGGCAACCGGGACAGAATCCAGTGCCCCGACCGGGACTAGAACCCGGTGTGCCGGCGCTGCAAGGCGGAGGATTAGCCTGTTGAGCCACGGCGCCGGCCCTAATCTAAGTTTTTAATCCCCTTTTTTCAACTTTTATTTAATAAATAGAAATTTTCAAAGTACAGCTTTTGAATTATAGCTGCTTTTCCCCCCATAAACTCTCTCCCACCCACAACCATCCCATCTCCCACGCCCTCTCCCATCCCATTCTTCATCAAGATTCATTTTCAATTATCTTTATATACCGAAGATCAACTTAGTATACTAAGTAAAGATTTCAACAGACTGCACCCACACAGACACACAAAGTATAGAGTACTGTTTGAGTAGTACTTTGCTTTTCCTCAGCCTTCCTCTTAGTAAAATGCTATTTATCATGCTATTTTCATTAATGTTGGTTTATTTGGCATGGTTTGGGATGGTGCATGTTCTCATTAGCTCATTCATGGTACTAACAGCCCCGTGGGCTGTCTATTCCAGCTTGTCCCACCAAATCTTTGCTCCACCCTTGTCTACCTGGCTTTGTGCACCACAGGAGGGTATTCTCAGGGCTGTTTGCTCAAGCTGCCTTCTCAGCTTGACAGGAGACTATAGGGTTGGACCTGAGAGAGACAGGGATATGGATTCCCTGCACCACCCTCCACACTCTCTCTAAGCCAGGCAATGGTTTCTACAGTGGCTATGCTCCTCTCAGATCACCCTTAGCTCCTGTCCAAAAACACCTTTCCTAATGCTAATGCCCTCATCAAATTCCAGCAATACCATTTCTCCCCCTTCTCCTTTAAGTCAGGGTAGTGGCATGAACAAATGTAACAATTATTCTTTAATGCTTCACTCTCAAAAATGGAAAAAAAAATTTGCTCTATTGCTGATCCCTCAATGTTTCATTATCCTTGAACCTTTCTGCACCTCTGTAAATAGTCCTTTGAGTGAAAAACATTTAGGCTCACTGAGTGTGTCATTTCTTGACTGCCAGGACTTTGAGACTCTGCTCCAAGAAACTCAGCCACCAACCCAAACTTCCATCTCTCCTTTCTTACAATCTCCTTTCTAACCTGTGTTTTTCTTTAGTTGACTTCTTTATTTATCTTTTTGTTTTCTCTTCTAAATTGCATGTTAATAATGTTCACTGAAGAAATCCCTGTATGCTCTTTTCAATATGATCAGATTCCCCATTGCTTCCCATCTTTTCAAACAATATTTGAAAAAATTCTAATTCTAAATTCTGAGTGCAAATTTATTTTTTTCATTTTAACATCCAGTTTCCTTATTTTCCTTGCTATTGCTGTTTGGATGACATTTGGTGATTGATAACTATGTTCAGCCTGTGAATACTTTTTGTTTATCTATGTCATCTTATATCGCAAGTATGACCAACATGGGTGGCTGGGATGGACTCATGGAAACCCTAGGTTTCTCTGGGCTTCTGTTCTAGTGAAATCCATGGAAAATCTTCCACTTCATCTCTTTGAAGTTTACAAAAGTTTCAGAGTGAGTTGTACCTATGCACAAAAACCTTGATGCAGCCCCATGCAACCTAGCTCATTACCTTGTTTTTCTGGAAAACTGTGATAAGAAGCATTTTTATGTGTGTGGCAGTTTTATCTGAGTTGTCCTTTTCTTATGGAGACTCATTTTACTCTTGAAAAATGTTTAAAGAAAATGTGGCAGGTGCTGAGGGGCCAATAATCTGGAATATGTGTCAGATGCATGACAGTTTAATTCTGGATATACCAGCATAAACCAGCCTCTTCACCTCCCCAAATCCCCAGGGCTCAGAAGTCAAGGCTCCCTACAGGTCTGTCCATGACACCCAGCAAGTTTCCACTTTTCTTTCTCTGCCCTGATAATTTGTCTGAAAGAGAATGGCCACTTTGGTACAGGTGCTGCAGTAACAGAAGAGGCTTCCTCTTCCAGCCAGGGAAGCTTTGCCCTTCTCTGCTTGGTTCCTTCCATAGTGACTTGAACAGGAACTTTGAATGGTAGGAAAGAAATCCTCCTGGTTTTGTAACTCATTTTTGGATGTGAGCATTTTTGTGCTGATGCTTACAGTCTGGATCTAACCACACAACTGTGGTAGCATAAAAAATAAAATACTAAGTTGGTCAAATACTTCTTACAGACACCACTGCCCTCTGCCCCCAGATACCCTGGGTCTTTCCTTCCTTCCTCATCAATGTATTAAGCATGGTGTGTTTGGTCAACCTGGAATAAAGTGCCACACTTCTTTCAGTAATTATTCTGCTACATAATCTCCTGACATTTGGCATGATTTCCTTCTCACTGAGACATAACCAAACACACTAATCATTCTTGGATGCCTCTGTGCTTGGAAAAAGGGACTGTCTCAAGAAAGGATAAATTGGTTCCAGCCACCCAGCCTTCAGTAACATGTCCTTTGCAGCAGACTCTGAAAACAAATACTGCAATTAGACTTAGTCACCTCTCATTCTCTTTTCATTGGTGTTGACACTGTCAGTCAATCACTCAAGAATTCACATGTGGGGCCAGCGCTGTGGTGTAGAGGGTAAAGCCATTGCCTGCAGTGCCAGCATCCTGTATGGGCTCCAGTTTGAGTCCCGGCTGCTCCACTTTCTATCCAGCTCTCTACTATGGCCTGGGAAAGCAGTGGAAGATGGCCCAAGCCCTTGGGCCCTTGCACCCACATGGGAGACCTGGAAGAAGCTCCTGGCTCCTGGCTTCGGATCAGCGCAGCTCCGGCCATTACTGCCAATTGAGAAGTGAACCATCAGATGGAAGACCTCTCTCTCTCTCTCTCTGCCTCTCCTCTCTCTGTGTAACTCTGACTTTCAAATAAATAAATAAATCTTTAAAAAACATTAGAAAAAAAAACAAATAGGAGACAATTCTCTCCTCTCCCCAGTTAGACATAACTGGTACATTTGCTATCATTGACAAAAAGAATACAAAGATTACTTTTCCTGTTTTGGTCTCTTTTGGTTCAAGTATGTTGTTCTCCTTTTGCTTCCTATGTGGCAGATGGTAGACAGATATATAAACAGATAGATAATTATTAGATAAGCAATAGATGGAAGAAACATCATAGATAGATTGACAATATGTGTTTGTCTATTATTTATCAAGTTGGTTCTAGTTCTGCTCTCTTCCTCTTTGCTTTTATTTTGCAGGTTTATTTTTTTCCTTTCTAGTTTCCTCCTATGGAGGGCCCTTGCTATTTTCCCATTTCTTTATCTTGCCACCTACTTTCTCTTTCCCATTACACAGCTTAAAAATGGCCAGCATCTTTAGGGGGAGCCGTAATGCACAGTACAATGCAAAATATATTTTCCCAGGGGACAATAATAACTTGATGGGGCCTCATTGTAGGGAGAGGTCAGAAAAGATGTGAGGCAATTTGGGTTTCAGCAAATATCAGTCTGTCAGGTCCTTGCTGTTGTCTTAAAAATAGTTCCCACATATCAGGACATATTTTAGAGCTAACTTAAAAGCACATTTGCTTGTTCAGAGCATCTCTTATGGGGTTGAAAATGCTGAGGCTGTGGAAAGCAAAGTTGGGAGTGTTTATTTGTAACTTGCACTTACTCCAGATTTCCCTCAGGGAATGACTTAGCAGCAATTTAAGCCCAAAGAGAAAAATGGGTACTTTTTCCCACTCTTGCAAGATTTGGCTCTACACCTTCTCATATGGATAACAAGTAAAAGAGAAGGTGAATTAGTAACTAAAATCTACACTTTTATTTTCAGTAGCACCAAGAGACTTTCTCAGTGTTAAAAGTCAGCACATCTTAACCATACCTCTGTCTCTCAATTACTTTGTATCTAAATTCATGTACTTTTCATATTCGGGCCTATTGATATCTATGATGAGAAAAAGCGCTTGAGTGTTACATTTTAAAAATATTGGCATTTAGGTTTGTGTGAGGTCTTAAGAAACATATAAACTCTGCTACACTTCGATCTTTATTTTATTTTTAAAAATTTTATTTATTTTTACTTGAAAGAGTTACACAGAAGGAGGAGAGGCAGAGAGAGAGAGAGAGAGAGAGGTCTTTCATCCTATGGTTCACTCCCCAATTGGCTGCAGCAGCCGGAGCTGTGCCAATCTGAAGCCAGGAGCCAAGAGATTCCTCCAGGTCTCCCACGTGGGTGCAGGGGCCCAAGGACTTGGGCCATCTTCTACTGCTTTCCCAGGCCGCAGCAGGGAGCTGGACAGGAAGTGGAGCAGCCGGGTCTCTAACTGGCGCCCATATGGGATGCCAGTGCTTCAAGCCAGGGCATTAACCTGCTGCGCCACAGTGCCAGCCCCATCAATCTTTTCTATTTGTGTACTAAGTGACAATAAATATTACAGTTTTGTTTGTAACTGCTACAAAGGCAAGAAAGAGGTTGGAGTAGAAGAGATAAACTCAGTGACATGGAGAAAATTGTGAAAGAATAAGCAGAATAAGCACTTGACTCTGCTGCTGATTCTGGCTTCTTGTAGACACTAGAAGGCAACAGTGGTAGCTCAAGTAATTGGGTCCCTAATACTCCTGGGCGAGGGCCTGGATTGAGTTTCTTACTCTCAGCTTTGGCTCTAGCCCTGACCCAGATACTGAAGGTATTGGAGGAGTGAACCAGTGGCTGTAAGTGCTCTATCACTATATCTAACTTTCCACCTCAAATAACTAAATTTTAAAAATTTAAAAGAAAGTTTGTATCTTCCCAAACAATTTGAATGTCATAAATTTCTGTATAACTGCAAAAGGCTATTCTTGTTATTATCATTCATATTCAGGAGTTTAGGAGTCAAGCAGGTCACAACAGAGCAATGAGGCCTTGTACTCAGGTTTGTGGACTTGAGTTTGAGGTGACGGTTAATAAGGACAGTGATAGGAGAGAGTTAATGGTTAAACCAAAAGCACAAATTGTTGTGTTAATCATAACAATAAAATTGGGTGATCCCTACAGGTCCACGACATCACTTTTGATATGAAGTCACTCAAGGTTCACAGAAAAACCCATGGGAAGGCACTTTTATTATTTCAATGAACCATTGTGGCCAGGTTTGTGACCATAAATCCAAGTCCTGGACACAACCTGTTTACACAAATTCCCATTTGTACAATGCTGGACACTTCTTTTTGTGTGGGCTTTCATGGCTGTGTTAGCTTTCTATCATGGATGCAACAAATTACCACAAATGCACAGTCTTAAATAACAACAGCTGTGTTACCTTAGTCTGCAGGCTCTAGGAAAGAATCTATTTCCTCACTTTCACTAACACCTGGATAGCACCTACATTCCTCAGCCCATGCTCTTGCTCCATCTTCAAGTTTAGCAGTGTAGCATCTTATCTCCCTCCTACCCACTTAATTCCTCTTAAGACTGTCATTATAATACCAGATTCACCTGGATAGCCCTGGTTAATGTCCCTTTCTCAATACCCTTGCTTTTATCACATCTGCAAAAGGATCTTAGTAAATAATGCACTCAACAGATTCTGAGGATTTGCAAAGGACATTTTTGGGGGACACATTATTCTGTCTACCACAAGAGATAACCTTGGGGGGGGGACATAGTACCTACCTCATAAAGGCATTGAACCGGACAGGGATGCCCACTCTCACCACTGCTATTCAATATAGTTCCGGAAGTTTTAGCCAGAGCCATCAGGCAAGAAAAAGAAATTAAATGGATACAAATTGGGAAAGAAGAAGTCAAACTATCCCTCTTTGCAGATGATATGATTCTTTATTTAGGGGATCCGAAGAACTCTATTAAGAGACTATTGGAACTCATAGAAGAGTTTGGCAAAGTAGCAGGATACAAAATCAGTGCACAAAAATCAACAGCCTTTGTATACACAGGCAATGCCACGGCTGAGGAAGAACTGCTAAGATCAATCCCATTCACAATAGCCACAAAAACAAACAACACCTTGGAATAAACTTAACCAAGGACGTTAAAGATCTCAACGATGAGAATTGCAAAATCTTAAAGAAAGAAATAGAAGAGGATGCCAACAAATGGAAACATCTTCCATGCTCATGGACTGGAAGAATCAATATGATCAAAATGTCCATTCTCCCAAAAGCTATTTATAGATTCAATGTGATACTAATCAAAATACCAAAGACATTCTTCTCAGATCTGGAAAAAATGATGCTGAAATTCATATGGAGACACAGGAGACCTCGAATAGCTAAAGCAATCTTGTACAACAAAAACAAAGCCGGAGGCATCACAATACCAGATTTCAGGACATACTACAGGGCAGTAGTTATCAAAACAGCATGGTACTGGTACAGAAACAGATGGATAGACCAATGGAACAGAATGGAAACACCAGAAATCAATCCAAACAGCTACAGCCAATTTATATTTGATCAAGGATCCAAAACCAATCCCTGGAGTAAGGACAGTCTATTCAATAAATGGTGCTGGGAAAACTGCATTTCCACGTGCAGAAGTATGAAGCAAGACCCCTACCTTTCACCTTACACAAAAATCCACTCAACATGGATTAAAGACCTAAATCTATGACCCAACACTATCAAATTATTAGAGAACATTGGAGAAACCCTGCAAGATATAGGTACTGGCAAAGACTTCTTGGAAAAGTCCTCAGAAGCACAGGCAGTCAAAGCCAAAATTAACATTTGGGATTGCATCAAATTGAGAAGTTTCTGTACTTCAAAAGAAACAGTCAGGAAAGTAAAGAGGCAACAGACAGAATGGGAAAAAAAATATTTGCAAACTCTGCAACAGATAAACGGTTGATAACAAGAATCTACAAAGAGATCAAGAAACTCCACAACAAAGAAACAAACAACCCACTCAAGAGATGGGCCAAAGACTTCAATAGACATTTTTCAAAAGAGGAAATCCAAATGGCCAACAGACATGAAAAAAATGTTCAAGATCACTAGCAATAAGGGAAATGCAAATCAAAACCACAATGAGGTTTCAGAATGGCTCACATTCAGAAATCTACCACCAACAGATGCTGGCTAGAATGTGGGGAAAAAGGGACACTAACCCACTGTTGGTGGGAATGCAAACTGGTAAAGCCACTATGGAAGTCAGTCTAGAGATTCCTCAGAAATCTGAATATAACCTTACCATACAACCCAGCCATCCCACTCCTTGGAATTCACCCAAAGGAAATTAAATTGGCAAATAAAAAAGCTGTCTGCACCTTAATGCTTATTGCGGCTCAATTCACAATAGCTAAGACCTGGAATCAACCTAAATGTCCATCAACAGTAGACTGTATAAAGAAATTATGGGATATATACTCTATAGAATACTATACAGCAGTCAAAAACAATGAAATCAGGTCATTTGCAACAAAATGGAGGAATCTGGAACACATCATGCTGAGTGAAATAAGCCAGTCCCAGAGAAAAAAATATCATATGTTCTCCTTGATCGGACAACTAACCGAGCACCAAAAAAGAAACCTGTTGAAGTGAAATGGACACTATTAGAAGCAGTAACTTGATCAGCCCTTGTCCTGACTGTTGATGTACTACTTAATACTTTAACCCTTTTAGTATTTTTTTTTGTTCTACTTAATACCATTGGTTGAACTCTGTAATTAAAACACAATTATTCTTAGATGTTTACGTTTAACTGAAAAGTGATCTTTGTTAAATGTAAGAGTGGGAATAAGAGAGGGAGGAGATGTACAATTTGGGATATGCTCATGCTGACTTGCCCCAAATGGTAGAGTTAGAATTGTGTCAGGGGATTCCAATTCAATCCCATCAAGGTGGCGTACCAATGCCATCTCACTAGTCCAAGTGATCAGTTTCAGTTCACAATTGATCATACTGATTTAAAATACCATCTTTCAAAAATGTAACACAGTATTTTGAATTATATCCTGGAATAGAGAAAGAACATCCATGGAACAACTAGTAGAATCAGAGTAAAATCAGTTTCTTAGTTTTGACAAATGCACCATGGTAAGGTAGGACTAAATATGATGAGGAGTGCATGGGAACTCTGTCTTGCCTATGAAACTTTCTTATACATCTAAAGTTATTCCCACATAAAATTTAATTTTAAAAATATGGTCTTTCCTTTTTCTGTGATAGTGCCATATTGTTTCAAGTGTTGCTTGCTTTGGGATAGCATAATGCCCTATCATAGTGGTTTGGCTTAGACCCAAGCCCTTTTTTATCCCTTTGTCCAAATGTTCTTCCTGACACTGGTATGACTGTCTCCCTATCATACTATTTAAGAAAGAGAGAAAAAATAAAGCCACCCTTGAGAAGTGAATCTGAACCCTTGCAGTTTCTATTTCCCTTTGCTGTTTCATTTTTCTCCTTAGCATTCATTACTATTGAGTACACTGCCCATGACTCTCATTTATCTTACTTATTCAATACCTCCACCAGCATAAGGGTCAGGATCATTATTTGTATCTGTTTTGTTCATTGCTGTATTCCCAGCAACCAGAATCATGCTCCGTAAATATACACCAAATGAATGATTGGATAGATTATAACCACTCTGATTTAAGTGGAATGTGTGTACCCAGCACACTGCATCACCCACAGCAGACACTTAATGGACATCAATCTTAAATATAAGGAAGCAGTGGCACAAGAAGATGTGATTACAGCACCAAGACGTCACATGCTTCACAGGTGCCCCTTGTAGGGACTGAAAAGCAGGCCTGCTGAGATCAGGAATTAGCACACCTGCCTTCTGATGCAAAGGTTCACATCCAGCCAGGCAAGTGCTGCAACACGTGCCTTCCTCTGGTTTCCAGGACTGCTCGCTCGCTCTCTCTCTCTCTCTCTCTCTTAGATTTTATTTATTATTTATTTGATATGTAGAGGTACAGACAGAGAGAGGGAGAGACAGACAGAAAGGTCTTCCATCTGCTGATTCACTCCCCAAATGGCCACAATGGCTGAATCCAGGCCCATCCAAAACCAGGATCCAGGAGTTTTTTCCAGGATTCCCACGTGGATGCAGGGAATCAAGCAGATGGACCATCTTCTACTGTTTTCCTAAACTATAGCAGAGAGCTAGATCAAAAGTGAAGCAGCAGGGACTTGAACTGGATCCCGTATGGGGATGCTGGCAACACAGGCAGATTAACCCACTGCATCACAGCACTGGCCCCCGTTTTCACTTTTCTAAGGGAGGCAAAGTAGAGCTTACTACATAACAAGAAATGTTTTCAAATGGCTTCCTAATAGCCATTGGTGCTAAACTTAACTAAAACCCATTTAAAGAAGCCTCATCCACTAAGTGACCAGCCACCATGACTCACTGAGAGTGCTTTAAGTACTTAGGAGAAAAGGCAAGAATAGATGAAGTAAGCAATGTAGCAACACAGAATCCCACTACTCCATTGCTTCCTGCTGACTCAATTCAGACCAATCCAAAAAATATTTACTGTGGAATGATTACATTCTCTGCACTATACTAGGTAGTTTTAGGCCTGAAGAGAGAAACCTAATTGGAATACAAAGGAATGCACAAGACAAATGACATCATTTGGTCCACCATGTTTAGGAAGGCAGTGATGGAGTGCCTGTTCTGGCAGGACAGAAATCCCCAAGGATTACCCTTCCCAAAGAAGAGACTCCATGCATTCTTCCTGCAGACTCCCAGGTGGGGCCCTGATGAGTTCAGTGGAAGCTTATCCTTAAGACATATTTGATAATATCACTTCTGAAACTCATCTATGGCCTCTGTAATATTACTAGAACGCAGAAAGAGTATCCTCGGTCCCCACAACTTTAAGAGATTAAATCAAATCATAATGGGCGAAAAGGGAGAAAGATTATCTGGCAAGTAAATGTCTTTGAATCTCTCTTCTTTCATTGTAATTTTTTTTATTTTTAAAGATTTTTATTTGAGAGGTAAGGTTAGAGAGAGAAAGGGAGAGACAGAAAGAAAGGTCTTCCATGTGCTGGTTCACTTCCCAAATGGCCACTTCACCCAGGGCTGGGCTAATCTGAAGCCAAGAGCCTGGAGCTTCTTCCAGGTCTTCCACATGGGTGCAGAGGCCCAAATCCTTGGGCCATCATTCACTGCTTTCCTAAGCCATAGCAGAGAGCTGGGACGGAAGAGGAGCAGCTGGGACTTGAACCGGCAGCCATATGGGATGACAGCACCACAAGTGCAAGCTTAGCCTCCTATTCCACAGTGCTGGATCCCTTCATTGTAATTTAAAAAATACAATGAACAAAGTGCAAGCCTGAAAGCCATAAAACATTGTGTTTGTATAAGCTTATTATAGGTTGAAAGAGAAATCACTGGGTTTTTGTTGTTGTTGTTGTTATCCTTTTCACCATTAACTTCCTTCACTCATCCTCCTTTCATCCCTGCTTTTTTCTTTCCATTTTATTCTCCCCACTTCCTCCCTCCTACTTACTGTATACAAGATCCCTATATTGGTACCAAAGATGAATCCAGACCATTGGAGGCAAAATCTATATCCTCATGTATTGATTTATTCATTTAAAACTTTTATGAGTGTCTGTGATATGCAAGTATTTTATATCATATAGTATAGAGTTACTAAATAAATCATAGCCATTTATGAGAACCAATATGGTGTAGTTGGAAGAGCAGGCTCTTTGCTGTCAGATGATGCTGAACTTGAGTTTCTCTCTTCTACTACCTTCTTGGAGAGCCTACAAAATGTTCCTGTATCAAATAAATGAAAGGAATATATTTACCTTCATGCATTACTGAAAACAGAGTATGCTAGGTGACTTAGTGTCATCCAAAGGAGAGGTAACATACATTGATAGAATTCAGATCAGAACGTTTACACTTTAACTGTGGAGATGAGATGTGAAACATGGTACTTTCCTTTAGATACTATCAGAATATCACTCTAAAACTGGCTGCATTTTATCCTCACAGGAAAAGATTGAGACAACCTGACTTATCAGAATGAGCCAGTGTACAAGGAGGTCTGCTGCTAAAGGTTGTAAGAGCTGCTGGCCAACCTCAGAGCTCAGCAGGTCCATCATTCCCAGTTCTCCTTCCAGGCTTAGTGAATAAGATGAGGATCTGGCTTACAACTTAGAAAACAAAACAGGGCTCCAAGAATACAACAAACACGAGATAGACCATTAGAGTACAAGCAGATACAAGGTCAGGTGGGAGATCAAAAGCCGAGGATGACTAAAACCACTTTCCTTTCTTTGCTTTATTCTTCTGAGTTTCTTGCTAGCTCATGTGCAGGCTTGCTCCTTTACAATCTGGTCTTTAGAGATGCCCCACAAACCAACCTCTAAAGTGAATGGAGCCAGAATTCTAGGGCCAGGAAAAAAGGTCCCCCCAGAAATCCATGAAGTAAACCTTGAGGTAGCTCTTCTTAATCATTGTTTGGCCACTGTGCAAATTTGGAGACTAGCAGAAATCAGTATAACACTATTTGGTTTTGCATATTCTTGTAATAACTGTTTTCCAATGATAAACAGGGTCTTCCATTCAAATGCCAGAAAACTAGGATGAATTCAATAAATATTCATTTATTGAGCCATTATTTTGGAAGTCTAAAGTATCTCTTAAAGTTCAGTTAATCTGTTAATTTGCCTTTAATATTTAATAAAACTTTTATGTGTTCTTAATAACCAAACATTGAAATTTATATAAAAACAGTATTAATTTAAATGTGATATAGCACAATTGTTTTAACAGACCCTATAAGTGTTATTATGTATATCTGGGGATTGAGCAAAAAAAATTACTATGATTGAGTTAAGCGTATTTGGAGCATTTAAAACTCTTATAAAAATGTAGAAGGGAAATAAAGCTTTTTAAACATATTAAATTTTCTTTTTGAACATTTTTCAGTTGTGTTAAATCAACACAATTTAAAAAGGCTATGAATACTTAAGCAGATGATGTAATATAATAAATGGAAAATATATAGTTCCTTTTTACAGAATATTATTTCAATACTTAATTCATCATTTACCATTTTGACAGAGAGCTTCAATATGAATCTAAACTCCAATTCACAATGCACAAACCATATCTATTTATTACAATGTTGTGTCATTTGTCACTTTTATGGAATTCAGTGTATTTTGTAGGCTGTAAAATGGGCTAGAGTGATTCAAGAATGATCTATGCCATCATTATTCCTCATTTCTAGTGCTTGAGCTGTATCTACTCTCCCCAACAGGCTTGATTTATTGAGTGAATAAATAATAATATGCTTCAATAATGTATATCTATTGAGATTTCATTAGCTGTCCAAGAGATACTATCCTGATTTTAAATAATTGAAACACACAAGTGATGGAATCCAATGGACTTGAGATGATTGGGATATAAATATTTACTAAAGCAGAGTGATGGAAGGAAAATACTTTCAGAATATATTGAAACAAATGGACACACTAAAATAATGGTAAATGTTCTTTGTCAAAGTATAGAGATTTAGAAGTTTGTCCTCTAAAAATAGAAAAGGCAGCTTAGCATGAAAGGTGAGTAAATTTAATTTTTTTTTTTTTTTACTCCCAGACTGTTTCCCAACTTTCAGCTGACTCATTCTTAAAAATGTATTGTAGAGATGGGGGTTTGCTACACTGAGTAAGATACCATTTGGGGCACCTGTATCTCACTAACTGGAGTGCCTGAGTTCAAGTCCCAACTCCATTCCATAGACAAGCTTCCTGTGAGCAGCATGCGATGACTAAAGTAATTGAGTCCCTGCCACTCACATAGGAGACACGGATTGAGTTCTGGATTCCTGGGGCTTTGACTTAGCCCAACCCCAATTGTTTCAGGCATTTGGGTAGGGAATCAACAGATGAGAAATTCTGTGTGTGTGTGTATGTGTGTGTGTGTGTGTGTGTGTTTCTCCTTTTTTTCTTTCAAATAAAATTAAAATATTTTCAATATACCTATATTATAGAATTTACTAATAAATTTCTAAGCCAACTCGGTACTGAGCCCCAAAGTCCAATAAAGTAAGGCCTAGGGAGTGAGGCATATTATTCTCCTAAAGGCTAACATTTTTATCATCTGCAAGTTGAGGTGATTCAATTCCTGAATTAAATGAATTTTGTGCCCTCAGTTAAATATTTTATAATTCTCTTTGTATAACGTACATGTGATGAAATAAGTTTAAATGTATAGTCGAAAATGAAGGTTCAATGTTGTTTGCAAAATTGCTAGAGTTATTTGTATCAGAAGTCATTATGGCAGGTGCAATTTAGATTGTTTATAAAGATAAACCTACTAAAATTGTTAACATCCCCCAGCTGGCATTTTTTGGCTGAAAAGGAATTTTGAGAAGGAGAATTTTTCTTCTCTAAAATAGACTTGGAACTTCCTCCCTTCTAATTGGAAAAAAAAAAATCGTCCAACATGTGATGAAGAAGTGCTAAAGAAGAACATGTATTTCTTCTGTAAAAAGCCAACTGAAAAGCTTCTCCTCTGGAACCAGGGGTTGACGAGTCCAAAATATGATCAATTGTTGCTGAAGAGGTGACAAATCATCAGCAAATGTTTGTGGGTGTGTGTATGTGCATAAGTGGGGTTATGTGTGGATGTGGTGGATGTGTGTGTGTGTGTGTGTGTATTTTACTTGGGCAAATTTGGAGAAACATTATGAGAGTTGACATGGACTGGGGACATATATCCCTGTTCCCCTTAAAAAACAAACAAGTCTTCTCCCCTCCTGTCTGTTCCCATGTCAGATGGATGAAAAGAGGGGGCCAATGTTGTGGCATAGTAACATAAGCCTCCGCCTGTGGCACCAGCATCCCATGTAGGCGCCAATACAAGTGCCGGCTGCTCTTCTTCCAACCAAGCTCTCTGCTAATGGCCTGGGAAAGCAGTAAAAGATGGCCCAAGCCCTTGGACCACTGCAATCATATGGGAGACCTGGAAAAAGCTCCTGGCTCCTGGCTCCTGGTTCCTGGCTCCTGGCTTCAGATCAGCCCAGCTCCAGTCATTGTGGCCATTTGGGGAGTGAATCGATGGATGGAAGATTCTCTCTCTCTCTCTTTCTCTGTCTCTCTCTCTCTCTCTCTCTTTCTCTCTCTCCCTCCCTCTCCTTCTCCCTCTCCCCCCACTTTCTCTCCCATGTGCATGTGAGCACACACACACACACACACACGCATTTCCTGCTATCTATTACTCTGCCTCTCAAATAAATAAATAAACCTTTTAAAAAAAAACAGTGGATAGTAAGATAGTTGAGCTGCCCAGGAGCCTCTCTGATTAGATAGGTCAGAATTGTGATTCACATGGAGCTTGGGGAAGCAGTAAGAGGTGGAGCCTGTAGATCTAGTAAGGAAATATACCAGATGTAGAGGAGCAGACAGAATTGTGCTGCACAGATAAGACACCAAAGAGGAAAGAGTGGAAGTTGTGAACTCCCAAAGTCTTCCTTAGAATTTCCTACATGATGTGACTATGAGATCACTGCTGTTCACATGAAAAGGAAGACTGCATTGGGACAGTTCATGGATCCTGTCATTACCTGAGGTGTAAGGCTCCTCACCAAAGGGTCAGTGAGGATAAATCTTACTAATTCAGGTCTGCACTGAAGCTCAGCAGGGTAAACTGCTGCCTGCACCCAGTGTGAGAGCTCCAGTTTGCATCCCAGCTACTCCGATTTCAATCCAGTTCCCTGGTAATGCCTTGGAAGGCAGTAGAAGATGGCCCAGGTACTCAGGCCCCTGCCACCCATACAGACAATCCAGATGGGATTTCTGGTTCCTATCTTTGGCCTGGCCCAACGCTGACTATTGTGACCATTTGTGGATGGAACGTCTCTTTCTCTCTGTCCCTCCCTCTCTCTCTGTCACTCTCCCTTTCAAATAAATAAAATAAACCATATATATAATATATATATATTTCACATATATATATATATATATATATAAATGTAAATATATAATTAGCCCAACAAACATTTGCTGATACTAGCTGGACTCATTACTTTAAGACATTATTATGAGCCAGCGCTGTGGCTCAATAGGCTAATCCTCCGCCTGTGGCGCCGGCATCCCGGGTTCTAGTCCTGGTCTGGGCAATGGATTCTGTCCCGGTTGCCCCTCTTCCAGGCCAGCTCTCTGCTGTGGCCCAGGAGTGCAGTGGAGGATGCCCCAAGTGCTTGAGCCCTGCACCCACATGGGAGACCAGGAGAAGCACCTGGCTCCTGGCTTTGGATCAGCGTGATGCGCCAGCCGCAGCACGCCGGCCGCGGTGACCACTGGAGGGTGAACCAATGGCAAAAGAAAGTCCTTTCTCTCAGTCTCTCTCTCTCTCATTGTCCACTCTGCCTGTCAAAAAAAAAAAAAAAAGACATAATAGGAGTGTTTGCATTAGCATATGGTCACACCTGTTCCTTTTCTTCTAGGAGCTTTGGAAGGTGTTTGCGCACTGCAATTGCCTTGCTTCTGTAACCTAATGGAAACGATATACTCCATAGTTCCTGATGATCTGATGACTCAGGCTTGAATGGAGATGAGGTAGAGGGAAGCAGAGTATGGTGGGGGCACATTGCTGCACGCATGCATTGCTGTGGGGAACCTTGCCAGAGCCCATCACCATGCCTTCCTCAATCTTGGACCCAGGCTGAGGACATACAGGGTGTGTCTTATGATTTCTGTCAGGAAAGACTTGATTTCCTGACAGTAGCCCCCAAGTTCTAGAAATTCATGTGCACTCCCAGATATTTGTTTTTCTTGATCTAATTTCCCAAATGTTGCAAAGGAGGTGCTAGGCATGTATTATCCTGGGAACCTTCAATACTGTGCATCATATCCTAAGTATGCTTTAGACAAATCACTTGGCTTCAGGAACCATTTCCTCTTGTTTGTTTAAAAATTGTATTGTGGTTAGAACAAACCCATTTATATGAAGACCTTGAATTCATCTGTAATTGTTCTTTCTTTTCCACCCTCCCCCAGTATCCTACTTCTCTCTGCTCCCACAATGTATCCTGTGGTTCACCAATAATAGTTTGTTTCACAAGGCCAATTACAGATAGATTAGAGGACTTCTCAGATCAATTTCATATTATTTTTAAATCTTTGGGACAAAAATGCATCTTAGAATATAATGAAATAAGCTTAGTATTACAAGATATCTTTAAAAAAACATTTGCAGCATTTCCATGAGAAGCATATAGACAAGCAGAGGGTTAGAGAAGCCTAAAGGGTATACATTTAAAAAGGACAGAAAATAGTCAGAATTTTCTCCATCTTTCCTTCCTTCTCTCTCTCTCTTACATTTGCTCTTCCTTTTATTCCTGCTTGTCGTCTAGGACATTATCTGTGATTATTTGGGAATAGAAGTCCATTTTTCCACTCACTGGGAAGGAGGGGATTTTTTTTAAACTTTTATTTAAAGAATATAAATTTCCAAAGTACAGCTTTTGGATTACAATGGCTCCCCTCCCCCCCCATAGCTTTCCTCCCACCTGCAACCCTCCCCTTTCCCGCTCCCTCTCCTCTTCCATTCACATCAAGATTCATTTTCAATTCTCTTTATATACAGAAGATCAGTTTAGTATATATTAAGTAAAGATTTCAACAGTTTGCCCCCACATAGCAACACAAAGTAAAAAATACTGTTTGAGTACTAGTTATAGCATTAAATCACAATGTACAGCACATTAAGGACAGAGACCCTACATGAGGAGTAAGTGCACAGTGACTCCTGTTGTTAACTTAACAAATTGACACTCTTGTTTATGGCATCAGTAATCACCCTAGGCTCTTGTCATGAGTTGCCATAGCTATGGAAGCCTTTTGAGGTCACCAACTCTTATCATATTTAGATAAGGTCATAGTCAAAGTGGAGGTTCTATCCTCCCTTCAGAGAAAGATAAGGAGGGGATAATTTTTCAGCTTCTAGATCCCATCTTCCTTTGTTACCAATTCTGACACCAGTGACTTTCATGGTCTCCATTAACATCTATCCTCCTTCCTCCCAATCCAACAACCCCACAATACACCACTCTCTGGAGATGCCACCTGTGTAAATTGGAGAATCTAGCTCATCAGGACAGAGACGAATAGAAAGCTTCAAACCAGACTGGATATATTAAGAGCAAAGATAACTTATATTATCCCATTCATGATCACTACAAAAATTAAATACCTTGGGATACATTTGACCAAAGATTTGAAAGATCTCTACAAAGAAAATTACAAGACTAATGAAATAAATAAAGACATCAAAAATGGAAAAATCTCCCATATTCACGGGTTAGAAGAATGATTATTATCAAAATGTCAATATGACCTAAAACAATTTACAGATTCAATGCAATCTCTATCCAAATTCAAAGAAATTCTTCACAGAACTAGAAAAACAATCCTAAAATTTGTTTTGAAATACAAAATAACTCAAATAGCCAAAGTGATCTTAAACGTTTTGGAGGCATCACAACAGCAGGTTTTAAGACATAATACAGAATTATTATAACCTAAACAGCATGATACTATCATAAAAATATAGACTTACAGACCCATTAAACAGAATAGAAACACCAGAAATTAGCCCATGTGTCTGCAACTTTGACAAACATACTAAAAAAACATTTCCTGGAGAAATTCCAAGTCTCTTCAAGCATTAGTGTTGAGAAAATTGTATTTCCTCATGGAGAAGTTTGAAAAGGACCCCTACCTTACACCCTTTACAAAAACCAACTCAAAACCGGTCAAGGATCTAAACTAATTAGCTAAAACTATCAAACTACTAGGGGCAAACATACAGCAAACTCTGTAACACATTGGCCTTGGCAAAGATTTTTTGGGTAAGACTCCAAAACCACAGGTAATAAAAGTAAAATTAGACTAATTTGATTATGTTAAGCTAAGAAGCTTAACAGCAAAAGAACAATTAACAAAGTGAAGAGACAGCAGACAGGATGGGATAAAATATTTGCAAACTCTGCATTTTATAAAGGAAAATTAAAATCTAAAATATATAAGGATTTCAAGAAATGCAATAAAAACAAAATAAATAATCATTTTAAAAAATGGTAAAAGGACATGAATAGATAATTTTTATTCTTTTTTATTTAGTAAATATAAATTTCCAAAGTACAGTTTATGGATTACAATGGCTCCCCCCCCATAATTTCCCTCCCACTTGCACCCCTCCCATCTCCCGCTCCCTCTCCCAATAAATAGATATTTTTAAAGGAATAAATACAAATGGCCAGAAGATACCTTTAAAAAAATGCTCAGAATCATTAGCCATCAGAGAAATGAAAATAAAAACCACCATAAGGTAACATGGCACTCCAGTTAGAATGGCTATTTTTCAAAAATTAAAAAAAAAAAAAACATGATCACAAGGTTGTGTAGCAAATGATACCCTAATACAGTATTGATGAGAATACAAATTAGTATAACATAATGGAAAACAGTAGGGAAATTGCTCAAAAAACTAACAACGGATCTGTCATATAAAGCAACAATTCCACTTCTCAAAATACAACCATAGAAAATGGTGCCATATGAAAGAGATATTACCATTCCTATGTTTATAGCGAAGATATGCAATCAACTTAGATGTCCATCTACTGATGACAGCATAAAGAAAATGTAGTGTATATATTATTATGACCGAATATTAGTCATAAATGAATGAAATCTTGATATTTGCAACAAAATATAGAGAATGAAAGGTGTTTGCATGTCAAGTTATTTGGTATACAGATAGATATAAATATTGCCTTCACTGAATTATAGCATCTACATGACAATATACCCCTCTTTCCTCACTTTATGATCATTGTCATGAATCCTACATTATGTGATATTAATCTCCTTGTTTTCAAGAAAAATAATACATACACATAGGTATAAAATATCTGTATATGAATTGAATATGGCAAAATGTTTTAAAAAAAGTTTGTGTTCACGTAAATCTTAAAAATTTACACAAAAGGAAAAAAAGACAAATGGTACACAGTACCCCATAAAGATGTATAATTACTATTAATAAAACACTTTTAATAAAAAAAAAAAAAATGAGCCGGCGCCGTGGCTCAACAGGCTAATCCTCTGCCTTGCGGTTCTGGCACACCGGGTTCTAGTCCTGGTCGGGGCACCGAATTCTGTCCCGGTTGCCCCTCTTCCAGGCCAGCTCTCTGCTGTGGCCCAGGAGTGCAGTGGAGGAAGGGCCAAGTGCTTGGGCCCTGCACCCCATGGGAGACCAGGAAAGCACCTGGCACCTGGCTCCTGCCATCGGATGAGCTCGGTGTGCCGGCAGCAGCGCGCCGGCCGCGGCACACATTGGAGGGTGAACCAACAGCAAAGGAAGACCTTTCTCTCTCTCTCTCTCACTGTCCACTCTGCCTGTCAAAAACAAAATAAAATAAAATAAAATAAAATAAAATAAAATAAAATAAAATAAGAAAAAAAGAAAAAAGAAGAAAATAGAAGGCTACCAATGGCAGGAATATGAAGAATGAATTGTATTTGTCTCTTATTAATGTGGCAACAAAAACCATAAACTTAGTGCTTAAAATAATGCAAATTTATTATCTTACAGTTCTGAAGTTTATATTCCAAAATGGACTTCACAGGACTAGAAATACAGGTAAGATTACATTCCTCTGGACTGTCAGGAAGAATTCATCTCTTAACCTTTTCCTGCCTCTAGTTTCTTTCCAGATTTCTTGACCTGTGGTCCCCACTCTGCCTTTTGCTGGTCATCATACCTCCTTCTCAGAGTCTGGTCTTCCTGCATTCCTCTACATCACTCACATTTCCTATTTTGCTTAACAAGTATTTGTTAATGTATGCCATTTTATTGGGCACTGAGGACACAGTGGGGATTAGGGGAGGTTAAAGTTCCTGCTTTGAAGGAGCTATGGCCTGGTGGAAGAGACTCAAAAATAAGCAAAGAAAGGAATAAATTGAGAGCTATTATAAAGAAAATAAATGTGAATGAGGTGGGATAAATTTAAATTGATTGTTGAAAAACTGTCTCTTTCGTTTCTCAGGCATGAAAAGCCAAGACACTGTGTCAAAAAAAAAAAAAAAAAGACCTAAATTAAAGATCTCTGTGAGTGAGATCCCAGTGGAAAGAATGGGCCAAGTGGGGCCAGCACCCTGGCTCACTTGGTTCATACTCTGCCTGCAGCACAGACATCCCATGTGGGCGCTGGATTCCAGTCCTAGTTGTTCCTCTTCCAGTCCAGCTCTCTGCTGTGGCCCGGGAGGGCAGTGGAGGATGGCCCAAGTGCTTGGGCCCCTGCACCTGTGTGGGAGACCAGGAAGAAGAACGTGCCTCCTGGCTTCGGATGGGCACAGTGCTGCCATAGCTCCCATTTGAGGAGTAAATGAATGGAAGGAAGATCTTTCTCTCTGTCTCTCTCTCTCTCACCTGTCAAATAAAAAAATAAAAAAATAAAAATAATAAATTTAAAAAAAAAAAGAATGGGCCATCAAAGAAGGAGAGAAGGAGGAATCTTTCTCTGAAGGGAGGAGAGAATTTCCACTTTGATTATGGCCTTTTCTTTTTTTTTTTTTTTTTTATAAAGCTTTTATTTAAAGAATATAAATTTCCAAAGAACAGCTCATGGACCATAATGGCTCCCCCCCCACACAACTTCCCTCCCTCCCCCCACCCTCCCCTTTCCCGCTCCCTCTCCCCTTCTGTTCACATCAAGATTCATTTTCAATTCTCTTTATACACAGAAGATCAATTTAGTACATATTACGTAAAGATTTCAATGGTTTGCCCTCGCATAGAGACACAAAATGATAATACTGTTGGAGTACTAGTTATAGTATTAATTCACAATGTACAGCACATTAAGGACAGAGATCCTACATGATTTTTTTTTTTTAAAAAAATTGATTAATTGTCTATGCAATTTCCAATTTAACACCAAGATTTTTTAATCATTTGCAATTATCTTTATATAAAGAAGATCGATTCAATATATACTATGTAAGGATTTCATCAGTTTGCACCCACTCAGAAACACAAAGTGTAAAAATACTGTTTCAGTACTAGTAATAGCATCACTTCACATTGGATAACACATTAAGGACAGATCCCTCATGAGACGTAAGTACACAGTGACTCCTGATGTTGATTTAACAATTTGACACTCTTGTTTATGGCGTCAGTAATCTCCCTAGGCTCTGGTCATGAGTTGCCGAGGCTATGGAAGCCTTTAGGGTTCGCCGACTTCGATCTTATTCCCACAGGGCCATAGTCAAAGTGGAAGTTCCCTCCTCCCTTCAGAGAAAGGTACCTCCTTCTTTGATGGCCCCGTTCTTTCCACTGGGATCTCACTCGCAGAGATCTTTCATTTAGGTCTTCTGTTTTTTCCAGAGTGTCTTAGCTTTCCATGCCTAAAATATTCTCATGGGCTCTTCAGCCAGATCCAAATGCCTTAAGGGCTGATTCTGAGGCCAGAGTGCTATTTAGGACATCTGCCATTCTATGAGTCTGCTGTGTATCCTGCTTCCCATGTTGGATCATTCTCTCCCTTTTTCATTCTATCAGTTAGTATTAGCAGACACTAGTCTTGTTTGTGTGATCCCTTTGACTCTTAGACCTATCAGTGTGATCAATTGTGAGCTGAAATTGATCACTTGGACTAATGAGATGGCCTTGGTACATGCCACCTTGATGGGATTGTATTGGAAACCCCTGGCACAATTCTAACTCCATCATTTGGGGCCGTTCCGATTGAGCATGTCCCAAATTTTACATCTCCTCCCTCTCTTATTCCCACTCTTATATTTCACAGAGATCACTTTTCGGTTAAAATTTAAACACCTAAGTATAATTGTGTGTTAATTACAGAGTTCAACCACTAGTACTAGGATAAAGAGAAAAAAAAAATACTACCATGGATAAAGTATTACATTGTACAACAACAGTCAGCACAAGAGCTGATCGAGTCACTGTTTCTCATAGTGTCCATTTCACTTCTACAGGTTTCCCCTTTGGTGCTCAGTTAGTCATCGCCAATCAAGGGAAACAAATGATATTTGTCTCTTTGGGACTGACTTAATTCACTCAGCATGATGTTTTCTAGATTCCTCCATTTTGTTGCAAGTGACCGGATTTCATTGTTTTTGACTGCTGTATAGTATTCTGTAGAGTACATGTCCCATAATTTCCTAATCCAGTCTACTGTTGAAGGGCATTTGGGTTGGTTCCAAGTCTTAGCTATTGTGAATTGAGCCGCAATAAACATTGCTGTGCAGACAGCTTTTTTGTTTGCCAATTTAATTTCCTTTGGGTAAATTCCAAGGAGTGGGATGGCTGGGTTGAATGGTAGGGTTATATTCAGGTTTCTGAGGAATCTCCAGACTGACTTCCATAGTGGCTTCACCAGTTTGCATTCCCACCAACAGTGGATTAGTGTCCCTTTTTCCCCACATCCTCTCCAGCATCTATTGTTGGTGGATTTCTGAATGTGAGCCATTCTCACCGGGGTGAGGTGAAACCTCATTGTGGTTTTGATTTGCATTTCCCTAATTGCTAGGGATCTTGAACATTTTTTCATGTGTCTGTTGGCCATTTGGATTTCCTCTTTGGAAAAATGTCTGTTGAGGTCCTTGGCCCATCTCTTAAGTGGGTTGTTTGTTTTGATGTTGTGGAGTTTCTTAATTTCTTTGTAGATTCTGGTTATCAACCCTTTATCTGTTGCATAGTTTGCAAATATATTTTCCCATTCTGTCGGTTTCCTATTCACTTTCCTGACTGTTTCTTTTTGTGAACTCAATAGGCTTCCATAGCCTTGGCAGCTCATGACAAGAGCCTTGGGTAATTACTGACATCATAAATAAGAGTGTAAATTGTTAAATCAACAACAGGAGTCATTGTGCAGTTACTCCCCATGTAGGATCTCTATCCTTAGGGTATTGTACTATGAGAATTAACAGTAAAAATAGTCTTCAATGAATACTTTATATTTTGTGCATCTGTGTGGGTGCAAACTGTTGAAATTTTTACTTAGTATATACTAAATTGATCTTTTGTATAAAAAGATAATGAAAAATGAATCTTAATGAAGAAAGGGATTGGAGAGGGAGTAGGAGATGGGATGGTCTTCTGGTGGGAGGGAGGGTGGTTATGGATGGAAAAACCACTATAATCCAAAAATTGTACTTTTGAAGTTTATATTTATTAAATAAAAGTTTTCTAAAAAAGAAAAACTGTCTCTTTTTGTGTGTGCTAGCAAGGTGTGAATACACCAAGTTCATTCAGGGTTCTGGGAAGAGAATTTGAGTAGAGGAAGCAGAAGGCACAGAGTCCCTGAAGCCAGATAAAAGCACTGGAGGTGGGAAAGGGGACCCATTTACCTGGAAGAAAGCAAGGGTAGGAAGTGGTCAAGGTTTACTACTTTTGGCTGATTTAAAGTGAACCTACAGATCAGCCTTAGGAATTCCAAGAAACCTCTCAGCCAATCTCAACACATAGCAGTAGCTTGGGCTCAATGTTCCTCTGCCTTCACTGTCAGCTATCACTTTGGGAGGTCAAACTAATGCAGCATGGAGGTGTTTATTGTTCTTTGAGCTTCTCCTGAGCAGTGAATACTGCCTAAATTTTTCACTTCCAGTAATGTTACCAGATTTTTTAATTCACCACCTGGAGTATGGAAGAGATTGCAAAGAAAGATTTTCTGTGCCTGTTGATAAGATCCAGTGCTGAAAGATGTGCAGAGGAAGAACAATGGACATTTGGAAGTAGAATTCAAGATTTTGTCATCAAGATAAAAATGTATCCCATGTGAACAACTCCACGAGAAGATTTGGCTTTGGGATAAGGATCAAATTGGGAGACTATCATGATTGTGGCCTGAATGAGCCTCAAATATATCATTTACTTGAAAATTATCTGCACTTCTACCTTTCATTGTTTCAGATAATCTAGAGCTGATCCTTTAGAGAAAGGGCACAGCTGATGCACATGGTAATACATTTCTTTCTACAACTGATCAATTTCTACTTACAGGAGACTAATCACTGGCCTCCAGTCTGCAATCTACCTTCCAGGTAAAAACACAGCCCATAGCCATTTTTTTTTATAACTCATCGTTAATAATTGGGTGTAAAAGGCAGACCCTTCTCAACAACTTGCTAACTTGTTAACTAAGTAGAGAGTGGAGGAGCTGATGGCAGAGCCCCCCGATATGTAGCTTTCTGAAGCCATTGGCAGGACAAAATGTCTATAACTGTATCATCTCTTTCAGCTCGCCTCCTCCAGGTCCCAAGTCACAATGATGGCACTATTAGGTGCTCTGTTTCTGATATGCTCCTGCCTGCTTTCTTCCACTGTGTAAGTTGTCCACAAGGAAGGGGACAGGAAAGTAATCCTATATCTGGGGAGCAGGTTTCTTGCTCACTCCCTGTAAAAACAAGACAAGAAAGGTGTTGCCCACCAGTCTTCTGAAGGAAGCCCTTCTCATCACACTCTGGTTCTTGCTAAAGTTCATTGCAGAACAACCCAGGGTGTAGCACTAGACAGGTATATGAAAGCCAGAAGAGTCACCTCCATTTTTTCATCCTTGCATTTCCTTCACAGAATATATTCTAATTCTGAACCTTGAGTAGGCATCTGATAAATAGTAAATCTCAGTAAATCTTTTAAATAGTAAATTATTAATTTTATTAAATTAATTTATTAAATTAATATTTTAAATTAAATAGTAGGCATCTGATAAATAGTAAATATCAGTAAATCTTTTAAAACAAAAGACCAAACAAAACCCCTGTCTAAATTGTTACTCAACACTCTTTTATTTCCATTTTTTTCTGTTCAACCCAGTCCAATTGGTTTTTGTCCCCACCATCCTCTTTAAAGTTCATCAATAACCATACCTCTGCTCAATAAAAATGTTTAATTCTCTGTAATGTATCCTTTTAGTATCATTTGTTAAAAAATTATTTGTTTATTTATCTATTTATTTACTGGGGCAGGGGAGAGGAGAGGGGAGATCCCATCTGGGAGCCAGTAACACAGTCTAGGTCTCCTGGATGATAAAAACTCAGTTCCTTGAACCATAACTATTGTCTTTCAGTTTTCTGTATTAGCAGAAAACTGCAATGAGGAATCAAATACTGGTACACTGATGCGGAATGTGTGTGTCTTAACCATTAGTCTAAAAACCTGTCTTCATCAGTATAATTCAAAATTGGTCTAGGGGTTTCACCATAGACCACCGTGCTGCACTCAATCAGCTTTCTTCTCTCATAAGCTATTCCTCCTCACTCTTTCACTGAGACTCTACCACCTTTTAGACATCTGAATCTTTAAATATCCAGAGATAAGCCCTCCAACACCTTATCTCCTCTTATATCTTTTCTTTAGTTGGTCTCACCCTTCCTCAAGCTTAAATACCACCTTTATACTAATACACCTCAAATTCCTGTTCATTTCCTCAAACACTAGTCTTATACAGATCCTCTGTTTTGCATTATGAGAAACTGGATATTAAAAGACTGATCCTGAGCTTTTTCTGGAAGGGGAGAGTTGTCCCCAACAAATAATTCCTTGCCCAGCAACAACAAAGCCTCTCTTTCTCAGAGGATGGCACCAACATCCACTTAATTTTTGAAGTCCAATCTAGGTGATGATCTTAGTTTATCTTTCCTTCCTATTCTGTAACAAAGTTGGCAGCAATGATCTCAGCTCTTCATCTTTCTACCTACCTACTTGAATTTGACTGTATATCTGTATATCATCTATGATGATATGTATCCACGTCACTATTTCTCCTACTAACCTAGTCCAAGTCTCCATCATTTTTAGATGTTTGTCCTAGCTCCCTGAATGATCTCACTGCCGCCCTTGCTTTCCCTAAGTTGAAGCTCAAAGAGTTGACAGGGAGAACTATCCAAACTTAGGATTAGACCTTACTACTCCTCTTGTCAATGTAAAACTCTCCCCATGACTTTGCACTGGAACTTGAATAGAATCTGGACTGGGTAATTTGGCCCCAGTCTGTCTTTCCAACCTCATATTCTACCCAGGTTTCTCTTTCTCATGATGACCCAGTCATACAGGATACTATTTGTGGCTTGAGCATACTATCCTCTGCCATCTCGAAGGCTCAACTTTCCATCCCTCTTTCTTAGATGTTTTTCTCCCACTCATAATTTGGTTACAGCTAGATTTATTTATAAAACTTATTGCACAATAAAACAGTAGGGATAGTTGCATTGTACATATATCACAATTGCATATCAATACTTATATCATTTATTAATCTATTGTATAAAATTAAACTTTAAATTTACTTTCCCTTGTCTCTTCTTGCTAGAAGGATCCCTGAGTGTGGATTTATTTATTCATTGATGAATTATTTCTACCTGGAAAGTATGAAATTGGCCTGGAGCACAGAAGGGACTTGACAATCTGTGTTGAGTGAATGAATTCAAGTATTCTGTCTCTCATAGAGACTCTCCCCAGTCCTTCATGATGAAGCTACATGGGAACTCCTTCTGAATACATATTTATTCCTGAAATATTTTGTTTGATGTGCTTTCTTTTAATTACCTATTTCTTTCATGTCTCCTCCACTAGAATCTCAACCCCTTGAAGAAAGAGATTTTCATTGGTCTTGTTCATTGCTGAGTTACTACTACAGAGAACAGTGGTTGGCATGTGACTTCAGCTGCTCTCAGTGGATACTTTCAAGCTCAATTTCCTGACACAAGCAAGAGGAGTTGACATGTCCAGGGGGAACTGGCTCAGATTAATGCAGGGCTACATAAAGAGACACATCACTATAATGTTCTCCATGTGCACTGTCTACTGTAAACTGTGTATCTACACCATGTACTATGCTCTGCCCACTGTCAGTGTCCGTATCACAACTGTGCTCAGCCCACTCTAGGTATGCACACAATGTATTGTGCTCTGCCTACTCTCAGGGTCCACACCCTGTGGTATGTATTTCATGCTCTCAGGGTCCATACTCTGTGCTGTGCTCAACCCACCAAGTGTCCACACCACGTGCTATGCTCCACACACTCCCTGTACACACACAATGTACTGTGCTCTGCCCACTTTCAGTGTCTACCATGTACAGTGCTCTGAACACTTTTACTGTCCACACCATGTACTGTACTTTGGGTGAAATAAATTGACAGCATCTTAGAGCACCTAGGACCAATCCCAATAAATTGAGTAAAACATCACTTCAATTACCATTTCTTGTCTTTCCCAGTAATCTCCCAGTCCCAGTGCTAAAGTAATCATGTGTTCTGGGCAGAAACACATGTGCCTATTGCCTCCCCTTTCTTTGTTAATACTCACATTTTGAATCATTTTATCTATCTGTACTGCTTTCAATTGAAAGTGAAGTTAAAGGGATAGATCATGAAAGCAAACTTATGTGAAAATTCAGGTAGCCAAGAAGGCAGAGGATGACAGATCCATTTAAGGTATGTTGCAAACCTTTGAAGCATCAATGTAATTGGAGGGAGCTGGTGGAAAAGGCTGGGGTGGATAAGAGGGGGATATTTGCAGTATACATCATGATACTTCTTAATTAGTAGTGTATTCTTTGTAAGAGACTGCCTCAACCTGTTCTGTTCAGGTCAGACCCATTGTGACCAAGCTGAGGAGTTAGGGGGAGTAACATTGAGAAACTCATTTGATCCCTTGCAACCTCATGCCCACTTTTATTCCCAAATGGTCCATTTATATAAGATGCCATCTATTTGGTCCCCTATGTATTCCTGGGATTACACGGAGCATCTCAACAACCCGATTGCGTGAATGAGAGTGGAGGCCCATAGTGGGGATGAGGTATGCCCAGGACAACAGCCTTTGTGGTGAAAACAGGCCAGGACCCAGGGCCCCTCACAACCCAGAGATCAACTCTCATCACCCACTGCATCTGTGGTAAGTCCTGGTCGCATTTTTTAGGAAGACCTCAATGATCTTTGTTGACATGTTAAGGAGTGGGCCTCTTGGCCGGCTCAACAGGCTAATCCTCTGCCTTGCGGCGCCAACACACCAGGTTCTAGTCCCGGTCGGGGCACCGGATTCTGTCCCGGTTGCCCCTCTTCCAGGCCAGCTCTCTGCTGTGGCCCGGGAGTGCAGAGGAGGATGGCCCAAGTGCTTGGGCCCCGCACCCCATGGGAGACCAGGAGAAGCACCTGGCTCCTGGCTTCAGATCAGCATGGTGCACCGGCCACAGCACACCGGCCACGGTGGCCATTGGAGGGTGAACCAACAGCAAAGGAAGACCTTTCTCTCTGTCTCTCTCTCACTGTCCACTCTGACTGTCAAAAAAAAAAAAAAAAAACCAGTAGGCCTCTTGAAGTTTCCTGAGGTTCCTGATTTCTGGGTGATGGGTGGGGATTAGGGTGTCAGAGAGGAAAGCAATGAGATGGAGATAAAAGAAATTGGGATACAAGCCAAACTGGCCCCTAATCTGAATCAATCAAGTTGCCCAATATCCTCCAGCTATTTTGCGTTTGCTAATATTAGTCATCTTATTGGAAGTTTTTCCTGATCATCCAACCCAAGATAACCTCAAATTTTCCTGTTTTATTTTCTTCCTAGCACATTAAAAATCATCTTTATATGTTATCATCATTTTATCCATTGGATAGCTAACTCGATGAGGATGGGATTGTGTGTGTCTTTCTGAGAGTTTTCAATCCTAGGACCATGTTAGGTCCTCACTAAGTGTGTTTTGAATTAGTTAATGATGAATAAATCAAAAGTTTATAGCATAGGTTTTGGAATCATGGAATTCTAAAGTGAACATTTTTTGAATGAATACTATTTGATCCTGTCTTATTTCTATTCTTTGAATCTAAGAAATGAAACATTTCTACTTTGAAAAAAAAAAAAAGGTCCCCTATATTTAAGAAAGCTGGCAGCCTAGAAGGCTGGCCAATCATCTATAACTCATTTTCTGACCAGTTCACATTACCACTTTAACTCGTCTCATAAAATGACAGAAAACTACTGAAAACCACTCATCTCTCTTGAATCTCCCCCATATAAACCCAGAGTGAATAGGTGCAAATATTGCTCTCCCCAGGGAAAAAATAATCCCCATTCTAGTCACTGTGAAAAAGATGGCATTACGATTCCCAAGCCCTGAAAATCTATCATCTTCAACTTTTCCACCCACCTGAGAACAGACTGTAGTAATAACTCCAAAGAGCTGCGTTTCAACTCCAGCTGTGGATCCAATTTCCACTTATAAGATTTAACCTGGAAATTATCAGTGATAACAGAAGGGGAAAATGAACAGTTGATTTGGGAGGTATCATGGGAGAAACTGGCTCAGCTTGGCAAGAGGAAAAGACGAATGATGCACGAGGCAGACAGGAATAATGGTTGTCCTTGTGAAAATGAAACGTGATGTCCAGTAATTCCAACAGTGAAGCCACCAAACAGCCTATTAAGAAATAAGTGGCATGATGTGATTATAGATAAGACAAGTGAAATTAAAGCACACCACATACAATGAAAGCAACATCTGCAGCCTTGATTAGGAGCTGACGAGAGGGAGGTCCAAACAACATGAAGGAGAAAAGACAACTGTAGTATGTTTTGAATGAGAAAAATCAAAGACAGATGACAAACAGAAAAAAAGATCACCCATTTAAATGGGGTGCTGATATAGGGGTCTTCCTGCCTCCAACTCTTAAAATATTAAAAGTAAAGGCTGAGAATCGAAAGAACGTAGAATACACAGCACAAAAAGTTTCAGCATTGTTAGCTGTAAGCATTTTATTTGGTCAATGAATATCACCAAATGCTAAGTGCCAGGAACTGTTTATTTTCCCCAATACTCTATGTTTTCTCTGCAGGTACTCAGCCAAAACTGCAGCTAGCAAATCCCCCCAACGCTTCTCCTTTCTTGCGATTCGTGTCTCACTGAAATGACCACATTTTGCTTTCTCAGAGTACAAGAACCTTTCAAATCTCTTGGCAAGTTCAGAAATTCATTTGCAATGTGAATAATGGGGGTGGGGTGCTGTGCTTTATTCTTCTTAAATTTTTTTGAATTTTTTTTTTGACAGAGTTATACAGTAAGAGAGAGAGAGACAGAGCGAAAAGTCTTCCTTCGATTGGTTCACCCCCCAAATGGCTGCTATGGCCGGCATGCTGCACCAATCTGAAGCCAGGAGCCAGGTGCTTTCTCCTGGTCTCCCATGTGGGTGCATGGCCCAAGCACTTGGGCCACCCTCCACTGCCTTTTTGGGCCACAACAGAGAGCTGGACTGGAAGAGGAGCAACAGGGATAGAATCCGGCGCCCCAACCGGGACTAGAACCCGAGGTGCCATCGCCGCAGGCGGAGGATTAGCCAAGTGAG
The DNA here is from genome assembly GCA_949820135.1 of Sylvilagus floridanus. Taxonomy (NCBI): domain Eukaryota; kingdom Metazoa; phylum Chordata; class Mammalia; order Lagomorpha; family Leporidae; genus Sylvilagus; species Sylvilagus floridanus. Next base: position 73,089,365 of record OX463236.1, read on the forward strand.
CCATGGCGCTGGCCAAAATTTCTTGAATGTTAACAAGTGCTGACTGTAGCCTTAAATATCAAAGAGTAAGTGAAAACTACCAATAGCAATCTTGTTTGTAATTGGGAAGGAAAAACGTGTAGGAAAGGAAGTCTCTAAGAGCCCAGTTCTGAAGTCCCAAAAATAATCAGGTCAGAGGAAATCAAAGGGGTTCTCTACAAGGAGCCCAATCCAGGATGGCAGAATCCTCTGTCTGCTGCAGGAGCATCTCCAAAACGATCCAAAGCAGACTATCCTCTGCAACATTCTTCAGCAATCTAGAAGGTGAGGATCTGCTGAAATTTCTCAGTTGGGAACCTCGCCACAACGCTAGGAGGCAGCAAAGTACCTGGGAAAGGCATTGAAGTCGATTAACATTAGATCTGCAAGTATTAGCAATCTGGTAAACACGTGCCAGTCTTCTGAAGTTGTAGACTTAGTAAAGAATTAAAAATCACAGCCTTCTTTATTTAAGAGTATACAATGCCATTAAGATTATAAAAGAAATAAATCCACAATCAATTTTTGGGGGGATTGGGTGGGGGTAAAGGAGGGACAGATTAAATGGGATAACACTCAAAAATAGATAGGGAGAAGGACAGTGCTGTGGCACAGTGGGCTAAGCCGCTGCTTGTGATGCCAGAATCTCATATGGGTATTGGTTTGTCCTGGCTGCTCTTCTTCTGGTCCAGCTCTCTGCTGTGGCCTGGGAAAGTAGTAGAAGACGGCCCAAGCCCTTGGGCCCCTGTACCCCAGTGGGTGACCCGGAAGAAGCTTCTGGCTTCTGGCTTTGATTAGGCCCAGCTCTGGCTCTTGTGGCCACTGGGGAGTGAATCAGCGGAAGAAAGACATCTCTCTCTGTCTCTCCCTCTCTCTGTTTGCATCTATACCTCTCAAATAAATAAATAAAACCTCAAAACAAACAAACAGGCAAAAAAAAAAAAAGGAATAGGGAGCAGCTAACTTAACTGACATAGTTAACGGATGTGACATAGACCAGACAGACTTTTAGATAATCCTTAGAATTATGATAAGAGAAGTGTGAGAAGACCATTGTCATTAGAAAGCTTAACAAGTTAAGTCTCAGCCTGTGATGCCAGCATCATATATGGTTCAAGTCCCGATTCTTCCACTTCTAATCCAGCTCCTTGCTAATGCACCTGAGAAAGCATCAGAGGATGGCCCAAGTTCTTGGGCCTCTGCACCTATGTGGAAGATCTGGTTCCTGACTTTAGCTTGGCCCAGCCCTGGCAGTTGCAACCATCTAGGGAGTGAACCAGTGGAGGAAAGATTCTCTCTCTCTCCTTCTCTCTGTATCTCTGCTTTCAAATAAATATAATGAATCTTAAAATACTAGAAATCAAGACTCTAGATGGGGAAACAAGCTTAGGAAGAATCATGGAAGAGGTGGCTATACTGCAGGGACACCAGACTGACTCAACAGAGGAAATTTTGTTGTGTATCTATCATATGCCAATGCAGGGTTTCAGATTGACAACTTATCATAATCACTTTGTTGAAGGAAGAACTCTGTTTACCTCCATTCTAAAAAGAATTGAGGAATTCAAAGAGCATTTGCAGTGTCCTTCACTCAGTGTCTACATGGGTCAGATGCACATGTGACAAAGGTGGATATTGTCCCTCACCTTGAGAAGCACACAGTTTCTCTCTGGGGACACAGACAAGTTATTTAGGGATTTCAATCTGGGAAAATATGTACTGCAACCAAGTCAGATAGGGTCTTGGTTTAATGGAAGTCCCTGTGCAGTGCCTGAGGTGAGCCTGGAAAAATAAACAAAATATACTTGATCAGAGAAACATTTTGTGGTGGGGAAATGGCTTATGTACAACATGAAAGGTGAGGAAGGACTTGTCTCCCACAAAGCACTGCAAAGCAGAAGGCCCTAGGGACTAAGAGCAGCCTTCTGATGTGAATCCTGGTCCTGCCCTATGCTGACAGTGAGACCTTGAAAAAGTCACTTAACCTGTAAAATAGGAACAATAATAGCACATGTTTTTCAGAGTAATTTGAGTATTAAATGAGCTAACACTTGAAAAGAACTTAGTTTGGGACAGAAATTCAGTGTAGCTGTTAAGATGTTGCATAAGATACCCACATCCTATATTAGACTGCCACACTTTGTATCCCAGTGCAATCCTGCTTCCTGCTTCCTGTAAATCCTGAAAGGCAGTAGGTGATGGCTCAAGATATTGGGTTCCTGCAATACATGGGATTGAGTTCTTGGCTCCAGGCTTTAGCTCTGACTGGGTTCCTGGGTTCGCTCTCTCTTTCTACCTCTCTCTCTTTACCTCTCTCTGCCTCTGTCTTTCAAATAAACAAAATAAATGATTTCTTAAAAATACAAAGAAAGAAAGGTTAAATGAATAAATAAATAAAATAATAACTTGGGAATTGTGCCTAGCAAATATGCAATATGGTGTAATGGGAGCCTTGAACATAAGTCCAAGCATGGCATGACATCTGCACTATGCTAAGACACAGACTATGTCTTGAGAAAGATCATGTATGTTGAGGGAATTGAATTAGAACAATAAAATCTGTCTTCTTGTATTTTACACAGCTGATCTGTAGATCTTTAGTTGTTTAAATGAAAATAGGGGAAGGCTGGAAAGTAAGGAGTGGCTGTCAAAAAAGAGAACATGTAATAGCTTAAAAAATCAAGGAATAGAATATAAAAGATTAGGTGACAAATTTAATGAGGGCAGAGACGGCCTTGGAGTTTAAGGTTTAGAGGTATGATCTCTTAAAGACACTTAAACTCACTTTAAAAAAGAAACCATTTTTATTTATTTGTAGGGCAGAGAGAGAGAGAAAGAGAGAGGGAGAGAGATCTTACATTCTCTGGTTTACTCCATGAATAATCACAATATCAGGGGCTGAATCAGGCTGAAGCCAGGAGCCAAGAACTCAATGTGGGTCTCTCATGTGGGTGGCAGAATCCCAAGTACTTGACCAATAATTGCTCTCAACCAGAGTTTGTATTAGTAATAAGCAAAAGATAGACTCAAACCTAGGTTCTCTGATGCTGGATGTGAATATTCCATGTGGCATCTCAACCATGTTTCAAATGCCCACCCACTTAAGTCTGATCACTTCTAGAGCAGGTAATATGCTCCCTTTGATCCTTGATTTTCCTTCCCCCTGCTCATCACTCCACCATCCATCCATGGCTGTTTCTTTGGAAAAAATAAATCCTTACTGGTATAGTGATTCTAGTTGTCCCTTCTGGCTCTGTAGCCTTGGAGACCACTTGTGTTCATCACAGGTGATTCCAAAGCATGTGGCTCAGACCATGACTGTGGTCTCTTATCTATAACAAGGAGTTATCACCTGTTGCCTTCAAGGGTGTACAGTAGTAGAAAGCTGGAATTAGAAACAGAGTAGAGACTCAAACTCAGCACTCCAATATGGAATGAGAATGTCCCAAGCAATGTCTTAGCACCTGCAACAAATACCCACTTCTTCCCCTACCCTCACCCTGCTGGTTTGCTTTTATATGTCTCTCTAGTAACAGCTTCAGCATCCTCTCATTTTTGACAATCACCCCTTCCTCTCACTGGTTAAGGTGTTCCACTGTTGCAGGAAACAGTTAAGCAATCTTGATAGAACATAATATATATATATATATATATATATAATAATACATGTTATATATATATATATATATATATATATATATAAAACTCATATGCACACAGCGATGCATGACTTGATTATGGGGATGCATTCTCAGAAATAAGCTGTTGGATAATTTCATGGTTGTGTGAACATCATAGATGGTATAGGCCAACGATTTGAGATGGTTTCTTGATGCAATCAAGAGACACCTTAAGCGCTCAGTGTAGGACATTATCATTGTCATAGTACTGCATCCTTGTCACAGCAAACATTTTCTATAAACAGACGGTAGACATTCTAAAATAATACAAAAGAATAGCATTGTACATTTACAAGCAAGTGATATAATCTTTATTATTATCAAGTATTATGTACCATACACAATTGTATATGCTATACTGTTATGCAGCTGGCAGAGCAGTAGGTTTGTTCACACCAGCATCACCATGCAAGTGTGAGTAACAGGTTGTGTTCTGAGGTTACAATATCTACACCATCACCAGATGACAGAAAATTTTCAGCTTCATTATATTCTCACTGGACTACCATCAACAGATAGTTTATTGTTAACTAAAACACCTTTTATGCAATGCATGACTGCATATGTACATATACAATTAGATATATATATATATATATATTCATACACACACACACACACACACACATCTTAGCACCTTCTGACTGAACTCCATCCCTAATCAATGCACAGATGGTCAGAATGGCTAAGGAATGATCCCATAGTCACACACCTAAAGACAGCTACAAAATATTTTGTGTCCAGAACAAAATCAAAATGCAGTTCCCTTATTTTAAAAAGGAGAAAAAGCTATTTCATTCCTTCTGTGGTCCTTCTGTGATATGTTATGATGTATTTTTAACAGCTATTGAATGTCATACTTCCTGGGAGCAGATGTTAAATCCTGTCCTTTTCATGCCTCATTCCAGGTCTCTCAGGGGCAAAGGGCAGCAGCGGTCACTAGGCAAAATCAGGAAAGTGCAAAGTGGAAGTAGACATGGTGCAAGGCAAGAAGACCACTGGCCTGAGTCCTGTGTCAGTGTCTCAATGGCCTTCCTTAGCAAATACAAGTTCAAAGATAGCAACTGCAGGACATTAAACCACAGGAGCAGAGCCCCCTTTTCTGATGTACTATGCACCCATACTGCTTGCACTACACTCAGCTACTAAGTGATGGAGTGTGTATTTGAAGTGTGTGAGAGTGATTTTTTTCCCCGTTTGCTTTGATATTTTCAGTGAGCTGGTCAGTCTCATGCATATACTTTTTGATTTAATGAGCGAGTAAATGAATAAACAGCCAAGAGACTTTGCATCACTGCAGTCCACAGGCAAATTTGAAAAAAAGCAGGAGGGAAGTAGAAAGAAGAAATATACATTATCACACTATTCAGTCACATCTAGTATTCTCTCTGTTTTATTTTGTACTCACAGTTTTAATCCTACACAATGATTCCCAAATGTATACTTTAATGAAAACTAATCTTAGAAGTTATTCACACACACATAAACACAGGTTCACAATTTATACACTACAGAACTGTGATAGATGCCGTTGAAAGAATGTAATTTTGAGCAGAACTTCTCAGAACATTTGATAGTGTTATTAATCTGAGTTCTATATTTTCCTTTTTTCTACACCTAAATGATGTTTGCTAAGGCAGAGATCACATTTGTGAAATAATAATAAATATGTATATTTACACATTTACACATATATGTAAATTGTATATATTTGTTCATGTTTATACCTGTTTGTATGTGCATGTGTTGGTCTCTGTTCCCGCTTCCTGGCATAAAGCTACTAAAATCCTTTTAAGCTAAGTGTTAGGGATGCCAAAATAATTTTTTGTTCTAAAGTTCAAATTACTAAGCAGAGCTGCTAAAACTCATAATTTCCTGAGTCATAGGAGTGTCTTACACAGAGCTCCTAAATCCTTTGGGGTTTCATTGGTGATAGCAGCATCATTTGTTCCAATGAGGTTACTTAGTGAGGTCCTGGACAGAACTGGGCACCAGAAAAATCAAGCCAGATTTAGAAGTTTGGAGCTTCCATCCCCATCTGCCATACTGAGAAGGAGAGAGCAGATAGAGACTGAGAAAAATCCAATCATATTCTGTGATGAAGTCTCCATGAAAATGCCTATAACAGAGTTTGTAGAGCTTCCAGTTTGGAAAACTAATCCAAGTTTTGGGAGGGTGGTACCTTCTAACTCCATGGAGACAGAAGATCTTGTACTTGGAACTCTTCTTCTTGCACTGTTCCACCTGGTTATTCAACTGCACTCTTTATCATACCCTTCATTAGATAATCAACCGGTAAATGGAAGCGTTTCTCTTAGTTGTGGACATCCCGGAAAATTATTGATTCTGAAGAAGGGATTGTGGAAACCCCTGATTCATGGCTTGTTGGTCAGAAGTATATGAGGCCCAGACTTGAGACCAGCATCTGAAGTAGGGATGGAGTCCTTAACTGTGGGGTCTGACAGTGACTCCTTATAGATGGTATTAGAATTGAATTGAATTGTGGGACACCCAGAAGATGTCAGAAAATTGGCCACTGTGAGGAAAAAACACATTTAGTGTCAGAACTGTTGAGAGTAAAGAGAAGAAAGTTTTGCCTTACATTCACTGTACTTTTCTAACTATTACATGGCTTTTTATTTCTGCTTGCACTCTTGCTCCTACAATTCATTCTCCAAACACAGTTAGTGTAGCTTTCTACAACATAATCTGATCACATCACTCTCTGCTTAAAACACTTTGAAAACCTTATCATGCTCGGTAGAAAATAGAAGCTCTTTCCTGTCACCTATAAGCTTTCATAACATGATCTGGTAAATATCCATTGCCTGAATTCTGATAGCTTCCCTCAAGGGTCTGCAGACTATGGCCAGTGTGCTTTTGTAACTGAAGTTTTATTGGAATGCTGTTTAATTTCCCTCTAGGTCTGCATTGGGTACTATGGCAGAATTGAGTAGAATCCATTGAGACAATGCAGCCCACAGAGTCTGAATTGCTTCTCTCTGGCCCTTTCCAAATGTTTGCCACCTCAGTTTGCCCTTCTGTTTGTTCTCTGTCTTCCAGTTATATTGACCTTCTAGCTGAACCTCAAGCTCAATACTCTTTTTGCCTCAGGAATTCTGTTTTCATCACTTCCTTTTTCTATAATATTTCCCCATACCATTGCATGACAGTCTGCTTCCTAATGGTCAGGTTTCAATGAAAACTTAACCTTCAAAATTACCTCCTTCAACCCAAAGTGGCTCTTCTCCCAATATCTAGTTACTCTCTTCCCAAATGCCATATTGTTTGTCCTTGCTCTTTCTGCTCTTTCTTCATAGCATCTGTCTCTCTCCACCATAATCTGCTTTCTCTGGTAGGCTGAATACTTCCCCAAGTCAAATGTTTCTCTATCCATTTCTCTTCTGTCCCCTCAGAGTCTAGAATTGTATTCAGCACATAGTAGTGACTCAGTAAACATTTATAAAATAAAAATCATAAATCATAAATAAATCAACCTATGTTGGGTTCACATATGGCATTGAGCAAAGAAGTCAATGGGTTGAAGCAGATAAGAGCCACAATGCCCTTAAAACATTTTGGAAGAAACTTCTTATTTTATGGACAAAATTAATAAATAATAGATAATAGATATGGGGACTCAAGAAAGGATATACCCAAGTTGAATTTTGGTTGACTTTTATCTCAAGTCCAGAATACCTTGTCATCCAGCCTATCACATCCCTGAGTGTCTACATAAAACACGATTTAGAGCAGTCCTTCCCAAGGATCCCATTGCATAGTAAGTTATTAAACAGAATAAAACTAAGTGAAGTAACTTGATTACTTAGAATTTCTCAGATTATTAAGGAAAAAAAAGCTATTGTTTTTGTACCAAATCTTCAGAAACAGATTATTTTATACAGATTTTCTAAGCAAATTTGACTTCCTCCATGCAAATATTATTTTCTATAATTAGTGGTGAAAATTTTACAAAATGCTATTTAGCAAAAGCTGGTGAAGAGAAATAATTAGCAATGTCCTTACCAAATCATTTAATGCTTCTACAGCATCCTTAGTTCTTTGTTTTGTCAATAACTATGATACAATGAAATTGCCTACTTTGAACCAGAATACTGCCAAACATAAGAAAAAAAATCCTGTGTGTCTTAATTTTTTTCTACCACAAGACTTTTGCCCTGAAAGAACTTTTTGGCTCACTCCCTCACCTCCTTCAAGTATTGACTTATGAGTTACATTCCAATGGATCCTACCCTGTCCATTTTATTTAAAAGTGTAGATCTTTCCCATTGTCCTTTCTGATTTTCCTTATCCTGCTCTCTATTTTCCCTAGAGCACTTATCATATTATAATACAGTATAGACAGTAATTTATGCAACTGAATTGAACTCTCTCAATCTTCCAGAAAGTTCTAGAAAGGCAAGAATGTTTTCTAATCAGCTATATTCACTAAAGCTACCCCTAACATCAAGAAAGGTTGAATACTAAGTGATAAAAGTTATTTTGTTGAACCAGAAAAGTAAATGCATGCATTAATGAATGAAGTCCAAAGGACCAAACTATATTGTAAGGTGCTTCTGAGATAGACAAGCCAACTAGTGGATTCTGCTGTGATCAAAGCAAAGGCTGGCTTCTCGCTTCTCAATTCAGGGGTGGGGTGGGGGGACTGGAGTTCAGACTAGCCCTGCTTAAGAGCAGCACTGAACAAATAAAAGTTAACAGCCCACATGGAAGAGGAGTTTGCCTTGCTTAATGACTTGGCAGCAGAGCAAGTGCAGGGAGTGTTTGAAGAGATCTGAGACCTTATATTTTGTGGCCTCCCTGCTCCCACAACCCACAGGCACCAGAAAGGGTGCTTCTGAAAGTAAACAAAACAAACAAAAAAATCTATTCTTGTTCAGCCACAAGGAGAAAGAGCAAAGCACTAGTAAGACAGGATAAAGCAAGTTACCCTCAGCCATTTCCACATTAAAACGAATCCACCCAGGAAAAAATGGGGTAAATTATCTCCTCTCTGGCTCCCTCTCACTTTTTCTTCTACCATGGTGGACTGAACATGTTGTCTATGTAAGACTTGACTGGGGATGAGAATAATAGAAATAAGTCACTTGGTGAAAGGTGTGAGCTTAAGTGCACACTTAGCTAAGCACTAAAAACAAGATGCCCAGTGTTCAGAAATGACAGAAAACAAAAAAGTACAAAGAGAAGTCGAGTGATTCAAGTTAATTCTTTCTGTAAAAGGAAAAGTGTGATGATGGTAATAAAATCCAAACTCTGTTTTTGTAGCAGGTGAATTGTATTAATCAGTACTGTTTTTACTGTGCTGTGGTCTCCTCTGCTCTCATTAGACCAGTCAGCAAATGGAAAAAGCCTCTAGCAGAATTAACCTTGTGTTTGAGAAGAAAACACAGTTGAAGTTTGATTCTATTAACTTAGAAAAAAAAACACTATTCTCTTGAGCAAAACCAGGGCTTATTTAAATGAATCTGGGATTTTGCTTATGCAAGATTCAGACATATTTGAAGAAGGGAATAGAGCCAAATAGATTTGTATGAAATGTCTCAACCTGAAAAATGAAAGTTAGACCCCCCCGCTTGATGTTATGGTTTGAATGCCTCCTCTGAAACTCATATTGAAATGCAATTACCATTATAACAGTCATAAGAGATGGGACCTTTAAGAAGTGACTGGGTTAATAATTTTACACATATAGGTGTGTTCATGACATCTAGGTAACATGCCCTCTGATGCATGTCATAATTACTTAACTTCCAAAATATTAGTCATTTAAGCTACTTTCAATATTTTTCTATTGTAAATAACAGAGATTGATTCCTATGATCAAATCTTAACATTCTGCAATTTCTCAAGTATGTTTAGGAAAGCTGAACATAAGAAATGACAGTACATTTTTGGGGGAGGTTTTAAAGTTAGATGAAAACGGCAGTAGCTGTGGTATACCAGCTCAGCAGCTGTTTGGGACTACTGCATCCCATGTTAGAATGCCGGCTTGAAACCCCAACTATTCCACACTTCCAATCCAGCTTCCTGGAAGGCAGCTGATGATGGCCCAAGTGCTTTCGTTCCTGCTGCCCACATGGGAGACCCAGACAGACTGGCTGGCTCCTGGCCTTGGCCTGGTATAGTCCCAGTTGTTGGAAGCATGTGGGGAGCAGATGGAAGATTTCTCTCTCACACTCTCTCTCACTTTCTCTCCATTTCTCTCTGTCACTCTGTGAAAGAAAGAGAAGGAGTGAAGAAGGAAGGAAGGAAGGAAGGAAGGAAGGAAGGAAGGAAGGAAGGAAGGAAGGAAGAAGGAAGGAATGAAGGAACAAGGAAGGAATGAAGGAAGGAAGATAAAATATAAGGTGGGGGAGTGAATGCAGACAGGCCAGGGTTTCTGGTCTTGGACATTAGGGCTTGTCTATAGAAAAGGTGGTACAGAAAGAACAGGTTGGAGGGGCAAGAACCACCTCATAGGGTCCTTGGCAACTCTTACTGTAACACACTGACCATTGCATGGAATATGAACTCTTCAATTCCCGTAAATGTCCAGGCCTCCTCATTGAATCTGAGTTCTAACAGATGTTAAAAAGCTACATTCTTACATATTTAAAACAAAAATATAGTGGTGGAGATCAATTGCGACTTTGCCACCATTGGAAACCACACCGTCTGCCAGAGAACCTATTCACCCAGTGGACAACAGGTTTTGGTCAAGAATGTCCTGATTTCTCATATGAAATATCTTTTAAAAACTTACTGATTTATTTTCATTTTATTTGAAAGGAAGAGAGACAGACAGATGGAGAGAGTGTCACTCCCCAGATGCCTGCGACAGTCAGGAATCAGACAAATCAGAAGCTAGGAGCCCAAAATTTCATCTAGGTCTTCCATGTGGATGGCAGGGACCCAAGTACTTGGGCCATCTTCCCAAGATGTACATTAACAGCAAGCTAAATTAGAAGCAGAATAGCCCAGACACAAACCAGGCGTGACAATATGGGATGCACACATCACAAGTGGAAACTCAACTGCTATGCCATGTGCTCACCATGAAATATTCTTCAAGGTTTACTTTCCATTTCTTATAGATATAAAAGGGACAAGGTATGTAAGGGACCAAAGAGATTGAACAGTAACTATATAGGAATTGGGGGAATTTTTCTAATGAGAGGATGTCCAAGTTTTGGGAGCTTATCTCTGAAAGAATTCACAGCCTTTCCTAAAAACTATTTTTTGCATGATTTTAATGGTACAGAGGGATAGGAGTATTCTTAGAAATAAAGGGAGAGTTTGAATGACCTTTAACAGAACTGCTACAGAACAAAATATTTGTGAGTTCTCTCAGTTTATACTCTTTCCCATATATGTCCCAACATAATTAAATTAAAATCAGCAATCAGAACATGCATAAGCAACTTGAGTGAGTAATACGCATTGGCAAATGTCACTAAGGAGATGGCTGGAATAAACAGGGAAATGTTTAATATAGCACTGTCTGAATACTATGTTGCTAAGGAATTCAACAATATGTTTTTCTTTAATTATTCCAATGTAATGATATCTCAGGGTGATTTTAAAACCATAGCCAATATCACTCAAGGAATTAAAAAAAAGTCTTTATTGAAGATTTTCTAACTTCATCAAGTGTCTACAAAGTACCCTAGGTGTAAAAACATATACTTGGGCTCAGCTTTCTAGCAAAGCTGGTTAAGGCATTGCTTGCTCCATTCCATATGAAGCACAGGTTCAGCTGCTCTGCTTTAGCTTTCTACTAATGCTTCCTGGGAGGAAGCAGAGAATGATCAAAGTACTTAGACCCCTGCCACACATGTGGGATACCTGGCTGGGGTTCCAGGCTCCTGGCTTTAGCCTGGACTAGCACAGGTCATTGCAGCCATTTGGGCAGTGACCCAGAGGATGGAAGATATCTCTCTCAATCTCTCTGTCACTCTGCCTGTCAAATAAGTAAATAAATACATCTTTAAAAACTGTATATTTCAATAATTAATATTAATGATATGCCACTCATTGATAACTTTGTAAAATAGGTATTTTGGTTCTGACTACATGACAATCATCTGTCTGATTTTCTGTGACAGTTCTAATTACATATATTCCATGTCATTGTTCTCCCAAACTATCAAATTGCCCCAGATATGTCAATATTATGGTGTCAACACTACTGTTACTAGATGCTTCTCCACACTTGCAAATACCATAAAAATCCTTTGGCAGACTGCATTTGCTTTTTTTATTTCAAAAATATCTTCACTGTATCAGTCTGAATTGATGATATATGCCTTTGAAACTATATTGGATATTCCCTCTTTTACTCAAACTTTAAACTTCCACTCCATACATGCTTCAATATTAAAAATGTATGCTGCATATTGACAATTATGTAGGCAAGTGATGATTTGGAAATACTCAGAATACTCAGAATTATGGTTAGCATAATAATAATAATAATACATAGTCACAGTTCCAAGTGTTTTATCTGTTATGGCTATGTCACTGTGCATTGTATATGGGAGCCTCTGTTCTTTCATTTCTCTGTACAGTCATTTAGCAAAACTTTGAGTACCTTCTTTGTGCCAGACCCTGTACAATGTTCTGAATATCACACTAGAAAACAAAACCTCCATGATTTTTATGTGTACAGAACTTAAAGCTAGTTAAAGACAACACCAAAACTGAAGCATGAAAATTGGATAGGAATTAGATAAACAGCAGCTGGTGTGGCACAGTGGTTATGGCACAGTGGATTAATCTGCCAGTTGCAGCACCTGCATCCTGGTTCAAGTTTGGCTACTCCGTTTCCACTCCAACACTCTTGCTAAGGTGTCATGGAGGCAGTAGAATATAGGTGCATACCAACCATGTGGAAGACCAGGATAGAGTTCTTGGCTCCTGATTTCAGCCTATCCCAGACCTGGCTATTACCGTCACTTGGAGAGTGAATCAGTAAATGGAAGATATCTCTCCTCTCCTTCTCTCTCTCCCTTTGTCTGTCACTCTACCTTTCATATCAATCTATCTAAAATAAAAAGAAGAAAGAAAGAAAGAAAAAAATTAGGTACGCAAAGAAAGAGCAGAGTGGCCAATAAGGAAAGGGATCAGCATGTGGAAAGAATCTGAGCAAAGAAAACACTTGAATATTGCAAGAACTGAAGCCATAGTATATTTCAGGGAGGAGGGGCATGAGGTTGGGAAGTTCAGCCAACAGGAGACATGAAGATCCAACCGAGCAGCTAACAGGATCTATTTTAAGATTATAGGGAGGAAGGGATGGCGCCATGCTCACTTGGTTAATCCTCCACCACCTGCAGCACCAGCATCCCATATGGGCGCCGGGTTCTAGTCCCAGTTGCTCCTCTTCCAGTCCAGCTCTCTGCTGTGGCCTGGTAGGGCAGTGGAGGATGGCCCAAGTGCTTGGGCCCCTGCACCCCCATGGGAAACCAGGAGGAAGCACCTGGCTCCTGGCTTAGGATCAGCATAGCTCCAGCCATAGCGGCCATTTGGGGAGTGAACCAACAGAAGGAAGACCTTTCTCTCTGTCTCCCTCTAACTCTGTCAAATAAATAAATAAACAAATTATTAAAAAAAAGGATTATAGGGAGGAAAAATAGTTTCCATCAGAGATGTGATATCATAATAATTGTATAAAATGATCTCATAAAAGAGAGGGGAGGAGGAGTGGTATTGGGAATGAGACCAAGAAGAGCGACTTAGATAAGGGGCACCATAATCCATTATACAGGAGAAATTAGTTCTAGTGTTCTATTACACACAAGATAACTACAGTCTACAATAATTTAAGAACTATTTCAAACGACTAGAAAAGAAGAGGGCACAGCTTCTAAAAACACATAAACGATAAATGTTTAGGGTGGTGGAAGTGCTTACCCTGATTTGATCATTACATCTTAAAAACATATGTAAGATTATCATACCCCAGAAGTATGTTTCTACGTCGATTAAAAATAATGAATTTATATATAAATGCAACTATTATAAATCTAAATGAACAAAATTATATATTTGTAACATATTTATAAATGTTATATTTATGTAACATACTATATTTAAAACATAGCTATATAAATATAACCATATAATTAAAATATAATTTGATATGATATAATAGCCAATTTATTTTTAGTAATTTTTTTTTTTTACAGGCAGAGTGGACAGTGAGAGAGAGAGACAGAGAGAAAGGTCTTCCTTTTGCCATTGGTTCACCCTCCAATGGCCGCCGCGGTCGGCGCGCTGCGGCCGGCGCACCGCGCTCGTCCGATGGCAGGAGCCAGGAGCCAGGTGCCCCTCCTGGTCTCCCCATGGGGTGCAGGGCCCAAGCACCTGGGCCGTCCTCCACTGCACTCCCGGGCCACAGCAGAGGGCTGGCCTGGAAGAGGGGCAACCGGGACAGAATCCGGCGCCCCGACCGGGACTAGAACCCGGTGTGCCGGCGCCGCAAGGCGGAGGATTAGCCTGTTGAGCCACGGCGCCGGCCTATTTTTAGTAATTTTAAAGCATTTTATTTAAGGATACAAATTTCATATATTTTCTATATATAGATTCAGAAACAGAGTGATACTTGCCACTCTTCCCTCCCACTTTCCCACACTCTCACCATTCTTCCTCCTCACTCTCCTATTCCACTCTTAATGTTTACAAAGATCTATTTTTAGTTTACTTTATACTCATAAGATTAACCCTAAACTAAGAAAAGGGTTCAACAAAGAGTATGAAGAAAAAGACACTGCTCCTCAACCGTATATACAAGGGCTGTAGATGATAATTTAATCTTAAAATGTCAATTTCACCCCAAAACATTACATTTTGGGTACTTTATTAGTTATCACAGATTATGGAAAACATTTGGTATTTGTCTTTTGGGTATGGGCTTATTTCACTAAGTATAATGGTTTCCAGTTGTATCCATTTTGTTATAAAAGACAGGATCTCATTTTTTTTTTAACCACTGAGTAGTATTACATAGTGTTTATACACCATGATTTCTTTATCCAGTCTTCAGTTGGTAGACATCCTGTTTGATTCCATATCTTAGCCATTATGAATTGATCTGCAATGAACTTTGGGGGTGCAGATAATTCTTTCATATGCTGATTTCATTTAATTTTGGTAAACTCCCAGAAGTAGGATGGCTGGTCATGTGTTAAGTCTACATTGAGATTTCTGAGGTATCAACATACTGTCTTCCACATGGCTGTACCACTTTCCATTCCTACCAGTAGTGGATTAGGTTACCTTTCCCCCCCATCCACACCAGCATTTCTTGCTTGTTGATTTCTGTATGAGAGCCATTCTAACTAGGGTGAGATGAAACCTCATTGTGATTTTGATTTTCATTTCCCTGATGGCTAGTGATCCTGAGCATTTTCTCAAGTGTCTATTGGCCTTTTGAATGTCTTCTTTTAAAAAATGCTTGTTCAAGGAACTGAACAACTGCGGTGGTGCAATGGACTAAAGCCTCAGCCTGAAGTGCTAGTATCCCATATGGGCACCAGTTCAAGTCCCACCTGCTCCACTTCAATCCAGCTCCCTGTTAATGAAACTGGAAAAACAGCAGAGGTTGGCCCAAACCCTTTGACACATGCACCAACATGAGACCTGGAAGAAGCTACTGGTTCCTGATTTCAGATCAGCTCAGCTCTGGCTGTTATAGCCATTTGGGGAGTGAACCAGTGGACTGAAGACTTCCTCTGTATCTCTGTTTCTGCCTCTCTATAAGTGCCTTTTGAATAAATAAAATAAATATTTAAAAGAAAAATGATAGGTCTAAGAGTCAAAGGGATCATATAAATAAGACTAGTGTGTGCTAATACTAACTGATAGAATTAAAAAGGGAGAGAACGATCCAACATGGGAAGCGGGATACACAGCAGACTCATAGAATGGCAGATGTCCTAAACAGCACTCTGGCCTCAGAATCAGCCCTTAAGGCATTTGGATATGGCTGAAGAGCCCATGAGAGTATTTTAGGCATGGAAAGCCAAGATACTCTGGCAAAAAAGAGGACCTAAATGAAAGATCTCTGTGAGTGAGATCCCAGTGGAAAGAACAGGCCATCAAAGAAGGAGGTATCTTTCTCTGAAGGGAGGAGAAAAATTCCACTTTGACTACGACCTTGTTTAAATGTGATCAGAGTCAGCAAACTCAAAAGGCTTCCATATCCTTGGCAACTCATGACAAGAGCCTAGGGAGATTACTGAAGTCATAAGCAAGAATGTCAGTTGTTAAGTCAACAACACGAGTCACTGTGTACTTACTTCACATGTAGGATCTCTGTCCTTAATGTGTTGTTCATTGTGAGTTAATGCTATAACTAGTACTCAAACAATATTTTGCACATTATGCTCTGTGTGGCTGCTAACTGTTCAAATCTTTACTTAATATGTACTAAATTGATCTCCTGTATACAAAGAGAATTGAAAATGAATCTTGTCAGCGCCGCAGCTCAATAGGCTAATCCTCTGCCTTGCGGCGCCAGCACACCGGGTTCTAGTCCCGGTCAGAGCAGTGGATTCTGTCCCGGTTGCCCCTCTTCCAGGACAGCTCTCAGCTGTGGCCCAGGAGTGCAGTGGAGGACGGCCCAAGTGCTTGGGCCCTGCACCCCATGGGAGACCAGGAGAAGCACCTGTCTCCTGCTGGATCAGCGCGGTGTGCCGGCTCTAGTGCACCAGCCGCAGCTGCCATTGGAGGGTGAACCAATGGCAAAGGAAGACCTTTCTCTCTGTCTCTCTCACTGTCCACTCTGCCTCTCAAAAAATAAAAAAAAGAAAATGAATCTTGATGTGAATGGATTGGGAGAGGGAGCGGGAGATGGGAGGGTTGCAGGTGGGAGGAAAGTTATGGGGGGTAAAAGCCATTGCAATCCATAAGCTGTACTTTGGAAATTTATATTTACTAAATAAAAGTTAAAAAAATAAAAAAATAAAAGAAAAATGGAAATAAAAGTAAATGAAAATAAAAATGCTATTCAAGTCCTTTGCCCACTTCTTAACGAGATAGTTTGTTTTGTTGTTGAGTTTCTTTTGCTCTTTATAGATACTGGATGTTAATTCTTTATCAGTTGTCTATTTTGCAAATATTTTTTCCTATTCTTCACTTTTCTGAGTGTTTTATTTTGTAGTGCAGAAGCTTCTCAATTTGATGTATTCCATTTGTCAGTTACGGTTTGCATTGCTTGCCTGTGCATCTGGGGTCTTTTCCAAGAATTCTTTAGCTATTGCAACACCTTACCTAGTTTCCCCAATATTCTCTAGTAATTTGATGCTATTGGGTCAAAAATTTAGGTGTTTGATCCATTTTGAGTGGATTTTTATGTAAGGTGTATGTTAGGGGTCTTGTTTCATACTTCTGCATGTGGATATCCAGTTTCCCCAGCACCATTTGTTGAAGACTGCCCTTGCCTCAGGGATTGATTTTATAATACACTGTGTGTGTGTGTATGTATGTATATGCATGTGTATATCATATATATATATATATATATATGAGATATATATATATATATATAATGTATGTGTCTATCTTATTTCAACAATGCAACACTGGCACAAATGTGAAGATTAAAGAGAATTACAAGTAGAAGCAACCTCAGGGTAGGAGGTTAGCATTTGGTTCAGGAGTAAATTGCCAGTTGCAATGTCTACTTCACATATTGGAATGCTATGGTTCTAATCTCAGCTTCATTTTCAATTCCAGCTCCCTGCTATTGTGCACCCTGGAAGACAGCATGTGAGGGTTCAAGAAGGGTCTTATCATACATGTGGAAAACTCAATTGATATAGTGGCTCCCAACGTTAGCTGCCGCTTGTTCTTAGCTGCTGTGGACATTTGAGAGGTAGAACAGCAGTTGAGAGTTTCTACTCATTCTCTCTCTCTCTCTCTCTCTCTCTCTCTCTCTCCCTCTTTCCCTTTCTCCTTCAAATATATCAAACAAATATTTTTATATGAACACCAGAATATCATCTCTTGGGCTTCTCAGTATCCATTCTTTTCTCTTTTGAAGACCAGGAAGACAGTGATGTCTGGCTCTGTTGCAGTTTGGTGGACATCTTTGAAAAACCAGGTCAAGGAGCTCTGAACAGGAGCCACTTGAAGCAGTTAGGGGCCACCTCCAGGGAAATGGGTGTGATTTCTCTACATGTTCCCATCTCTGGCCCCAGTAGTGTGCTCCAGATGGCAGCTCCACTAACAAGTGAAAACACTCATTCTGGGATCTTTGGTGTATGTGTGAAGAAGAGGAACTTCCCCATACACCTGATCTGCCACCCACTAATCCAGTCCAGACTGTAGCAAGAACAGGAGGAAAACATCTGGGTTATGCTAATTATCCTGAGATGTTAGCTCTGCTTTATTACTTCATACTAGCCCAACTTCTCCAAACTAAAACATGCAGACAATAGCACACAATTCTGTGGATGTGAGAAACAATAAAGCAAAAGATATTTAAGTACACATCACAGTAGCAAGCACATGGTAGATGGTGAGAAAATGGTACCTGGAAACCATTATTATTAGATTTTCATTATAGTCTCAGCTATATTATCAAGTAGATCCTTGGACTTCGGGTGACTGCTTCAGTTCTCTGAGTCTCAATTCCCTCCCTTGTTGAATGAGAGTTTGATAGTACATCTCAAAACTCTGACAGCCTATGATGCTAAGCTGATGGGTTACAGAATACAGGAGGGCCTGTGGTAGCTGGAAGGGCTGGACAACACTCCCCCTTTCTCCTGTTTCATCCCTGTCCATCAAGCAGAGTAATCAGATTCCTTGGATACCAGATCAATAGAAAAATGGTACAATAAGCCAGGTCACTACTACATCCTTATGCTTTTCTTAGAATAAATAAAAAAGTCAAATAATTCAGTATTTTTCCAAGGCCACAGAACAAGTCATTAATTTCTCACTGGAGGTTTACAAGCACAGCAGCTAACCAAGGAAAATGAAAATACCAATTGTCCTAGCTAAGATGGTCATAGATGTTGATGAACAAGGGTTAAGGAATTTTCCAGCATGCATTTCTGTTTTCTCATGCCTTTCATGCAAATCTGTATATCCCCATAACCACTGATCCACTGAATCAGACTTCCCAATGAGAGACAGAGAGTCGTGTTTTCCCCACATCCTGGGCTTGTCTGTGTACAGACAGGGCACATAATCCATTCATGTGACAGCAGTTCTCAGAAAATCTGGGCTCTGGCTCCAAAGCTGCCACTGACTAACTCTGTGTTTCTGGAAAATTAACTACATCCTATATAGCTCAGGATCCATATGTGTGAAGGGGTGATAATAATACCCACACTTTCTACCTCCTAGGGTTGTCATAATCATCAAACACAACAGAATAGAAGTAAAAGTCCTTTGAAAAGCACACAGTACTCCATAGATGAATTTGAGAATCATTGATGCATTGTTGTTATTAATGCTATTATGATCTTTCCTGCTTCAAGATGATTCATCTCAAGGGATCTTCCTTGTGCACATCAGGGACCAAACTGGAAAAAAAGACTCCCTTCTTCATTTGATGCATAATGTGGCTGTGAACGGAGCTTGCCAGCTTGAAAATGTAAACAGTCTATTTCTGCAGAGCTGACTTTCCTTACATAGAATTCAACAACTGTGTTGTTTTTTCTTTCTGAATTCTTATGAATTCCTCTCCTCCTGAGATAACCTAACTGCTTTATCTCTGTATCGGTTTACCTTCTTCTGTGGTTGCTGTTCTCTGAATAAAGTTAACAAAGTAAACATCAATCCTTCAGATCCCATAGGAGTCTGTTGACTGTTTTTACCCAACTGATGTCTCCAGGGGCACTGGTTGAAGTTTATAAGAAGTAAAAGGGGGCCGGCGCCGTGGCTCAACAGGCTAATCCTCCGCCTTGCGGCGCTGGCACACGGGGTTCTAGTCCCGGTCTGGGCGCCGGATTCTGTCCCTGTTGCCCCTCTTCCAGGCCAGCCCTCTGCTGTGGCCCAGGAGTGCAGTGGAGGATGGCCCAAGTGCTTGGGCCCTGCACCCCATGGGAGACCAGGTAAAAGCACCTGTCACCTGGCTCCTGCCATCGGATGAGCGCGATGCGCTGGCCGCAGTGCGCCATCCGCAGCAGCCATTGGAGGGTGAACCAACGGCAAAAGGAAGACCTTTCTCTCTGTCTCTCTCTCTCACTGTCCACTCTGCCTGTCAAAAAATAAATAAAAAATAAAAAAATTAAAAATAATAAAAAAAAGAAGTAAAAGGGACAGAAAACATGGTCTGTAGCACAACCACACACCTAGAGTCTACTGAGGAACTGTTTAGGTGGTAGAAGGAAAGACACTCTTTGTCCAGTGGCCTAAAGAGTAATGAAAAATCTCTCTTGCATCTCTTGAATAGGAACCTTCATTTAAGATGGTTATGAGACTGTCTAGTAATGCAAATACATTTGGGACTTCATGAGAGTGCTTCAAAAAGTTTCATGAGGTCAGTGCTGTGGCATAGTGAGTAAAGCTACTACCTGCAGCACCAGCATCCCATATGGGAACCAGTTCATGTCCTGGCTGCTCTACTTCTGATCCAGCTCCCTGCTAATGTGCCTGGGAAAGTGGCAGGAGATGGTCCCTGTACCAGCATGGGAAATCCAAGTGAAACTATTGGCTCCTGGCTTCAATTTGGCCTGACCCTGGCCATTGCAGCCATTTAGGAAGTAAGCCAACAGATGAAAGACTCTGTGTTTCCCTCTCTCTGTAACTCTACTTTTTGAATAAAATAAACAAATATTTAAAATATTTTCATGGAAAATATAATTAAAATACATGTTTTTAGTGTAAGAAACTGAAATTCATGCACATGAATATTTGATTGCATTATCTAAAACTTTGGATAGACTAGTTTGCTAATAGAAAACTTTAAGTAGAAACACCAGAAAAAAGTGTGTGTATTTGTGTGTGTGTGTGTGTGTGTGTGTGTGTTGCAGGGTGGGGGGAGTGATAAGAAAGGACAGGAGAATTTTAAGAAATTTAAAAATTTTAGACTTGAAATATATAAACATCTAAACAAATAATTACGCAAATGATAGAGACTGGTTTTGTGGTGTATCAGGTAAAGCCACAGGCTGTGACACTGGAAGCCCATAGGGCAAGATTCTAGTCCCAGCTGCCCCTCTTTCAATCCATCTCCCTACTAATGTGTCTGTGAAAGCAATAAAGGATGACTCAAGTGCTTGGACCTCTGAACCCACATGGGAGACCTGGAAGAAGCTCCTAGCTCCTGGCTTTAGCCTGGTCCAGCCCTGGCCATTGCAGCCATTGGAGGAGTGAACCAGGGATGGATGATCTTTCCCTCTGTCTCTTCTCTCTCTTAGTAACTCTCCCTTTCAAATACATAAACTATTTTAAACTTTCTGGAGGCCCAGAAAGTTTAAAGAGTTAATTAAGGATAGATTAAAGTTACCTCAATTCAAGATCAATGAGTGAATTTTTGAAATAATTACAAAAGTGGATAGAATATCTCCAAAACAGAAAGGATTTACCAATTGGCAGCTCTCAGTTTTAGTGTTATTATATTAGGAAACATCCTACAATGTGTCAGGAAGCAGGAAATAAGGGGGAAAAATGAGGCAGCTCGAACAGGGCAGGGAAGCCCAGGCAATTCATGTCACTATAGACTGGTAGAGCAGAAAGTTGCAGAGTTCTCTTGGAGTGTAGAGAAAGAACTCTGAGGCCAGCTTTTGTGTGGGTGATGGTGAGAGATTGCTAGAAACACCCAATGTGGTTTTGAAGGAAGTCACCAGGGAGTGTGCTTCAGGCAGAGGGAGCAATGTACATAAGAGCACAGCAGATCAAAATCACTTGGAATTTGCCATGGAAACAATGTACACTGCATGTGGTCTTATTAAAGTGATACCTCAGGAAGGCCCTGTTTAAAGTGATGTTGTAAGGACTGGTGCACCAGGGACATCCTTGAGAGCTCTCAGTGCTGCTGTGTTTGGACTTCATCACAGCAATAAGGATTCTCTAGGGAGATTTTAAAAAGGAAAGTGACATTGTTATCTTTGTATTTTAGAAAAATCAGTCTAGCAACAGCAGTGAGCTACATAGTTCTGAGGATGTGCAACAGGGAAAATGCAGAAGGAACAAATATAGAATATATTTAGGAGGTGAAATTATCCAAATTTGGTAAATAATTGGATGAAGCAGTGGTAAGAAAAGCATGGTTAAGGATTACTCCCTTGTTTAATAATTATTTTCCATTGGTAAAAGAAATGATGTCTGATTTGGCTAGAACCAGTTAATTAAGATGGGAATTCATTGGGTTACAGGATATTTAAATTCATCTTAATTCATATTCTAGTACCAGACCTTGGGGGAAACTACTGAGACATAAAGGAAATCAAGAGGCACATCTTTGTCCAATTTAGCTAATTATCATTATTACCTACTAGTGTTCATACTAGAAATCTTGATTATACTAAATTTAAGAATGAATGGTTCTGGAAAACATCTGAGTGAATTAAGCCAGTCCCAAAGGGACAAATATCATATGTTCTCCCTGATAGGTGACAACTAACTGAGCACCAAATGGGAAACCTGTTGAAGTGAAATGGACACTATGAGAAATGGTGACTTGATCAGCCCTGTGCTGACTGTTGATGAACAACTTAATACTTTATCCTTTTAGTATTTTTTTTTC
The DNA here is from genome assembly GCA_949820135.1 of Sylvilagus floridanus. Classification (NCBI taxonomy): domain Eukaryota; kingdom Metazoa; phylum Chordata; class Mammalia; order Lagomorpha; family Leporidae; genus Sylvilagus; species Sylvilagus floridanus. The sequence goes on from OX463236.1 coordinate 73,111,763, forward strand.
TACTTCATACCATTGGTTGAACTCTGTAATTAACACACAATTTTTCTTAGGTGTTTAAATTTAACTGAAAAGTGATCCCTGTTAAATGTAAGAGTGGGAATAAGAAAGGGAGGAGATGTAAAATTTGGAACATGCTCAATCAGACTTGCCCAAACGGTAGAGTTAGAAATGTGCCAGGGGATTCCAATTCAATCCCATCAAGGTGGCATGTATCAATGCCATCTCACTAGTCAAAGTGATCAGTTTCAGTTTACAATTGATCATAATGATAGGATTAAGAGTCAAAGGGATCACATAAACAAGACTAGTGTCTGCTAATACTAACTGATAGAATGAAAAAGGAAAGAACAATCCACCATGGGAAGTGGGATACACAACAGATTCATAGAATGGCAGATGTCCTAAACAGCACTCTGGCCTCAGAATCAGCCCTTCAAGCTGAAGAGCCCATGAGAGTATTTTAGGCTTGGAAAGCCAAGACACTCTGGCAAAAAAAAGAGACCTAAATGAAAGATCTCTGTGAGTGAGATCCCAGTGGAAAGAAGGGGCCATTAAAGGAGGTACTTTTCTCTGAAGGGAGGAGAGAACTTCCACTTTGACTATGACCTTGTCTAAATAATATCGAAATCAGTGAACTCAAAAGGCTTCCCTAGCTTTGGCAGCTCATGACTAGAGCCTAGGTTGATTACTGAGGCCATAAACAAGTGTGTCAATTGTTAAGTCAACAACAGGAGTCACTGTCCACTTACTCCTCATGTAGGATCTCTGTCCTTGATGTGTTGTTCAATGTGAATTAATGCTATAACTAGTACTCAAACGGTACTTTACACTTTGTGTTTCTGTGTGGGTGAAAACTGTTGAAATCTTTTCTTAATATATACTAAATTGATCTCCTGTATATAAAGAGAATTGAAAATGCATCTTGATGTGAATGGAATGGGAGAGGGAGCAGGAGATGGGAGGGTTGCAGATGGGAGGAAAGTTATGGGGGGGGGGAGCCATTGTAATCCAAAGCTGTACTTTGGAAATTTATATTTATTAAATAAAGGTTAAAAAAAATTGAAAAATAGAAATAACAGAGTAGAACTGAGGAAGTGGAATTTTAAGTCAGTATTAAGGAAACCTGAAAAGCAACACAAGTTGTACCATGGAATCCTCAAAGAACTCAACAATTCTTCATCACAAGCTCTTTTGACACTGGTCAAGAGGAAGGGAATCAAGAGATCAAATTAAGAGATATTTTGAAGAAGCTGTTTGAGAATGAGATAGACTATGTGTTGCAATCTCCCAAAATCGATGACGGTGGAAGAGTTTTGATACACTATTCTTGAGGTATTTTCCATTTAAAGGACAAATAATAAAACTGAGGATGTCTGAAGACATTGGGTGTGGTGGAATGAGAAGGCCATGCCAAGGTGGCCACTGGCAAGCGAGCATCAGTTACTCAGAAATGGCTTTGAAACCCACCTGGCAATGGAGCCTGCCTGGCAACAGGCTGTGATTGGATGGATTTGAAACTGCCTGGGAACAGGTTATGATTGGATGGATTTGAAACTGCCTGGCAACAGGCTGTGATTGGTTAGGGCATAGACCGCCCCTTGACCAGATTGGCTGGTCTTGGCTATATAAGATGTTGTACCAACTGTAATAAACGAGTCTGCGGGCTGCTGGCCTCGAGCCTGCTTTCACCCGACTCCCGGGGTCTGTGTGTTGACTCCGCGCCTCTTGCCCCCACCACGCTGCTCCTCTCAGAAACGAATCCCCTGCAACATTGTTGAGAAATCAACCGATACAATCAGGCACAGCTGTGGGTGTTGGCATCATACTGAAAAAAAGAAAATATGTGATGATATGCAAATGTTGCTGACTGTTGGGACCCCAAGATAATTCCTCTGGCAATAAGACTTCTGCTATAGGCAGAAGAGTCAGAGTGTGTTTTGGGGAATCTTACCCAAACAAGAAGGAAACACCAGAGATATGAGCATTCTCCTCTCAGGAGTCTCTAAGTTAACCACCTTCCAGACAAACAGAGCTTCAAATGCCCTTCTAAGTTGCTCATGTTTAATCATGAACAGGTAACCAGGTCTACTAAATATCAGAGTTACAGAACGTTTGGCAGCACTGATGGCTCAAGGAGATGGATCACTGTGACCCACATTGGAGACCTGGATTGAGTTTCCAACTCAATACTGAGTTTCCAGCCCTGACCTTTGTGAGTATTTAGTGAGTAAATTAGAGGAAGGGAGTGCTTGATGTCTCTCTGTCTCTCTCCTTAACAAACAAATACATATGTTTTGTAAAAGAAAAGTTCAATTTAGATAAGATTTATATATTTATTTGAAAGTCAGAGTTAGAGAGAGAGAGAGAGAAAGAGAGATCTTCCATCTTCTGGTTCACTCCCCAGACTGCCACAATGGCCAGTACTGGTCCAGACCAAAGCCAGGAGCCAGGAGCTTTATTCAGGTGGTGTAGAGGCCCAAACACTTGGTCAATCTTCTGCTACTCTTCTGAGGCCATTAGCAGGGAGCCGGATCAGAAGTGGAGCAGCCAGGGCTGGAACCGGTGCCCATACAGGATGCCAGCATTGTGGGAGGCATGCTAACCCACTATGCCACAATATCGGCTTTGAGAAACTTTTCTAAGATGAAACACAGAAACCTAAATGACAACAGAATAAAAAGAGATTTTGAGGAAATAGATGTTATGCCAAAAAAAGAAAAAATAAATTATTCATGGAGAGACAAGATAATTCAGATACAAAACAAGAAAAGGATAACATATGTAAGAAAAAAATTCACAGAATTGTACAAGAATTCATGGGCATTCAAATCATGATCAGAAACATAAAATGAAAATATCAATTGAAGAGTTATAAGATAAAGTTGAGGGAATATTTCAGAAAATACTGCCAAAAAACCCCAGGAAATGGAAAAATAAGAAGTAGAAAATTAGTTGATTAGTACAGGAAGTCCCACATCAAAATCATAGATGTTCTAGAAAAAAGAAGGGGAAAAAGACCAATGTAATACTTCAAGAGAATGTTTTAGAAATAAATGACAAGAGTTTTCAGATTTAAAGGGTCTAGTGAGTGCCCAGCATAGCAGAGTCACAAAATTGTATCAGCTTCAAAAGAGGGAAAAAAAGAATAAGAACTGTGATGACTTCAGGCTTGTCACCAATAAACCTGGAAGCAAGCAACACTGGAAAAATGCATTGAAAATGCTGTTAGAAAGCTATTTGTAATCTAGAATTCTATATCCAGGCAAGCTAGCAGTTAATACAATATGATATATTTACTTTTAAATATACAAGGTTAAAGAATTTACTCACCTCTTCCCCTTTTCATTTATTTATTTTTATTTATTTTTTATTTATTTTTTAACTATGAGAGACAGTGACTTGATCAGCCCTCGTCCTGACTGTCAATGAACAAGTTAAGTGCCTACAACAAGAAACTGGAAAGGCATCAAGTAAATGAGCTTTCAATGCTTCTCAAGGATCTAGAAATCTTCAGCAAGCCAGACCCAAATCTAGTAGGAGAAGAGAAATAATTAAAATCAGAGAAGAAATCAAAAGGATTGAATCCAAAAAAACATTAAAAGATCAGCCAAACGAAGAGCTGGTTTTTTGAAAAAATAAACAAAATTGACATACCATTGACCCAACTAACTAAAAAAAGACCCAAATCAATAAGATCAGAGATGAAAAAGGAAACGTAACAACAGACACCACAGAAATAAAAAGAATCATCAGAAATTACTACAAAGAGTTGTATGTCAGCAAACAGGGAAATTATCAGAAGTGGATAGATTCCTGACATATGCAAACTACCTAAATTGTACCATGAAGATACAGAAAACCTAAACAGACCCATAACTGAAACAGAAATTGAAACAGTAATAAAGGCCCAGTAATAAAAGCCCAGGACGAGATGGATTTACTGCTGAATTTACCAGACATTTAAAGAAGAACTAATTCCAATTATTCTCAAACTATTCAGAACAATTGAAAAAGTGGGAATCCTCCCAAATTCTTTCTACGAAGCCAGCATCATCTTAATTCCTAAGCCGGAGAAAGATGCAACATTGAAAGAAAATTACAGACCAATATTCCTGATGAACATAGATGTAAAAATCCTCAATAAAATGCTAGCCAATAGAATGCAACAACACATCAGAAAGATCATCCACCAGACCAAGTGGGATTTATCCCTGGTATGCAAGGATGGTTCAATGTTCGCAAAACAATCAATGTGATACACCACATTAATAGACTGCAGAAGAAAAACCATAGTATCTCAATATATGCAGCGAAAGCATTTGATAAAATACAACACCCTTTCATGAGGAAAACTCTAAGCAAACTGAGTATAGAAGGCATATTCCTCAATACAATCAAAGCAATTTATGAAAAAACCCATGGCCAGCATCCTATTGAATGGGGAAAAGGTGGAAGCATTTCCACTGAGATCCCAGACAGGGATGCCCACTCTCACCTCTGCTATTCAATATAGTTCTGGAAGTTTTAGCCAGAGCCATTAGTCAAGAAAAAGAAATTAAAGGGATACAAATTGGGAAGGAAGAACTCAAACTATCCCTCTTTGCAGATGATATGATTCTTTATTTATGGGATCCAAATAACTCTATTAAGAGACTATTGGAAGCCGGCGCCGTGGCTCAACAGGCTAATCCTCTGCCTTGCGGCGCCGGCACACCGGGTTCTAGTCCCGGTCGGGGCGCCGGATTCTGTCCCGGTTGCCCCTCTTCCAGGCCAGCCCTCTGCTGTGGCCCAAGAGTGCAGTGGAGGATGGCCCAAGTGCTTGGGCCCTGCACCCCATGGGAGACCAGGAGAAGCACCTAGCACCTGGCTCCTGCCATCAGATGAGCGCGGTGCACCGGCCGCAGCGCGCCATCCGCGGCAGCCATTGGAGGGTGAACCAATGGCAAAAGGAAGACCTTTCTCTCTGTCTCTCTCTCTCTCTGTCCACTCTGCCTGTCACAAAAAAAAAAAGAGACTATTGGAACTCATAGAAGAGTTTGGCAAAGTAGCAGGATATAAAATCAGTGCACAAAAATCAACAGCCTTTGTATACACAGGCAATGCCACAGCTGAGATAGAACTTCTAAGATCAATCCCAATTACAATAGTCACAACAACAATCAAATACCTTGGAATAAACTTATTTTTATTTTGTAAAGATGTATTTTATTTATTTGAATGGCAGAGTTACAGAGAGAAAGAGAGAGAGAGAGAGAGAGAGAGAGAGAGAGAGAGAGAGAGAGGTTTTCCATCCGCTAGTTCACTCCCCAAATGGCTACAATGGATGGAGCTGAGCCTATCCAAAGCCAGGAGCCAGGAGCTTCTTCCAGGTCTCCCATGGGGGTACAGGGGCCCAAGCATTTGGGCCATCTTCTGCTGCTTTCCCAGGTATATTAGCAGGGAGCTGGATCAGAAGTGGAGCAACCAGGACTTTAACCAGGGCCCAAATGGTATGCTGGCGCTACAGGCCAGGGCTTTAACCCATTGTGACACAGCACCAGACCCACCTCTTCCCCCTTTTCTAGGAGTTACTAGAGTATGAAGTCTACCAAGCAATTTTAAAAATACCAAAAAAGAACAATGGACAAGTAATGTCACTGAATACAGGAGAAAACATGTGAAAATCCCTGAGGGAACCATGCAGTGCTGTCTCAGCAGAACAGATTCAGAGAGCAACCGGTAGAGCATCCTGGGATCAGACATGTGGAGGTTGTGTACAATGATGCCCAGTGCCATCTTCCCAGCTTTTACCAGAGAATATGATGCCCTGGCAAGTCCAGCCATTATTAGTAACCGATTTTGCTTCATCTTGTCAGTATGATGATGAATTTCTTGACCTTCACTAGTGCTGTCCTCTGGAATCATCTGAAGACATTCATTTTGCTTCACAGAAATGTTCAGCTTTGACCCATGCCTGAGTGCTATAGATGGCATGACACACAGAGAAAAGAGAAAGCCTTGATCAAGTTCCTACTGGTCCACTCCTTAACCCAGCCACATGCCCTGAACAGGGCCTTTCATTTCCCCAAGATATATTAATTTGTGTAAACATCCAGGGGTATCTGTGAAATTACTCAGGCTATTTTTCTTCCCTCGGGAACTTTCACGTAATAGTGTAAATGTTGTCCTCTCCTTACACAGCTACTCAAATTTAAAAATTAACTTATATATCATTTGAAAATACTTACACTGGTGATGCTATTATAAATAAAAGCAAAGGATTAATTAACCCCAAAGCAAGATAGTGAGTACTTCCAGAGGGCAGATTCATGGAGTACACAATCAAGGTCAGGGACAGAGAAGATTTCTAAAACCATACCCATATTCTAATTCTGAATCAGGGTGGTAGACAGATAGCTATTTCCATATTGTTTCTTCTATATTTATATTTGTATTAGTCAGGATTTTTAAGAGAAACAGAACCAATAGGATGCATAGATGGATGGACAGATGGGGGAAGGTGTGAGATTTATTAAGAGACTTGGCACATGAAATTTTGGGGGCTGAGTAGCCCCACGATCTGTCATCATCAAGCTATAGAACCACGAAAGCCAGGAATGTGACTCAGTCTGATCCTTGAGATTAAGGAGGTCAACAATATAAGTTCTGTTCTATCTGAAAGCACAAGAGCTGGGGGAACCAATGGCTGAAGGCAGGAAAAGATGGACCCCTCAAGCAGGGAATGATTTCTCACTTCATCTCCCTTTTCCTCTAGGCCATCAATGGATTAGATGATGCCCACTCACCTGGGTGAGAGCATTAGCCTATGAATTCAAATTCTAATCTCTTCTGAAAATGCCCTCACAGACACTCAGAAATAACATTTTAGCAATTATATGGGTACCCCTTCATTCAGTCAAAGTGACACACAAGATTAGTCACTACATTCACATCAATCATAATCCGTAAAATTAAATATAATCATGCTCTTTCTTCACTCTGGTTTTTAGACCTAGCAAATCCTCATGAATCTCTATTTGCTTGAATTTTACGTAACATGATAAAAACTTTTTTGGTCACCATCATCAAGAAAGAAGTTATGTATGACATAAACAGTACCATTTATAGGTCAACAGAGAGATTCCTGGAAGACAGAAATATTTAGGGAAGGTTTCCATGCTTGAAGGGAAAGGCAGTGAGATTCCTTCCTTCCAAGTCTCATGGATTCTGTATTTCTCATTTTCCTCCCAATTACAAGTACAGTTTGTATACAATAGGAGTTCACTAAATGTGGACTAATTGAGCACATGTTTGAGGTAAGGCATTCCTAGTGTGGCACAACTGTGTCTTGTCTTGTACCAGAATTGCCCTTGTCACTCCCCATGGTAGAGCATACCTTGCTTCCCAGAATTATTAATTAAAGACAGTTTCTGTAACGAGGCTTTAATAAATCATGTTTGATGCTGTTAGTTAACAAGTCACATGTTCTGGAATAGTAATTCACATAATGTAAAAATGTATCACACTGATTATCAAGTAGCTCTCACTAGCCACCAATGGTTTTTTCACTATGTTCCAAATGCAATGACCCAAAAGAATAATTTTCCCTTTTTTGTGGAGTCTACAGAATTCAAGAATTAATATTGTAATTATACCCATAATATTTTATTAGTTATCTTATTGAAGAGAGAACTTCCAAAGATGCTTCTGCTGTGATCTTATTTGAAAACGATGAGCTTATGAGTCAGCAGAGTGACTTATAAGAAGCCCTGGAGGAGATTTGAGTAGTTGAGTTATTGGCTTGTGCTCTGAACTTTATTGTGGATGCTCATGAAAAATGGAATTCAAGACCTCTCATTGACCTGAGAGCAACCAAATGTTTTTGAATGAGCCCCCTCTTTCTGCCTATGGACTGTGTTTATTCCCAAACTCCTCCAGTTTTCAGTTTACTCCCAACACATCATTCAGTCAATAATAATACATGGCTACTCTAACTGGTCTTGCTGCCTCAGTCAAGTGCTGTTTAACTGTTTTAGTTATCCTGGAGAGCTTCACTTAGTGTTACTATTTTATTACTCATATGATAAATATTTATAAAATTTCAATCATCTGCCATGAGTTGTGCAGAGTGTTACAGGAAAAAAATACCAACCACACATGGGATATCCCTACACAAATGAATCTGATCATATTTTATATGAAAAATAGTTATATATAATTATCATCAATAATAAATACTTTAAAGCAAATAGTTAAGATGCTATAAGAAAATATTAAATGGAAAACCAAACTCCTATGGCAGAAATTTGTAGTAGGTGCTATAAAAGCATATTAAATGGAAAACAAAAATCCTAAGGCAGAAATTTGAAGTATCAAGAACAGCTCCCCCTAAGAACAGAGTATTTAATATAATTTGCAGGCTAGTGATGGGAGAGAACAATAAAGGAGAGAAAAAGTTCTGGGGGAGAAGAGAGAGAAAAGAAAATTCAAGAATGTTCAAAGCTGGAGGGAAGGTTAAAATTTCAAGAAGCTCAGAAAGAGCAGCATGGCTGGAGCTCAATGATGGGGACAAAGAAAAGAATGGAAAAGTGGGCAGGGCCAGGTCATAAAGAATGTGAGTCACATTAGAGCTATTTCTGTCTCTCTTAAGACCACCAAGAAGACATGGAAGAGTTCTAATCCAGAAAGTGACAAATGCGCACTTTGAAAGCCCACTCTCCCTGGAATATGCAGAATGGTTTGAAATAGGCTGAGTATAAGGGAAATAATGAACAGTGTTCACAGAAAAAAAAAAAATGACTGAGTCATTCAGTAAGGCTTGCATGAAGAAAAGGTAGCAAAGGGATCATTTACATTGATATGGGCCAAATAAAGGAACAAAAAGGAGCAGCAAGCCACTAGCACTCTTTAACCTGATGGACAAGGAGAGAAATAATTTCCCCAGATCCTGGTAAGGGTGAGAGCCTTAGGAACTGGGCCAGCTGGCAAAGAGGGTGGAGATGAATATTCTGGTCTTCCCTCTTCCTAAAACCCACGTTTTACCAGTGTCTTCCTAGCCAGACCCATATGCATGACATAAGTCAAGTTCAATGAGCAGGACAGAGGGCACAAGACAGATATAAGTAGAAAAGGTAAAAACAGAGAATGAGAAGTACAGATGGTTACTGGCTCCTACAGTCGTCCACATTTAAATATAAACAGAAAATGAATAGTTTAGAAATATTTTTAGGATGCAAAATTAAGATGCTTTGCTGATGAATTCCTTCCAGGGATGGGTAAAAAGAGGGGCTCAGATTCATCCCTTCCTCCTGGGGTAATGAGATAGATTGGTACAGATACTGTTTGTGAAAATAAGAAATACTAGAGAAGGAAGGGGACAATTTGGGGATGTTGAGCAGTGTGTTCAGCTCTGGACATACTGACTTTAAAATATATTTGAGGCCATCTGGTATGAATGTCAAATGACCTTTTGGTAATCCCAAATCCATGTGAATGAAGAACCTATACTGAGGTCCTCATGTGCAGCCCCTGATCATAACTGACTGTGTCATAAATCCAGGGCATTGGTCCTGAGGAGTTCTGAAGGAATTAATATGGATATATACAGCATTCTCTGCCTTGAGTCACATGGAAGGGTTTGGCTGAACTTTGGTGAGTACTACGCAGCCTCACAGATGATGGAGTCCCAAGCACTTCTGGCTGACTATTGGCATTAACACTAAATCTTCTCCACTGCCTAAATTCTTTGGCTCATATTTCTACAAAATAACAGTACCATCTTAGCCCAAGTCTGCTCTGTAAACAAACTTCTCTATAGTATCCTGTGTTTGCAGTGTGTACAGGAGGTAGCTGAAATGCTGCTGAAGACCTGGGACCAGGATGACAGTTATAGCATCAGATGTAATTGCCATTCTCAGGTTGTCTTCAAGGAAGAATCTGGAATAACACTTTTCATTAAATGCCACTGTCCTTTGTATATCAACTACTTGCTTTACTTTATTTACTTGCTTGTTTGAGAGGTTGACAGACACGCACGCTTGCGCACACACACACACACACACAGAGAGAGAAAGAGAGAGAGAGAGAGAGAGAGAGAGAGAGAGAGAGAGAGAGAGAAACAGAGCAAGCAAGAGCTACCTGCAAGTTGACTCCCCAGATGTCTGCAACGGCCAGGGCTGAGCCAGGCTGAAGTATAGCAACTCTCCCACATGGGTGTAAGAAACCAAATTATTTCAAACATCGCTGCTACCTGCCAGGGTCTGCACTAGAAGGAAGCTGGAGTCAGCAGTTAGAGCCTGGAATCAGACCCAGGTCCTCCACTGTGGGACAGAGTGACTTAACCATTAGGCTGAAGCATCTGCTCTGACGTCTCTACTATTTGAGATTAGTAAATAACTGTTGGCCCTATAAGCAGGATCTACCCAGAATTTCTACTAACATCCTTCTAACTTCTTCTGCTTGAAAATCAAAAGTCTTGTTTCTCTGTGCAGCATGAATGTCAGTAGCACAAATTTAGACACATAATCTTTGTTCATAATTCAGACAATAAATTGATCCATAGGATTCTGGGCTCTGGGAAACTCAGTTTTATTTACAGAAAAAGGGCATTATTCAAAAATTACCTGTTTGAAAAGAAACACATCCAGCACTTAGTGACTCCCACATTTTACTCAGAGCTAGCCATAGAAAAAAAAATCAATAAGCTCTTGTCTAAAGATCAACCTCTGAATCACAATTATATCTCATCCTATGTGATAAGTGTTATAGTGGAGGTAATCACACAGTGCAAACGGAGACCTAAGACAGGGCTTCAAAGTCAAACCAGTCATGATCATTTCCCAGTGTAAATATTTTAAAGTGAGGACAAACAATTTGATATCAAAGGGAATACATTGTAGTAAAAGGAAACTTGGTGAAAAATGACTACATCAGTATAACTATTTGAAAATATTATTCACCAGGGGACCTGCGCTGTGGCTCACTTGGTTAATCCTCCACCTGCAGCACCAGCATCCCATATGGACGCCGGGTTCTAGTCCCGGTTGCTCCCCTTCCAGTCCAGCTCTCTGCTGTACCCCGGGAGGATGGCACAAGTGCTTGAACCCTTGAACCCACTTGGGAGACCAGGAGGATGCACCTGGCTCCTGACTTCAGATCGGCGTAGCTCTGGCCATAGCGGCCATTTTTTGGGGGGGGGGGTGAACTAACGGACTTTTCTCTCTGTCTCTCTCTCTCTCACTGTCTAACTCTATCTGTCAAATTAAAAAAAAGAAAATATTATTCACCCAACTCAGAGACATAAAGACATATGTGATGGACTGCATATTTGTGTCCCCTCAAACTCCAGTGTTAAGATCCTCATCAAGGTGATGGTATTAGAAGGTGGAGCTGTTGGGAGGTAATTAGGTCATGCAGGGAGAGCCCTCATGAATGGGATTTGTACCCTTATAAAACAAGTTGAGGGAGCTCCCCATCCCATAAGGACACAGCCAGATGCACAAAGTTGATTCTCACCAGACACTGAATCTGTTGTTACCTTGGTTTTGGACTTCACAGCTGCAAGAACTTTAATAAATAAATGCTTTGTTATTTTAGGTACTCAATCTACAATATTTTTGGTTATAATATCTTGGACAGACTAAGACAGCACATAAATGTATTTGTATGGGTTATTTTATTTCTATGTGAAATTATTACCGTATCTCTGTGTCATTCATGGAAATAGAGCTTATGCTACTGAATTCCAGATGTTTTGTGACTGCTGATCCTTCTCCTAACTTTATGAATTCAAGCAGAGACTTTTTAAATGGGAAACACGATCTCAAAAAGTAAAAGGATAATTAATCCTCTATGTTATCATTGTGCAATCTTTCCCCTAATTGTCAATGAAAACAGGAAGGGAAACATGCAAGGGGCTCATTTTATTTGGCTGACCAATATAAATCACCTTTGCTTCAGTGGTAATACCTGAGAGTATTTCAAAAATTTTTTTAGAAAATAGAAATAAAACTTTTCCTTGGTGTATTTTGTTAAATATATTCAATAGTTTTATAATATTCTGTTTTCATGAACTTTTCAAAGATCCCCCAAATACATGTATTTCAAAAAATTTGCATCAAAGTAAGGGTATTTTTAATTTCCTTTTCCATGAACTTTTTGAATTACCTTTGTAAAATGTTAATTATATAACTGATTTTGAGGCATGAGTTTTCAGGCATAGTAGGTCAGCTGTCCCCTTAGCTGGCATGCCAGGCAGGCCCAGGATATGATGAATAAGCATTGTTCACAATCAGATTACTATCACAGTTTGCCAAAGAGTATTTCTTTCCTGTAATAAAATATGACTTTGTTTCCAGTGTCAGACATGATGAAGTTAAACGTGTGAAGATCTCTAACCTTATCGATTTCTTTGGATTATGCTCATATTTCTCATGCATTTCAGCATCTGGTTCATGCCTCAATAGAGGGATACACTTGAAAGAACATCTACTACTTAGGAGTCAAACAGATATAGGCAGGGAGATGTGGAATAAGGTTTTGTTGCAAAGGCAGGATGTTAAAGAAGACTAGACCAGGTTCTAGTCCCGATCGGGGTGCCGGATTCTGTCCCGCTGCTCCTGTTCCATTCCAGCTCTCTGCTGTGGCCCGGAAGTGCAGTGGAGGATGGCCCAAGTCCCTGGGCCCTGCACCCACATGGGAGACCAGGAGAAGCACCTGGCTCCTGGCTACGGATCAGTGCAGTGTGCTGGCCACAGTGCGCCGGCCGCAGCGGCCACTGAGGGTGAACCAACGGAAAAGGAAGACCTTTCTCTCTGTCTCTCTCTCTCACTGTCCACTCTGCCTGTCAAAAAATAAAAATAAATTAATAAATAAAAAGGAAGACTAGAAAGACTAAGGAATTGGTCTTTTCCTTCAGATTTGGCTATTTGCTAAATACAGTTCCATGGATATGAACATAAACACAGCTAGAGTAAACCTGAGAAAAGGCTTAACCAACATCTTTTATTTTACAGGTGAGGTTCAATATAGTGACACTACTTGTTCAAAAATCACAGTTGGTAAGTGATAAAAATGGAATTCTAGGGCCAGCACCTTAGCTCACTTGGTTAATCCTCCGCCTGCAGCACCAGCGTCCCATATGGGCGCCGGGTTCTAGTCCCAGTTGCTCCTCTTCCAGTCCATCTCTCTGCTGTGGCCCAGGAGGGCAGTAGAGGATGGACCAAATGCATGGGCCCCTGCACCTGCATGGGAGACCAGGAGGAGGCATCTGGCCTTTGGCTTCAGATTGGTGCAGCTCTGGCCGTGGCAGCCATTTTGGAAGTGAACCAATGGAAGGAAGAACTTTCTCTCTGTCTCTCTCTCTTACTGTCTATAACTCTACCTGTCAAATAAAAAATAAATAAATAAAAATTTGCAAAAAAGGAATTCTAGCTTTTTTTAATTTTGAAATTTTATTTGGGGGAGAAGCAAGAGAAGCAAGAAGCAAGAGAAGGAGAGGGAGTGTTAGGGAGAATGGAAAAGTGAGGAGGAGTGAGAGAGGGAGAGAACTACTCTCCACTGTCTGACTCCTCCAATTCCAGGGTCAAAGCTGGGAATGGGGAATGCAATTCTTGTCTCCCACCTGAGCAGTAGTAAGGAAGCCAATCACTTGAGACATCATCAGTGCCTCCCAGGGTCTGCATTGGCAGGAAGCTAAAGTCAGAAGCAGAGTTGGGAATTGAACCCAGGAGCTCCAATGTGGGATACAAGCTAAATACCACACAAAATACTCATTACTTAGAGCCATGGTTTCTTGATTCTGCAACTATTCTCCTTCACCTAGTCTTGAACAATCTAAAACCTCAACACTTCAGTTTTCTGATCCATAAAATAAAAATAATGACATCTCATAGAGTTGTGGTTAGAACTACATGATCATAATGCATGTGGAATTGCTTAGCACAGTGATTTTCATGTTTTATTCAATAAAATAGCTTTTCTTATTATAGTACTCTTTTGAAACGTGTTTTCTTTAAATATTTTTATTAGGATCTAACTTCATACAAAATCAACAATGAGATGTATAGTGTAACTCAGATGTACTAAAAAGAAATCTTTTGTCAAATGTGTATTTTCCATTCAGATTCCTAAAATCCTTCCTTAATGAATTTTTCTCCAGGTTAAGCTTTGTCCTCTTCCAAAAATAGATTTTACAATGGGAACGTGCTAACATTCTGTATGTAAGTTTCGCAGATTTTTTTTTTTCTAGTACAATATGGAGCAAGATGTGATGGAATTTCTGGAGGCCCAGGAAGTGAAGTAAGTCCATGAGAAGGAAATCAAGTAAATTTGCTCCACACGTACATGGTTTCCTTGCCCCTTTCCAGCACAATGTGTTGGCACTCTACATTCCCTGTGTGCTCAGGAATCCTCAGGTCACAACTGAGGTCACAGTCAATTCTTGAAGGCTGTATTTGTGGAAAACATCCAAAAACTTCAAAATCTCCTGAGGAGGAAGAAATGGGAGTCAAAGGAATTTAAAAGTCATGTGATATGAGAAAAATTTCTTTAACTTGAGAATATTAAACAATAATAAACAGAAATTGGGGCCAGAATAGACATGATCCCTCTCTGGGGTGTCAGATGATTCCATACAAGCATCATGAATCTTCTTAGGATGCCAGACCCTTATTCACTTCTTCCTCTCAATAACCCTATATGTGTCCTCTGCCAGCATTTATTACAACAAAGCTCAAATGCTCACGGTTTTCTTTATCATTAGATTGTAAGCTCCTCGAGGACAGGGATCAGGTCTCTTTCTCTTTCATACCCACTTCTAAGACAACACTTAGCACATTACATTTTCTGTTGAGTGAACAAATAACCTGCTCTACATAGCTTTGAAGAGCAGGACTAACACTGTGGGTATCATTTTCAGAGAATTATCTCAACTATTCAGTGAAACATCCTTAGTGCTTAGATCCTTACATTAGTTTACATTATCAGTTTCATGCAGGAAGAAGTCTCTGTGGTCCTTAGGTCAAGAATGTGGGATCTTGCAGTGGTTGTGAGGTTGCATTAATAACTACTAAGAATAGTGTAAGCTTTAATGTTTTTTCTCAGACTCCCAAAATAGCCTTGACTGGCCTCTCTGACATTATTTTCTAATGCACCCTCTACATTTCTATAAATGTTATGCTAAAGCACGTGTGTTATATTTACCTATATTTCTTGAAATCCCCCTGAGTCTCATTGCCTATATCAGAATTTACTGAAGAATGTTTTATAGAATGCTAATCTCACAGTATAATCAGCAAATAAATGACATTCAATGACTCTCTTAGAGACACTTTGGTGTCTATGACAGAGGTATTGGAACATCCCAGATCAAAGAGCAATTTCAAGTTAGTCCTTTGTAGTCTCATACTATTTATAAACGTTTTCCTTTTATGTCAGCAGTATCCACCAGATGTCTATGTCTTTCATCTTTTGTTTCTGAAGGCTTAAGAGTTTCCAGACTATCATGTGAGGCACATCATTGTGTGTAAGATGGCTTGTTCGGTTAAGCAATGCATGGAGTTGGACAGAATCTCTGGAAGACACAGAGCGACATTCTAACCTTCTGAGAATGTTGTGACTCCACATCAGGCAAAATGGACAACTACTTGATGCTGAAACAACTTCTACCCAGATTACTGACACAAGAAAAATGTAGCCTTTTCCACTCCTCCTCTTCTCCACAGAGCCTTTTTCTCCTTTGTTTTGGTGAAGTATCTCTACTAACCACTGAGAGCAGGCAATTGCAACTCTGATAAAGTTTAACAAAGCACTAATCCATGATAAGAAAAGCTAAGGACATCTAGTGAGCTGTCAACACTCCATAGGTAACACTTTGGGGACCAGCTCATATTCCTCTTATCAGTCTGATATATTCAGCCACCAGCTGCTGTAAGTGTTGGCTGCAAAAAGCCTCTAGTCATCCTCTTTTCCAGAGAATTACCCACTGTGAAACCAGAGCCACCTAACTATGGAGTTGTACCCCTTTATCTCTCCCTATAGGTTGCACTGGGCAACCTGTAGCCAGTGAATGACTGACACAGAGGTATAGAAGTCCAGCTCCTTGCCTCAGAGGTGAAGTGTGGTGGGAAGGGCAGCAATTCATGTTCAACAACTCTATCGGATCAGTCTGAAGCTGTATTCAAGCTGGAATTACATCTTTGCTTGATTTCATACACATCTTGATACTTTTTTTTACAATATCAGATCAATAACTTAATGACAAAGGGGAAAAGCAGAGAATGCAAAGCCATATCTGCAGTAGGGTTGTATATTTGTCATTATAATATATGTCATTATATGTGCATAGAAACAAGGAGTAGATAAAAACTTGAACAAATTTTAAATGACTGTTAACAGCTGAGGTAACAATTGTGTTGGAGTAATTTTCTTTGATTTCTTACACTGTTGCTATAATATTGTTTGTACAACAAGTGATCCTTTTTATTTTATTTATACAAAGGAAATAGTTTGCATGTGTTTCATATATACAGTTTTTTTAAGATTTATTTAATTATTCGAAAGAATTGCAGAGAGAAAGACACAGAGGGAGGGAGTGAGGGAAGGGGAGAGAGAGAGAGAGAGAGAGAGAGAGAGAGAGAGAGAGAGAGAATATCTTCCATCTGCTGGTTCACTCCCCAAATGGCCGCAACAGCCAGATCTGTGCCAATCTGAAGCCAGGAGCCAGGAGCTCCTTTAGGGTCTCCCACATAGGGAAAAGGACCCAAGGGATTGGGCCATCCTCTGCTGCTTTCCCAGGCACATTAGCAGCAAGGTAGATGGGAAGTAGAGCAGCTGGGACTCAAACTGGCACCATATGGGATGCTGATGCTGCATGCTGGGGCTTTAACCTGCTGCACCACTCTGCTCATTTCTATTCCCTTTGCTCTATGAGTCCCAGATGAGTTTCCTTCCGCTTGTTCATGCATTTCCCTGAAAGCTACATATGGACTTGGAATCTGCCTGAGAAGTGGGGGCATAACCAGTTTAAGCAAACCACAATTTTGAGAAACTGAGTTTCACTAGGATATTCTGTCTTAGAATATCATTATAACAAATCAGTCACTGTTTTTATTTGGGTGTTTGATTATACAAAGATTTCAGCATTTCCCTTTCTCTCAGCTTGGTTCACACAAATCTATATCCCAGACATTACCTATTTACTGGTTTGCAGTTGGTTTTTTCTTTCTTCAAATGACTCTGATAAGGAGGTTCAGAGAACTCATAATACCTTCCATGATCAAGAGGAGAATGTATTGCCTCTTAACATACTTGTATGGAAAAAATGAAGTTTCATTGCATCTTGTTCTTTTTTTTTTAAGATTTATTTTATTTATTTGAAAGGCAGAGGGAAAGTGAGGGACAGAGGACAGAGAAAGAGAGAGGGAGAGAGAGAGAACTTCCATCTGCTGATTGTTCACTCTCCAAATGGCTTCAACAGCAAGAATTGGACCAGTCCAAAGCCAGGAGCCTCTCCCATATAGGTGACAAAAGCCCAAGTAGTCATGTCATCTCCTGCTGCTTTCTCGGGCTAATTTCCAGGAAGCTAAATCAAAAAGGGAGCAATCTGGGGCTCAAACTGGTGCTCATACAGGATCCTGGCATCACAGGTGGCCGCTTAGCCTACTGCACAAGCATCTTGCTGTTATTAGCAAGGGATACTTCAAGAAAGTGAAGTACAAACATCCATATCCAATCAACTTTTATTAGAATTCTACATTCCATCCTTCATCATGCTACTTTTTCAACACCATAAATCCCATTCATTTATCATTATCTATCAAATATATGTATATTTGCCCTATCTCCTTTTAATGTCTGTCAATTTTTAGTAATTTCTACAAACACAAGCAGAAACTTTTACAGTTGGTGATTTACCTTTGAACAAATGAGGCAGTCTCTAGGAATGAATCATGTCCCAATTAAGGGTCGTCAGCACTTCATTCATTTGCTCATCCCTCATTCAGTCACCAAATATCTATTGAGTGCCTCTGATAAGTTTGACCCAAGTAGAAATTGAGAAAAACACATTTACCAGTATTTCATATATTCCCTGGAGATAAACCAAAAAGTTTTAAAGAATTTGATGACAGTTTTAAAGGCTAATTTTATTTACTATGCATTTCTATCACCCATAAATATTATTAAATGATGATTATCTGCAATGTTCCTGACAAGGGATATTGGATTTCATGAACTACTGATGAGATTGATTTTTCTAAGAAAAGAACATTGGTCAGTTGTTTCACTAGATTTTTATTTTTTCTTGGTTATTGTATTTTAAAGGGGGGAATATATGTGTTTTGGGGAAGATTTAAAGGTGTAAGTATTTTTTTCGTAACAATCACTCCACAATACAAGAAGGAGAATATAGGTTGACTTCATGCAAATCTCATTAGTGAATGAGTAAGAATATATTTTGTAGACTTCTAAAACAAATCCTTTAATTATTTGAGCTGTTTGGAGGAAATATACCATCCAAAGCCAATAAATATATAAATAAATAATACACTGATGCAGTTATGCAGATGGAAATCATAAAAGGTACATGATGGCTGAACACTATGGGTCTGGGAAAAATATTTGCTCCTGTTTTGAAGAAAGAAGGAACCACATTTAGAAGTGGTCAGTTAAGATGCCCTCTTTCTCTATAGAATGCAGAAAACTCTGATCAGGGATTATGACAATATACTTAGTGTTAATTGCAAATGAACAGAGGAGAGTTTGGTCTTCTTTAAGTCCCTTGGATATGTAGGGCTAGAAATTTCTGCTCATATGTAGAATGTTATTGGGTGTCTCAGATCTCTGAACTCAATTACCTTCTTAGATAAGTGTATGTGAAGTGAATGGACCTAGCCAATGGATGACTGAAGCCAAAGTGCCCCCAAGAAGCCAACACTGGTAAAATGAATAAGTGAAAGATAGGGTCATGAGATCTCAAATAGTTCTGTTGTGTCAATTTCAGTGAGGTCAGGGTAGTTAGTATACGGCTAGGAATTAGGAACACCATGGGAAATTCATTGACAAGCAGAGTTTCTTCACCCTAATCATTGAATCTCCGAGAGGTAGCTAAATTCTATTAACTTCAGTTTCTGACAAGTGCCAACCTGGTGTGTGTATATATTACTGAAAAAACTTTCATTGTTCTCCAAAGCCAAAATTTTATAACAATGAATGAAATTATCAGAATAGGAAATTGAGATCTGGAAGTCACTTTAGAAAATCTCAGGGACAATAAACTGTTAAGAGCCTCCCTGGGATGCCTGCATCCTATGTTGGAGCACCAGCTCCCTGCTAAAGTGCCTAAAAAAGCAGCATGGTGGCTCAGGTACTTGGGTCCATGCTACTCATATGGGAGACTCAGATGGAGTTCCAGGCTCCTGGCTTTGGAATGGCCCAGTCCCAGCTCTTGACACCATTTGAGGAGTGAACAATGGATGGTAGATCTCTTTCTGTCTTTACCTTTCTGTCACTACACCTTTCAAGTAAGTAAAAATAAATCTGAAAAACAATCTTTTTTACAGGCAAATTCTTTTTCAAATATATCAACATATTCTCTTACATTAAAGCCCAGACAGTAAAAAAAAAAAAAGCCTGAAGCTGCTCAGGGCTCAAATTAGAGGCCTGACCTTACCACTCAGCTTCTCAGTAATCATAGCCAGCTGGCTAGACTTAGAAGGAATAAAATATGAAATCTTGAACTGACTGTTACACAATCACACAGTATGACATTGGCAAAGGCCAAAGCAATATAAGTTGCTTTGATACTAGTATTCCTTACCAATGATTTTCAAGCTCTACTATGGGCATGAATCTTATGGAATGCTTACTGAAATGAAGGGAATGATTCTGTGGCTCTAAGGGAGAACTTGGAATTTTGGATTTTTACCAAGTGAAAGTGAAGCAAATGCTGCTAATCCAGTGAGCACAGTTGGAGGAACAAGAAGACGAGGAAATTTAGTCTACATTACTAAACCATCTGCTTCAAAAATCACTGATCTTACCCTACATCTTCACAGTCTCACTTGAATATAGTAGAGGGAAAGAGCATAGGCAGAATAGAAAGGAAAACGGTATTTTTCTAACATGGCTCATATAGTTAATATAGGAAGAGAAGATGGCTTATGAGTCTTGAATACATTGAAACTATAAAAGGAAATGTGAACATCCTGCATTTAAAAACAATATCTTGGGGCCGCACTGTGGTGCAGCGGATTAAGGCCCAGGCCTGAAGTGCCGGCATCCCATATGGCTGCTCCTCTTCTGATCCAGCTCTCTGCTGTGGCCTGGGATAGCAGCGGAAAATGACCCAAGTCTTTGGGCCCCTGCATCCACGTGGGAGACCTGGAGGAAGCTCCTGTCTCCTGGCTTCGGATCGGCACAACTCCGGCCTTTGTGGCCAGTTGAGGAATGAACCATCAGATGGAAGACCTCTCTGCTTTTCTCACTGTGTGTAATTCTGAATTTCAAATAAATAAATAAATCTTTAAAACAAACCAATATCTTAAGAAATATCTACAAAGAAAATGAGTGAGCATGAAAGGTCATCAGTTGCTCATAGATAATGCTAACCTCCACCCCACAAACCCTCCACATTTCTTTTGTGGCGTTATCCCTCTGCTCACTCATCATCCCTGAGTCTCATCTTTGTAGTCCAGTGCTCACCCCATCAAATTGGGTAGCACCAGGCTGTATTTGTCAACAACAACTTTAGTTGATCTGTCTATCTGCAATCAGACTCCATTTTTCTGAGGTAGCTGATCAAATAATTTGCAAGTTAAAAATAGATTAGTGTATTTTAATTTTCAAGAGTATTTGGGTTTACATAATAGCTTTAGAAATTTTAACACAAACTAGAGATAGATATATGAGTGTAATGCCTTACAGTCTTTGTTGAAAACCTTATTATCTCACCATGAAGACAGACCCTAGTTCTTCAACAGGAGTATATTTTTTATTGTCCTTGAAATGGCATGTTTAGAAACTTTAAAAGAAGGATTAGATCGCTCAAAAAACTAAGAATTTGATTGATATTTGTGGTAACACACCCACACTGGAAGCCAAAATGAATTGACATGCAATGAAGATCTTCCTAAATCAATAAGGACATACAAGGTCTTAAAGTTATTGGAAAAAAAAAAAACAGATTTTGAGGAACTAGGAAACTGCTGTACTGGCCACTATCCACCATAGTCGCTATGAATACAACAGGAGGAGGAGAAGATGCTTTGTTAATAATGGTCAGTATCTGTATGCAGACCAGTCATGTGCTTTTCAAGAATTCCTACAATAGATTCTAACTAAAGGTATGGCATATTTCAGCACCCAAAATCAGGAATTCATGAAAAGAAAAGAAGTTTTTGAAAAGCCCAACAATTTATTGTCACAAAACAACTCTAGTCCACTTATATTTTAAAGTGAAATATTCTCTTCTGAGTTTAATGTGGTAAACCTGTTTAAACTATTTAGAAGTCTACCTTGGTAACGCATTCTTGTAATTTGGTAAAGTACAAGCAAAGCATTTGAATAATAAAAGAAAGGCATTTTCTACTCAGTATTACATTAAGTAGAAGCAAATCACTACTATAATCCTGTTTCCATGGGAACCTCAGTATAGAGCCAGTTTGATACAAGGCATTTCTCTTGGTATATATATTTTCCCCTTCTCCCTGAGATATGCTTTTGATTGCTGTCCAAAGGCTAAAGAGTAAGTGCTAAGATGGAAATGATCTTCTTTGCCCATCTTTGCCAGAGCTGAGAGAGCTATAGAAGTAGCTAAAACATGCTCAATCGGGCCTGCCCCAAATGATGGAGTTAGAATCATGCCAGGGGATTCCAATACAATCCCATCAAGGTGGCATGTACCAAGGCATTCTCACTAGTCCAAGTGATCAATTTCAGTTCACAATTGATCACACTGATAGGTCTAAGAGTCAAAGGGATCACACAAACAAGACTAGTGTCTGCTAATACTAACTGATAGAATCAAAAAGGGAGAGAATGATCCAACATGGGAAGCGGGATACACAGCAGACTCATAGAATGGCAGATGTCCTAAATAGCACTCTGGCCTCAGAATCAGCCCTTAAGGCATTTGGATCTGGCTCAAGAGCCCATGAGAATATTTTAGGCATGGAAAGCTAAGACACTCTGAAAAACAAAAAACAGAAGACCTAAATGAAAGATGTCTGTGAGTGAGATCCCAGTGGAAAGAATGGGCCATCAAAGAAGGAGGTACCTTTCTCTGAAGGGAGGAGAGGACCTCCACTTTGACTATGACCCTGTCGGAATAAGATCAAAATCAGTGAACTCAAGAGGCTTCCATAGCCTTGGCAACTCATGACTAGAGCCTAGGGAGATTACTGATGCCATAAACAAGAGTGTCAAATTGTTAAATCAACTTCAGGAGTCACTGTGTACTTACATCTCATGTGGGATCTGTCCTTAATGTGTTGTCCAATGTGAAGTAATGCTATAACTAGTACTGAAACAGTATTTTACACTTTGTGTTTCTGTGTGGGTGCAAACTGATGAAATCTTTACTTAGTATATACTGAATCGATCTTCTTTATATAAAGATAATTGCAAATGATTAAAAAATCTTGGTGTTAAATTGGAAAAAAAAAAAAAGAAGTAGCTGAAACAGAAAACAGCAGTCCCATCATAGCATGACTGTAGCAAAGGCTGGCTGGAAGAGTGGATTTTGCAGTAAAAAAAAAAAATGCCTTAATAAATCTAATTCTCTGACTTGAGATTTGGAGATGAAACCTGAACCTCTCAATCCTGTCACAATTACTTCTTAAATGTGTACACAGCAGCATGCTGTAGGGCAATGTCTTCCTCCCACCCCTCAATCTTTAACCAACTTCACTTTTAAGTGAAGTCTTTCTAGGGACTTTTTCTAGAACAGTTGTTCTCAAAGTGTTTCTGGGCAGTAACAGCAGCACCTGAAAAGATGAAGAAAGTACAAATTCTTGGGCCCCATCTCAGACTAAATCTTAAGACTTAAGAGGGTGAGGTCCAGTAATACTTAGCATGATTACATTTCATCCTAAGGAGTTACCAGTTGCATATTTCATTAAGCCTTGACTCACAGCTAAAGAACCCTCAGCATGCAAGAAAGAATATAAATGTCATATTCAAAGCACCAGAGTTAAGGAAAAATGTAAATATCTCAGGATTGACCAGGGATAAAATAATAAAATAATAATGGAAAGATGTAATGTAAGATGTGATTTTACAGAACTTTGGATTAAGGATAAAAGACATAAGGAGAAGGAGAATGAAGAGGAAGAAGGAGAAGAGGAGCAGGAGGAACCAGAGTAGTGGGGAGGGGATGAACAGAAGGACAATAATCATTCAATCATTTCTTACATCATTTTAAACTCTCTTTTCCAAAGCTATTGAGTCAAGGACAACACCTGGCTTCAAGTGATAACTAACTAAATAAACAAATTTGGTTATGCAATATTTTTATTTGAGCTTTTCAGGCTGCATACTCTGCTATTTTTTATTCATCTGTGCAAGCAGTCTCCTTTATTTGCAACCTAAATGAGCATTTTATTTTTAGAAAAATTTTTACATTACACCAGAAGCTCTATTTGCAAATCATTTTTTCAGTAAGCTACATATCTTTTCTGAAAACTTCCTGGTCCTCTTGCCTGAGCTTAATGGTTTATCACAAGGAGGCCAGGTGACTGTTGCAGAGCGATTGCAAAGGGATCTGGGGCACATTAGAAAATTCCTAGCCCTGATACCTGTAAGTTTGTCTCAACATTAAAATGGTGTCATCTTAAAATAGGTTTAGGCTCTGGGAAGACATGGAGGAGTATCACAAAATATTGTGATTGTGCTCATCACAGAAGGCTAAGGATTTAGAATATTCAGAAGAAAAACTGATCCAAGGATAAAATTGGAAATTGTCTTAGCGTAAACTCCCCACTCCAAGAATGTTTCATCACTCATTCTTCTTTCTCCTTGAGGAGCGTATAGAAGAAGAAATTCTGTTACCTGAGGAGACCTGTACCTATTTTCCAGTTAGTAACTATAAATGTCTGACAACTTATACTGTAGCACACTGAATCATGTTACATCTGTACAGCATACTTTTCCTTATTAACAGCAACAAATGAATATTCTGGGTATTTCTTGGGAGTAAAGACATGATACCCACAGAGAATGGGTAGAACAATGTAATGTAAACCTCAATTTGATTTTCTCCTGCTTCCATCATGGGAGGAAAAAGAAGATATGATTTTCCCCAGTTATCCTAGACGTATGTAAGTCCCCTTTTGTACATGGGTACTACAAAATCCTTATAGCTCTTTTCCACGTCTCAGTGGTGGTCACCAAATTCCCAGTAGTGGCTAAAGAAACCTTTCGGGTTTAGAAAGACTGTAACCCAATAGCACTTAGCCAATGAGTACCTGTGGGAGGAGGGATCCTGCATGATAGGGAACAAATTGCTTGCTGTAACGGCCCCGAGTGTGCCTTCCTACCAGCCCTCCAATCTTGCAAGATCATTAATAAAGTCTTGCTTTTGCTGGACTTCCTGAGTCCAGTCTATCCTTTGAGTGGCAGGTGAGGATATTTTCTACAATACATGCCACCTGGAGCTTGAGTTAAACCCTGAGGGTATATGGGGATGTCAAAACTTTAAGTTTCTCTGATCTTGAAATGACTTGTTGACTCCATGGTAAGAGCCTAAGAAAACAGATGATTAAAAATGAATTGTGTGCTTTTGTTGATGCCAAAATTCCATTCCTGGCCAGTGCTGCCGGCTCACTAGGTTAATCCTCTGCCTGCGGCGCCGGCACCCCGGGTTCTAGTCCTGATAGGGGTGCCAGATTCTGTCCCGGTTGCTCCTCTTCCAGTCCAGCTCTCTTCTGTGGCCCGGAAGGCAGTGGAGGGTGGCCCAAGTGATTGGGCCCTGCATCCGTGTGGGAGACCAGGAGGAATCACCTGGCTCCTGACTTTGGATCAGTGCAGTGCGCTGGCTGTAGTGGCCATTTAGGGGGTGAACCAACGGAAGGAAGACCTTTCACTCTGTCTCTCTCTCTCTCACTGTCTAACTCTGCCTGTCAAAAAAAAAAAAATTCCATTCCTGATTCTAGGCTTTAACCCCAGCCCAAGCCTCATCTATTGCAGGAATTTGGGGAGTGAACAAACAGATAGCCATGCACTCTTGCACTCTCTCTCTCTCTCTCTCTCTCTCTCTCTCTCTCACACACACACACACACACAGATAAATATATTTTTAAATTATTTACTTGAAAAGTAGCAAAAGAATGTTTTACATGAAAATGGATAAGAAGAAGCCACGTTAAAGAAAAACCTTGGGGGAAGCTCTCCCTCTGCCTCTTTTTCTTCTCCCCTTCCTCCACTTGAAAGGCCATCACCAGCAGTGAAACACAGTGGCTTAAACAAGTTAATCTCCAACTGATCTGCATTTTACATAATGCCTATTTACCCTTTGCTCCACAACAGGATTGGAGGCTAGGCAGATGTACAGACAGTGCTCAATAAGAAAGTGTTACAAATAGCCCCTGTCCCCATGCTAAGAACCCGACTCACACAAGCCTGCTGCTGGCACCTGGCAAGTTTGCATGACTCTGAAAAACTCCTAAATCCATTCTAAAAATTCTCCTGCTTTGCTTATAGTGAATTAGCACTATCAGAATCGTAGATTACTAAGATAGCTCCAGGTAACTGATGATATGTAAGAGAAAATAATGCTTGCATTAATATGCATAGCCTGGTGCTGAAAATGGGGGGGGGGGGTATTTTTATGGTCCACTACTCATCAGGGACTGTGTTGAGGCCTTTTATAACAGTAACATAATTCATTCTTATTATAATTTTCCCAATTTTATTTTTTAATATTTATTTATTTATTTATTTTAAAGGCAAAGCAACAGGGAGAGAAGACACACACAACACCCCCCCCCCCCACACACACACAGAGAGAGAGAGAGAGAGAGAGAGAGAGAGAGAGAGAGAAATATTCCACCTACTGGTTCACTCCTCAAATGCCCTCAAGGGCCAAGGCTGGAATAAACTGAAGGCAGGGATTCTATCCTAGTCTCCCACATGGGTGTCAGGGCCCCAGGTACTTGAGACAAGTTCTGCTGTCTTCACAGGTGTATTAGCTGGATTGGAAGTGGAGCAGCTGTGACTCAAACCTTCCCTCAAATAGGAGATGCTGGCATCATAAGTGGTGGCTTAGCCAACTATGCCATAGTGTCAGTCCCAATTTTTCCAATTTTGCAGATGAAGAAACCAGGCTGCAGAGTTGTGTATCTTGTCGTTTCCTCTGAAAGATGAACCAAGTCATAAGGTGCAATTTCTGAGGAATCAAGTTGGTGAGACAAATACACACCTATAAAATCAGTAAATCCTAAGGCATGCGTACAGATGGTGGAAGTGATAATTATTTTTGGAACAATGGGAACTGGAAATTTAAACTGAGAAGGAAATGTGCTGGGCCTTGAAGAATGGGAAAGGCCATTCAGATAACAAACCTGCATCCAATTCTGGGTATATAACTGACATCAGAGTTTACTTCTTCCTAAAGAAAGTCACATCGGTTATATTTTACAAAAAGACGGAGATTTATAAAAAGAACAGCTTCCTTATGCTGTTTATTTCTATGCTTTTCCTCAAATAAAAATAAGTCTGCATGATTGAGACATCCAGAGAAAATAATTCCTTTGGAATAATATGAACCCATCCCCACAGGTGCACGGGATCCTCATGGAGTTAGTCTTTTAATGGCTCCTTCCAATTAGATAGTGGACCAGGACATTTTCTAGGCAGAAAGAAAATGTGTAGAAAACTCATCATCTGGAAATAATATAGGGCAAGAAGCAATCTGAAGCTCGCTGACCATGTGTGCCTGGAGCAAGCAACTTGTGCTAGGGTGAGGTCATCATGTCTGGGCTATTCTTGTTATTTCAGGATCACTTTGTGGATCAAACTCACAGGAGACTTTTGAATTATCATGTGGTTTGGGTCCAGTGTGCTTTCAGGATGATGGAAGCTAATCCTGCTTGTCTCCATTTATGACTGATCATTAGACAGCATTTATACCAATAATTGAGTTCGATTAGATTGGCAGTGATCCAGAAGCTGAACTGAAGTCATGGGAAATGTGTAATATCAGGTTTATTTGGGCTTCTTGACATTGGCTACATTTATTTACATACATTTTTTCCCTTTCTGTTTCACTTTCAGAGGGTGGTGTTCAAAAATAGCCAGTTATTTCTTTGTAACTGTTTTTAAATTGCTCATTTTAGTGCAAGAATAAATAGGCAAATGTGAAAAGTCTGCTCTGACAGTCTTGTTTGTATTTTTGCACAACAATATTGTATGGCCTGGTAACAGAATTTTTCTGTGTTCCATAAGCCTGTTTTTGTCAAAGACTGAGTTGCTGTGTGTGCTTTTTTGGAGTCACATTGATTTTATAAAGTATCTTTGCACAGAATAATTTTTAAGGCTAAATATAGAAAACAATGAACTAATATGTTTTTGTACACAGAGTGAAAAGCCCTATACACTAGAAATATGGTTTTATATGTATATATAGATAGATTCAACATATATAGTTGTATGTACATAAACATAGTTAGTAGATAGATGCTAGATAGAATTAGATAGATACCACACCTGTAAGTATATTATCTATCTATATGTATTTATTTACCTTTCATATAAGATAAGATTGAGTCATTAGGAGCATTTGCTCAGTATAGTGTTCAGGATGCAAGCATCTCACATTTTTCTCACATTTGAGTACCTGGGTTCAATACCTGGTTCTGGCTCCTGATTCCAGCTTCTTCCAGTGCAGGAGGCTGTAGTGGTAGCTCAAATAGCTAGGTCCCTGTCACCCATGTGAGAGACTGGATTAAGTATCAGGCTGTCAACTTCAGCCTGGCCCAGCCCCAGCAGGTGCACGACGGACACGTGCACTTTCTGCATTCTGCAGCTGCCTCAGCAGCACCCTGGGCCAGGGAGAGAACTGAAACTTCTGAGTGCTCCCCCACACCTCTGAGGCCTTTCTCCAGTCCTCCTTCTCCCACATCCTCCCCTTTTCAGTGCCTTGCCACATTTCTTTCCATTTATCCTGTCCACCAATTTTTAACCATCCCCACTGACTTACGAGAAACAACAGAAAGATGTTATTTAGATTTTTAAAGTCATGTGTTCCTTTCATAAAATGAAAAACAAACAAGCAATTATGCAAGAGGGAAATATAAATTTCATAAATAAAATATATGAAATACAGGCCCTGCATGTTCACGGATGCTGATCATATTCTGCATTCCTAATTAACATCCTATACCATTCATAAATGGCTCATTGTAAACAACCTACGCTGTCGTATTTCCCTTTACTATCAGGAAATAATCTAGATTCACAAAAAAGTGCAGTACACAGACAGAAATTATCTTAATACGTATTGCTTTATTTATTCTCTTAGATATAAAAATGTGAGATTTTAAAATTGGGGAGTTTTGTAGAACCCAGTGTCATTTCCTCCTCATTTTTCTTTGTACAATTTTGGTTATCTATTTATTTTTAAAAATGTATTACTAATATTTTTGATTGACAAATCATGACATACATTTATGAGGTATGATGTCTTGACATATGTATACAATGTGACTTGATTAAGACTAACTAACATACCCATCACCTTGCTTGCCTATTATTTTCCTTGGTAAAACATCTAAGAGTTACTGATAGTATTTTGAAATATGTGTTGCTATTGATGGTAACCACTTTGATGTGGAGTAGATCTCAAAACTTGTACTTCCTGTAATATGAAGCTATGTACCCCTTGATCAACAGCTGCCTATGCCCTCCCTCCCCAGCCTCCCAGCCTCCAATAAGGATCTTCACACTTTCTGCTTCTAATAGTTCAATTTTGTTAGATTTTTCCAGATAAGTAAATCAAATGGTGTTTGTCCTTCTGTGCTTGCTATGTTTAACAAAGCATAATGTTCTTCAGATTCATCCACCACAAATGACAGAATCTGCTCTTATTTTAAGACTGAATACATTCCATTATATACTTATAACAATTTTCTTTATCCATTTATTTGTAGATTGATACTTAGGTTGTTCCCATATCTTGGTTATTGTGAATAATATTGTAATCAAGGTGGGAATAGCTATCTCTTGAAAATGTTGATTTCAGTCCCTTAAGATGTTGACCTAGAAGCAGGATTACTGGATCACATGGTAGTTCTGTTTCTCTATTTATCTCATTTTCCATAATTATTGTACTAATTAGCATGCCCTCCAGCAGTGTATAACAATGTCTTTTCTCTGCATCCTTTCTAACACTTGTTATCGTGTCCTTTTATAAAGCTAACTATTCTCTTCAAAAATATTTGTTTACAGGTTTGAAAGGCAGAGAACAGAAGCTCCCACTTGATGGTTGACTCACTAAATGGCCACAACATCTGAAGCTGTTCCAGAACCTGGAAACTCAATCTACACCTCCAGTGTGGATGGCAGAAGCCAAATTATAAACCATCACTTACTTAGGGTCTGCCTTGGCAGGAAGCTTGAGACAGAAGCCAGGGATAGGAATCAAACTAAGGTACTCTAATGTGGTATATAGGCATCGTACCTACTACTCAAAATTCCCACTCCATTCTTCATCATTTTATAAAACTCATTCTAATAGCTCTGAGGTAATATTTCATTGGATTTTTTTAATTTGCATTTCCATATTGATTGGTGATGCATACTTTTGTCATGTACCTAGTGGCCATTAGTAAGCCTTCCTTTGACAAATGTCTATTCAGGTCCTTTGCCCATTTTTAAATTGAATTATTTTTTTCTTTGCTATTAAATTGTTTGAGTTCCTTATGTATATTGTCTATTAACTCCTTATCAGATGTTTATAGGCATTTTTCTCATCCTGTAAGTTGTCTCTTCACTTTGTTAATTATTTCTTTTGCTGCGCAGCTCTTTTTAGTTTGATGAAATCCCATTTTTCATTTTTTGCTTTTACTGCCTGTGTTTTGGGGTTCATTTTCAAAAAAGCATTGTTCAGAACAGTGCCATTAAGTACTCCCCCTATGTTTTCTCCTGGTTGTTTTATAGTTTTCAGGTCTTTAGCTTAAGTTTTTAATCTATTTTGTGTTGAGATTTTATATAGTGTGAGAGATTAAATTCATTCATCTGTGGATATCCAGTTTTCCCAAACTATTTTTGAGGACACTATTTTCCCCATGGTGTTTTCTTAGTATCTCTGTTAAAAATCGAAGACCATAAACATGTGGGCCTCTTTCTTGGTTTTATATCATGCTGCATTAGTCAATAGATCTGTTTTCAAGCCAATACCATACTGTTTTGATTACAATGACTTTAAAATGTGTTGTAAAATAAGGGAGTGTGATGCTTCTAATCTTGTTGCTTTTGCTCAGGATTATTTTGACAATTTGAGGTCTTTGTGGTACTCTATGAA
Source organism: Sylvilagus floridanus (assembly GCA_949820135.1). Taxonomy (NCBI): domain Eukaryota; kingdom Metazoa; phylum Chordata; class Mammalia; order Lagomorpha; family Leporidae; genus Sylvilagus; species Sylvilagus floridanus. The sequence continues at coordinate 73,142,256 of OX463236.1, forward strand.
ATTACGGTTTTTTTTTTTTCTATGATTGTGAAAACTGACATTTCTTTCATTTCACCACTGACGGTCCAACATGGGCGTGCTACTTCCTTCAGGCACTGCCAAGAAACCAGCTCAGAATGCGTGCTCAAGGCATGCCACTCTCCACCCACAGTGTACATATTATTTCAAATGCAGTTCCATTATTTGAAGAGAAATCACTTTCCCTTAAGGTAGTTTTAGTGTTTCTAATTAAGAGATTAGTAAAGGAATTATTGGGAAGTATCTGCTGTATAGTTAGAACTCAATAAATCTTCATAATACTTATGTGTCTCAGTTGGGAATTACTTACTTGATAGGTTTGTCAGGAAAAAAAATCTGCTAAATCTAGTTTAAATCAAAGAGAGAATTCCCTGAAGAACTATGAGGACATCCAGCAAAATCACAGAATGTAAAGATTTCCTGGCATCTTGGATATTGGAAAAGAAAGGAATAGATACAGCTCACATCCTCTTGTCTTCTAGTCTCTTATTTCTCTGTCTCATTGCTCTTCTACTGCCTGCCTACCCTTTTCTTTTCCCGCTCCCCCTCCTCTCTCCCTGCCACTTTCACCTGTCTCTAGTCCATGGAAGTCTTTGCTATCTTCTAGCCAAGTCCAACTTACTTCTCTTTCAAGAATACATCATCAATTAACTGAAGTGTCTTTTTCTGAATTTCCCATTCTCACGGAGAACATACGTTTCCCTCAGTTGCACAAGGCATCTACTCCAATCCAATGTATGATAGTAGGGATGGGAGCATCATAAATGGCTAAAGGGGCCATGGGAGCAACTCTTTAGAGACAAAAATATGGGCGAGTCAGATAAATGAAAGACTGAGCCTACTTCATTACTATTATCATTATCACTGGAGGCAGGAAAAGAATCAAACCAAGATGCTCTGGGTCAGGCACTGCATGCTGTGCTTTTCATTATGGCCCAGTGTTCTCTTTCTGAAAACTCTAAGCCCTTTAAGAAGGAGAGTCAGTCTATATGAAGTCTTGTAATCAAATTTTTATAGCAATAGTATTCATGCAGCCAAAAATTGAAACAATTTCAAACAACCCCAATACTCATCAACTGGTGAATGGATTGTCAAATTGTGATATACTCATACTATGGAATCCTACCCAGCAACATAAAGGAATAAAATGTTATTATACATAAAGCACAAATGAATCTCACAAAACATTATGCTAAGTGAAAGAAATCAAATGCAAAAGGCTACAATTGTGTAGTTCCATTTATATTGGAATTCTAGAAATGACAAAACTATAGTGAGAAAAAAAAAAAAAACAGATAAGTGGTTGCCTGGAGATGAGAATGGGGAGGAGGAGCAGTGTTTGACTGCAAATGGACATGAAAAGACTTTTTAGGGTGGACAGAACTGTTTTATATTTTCATTGGATTAGATGAAGATTACCTAATTGCATACAATTACCCAAATCCATTAAACTGTACATCAAAATGGGTGAATTTTATTGTACTTAAAGGATATCTCAATGAAGCTGTTCAGATAAAAAGGGGAGGGAAGATAAGAGAGGGATGGAGAAGGAAAGAGTAGAAGGGAGGTAGGAAAGGAGCAAGAGTGATTTCAAAATTCTACATGTTCATTTTCAGGTGAATCATCATTTGCCAATTACTATGTTTATGAATGTATAACTACTACTAATAGAATATTTTATTAAGCAATTACCGTATGGCAAAGTATGTTAAGTAATTCCTTTCTATGCATTATTGAATTTCACTCTCACAACAACCCTGAAAAGTAGGTGTTATTATCCCCATTTTTGATATTAAAAAGCAGTTATTCAGAGAAGCTAAGTTTCTTGCTGAGACCACACAGGTAGTTAGTGGCAGAGCTAGTATACAAAATCAGGTGTACCTGATTCTCAAGTCTCTATTCCCAGCAGCCACCCCTCCAGAATGAATCCATTATTAAAACCAGATATTTCCTCAAGTCTTGCTTCTCCTTACCCTGGTTAAGAAGAGAAAAAATCTGCTGAAACACTGTAAAACTGATTTTAAACCAAAATTCATAGTTTTACAGCCATGTATTTTTATATTCTTAAGAAGAATTCAAAATAGTTGAATAATACACAACTACAATACTACTACTAATACTACAATACTACTACTAATACTACAACTACTACAACAAAGGTAGGCCAAGTGTACATGTATCATGAAAGGTGTGATTTTCTTGTTTGTGTGATGTTTACATAGGAAGAATGTGTGAATAATTGTTTCAGAAAAATCTCAAATGAAAACTGGATAACTCAGATGCACAGAAGCTAAGCTCATGATGCCTTGCAGAATGCTAGCCAACTTTTAAATAAGCTGAAAGCCTTCATTGATCATATACATGAAATTTAAAATACTTTGTAGCATGTCAATATGAAGATACTGTGCTGTCAGAGTGAATTATAAAAATCAAGGCAACTGTTTGAGCAATTTTTGCCTTATCTATCAGAAATAAATAATTTAATGAGGTGCTATTACAACTGAGATTATATACTATTTGGGAAATAAAGTAGAATGAAGCATAGAAATTATTTTAACAGGGGTAGGTGTTTGCTGCAGCGGTCAAGTTGGCACTTGCGATCTACAGATCCCATATGGAAATGCCTGGGTTTGAGTCCCAGTTCAGCCTCAAATTCAGCTTCATGCTAGCATGCACCCTGAAAATCAACAAGTAATAGCTCAAATAGTTGGGTCCCTACCACGTATGCGGGAGACCTGAGTTGGGTTCCTGGCTTTTTTCTGGCCCAATCTCAGCTCTTGCCTACATATGGGAAGTGAATCAATGGAAGGAAGATCTCTCTTTCTCTCTCTCTCTCTCTCTCTCTCTCTCTCTCTCTCTCTCCCTCTCCCTCTCTCTCTCTCTCTCTCTCTCTCTCTCCCTCTTTATTTCTCTCTCTTTTCTTTGTCTCTGTCTCTTTTTTCTGCCTTCCAGATACATAAATAAAATTTCAAAAACAAATAATTTCAGCATATCTTGTAATAAAATGCAAGACAGAAGTTAATATACATTAAATAAACAGAAAAATAATACACTTCAGAGGTTCATAAGTGAAAAAAATTAAAAAGCGTGAACTATAAGTCAGAGTGGACTGTGAAGGACCAGAGGTGTCAGAGGGCAAGAGAATTTAGCAGCAGGGTACAGGCTAAGAAGCATCAGCCTGGCTCTGCACCCTGGTGAGGGAACTTTAGTACCTATGTCACTTAGGCAAGTTATTCATCTGTGCCTCTATTTCCTCACTAGTGAAACGAGTATGTGGAAGTGCCTTACGAGGTTGGAGGAGTTAAGGACATGCCACTCTAAAACACCACTTTGGTGTATTGGTTTTTCAGCTGAAGCCACCCAAACATAGCAAATCCAAGAAGGGCTCCCTAACCTCCCGTTTTCTACTTTACAACAGGCCACACAATTTCCCAGGAGAAAATCACCCACCCCAGGAAAACACACTCTTATCAAAATACCGAGAATTGACTCTGAAATGGGTCACTACAAATAAACCCACTAAAATAACCCTTATTTTCCACTTGTTTCCCCCAATAAATGTCTTAGTGTTTGTTCTACAGTTTACTGCCTTGAAAAGGTATATGAGCTGTTTGTTCAAGTCATTTCTTTTAGGTCTTGATTTTCTTGTGAGAACTCCCAGATGCAAGCAAAATTTTAGTAAAATATTATGCTTTCTCTTGTTAATCTGTCTTATGTCAGTGTAATTCTTAGGCCCATCCAGAGACCCATAGAGAGAAAGACACTTTTCTCCTCTTCAGCCTGATATAAAAACTAAATAACATAATGCATGAAACATGTTTAGGACAGAGTCTGGCATATTGTCAAGTTTCAGTGAGCATTAGATGTTTTGTTACAATATAGGTGGAAATAAAGGTGAAGCTTAAGACTCAGTAGGACTTAAAAAGGATAGACATGATCTTGAGGAAAGCTTCAGTTTAGAGAATGATGGAACAACAAAAAAAGATGGTGAGAAAAGAGGCTTAAAATGGGTGGAGGAGATACATCTTATGTTGTGGAGAGGCAGAAAATTACAGTGATATTAAGTGGAGGAAAACCAAAGATGACCTTGAAATCCAGAAAGGGAAATGTGATTACACACAAAAACAATGGAAAATCGGTTAGATTTTTCAAGAAGCAATTGCTCAAAAAAATAAGGTTTCAAGAAAATTCGTCTCATAGCAACATAGGAGATGAGTTGGAAATAGGCAGTGGCAAAGGAAAGGAGAATAAATAGAAGGCTATAGAAGAATCTTGCATATTTCAATACAATTCTAAACTTCAGACCTGAAATGAGAAAGTCAGAAATCCACCCAACAAATGGACATCCCACAGCATCCCTGAGTTATGGGAGGACTACAACTACTTATTGTAACAGTGGGGAGGAAGAAGAGCCTGGTTTTGTAACAAAGAAAATAGAGGATTCATTTTACTACACTTGGTTAAAACACACCTATTCCAGAAATCAAAATAAACTTTTTACAGTTTTTCATTCTTTTCTTCCCTGATAGGCAATTTCAAATATACTAGGAATATTTTATAGTCCTCCAAAGCTATATAAAACAGAAACTGAAGAATTATTGTTAAAAAAAAAATGTCTAGTGTCTTACATTTCATGACATGAAGATCTTACAAACTTTAACATTAAAAAAAAAAAAAAAAAAAAAAAAAAAAAAAAAAAAAACAAGAAGCCCGGTTGATTTCAGCCTTACAATCACCTGCATCATTTCGAGACCATCCAGCCCTGAATTCATGTTCCTGTGCAATAGCTTCACTTATTTTATCCTACATCCATCCCCTTTCCTTCATGTCGCAGAGCCACTCTAAGTATGTTGTTTGCAGCGTCCAGATCCCTTCTCTCCTTTTCAGGGAAATTTCTTTTTCTCAAACTCAAGGTATTCACCTGGGTATCAGTATATTTTCTTTAGATTGAGCCTCAAGCCAGTATGCTAACCTTCCTGACCGCCCCCTCCAAGTGCACCTCCATTGAACATTGTTACCAAGGCATTTATTTGAATCTCCCTACCTTCCAAAAGAAACCAAAGGCACTATTATAATCCATCAAAACTCCTCAGCAGCACACCCTTGTTACAAGCATATATATTTAATAATTAGATACTACAGATAAAGTCAAACCACATTTTCATAGTCATTTTAGGACAGAAACCTTCCTCTGTCAAAGAAAATTACTGTCATCATTAATATTTTTGATCAAACAGCAAATGCTAACAGATACATTGTGTATCTGAGGCTCCTTGTATAAAGTCAGGCAAGTCAATGGCACTGAGAGCATCTGTCAGCAAAGCTATGTGCAGAGCCATTGCAAAGGGGGTGTACAGCTAGAAGCAACAAGCTCGGAACAGTGGTCCAAATCACAGCCACTTCCGAAGCTCTTACCCATCTTCCTTTACAGTTCTCTGTGACTTCTTATATTTCACATGCACATATGTACACACATGCTCACACTCACAGAGTTTTCACATTGTCTTCTCTGTGACATTGTGACTAGGGCTCTGGCTTTCTTTATCTCATAGTGCTCCATTTCCTGTATCTCTGATGCAGAATACACATTTCTGTCTAATCTCAATTTGGAAAGAAATCATGCATTTAACATTTCAAAAATTCACATTCAAGTGTGAGTCACTGGATGATGTGCTTAACCTCTCAGGGATGTTTGAATTCTAATTCAAGCTTTCACTAATCCAGTGGCTCTCCACTTGGGAGAGCTTGTGGGGAAGATAATCTTGATCAGAGCGTGTTTCTGGGTTCCCCCATGGTGACGCCTACATGAGAGAAAGAATGGGCGCCCTTTCCAATTCTGAAAGAAAACAATTCAAATTATAGCGTAACTCACTAATTTGTTTAGGGTGATTACAACTACTTTATTGCTTGCTCACAGCAACTTTGGAATCCCTTTTCAGTTTTGCAATAGAAATGGAATAATTCCTTTCAAACTTTCAATAAGGAAACCTATCTTTTTATTGATATCTCTTTAAACAAGAGGTATGTTCATTCAAAATTCTTACCTGTATTAAAATTTCATAAACAGTGACCCTGTCCAAAAATACTTGTAGAGAAACTCTCTGAAATGCAGAATGCACACACACACACACACACACACACAGAGTGACATGGATTCACCGAAAAGTTTCATAGAATGTTGGTTTTACTTTCTTCTCTTATCAGTTGTATCCTAACTTTAATGATGTTTGACCAGATGGAAAGACACCTTCTTCATCAATTATTTCCTACTCTGCTTTAGTAGTGAATATGTACTTCTGAGTAATATTTTATCATATGACACCTGAGATACAGCTTCATGAGTCTGAGAGTTGCAAAATGAAATTGAACTGCTCTAGCATCAGGGCCATAACCAAGATGACAGATATTGATTGTGCCCCAAGATGTAATGTAGGCACCTAATGGGGCGTAGTAATGTACAATGAATCATTAGAATATTATTTTAAATTTTCCATTCACCTGGGGGATTGCTAACCGGGGATTTCACCTTCAAGTCACTCCCCTGCCTCCTCAGGTTTAAGAGAGTACTTGATAAAGGTCATTTAGAATGTGGTGGATTTTTAGCAGCTTTGGATTATTTTCTGGGTCTCAGGAAGCAGAGATCCATATTACTGAGAATTAACCATCTTTGTAAAAAAATATTTTTATTTTATTGATTTGAAAGAGATACAGAGACACAAGGAAAGTGAGCTATCTTCCATCTACTGGTTCATTCCTCAAATGACCACAACAGCCTTGGCTGGGCCAGACTGAAGCCAGGAGACAGGAGCTTCTTCTGGGTCTCACACATGCACGCAGGGACCCAAGGACTTGGTCCATCCTCTGCTGCTTTCCCAGGCACATTAGCAGGGAGTTGAGTTGGAAGCAGAACAGCTAGGACTTGAATCAATGCCCATATGTAATGGTGGCTTTACCCACAGCACTGACCCCAGAAATAGCCATTTTTACAAAACATTTTAAAATATATCCTTTCTAGGAAAAATACAATGGCTGAGGTATTGACTTGCAAGAACTAAAGTCTAATTATAATAATCCTGTGACACATGAACTTCACAACATTATTTACTAAGTGTTGACAATAACGCTCTGTAGTATATGCTGTGATTATCTTCACTTTAAATACCTGACAACAAAGGTAAACAGAGGCAAATGAGGTAGCCTAATAGGGTCATACAGCTTATCAAGGTTAGGCCCAGGATGAAAGCTCAGACTTTTCTGTATCTGGAGACCCCTCATTCTTATTTATTACTTAATCCTAACTTTAATAAAAAGAAAAGAAAGCTATATGTGAAGTCACTCACTGATAAGTTAAATGGTGGCTCATCTTTGTAAACATAGTATTCAACCTAAACAGGTTTCCTAGGCCAGTCTCCTGATTCTAGCTATTAAGTACATAAAAAATGTTCTAAGTGCCTTTTCTGTGGCCTTCAACTCTGAGACATTCATTACTGTCCTCTGTTGCCATTAGCTACTGCCATTAGCTTCTCCCATGGAGAAGCTCGGGCACCAAATAGATTCCTGCCTTCACCTTCCCCCCCAACCTAATTACATTTTCTGGGCTCTTTTCTCTCTGGGCATTCAAAAGATATTTGAGGTTCAATGTTTTTGCTTGCTAGTGCATCAAATATAATTTGTTTCTGTACTGCCCTCACTCTCAATTCTTTCTTTTTCTGTGTGGATGCTAGACCTTGATGGTCACCCTGCTTTGTGACCTGTGTCATTTGAAGAAAGTAGTACGGCAGCTGGTCAGATCTTAGTTTTGGGTTTTAGGATCACCAAGTCCAAATCCATTTTCCAAACTTTTTAGAAGAGAATTGGGGCTAATCTGATTTGAAATATTGGTACAACACTTAGTGTTTTATCAAGGCTTCCCAAGGTTAGCAAATAATTAGATGGTGCTGAGTTGTGAATTTTGGCAGAGATATAAATATTTCAATACCAGGGAACCTTGTTGCCTCATATGTCATCCTATAAACAAATGTATATCATGCTCAAACTACATGTAAGCCTGATTCAGAAAATTTCCTCCTTTTTTAACATGATAACTAAAAACTTTACTATCCTGATCAGGGTTCCTCAAGAATTCCTTAATTCAATCAATGGAGTCAACCTACTGTGTGGCCAGCTTCCATTAGCTTCCACAAATTCAGCAATGACCTAGGTATTGTTTCTTCTCTCAGGATGTCTACATTTTGCAGAAGTAGAGTGACTTATGGTCATGATAGGAATGAGATTGGAGGACACCATTGTGGTGCAGTGTGTTAAGCCACTGTGTATGATGTTGGCATCTCATGTCAAAGTGTTGATTAGAGTCCTGGTTATTCCACTTTTGATCCACCTTCCAGCTATCTCACCTGGACAGGCAGCAGAAGAGTACTTGGGCTCCAGTCATCTAAGTGGAAAATCAGGATGTGTGTGTGTCCTGAGAGGCAGCTTAACTTGCTACACCACAATGTCTGCCACTAATTATTATTTTAAACCAAAAATGATACTATTTTTTAAAAAAAAAACTTTGGGTAAAGTCCAAGTACTAGTAGAACATCCCCATCTGGAAAGCAAGACTAGAGTGAAGCTTGAAGCACAGAAATGGAACCCAATACAACCCCAGTAGTTGTATGGGCCCTCCCTAAAGCCAAGGTCATTCTGGCTGTGGATATCTTCCTGTCTCTTGCAATATATTAGAAGTGGTTGGTATTTATTTTGCCCTGGCCTTACTCTACCTTCCAGTGGATGAAGAAAGTTCAACATTTTCTTTGTTGTTAGACAGACTGGCTAGAATCCTACCCTCTACTTAATGATGGGAATTGCTTAAATCCTCTTTTTTTTTTCATTCGTAATATGGAGATAATCCCACATCTCTAATAAAGCTACTGGGCTTATTAAATGAAATGCTATCTCTGAAAGGCTTAATGGAAGATTGGATCATAATAAGAACAAAGAAGGATGCTAGCTTTTACTCTGAACCACATGCAACATCCTACTTTGTGACTCACACACTGCTATGAAGTGTGTTTGTGTATATGTCTAGGCATGGCAAGAGGGTATCCCTAGTATTTCCATTAGGGATGATTTTATAACAGTAATACTTGATTAAAAGGTTGGTACTGTCACACTTTTGTGATTCCTCTGTTTCATTACGATGAGCCTGTGGCTCAGATTATGTACCTTTCTTTTGCCAGCAGTTTCTATATCAGATTCTGCCCAGGGGCATTAACTGGAGACCAGAAGGCTGGGAGAGGAAGCATGAACTTGCTTTTCGAACTTTGCTTACTGTTCCCATAGACTCAGCTCAACAATGACCCTTTATCAAGGCAGTAGCCCATGGCTCAAGTTTTTACCTCTCTTTGTGTATCCCCAAACAGTCTCTTTGTGCCCATTCAGAGATAGAAGTGATGGCCAGGCACTGAGCTGTGGTCTGAATGTATGTATCCCCTCCCCACAAAACTCACATGTTGAATTTCATATGTTAAAAAGCTTTAAAAGTAATGGTGTTACAAGGTGAGATCATTGGCAGAAGATTGGGCCATGAGAGTAGAGTTCTCAGGGATGGGAATAATGCTCTTATGAAAGAGGAAAGTGAGGGTCCTAAACCCTTCCTCTACATGAGGACATAGCAAGAAGGCAACATCTGTGAAACAAGTAGTCCCTCACCAGGCACCAACACTGCTGGTGCCTTTATATCAGAACTCCCAACCTTCAGAACTATGAAAAATATATTTCTATTGTTTATAAGCTACCTGGTCTACGGTATTTTGTTATAGCAGTCCCACGGGACTATGGTACACTTTCTCATCAGACCCAATTTTGCAATGTCCTTTCTTTGAACCTCTGAGATAGAGATATCAGCACGACAGACTCCCTATCTCCAAAGGCCTGGACACAGGTTTCACAGGGCCTCCACCAGGCTTTTTGGTCTTAATAACCACGAATTACACCCATCGGTACCTTAGAAGAGGTAGCTACTACCTTCCATTATAATCTCTGAAATCTCAAAGTTAGTCCTTCAATACTTGTTTGACCAATACGCCATAAAAATATCCCCCTGTTAAAATATCAACCATGCTTTCTATTTTTATAATTGGGCACCGACTGATAACAAGGATTATCAAGATCATCTTTGAACAAAAGTGGAAAGAGGAAGTTACCAAATAGAAAAATAAATATTATGAATATTGTGAAACACTTAGAAAAAAATATATATCCCATATCTGTGAGCCCCACTGTATCTATGCACTCATCCAAACATAGGTGGCAAATATTCAGAGAAAAAAAAATGCATAGGTACTGAACATGTACAGATTTTTTGTCATTGTTCCCTAAATGATATAGTATAATAACCATTTATACAGTATTGTATTAGGTAATATAAGTAAAGAAGAATTAATGTTTACAGAAGATGTATTTAAGTTATAGGCAAATACTATGCCATTTAATATAAGGCACTTGAGCATCAGCAAAATTGGTCTTGGAACAAATCTCCCATGGATATTGAGACATGCTGTCATATAGATACAGATATAGATACATACACAAATATAGATATATAGATATAGTTCAGATATAGATACAGGTATAGATATGTAGTTATAGTTAGTTGGTATTCACTTCTCAGATAATAAACTACCAAAAGGATGGTTTGATCTATTTCATCAACATCCTTCAGTGCATCAGGAAGCTTATTTGCTCTTCATCTTCCAGCTACCAACACACCAAATGTTCTTTAGATATGAATTTATGGCCACACCTCTTAATGGCCAATGCTTGTTGACCTCCAATGTCAACACCAAGGCCAATTATACTCTTTTGGCATATTTGCAGACAATATGACTTCCTTTTCAAAGTTCTCAGAAAAGCACATCTTCCATCTTAGCTATAAAATCATGCTTTGTCCAAATTCACTATTTTGATATAGCTTGAGTTTTCCAAGGAATTAGTTTTCCGTGGATAGCATTTCTCAAGTTGATGAGCAGTGGATAGAGAGGAATGAGATAATGGAGAAAGATTACATGTGTTAAAGTGCTTGCAAATGGTTTCCCAGAGCTAGCACAATATTTACAGAGTTCAATATTTGCTCCCTTTAGATACAAAGAAAAAAAAAACAACTTTAATCAACTGAAGTGGCAAATGCAAAGGTAGATAAGATGAGTTGAATATAGCTGAATTCTTACTGGCATTCTTCAAAGAGTCCTAAATTAATGGACCTCAAAGCAAAATGACAACTCAGCACCTGCTCAAATGCCAGCACCACACAAGTTCATGTGACTTGGCTACAGATGGGGACATATTTTAAGCAATAAAAATGCATAATAAGTACATATAAATAAGAGCCCACATAGAATTTCACACAAACTTTAAGTATTTCTATAATTCTTGGCAAAATAAAAAAACACAAAGTTTTAAAAATGAGATTTACTTGCTCCTTTCGCAAATTACCTGGTTACCATCTAACTAGATATGAGTTATTAAAAGATCTTCAAAGTTTCTAAAATTTATGATAGGAAACTTTTGCACATGAAACAGACTGTTTTATGACAAAACCAACCTGGTTCCATGACCTTGGTCCTACCTATCTGTGATTTACATAGAAAGGCCCAAAAGAAAGGCTTTCCATTTCGGTGACACGCTCTGTCACTAGGACCAAACCTTTTGACGTATTGCAGAGTGGCCGTTTTTTTTTTTTTTTAAATAACACATTTATTTAAAGTATATAAATTTCCAAAATACAGCTTGTAGATTACAACGGTTCCCCCCCATAACTTCCCTCCCACCCACAACCCTCCCCTTTCCCACTCCCTCTCCCCTTCCATTCACATCCAGATTCATTTTCAATTCTCTTTATATACAGAAGATCAGTTTACTATATATTAAGTAAAGATTTCAACAATTTGCCCTCATATAGCAACACAAAGTGAAAAATACTGTTGGAGTACTAGTTATAGTATTAATTCACAATGTATAGCACATTAAGGACAGAGATCCTACATGATATATTTTTTTAAATTGATTAATTTTCTATGCAATTTCCAATTTAACACCAAGATTTGTTTTCATTTTTAATTATCTTTATATACAGAAGATTGATTCAGTATATACTAAGTAAAGATTTCATCAGTTTGCACCCACACGGAAACACAAAGTGTAAAATACTGTTTCAGTACTAGTAATAGCATTACTTCACATTGGACAACACATTAAGGACAGATCCCACTTGAGACATAAGTACACAGTGACTCCTGAAGTTGAGAGTGGCTGTTTTTTAAAGCTACTCATTTTTACCATATTCTTGCAGAAAATATTGGACAAATTCATCAATAAATATGTATTTCTCCAGAATATCTCTAACAGATTCAGTTAAGGACAGATCCCACTTGAGACATAAGTACACAGTGACTCCTGAAGTTGAGAGTGGCTGTTCTTTAAAGCTACTCATTTTTACCATATTCTTGCAGAAAATATTGGACAAATTCATCAATAAATATGTATTTCTCCAGAATATCTCTAACAGATTCAGTTTCCCAAAAAGTCATGTTTGTTGTGTCATTCTGTTTTGAGAATCTCAAATTTCCCTCGAGTTGTTTTCTCAGAGCTAGGTGCACTGTGCTCAGAAGCTATGGCCAGATTCCCTGATCCTTTTAATCAGGACCCCTACACTGAAAATTAACACCCTCTCTTGTGCATCCCTGGTTTCTTTCTACTCTAGGAGAAGACTTGACTATCATTCACCCACAGGCATCAAACTCATATTGTTTCTTTCTTTCCAAATCCAACTTTTCTCGTCTAGAATATCTTTCCAAACATTTTTACTGTTTGTTACCCACATTAATTTAGTTCCATCTCATTGAAGATTAATAGCAATTCTGTACTCCCTATGTACTGAATCTACTATAATCAACTTTACATATATTGACTAATTTAGTATTTTCCAAAAATTATTGAGGAACATATTATTATCCTCAATTTATAGAAAAAGCTAAGACAAATAAACTTGTCCAGGATAGAGAGAGCCAGATTAGAACCCGGGCAGTCTGCTCCAGTATTTGACTCTTGACTGTTAATCTTTTTACTGAGAGTATTTTTGATTATTCCTATCTGAAAATACCTACCACTGACCTAAATTCTTTCAGCATACCTTCACTAAAGTAAAACCAAGTATTTCATAATATGATATGTCAAGTTATACTCTAGGGTTCATAGAAATATTAATGAAATATTTGTTTACAGGATACTTACAGATGTGGAAATTCAGGTGCAGAAAGGTCAAATTACACACCAAAACTTAACCAAACTCCAGAGTCAGTGCTCCAACCATAAGATTTCTGGCACTTTCCATTGGCCTTTACCTATATGAATTGTGTTTATCTTTCTTCTCATTTGTAGAACAATCTTCTGACCTCTGAACCTCTCAGCATTACCACACGGTAATGTTCTTTCCTTCATGATGACCAAAGGCCCCTCAAATTTGCCTTTTTACAATAACTCATTTTCCAGGGTCAATTTTTCTAGAGTGAAAAGTGAACCCTTTAATATTTCTAAGTGAGAACTATTGCGTGTCCTCTTCTGGTTTTCTATATCCTATTCCCCATTTTGTAAAACATTATTCTGTCCTATATTAAATTTCTGAACTTGATTGAGATTTGAGTACATTCTCTTATCTTTCTGAAACTCATTTTTTTTTCTTGATAGTTCCTACAAGCATTAAAACAAAATCCTTCCCAAAATCCAAGTTATACTCCCTCCTGGACAAACTGAATCCTGAGTCTTCCTTCCTAGAACCACTCTAAACCCTTGATCTCCCTTATGCTCTCTCACTTCACACTACTTATTGTACCTTATTTCCTATCTGTCCCTTTACTGGATTCCACAGAAAAAAAAACTGACTTAACTCCATTTTCCTTAATGATTTCAAACAAATTGACACCATATGACTACTCACTATCTATCTAAGACATTTCTAGCCAATGTATCCTATCTACTCTTCCCAGTTCTAAATCTTTTCCTCATAACTCCCACTGGATCTCATTATTAGTTATGGAGCTTTTTCTAAGTAGGATGTTATACCTGCAATAGCACAGTATACATTAGCAAAGGCCTTATCCAGTTCCCAACTCCTCATTTTGCCTATCTCATTATTCCTGTTCAGGAAAGAGTCTACTCCTCCCAAGCACTGAGTATCTCCCATGGTATTCCTATCCTGCAGAAACTAAACAGCAGTCTACATTCAAAGAAATAGTGTCACCATCATCATATTAGCCAGCATTTATTGAATATCCACAATAGGCCAATAACTGTGCCAATTTCTAGATATAAGCCACTTCATTCAACACAAACATCACTGCAATTTGTTGTATCATCATCCCAATTTTTACTGCTGAGACATTGGCTTTAAGACTAAATGACCTGCTCAAGGGACAGAGGATCCAGGGCCAAATCTGGGCAGTTACCACACTTTGCTGCCACTGTGTTTTACCACCCACAGAGTTTATCATATATCCTAAGCCCATTAACTCATTAGAAAAATGTGACTCACCTGTCCCTTCTGCATTACAAATTATTTCCAGTCCTAGTTTTTTTTTTTTTTAAGATTTTATTTATTTTATTTGAGAGTTACAGTTACAGGGAGTGATAGGAAGAGACAGAGAGAAAGGTCTTCCTTCCATTGATTCACTCTAAATGGCTGCAATGGCCGGAGCTGCGCCAATTCAAAGCCAGGAGCCAGGCGTTTCTTTCTGGTCTCCCATGTGGGTGCAGGGGCCCAAGACCCAGGCCATCTTCCACTACTTTTCCAGGCCAAAGCAGAGAGCTGGACTGAAAGTGGAGCATCCAAGACTAGAACCGGCACCCACATGGGTTGCCAGCACTGCAGGCAGAGAATTAACCTACTGCGCCACAGCACCGGCCCCCTAGTTTTCTAACTGCACAAATCCTACAAAACCACACTCTAGTGTGTCATAGCTTCTGTTACTACCACTGAGTATGCTATGGAGACTGTGCAACTGTTCTTATTAATCAACCAATTGAATTTGGAAAGCATTCTTTCTCACTCATATGTAAGATAGTGTAAACATAGAGAAAAAATATATGGAAATGCAAGATTCTAAAGATTTGTGAAATATATCGGCATAGACATATAAATCTTACTTGTTTTAAATTTTGAAATAAAAAATCAGCTTTGATTCTAAATGATGCCTGCTGCATGGTCCTTATTTTTCAGTTGCTATTATTCCATTAAAAGAAAATTAAGATAATCTGGTTAGTTGGTCACTAATAGCCTATCCTTAAAGGCTCATTTAGTAGTCCATTTAACATTTCATAAAAGTGTTTTATAACAGAAAATTAGATTTGAGGATAAAATTATGCAATATGTCACTTTGTCAAAATAGATAATTTCTGATATGATATTACCTATTAAAGAAAAATGCCGCCACTGAAACAATAATAATTAATTAGAAATGCTGAGAAGTCAGAGTGGGGTAAGAATGCAGAGCCAGTCAAATTGTACCAATTGTACCAATTGTACCAAATGCATTCAATCAAGTTTCCTTAGCCAGGATAGAGGTGAAAAATAACTCAATGCAAAGGATCTGATAATAGAATTGTCAAGGGTTAACAAACCTTCCTAATTCTTAATCAAAAGTTTATATTCACTAATTATCCTATTTTGGGGGATTTTTTTTCTTTTTTTATTTTTATTTATTTATTTATTTTTTTTTATTCTGCCAAGACTTTTGTTTTCTTTCTTTTTTTTTTTTCTTATTTAGAATATAAATTTCCAAGGTACAACTTGTGGATTGCAATGACTTCCCCACCCATACCTCCCCTCCCCCCGCTACCCTTCCCCCTTACCCACTCCCCCTCCCCTCTCATTCCCATTCAGATTCATTTTCAATTCTCTTTCTATACAGGAGTTCAGTTTAGTATGTGTTAAGAAAAGATTTTAAACCATTTGCCCTCACATAGCATCCTAGAGTGAAGCATACTCTTTGAGTACTAGTTGTAGCTTTAAATCATGTTGTACAGCACATTAGGGACAGAGATCCTACATGATATTATTTTTTTAATTGATTTATTTTTATGTAACTTCCAATTTTTTTATCATTTCCAATTGTCTTTCCATACGGAAGATCGATTCAGTATATATTAAGCAAAGATTTTGTTAGTTTGCATCTGCGTAGAGACACAAAATGCAGAAATACTGTTTCAGTCCTAGTTATTGCATTACTTCACCTTGGACAACACATTAAGGACAGATCATACATGGGCCGTAAGTACACAGTGATACACAGTGACTACTGTTGTTGATTTAACAATTTGCCACTCTTGTTTATGGCATCAGCAATCTCCCTAGGCTGTAGTCATGAGTTGCTGAGGCTATGGAAGCCTTTAGTGTTCACCGACTTGGATCTTGTTCTGACAGGGTCATAGTCAAAGTGGAGGTTCTCTCCTCCCCTCGGAGAAAGGCACCTCCTTCTCTGGTGGCCCTGTTCCTTCCGTTGGGATCTTACTTGCAGAGATCTTTCATTTATGTCTTCTTCTTTTTTTTTTTTTTCCAGAGTGTCTTGGCTTTCCATGCCAAAAATACTCTCATGGGTTCTTGAGCCAGATCCTGATGCCTTAGGGCTGATTCTGAGGCCAGAGTGATTTATTAGGATATCTGCTATTCTATGAGTCTGCTGTGTATCCTACTTCCCATGTTGGATCAGTCTCTCCCTTTTTTAGTTCTTCTGTTAGTATTAGCAGTTACTAGTCTTGCTTGTGTGATCCCTTTGACTCCTAGACCTATCAGTGCGATCAATTGTGAACTGAAATAGATCACTTGGGCCAGTGAGATGGTTTGGTACATGCCACCTTGCTGGGGTTGTATTAGGTTCCCCTGGCACATTTCTAACTCCATCGTTTGGGGCATGTCCGATTGAGTTTGCCCAAATTGTACATATCCTCCCTTTCTTTTTCCCTCTCTCCTAAATTAACAGGGATTACTTTTCAGTTGAAATTTAAACATCTAGGAATAATTGTGTGTTAATTGCAGAGTTCAACCAATAGTACTAGATCAATAACAAATAACGTCAAGAAATACTAAAATGGGAAAAGATTTACATTGTATATCAACCGTCCAGACAAGATTTGATCCAGTCATAGTTTCTCATAGAGTTCATTTCACTTCAACAGGTTTCCCCTTTGGTGTTCAGTTAGTCGTTGCCAATCAGGGAAAACAAATGATATTTGTCTTTTTGGGACTGGCTTAGTTCACTCAGCATGATGTTTTCCAGATTCCCCCATCTTGTTGCAAATGACTGGATTTCATTGTTTTTAACTGCTGTATAGTATTCTGTAGAGTACATGTCCCATAATTTCTTTATCCAGTCTACTGTTGATGGGCATTTGGGTTGGTTCCAGGTCTTAGCTATGGTGAATTGAGCTGCAATAAACATTAATGTGCAGACAGCTTTTTGGTTTGTCAATTTGACTTCCTTTGGGTAAATTCCAAGGAGTGGGATGGCTGGGTTGTATGGTAGGGTTATATTCATGTTTCTGAGGAATCTCCAGACTGACTTCCATAGTGGCCTAACCAGCTTGCATTCCCACCAACAGTGGGTTAGTGTCCCTTTTTCCCCACATCCTCGACAGCATCTATTGTTGGTAGTTTTCTGAATGTGAGCCATTCTAACCGGGGTGAGGTGAAACCTCATTTTGGTTTTGATTTGCATTTCCCTGATTGCTAGCGATCTTGAACATTTTTTCATGTGCCTGTTGGCCATTTGGATTTCCTCTTTGGAAAAGTGTCTATTGAGGTCCTTGGCCCATCTCTTAAGTGGGTTGTTTGTTTTGATGTTGTGGAGTTTCTTGATTTCTTTGTAGATTCTGGTTATCAACCCTTTATCTGTTGCATAGTTTGCAAATATTTTTTCCCATTCTGTCGGTTGCCTATTCACTTTCTTGACTCTTTCTTTTGACGTACAGAAACTTCTCAGTTTGATGCGATCCCAGTAGTTAATTTTGGCTTTGAGTGCCTGTGCTTCTGAGGTCTTTTCCAAGAAGTCTTTGCCAGTACCTATATCTTGCAGGGTTTTTCCAATGCTCTCTAGTAATTTGATGGTGTTGGGTCGTAGGTTTAAGTTTTTAATCCATGTTGAATGGATTTTTGTGCAGGGTGAAAGGTGTGGGTCTTGCTTCATGATTCTGCATGTGGAAATCCAGTTTTCTATTTTGGGGGATTTTACAACTGTTTTCCATTAATACTAGATATGCTCAGGAAAAAAAAAACATACTGAAATAAATGACAAATGTGCTCATTGGCTCTGAGAAAAGTCCTTTTTATCTCATTAATACTCCATGTATTATTATTATTATTATTATACCTGCCTTCTAAGGTGAGCTAATTAAATTCTAGAATTAAGCATCTGGAAATTTTTCCTTGCAGACATTCTCTGCCATAAATTTTTCTTGAAATCATGTTTTTTTTATTTTTCTATGAGTAAAATCTCAACAACATGAGTAGAACTTTGCCAAGGAAAAGTTTGCTGGGAAACATTTCGGGTTATCCACATAAATGGACTACCTCTGCTGATATTAAAGGAAAGTGGAACTTCTCATTCTGCAGAAAAGCAAGTGACAAACTGGCGCTGTTAATGCCATAAATGATGAGGAATCATTCTCCTTCTTTCATGGGGATATAAAGAAGGGAAATAACCATGAACTTTGACTTTTATACAGAGATATACATTACAAAATTAATTAAAATAGTGAATATTTAGAGCAGTTTAAGTGTTCACCATTCAAAAAAAATGACATAAATTGCATGATATCCACACCTTAGAATCAGATTAAGCCATTAATTGTATGCAGAGACTATGTCATGAAAGAATATTTTATGTAGGAAAAATGACTTCTGATTTTTTGTTTGCTTTCCTTCGTTGTATTTCAAGTTTTTCAATTTTTAAGCAATTGAAGTTTTAAAAATTTTCAGAAATTGTCTGGTCCTCAGGATGCACTTTTATTGAACTGGCCTCCAAAAGGTGTGCAGGTAAGCCCTGGCTGTCTACATCTCAACCCACTCTCAGGGAGACCAAAAGCCTTCAAGTATCTTAAGCTGGGAGACAAAAAAAAGGGGGTGCCATGATGGCTGATGGTCAAAAGTAAATTTTAAAAGTATTAAGGTGAAGATTTAAAAAATTTGCATTATATAATTTACACAAAAGCAATGCTGTCACCTCCCCTCCCATACCTTCCACGCCCCCCCCCCATGCCAGGATTGCACTACTTTCTTGGAGAAGTGGGGTGGCATTTGGAGGGCAAGCGGCTTCCTGACACAAGGCATCTGGCAATATTTGGAATGACTATTAAAAAAGAATAATGTGCAATCAAAGTCGTTGGCCACATATTAGAACTTTGGGCCGGTGCCGCCCTGGTTCAATAGGCTAATCCTCTGCCTGCCGCGGCCACACATAGGATTCTAGTCCTGGTCGGGGTGCCGGATTCTGTCCCGGTTGCCCCTCTTCCAGTCCAGCTCTCTGCTGTGGCCCGGGAGTGCAGTGGAGGATGGTCCAAGTGCTTGGGCCCTGCACCCCATGGGAGACCAGGAGAAGCACCTGGCTCCTGCCTTCAGATCAGCGCGGTGCACCGGCCACAGCACGCCAGCCGCGGCGGCCATTGGAGGGTGAACCAATGGCAAAAGAAGACCTTTCTCTGTGTCTCTCTCTCTCACTGTCCACTCTATCCAAAAGAAAAAAAAAAAAAAGAACTTTGGGGATACTCCCTCCAATCGCAATCGACTGCTGTCACCTTCTTTGTTCCAATTTTTAAAACCCTGAATCAAAAGCACCAATACAAAATAAATAAATAAATAAATAAAACAAAAAACAGACAACAAATAAAGCTATACCAAACCCATCTCATTTAATGTTCTAGTTGGGTTTTGTCAAAAAAAGGTGTAACGCCACTGAGTTAACAGTTGGCCCAGAAGCGTTTGCAGTGAAAGATGGAGCAGCCGGACTAGTCGTCCTCCTGCTTGTTGAGCCACCTTTTGGAAGGTGGACAGCCTGGCCAGGATACAGTTGCGGTCTATGTGGAGTGCTTGTGCTCAGCAGGAAAGATGATCTTGATCTTCGTGGTGCTGGGCGCCAAGGTGGTGATCTCTTTCTGCAGCCTGTCAGCGATTCCCCAGGTACATGGTGGTGCCTCTGGACACCACAGTGTCAACCTACAGGTCCTGGCGGGGCGACGTCACACTTCATGATGGTGCTGAAGGTGGTTTCATGGATGCCACAAGACTGTGTGCCTAGGAAGGAGGGCTGGAGGAGCGAGCCTCGGGACAGCGGAATTACCCGTTGCCGATGGTGATCACCTAGCAGTCGTGCAGCTCCTGACTCATCTCCAGGGAGGAGGAGGGCGCATCCGCAGACATCTGGTGCTCAAAGTCTAGGGCGACACAGCACAGCTTCTCAATGCCATGCACAGTCTCCCACTTGGCTGAGGAGGCAAAGCTTCAGCTGTGCTCCATGAGGATCTTCCAGAGGTAATCAGGTCCCAGCTGTCCAGTCCAGAGCAAGGATGGTGTAGAGGAAGGTGTGTCCCTCGTAGATGGGCATAGTGTGGATGTCTATGTGGCTGGAGTCTGTCACGATGCCAGTGGTGCGTCCAGAGGTGTACAGGGACAGCATGGCCTGGATGGCCATGTACGTGGCTGGAATGTTGAAGGTCTGGAACATGATCTGGGTCATCTTCCCTCGACCTTTTTTCCAACATATAATAGAATCATGTCCCCTTACCTTCTCTCTCTTTTCCCTTTTGCTTCTCCATAAGCCAAATTCTGTGAATTCTTCATATGTAGCTTCCTTGACAAAATCTTTCTTGCCTATTTCTACACTGGTGTGCTTCTGAGAATGCCCTGGGTTGAGGAGATTCCTGGGGTGAGTAGCTCTTGAAGGCCTTCCGTTGCATCCGTCTTCCTACTTCCCTCAAACTTTCTTTCCCCACAAAGCTGGCAGCTAGAGTGTAAAAAAAAACCTCACAAAGTTCAGAAAGCAAGAATAGCCATGGCAAAGCCTACCAAAAGTAAGTAGCTGATTCTACAAAAGGACACATGAAAAGACACCATCAGAAGAGCTTACTGAATGCAGAATGGGTCCACAATCGCAAAGAATTCTCCAATGGTATGATTATAGCAGGAAGTGACCAGAGGTTTAAAGTCTTCAGAAAAATATGTAGCCTAAAGTGCTATTTACACAATAGAGATCATGCATAAGGCATTCATTGATAGTCAATATCCTTAGAAAATATTCCTTAACCAATAAATAGTTATGTATAATCATAACACTTGCTGAGAGTTGTCTATATCAGACATTTGTTAAGGGTTTTAAAGACACCTTTCTTTACATCCTGATATCAACCCACTTTATAGCTGATAGCACAAGTCTTTGAGGGGTTAGCAAAACTCACTGAAGGAAATGCCAGTGCTATTTATAAATTCAGATCTGTGTACCTTATTAAGTCCCTGTGGGCTTACTGCAGATTGTTGGTCGAAAAACAATCACTTGCCGTGCATAGTCTAAGGTACTTGTAACTCCAAGAGCTAGTCCAAACAATCTTTTATGGGCCCAAATTCATACACCCTGTTTGCAAGTTCTAGGTAGGGGAATGAAAAAAATAGCCTCTAGCCAAGCCACTGGCTGAGTAAGGAACAAAAATGTAATTTTCTTGAGCAGTGTCACAAGGGGACAAAAGTTCACAAATAAGGTGTTCTATTATCCCTCCTTCGAGTGTGATGAAATTAGCAATGATGACATCTGTGAGAAGAGGATTTCATTTTCCTTTTAGATGTACATTACATTTTCCATTAAAAATCATAAGAATCATATATACAGACTACAGCTATGGAAAAAACAGCTCTATTTGCTCATTGAGATATGGTCTGGAAACTTCTGCCATTTGTGTTAAAGGCCAGGTCTGTTTGTCAACTGAAGCTGGCCCATGGGCTGTACTGTAAAGGCAGCTCCTCAGAAAGTCTGTCTCTATGTTTAATGTTGGTTTCACACATTCCTGGGGAGAAAAATGGGATGGAGAACTCAAAAATAAAGGTACAGGAAAGAAAGATTCAGCAGAAACATGACAGCTACATCAAGGATTTGAGCATGGGTGACATTTCACAGACTTGTGTGGGAACTTGGACCCTGGTAAACATTTGGAATGGTAAATCTTCTCTCTCTCTCTTTTTTTTAATCAGAAGGGAAGTATTTTCTGATCAGCTGAGCTCTTCTCCTCAATGGAGACCAGTGCCTGAATGCTAAACCCAGTGGGTATAATATTCTTCTGCTCTGTCCCAAGGACTCACCAAGTAACCAGAACCCCCGAGCTTGTGGTGTCTCCCCCTGAAACTGCTCAAAGTCCCAGCCACATCGTGAGTTCCCCCCACATCCTCAGTTGTTTTCACAGTCTTGGTTCAGAAGCTTCACACAGTCACAAGCTCCTGTTATTTCTTCCCACCAGTCAGGAGTCTCCACAAGGCTGATTGCCGGGCACAGACACAAGCTGGCACAGCTGTTAACATATGTTCAAAATGGCACCTGCTCTATCAGCATGTCACAGTACACCTTTGTAAAGTGATAGAAGAGAGATAAATGTGTCTGTCCTGTCCTTTTTTTTTTCTCCTCTAGTTTGGCTGGTGCGCTTTCCCCCATGGGGCTTCAAGCCTCATTCCCTCTAGGCTCTTCCTACTGCTTTTTTGCCAGTGTCTCAGCCACCGTGGTCTCATCTCACCTCACTTTCCAGTGCTGGTGCGTAGGCTCTCAGCTGCTAGGAGTCACAAGCTGCAGCTGCCCCTGCCCTCCACGGAGATCCACCGTGTCCTTTTAAGTTCGGTAGAGTTTCCTCTGCCGTTTTACCCCTAACTCTTCCCTGAGACTACACTACCTCCACTTTTTTTAAACTATCTTTTCCTGGCCTAGAGCAGTAAGCTCCCTCTTACTCTGCCATCTTGGATCTTCCCCTGGTAAACATTTAAAGCAGCTTCTGGTCAGACTTTATTTTGAAAACAGATTCAAATAGGGCGGAAATATTCACTAATAACCAAAAGGGTGTCTGAAGGAGCGAATGCTCCAAACGTTCTCTCTCGCAGCAGTTTTTAAAGGAGTAAGAAGAATCTGGGACCATTCAAAGTGCTCGATGATTTAAAATTAGTTAGCATGATCACGTAGGGTGGGTATTATATTTCCATCAGATTCACATGCGGCCTGAGGCTGTGGTTCCAAATGGGAGGCTGGAAGGCAGGGTTGGGGGTGGACTTGGGAAAGGACCTACCTACTGAAAGGATGTTGCAGGGGCCCATGTGGTAACAGGAGGTCTCTAGGCTGCTATTTTCCAGCGGGGTTTTCAAAGCAGTGTCCACATGAGCTCCTTGACTTTTTTTTTTTTTTTTTTTGACAGGCAGAGTGGACAGTGAGAGAGAGAGACAGAGAAAAAGGTCTTCCTTTTCCACTGGTTCACCCCACAATGGCAGCTACAGCGGTGCACCATGCTGATCCAAAGCCAGGAGCCAGGTGCTTCCTCCTGGTCTCCCATGAGGGTGCAGGGCCCAAGGACTTGGGCCATCCTCCACTGTACTCCTGGGCCACAGCAGAGATCCTTGGACTTGAATTAGTGTCCTATGGTCATATATATGCTTAAAATACACTATATACTATAATTCTGCCACAGCCTAAGTTTAGAGATTTATAATACATATTAGAAGTATATTAAGCACTATAAAATTATGTAATTAAGAAAGCTACTTAGTTTTACCCTAATTCAAGATTTGTCATTTGTCTATGGGCTGCTTTTCATATTGTGCTATTACTCAGTCGCAGTAATAAAAATGAGTAACACTAACAAGCACTTACTCTGTATTGGACCTTGTTTAGGAGTGAAATACATGTACTGGCTCACTTAATCCTCTTGTCAGCCTAAAATGTAGTAGATATTGCTACTGTCACTCTTTTTCAGATGAGAAAATTGAAGCCCAGTATAACTTACCTGATATCACTTAACAAGTAGGTAGAGTTGGCTGGATTCAAATCCAAGAAGTGCTACACCCTTGCCCAGCTGCTACATCACTGTGCCAACGTATAACCAACAAGACACAGGACAGCCATGACATATTGATGACTACAAAATGTATAAGGTGATAAAAAAAAAAGTTAAGGCCATTTCTGCAGCCATTCAAAAATTCGAATAGCTGAAATTATGTTTGAATATTTTTGTATATAACTTTCTGAATTTAGCAGTTATTACTTTAGCTGATGAAGACTTTATGGAGATGATAACACATATTATCATTCTGTTCGTTCAACCCAACTGGTCTATGATTTATTGGTCAAGAATGAAGATCTTCTCTTTTCCAATGCATGTAAATTATTTCCTCTTGCATCATTTTGATGTTCTCATCTTAATGACTTCTCTACTCATCCAGAATACACGTTTTCTGTTAGTATTTATCATTCTTCCGATTTGAAATTGATATTTTGGGGTCCAGCATTTTGGTTTAGCAGGTTAGGCCACTACCCGTGATGCCAACATTCCGTATGGGTGCAGGTTTTCATCCCAGCTACTCCCTGCTAATGTGCCTGGGAAAGCAGTGGAAGGTGGCCCAAGTGCTTGGACTCCTGCCATCCATGTGATAGACTTGGCCCAGATTATTGCAGTTATTTGGGGAGTGAACCAGAGAATGGAAGATCTTTCTCTCTTTCTTTCTCTGTCTCTCCCTCTGTTTCTACAACTTTGACTTTCAGATAAATAAATCTCATTTTTTTTTAAAAAAAAAAAGAAGCATATTTTTCAAATAACTGATGTTAATTTTCTTGATTTAAACCTCTGGATTTATTTATCTATATCTAAATTTCATAATATTTATTTATTAAATTTTTATTTCTGATTAAGAAATTGAGTGTAATTTGTTTAAATAGATTTTTATAAAGTTTTAAAATTTTTAATCATTAAATTAAATGTAATAATTTAATAACCATAAAAATGATTTTCTAAAGTTTTAAAGATCACCATTTCTCTCAAGAACCTTCCAATTAAAGAAACTTAAATTTTACTTGACCCTTATTTTCCCAATACAATTGAATATTTTTGATTAAAGCTGGAGTCACTAGATTTATAAGACAAAGCATTCACTACATAAGAAGCTAACATGATTAATTAGGCGACAGAGAATTTTTTAAAATTTCTATTTATGTACCCTGATACTATTTTTCTTCTAAATTTATGGCCTACTTACATGGAAAGTTATTGAACAAACTGTTACAAGCAAATTGCACTGGGACATCATTAAGAAATTTCTAGCTACAATAGGAAAATATTTTAAGTTTGATTGTCTGCAAGAATAAAACATGAAACAATTTTTCTATAAGATTTTCTTGTAGCAACAGTCATTGTAGCTCAAGACACTGCCATAAGGGCTCACCATTTTCAGTAGATATAAAATATTTTTAATTTTTTTTTCAAAAATTGATTTACCTTTCATATTTTTGAGCACTGGAATGAATTTAGCCAAAAATGTAAAAGCATATAAAATTATATTAATATTCTCTGACAGATTTTAGAGATTTGAAAATTCAATTTAAAAAAGGAGAGTTTGAAATATTTCATTAGTGATGCTTGGCAGATTTTAAAATCTGAAACCTGAAGAAAAGTTATTAACACTAGTAGAACAATATCTGCATATGCTTAAAAAAGCAGCATGAATGGCTGGCGCTGCAGCCCAACAGGGTAATCCTCTACTTCCAGTGCCAGCACACAGGGTTCTAGTCCTGGTCAGGGCATCAGATTCTGTCCTGGTTGCCCTCTTCCAGTCCAGCTCTCTGCTGTGGCCCGGGAGTGCAGTGGAGGATGGCCCAAGTCCCTGGGCCCTGCACCCTCATGGGAGACCAGGAGGAAGCACCTGGCTCCTGGTTTCAGATTGGCACAGCGCACTGACCGTAGCAGCCATTGTGGGGTGAACCAATGGAAAAGGAAGACCTTTCTCTCTGTCTCTCTCTCTCACTGTCCACTCTACCTGTCAAAAAAAAAAAAAAAGCAGCATCACTATTTTCAAAAACTTACTATGAAAAACTTGATAATAAATCCATATGCATACATTATCACACATATTGACAATATTATACTGTCACTTGAAAGAAAAGGATGATTTAAAATCAATACATTCAGAAAACTACAATCCCTTGACATGTAATCTAAAGAAACTAAATACAGGTAGCTGGTAACAAAGGAGGTATAGTCAAACAGAGATAAAGTAAGGCATGCCCCCCTTGTATCTAAAAACAAGTATGTGTGATGATGAAGGACTAGAGGCAACTGTTAAATTGTCTTCTTCAAATGATCTCATTCATGTGTAGAATCTAAAAAAATTAGATGATCTCCTAGAAGTTAAAGATATAATCGTAGTTACCAGAGGCTGGGGAGGGATGTAGGAAGGGATTCAGAAAGGTTGATTGATGGGTACTAGGTTGTAGCCAGATAGGAGTAAGGAATTCTTGGGTTCTATTAACAGTAGAGTGCAGATATATATGAAGGTATGCAGAGTGAATATATATATATATATATATATATATATAATGTTAATTTACTATATATTTCTCTTTTTATAAAAAAATGGAGAGCATAGGATTTTTGAATGCTTTCACTATAAAGAAATGCTAAGTGCTTGACACGATATATATATATATATATATATATATATATATATATACACACACACACACACACACACACACGCACTCTGGGTAGCTAGTATACAATGTATACATGTAATGAAACATCATCCAGCACTCCTTAAATATGTACAATTTTGGCTTGTCTGTTATGTTTTTCTTAAGATTTGTTTATTTATAATACAGACTTACAGAGAGAAAAGAGAGAGAGAGAACTTCTATCCACTGGCTCACACCCCAGATGGCCACAATGGCCAAGGCTAGGCCAGGCTGGAGCCAAGATCCAGGAGTTTCATCCAGTTCTATTACATGTGTGCCAGGGGTCCACACACTTGGGCCATCTTCCACTGATTTCCCCAGGTCATTAGCAGGGAGCTGGATAGGAAATGCAGTAGCGGGGAAAGGAAATGCATCTGTATTGGATGTTAACATTGCAGGTGTCACTTTGCTATGCTATGATGCTATGCCACAATGCTGGGCCCTCTATTACACTGTTTTTTTTTTTTTTTAATAAAAAAGTGAAAAAATGAATTAGAAGTCAAAAAATAAGGTAAAATAACTTTGAACTGTAGAAAAATTACTTATAGCTATTCCAAGCACAAATACCTGATATAAAACATTATGTTCATGGAAAAGAGCTACTATATTTTAAAAACTTTTTAATTTAGATGTTATATGCAAATTTATGCAAATATTTTGCCTAAACCTTTGTATTTAATTTTTTTGCAATTTAAACAAAAAGGAAATGTATTTTTAGTCAATCTCATATGAATGTTTCTAAATGATATGAAAAAAATTAGAATGCAGTGTGTAATGCTATGTTCCATCAATATCACACACAAAAGATAAAGTATACTTTTGGAAATTCTGGCCTAGTTGATTTGATACACCAACATGAGAACGCCATGGCCCTGGGTTTCTAGAATTCCTTAGCAAGAATAACCACCAATCTATTAACACCAAAGTCCTACTCCTTTTGTGTGTTCTTGACTTTGTGGATGAATATGGCTTTAATGAATCATCCAGTCAGTTCAATGTTCTCTCAAATTGTGTCAGAGAATGCAAGAAATCTCCGGAACCCTGAGTGCCTGTGTGTGAGAAGGTGGAATGGGATAGGAGAGTGGACCTCAGCCTTGATGCTCTTCACCTCAGAGCTATTGGAATAGGATACTAGTATTTTCAATTCTTAGAAGTCCAGATAATATGGGTTATCAGAATCAGATCATCAGTCAGGATGTGGGTATCACAACTCAATCTAAGATCCACAGCAGAACACCATAGAAAAAGGCAAGGAGGAGAAAATAGAGAAGGAACTAAAAAAGGAAAAAAAAAAAAAGAGAGAGGAGGGAATAGAAAGAGAAGAGGAGCCTAGACATTTCAGAAAAGACCCCATAACAACAACTGGTTAAACAAAAATTAAGCAAAGCCATTGTTTGGAACTGAGCTCCAGGACCAGGCTCCAGTGGCATAGACTAAAAGCAAAACAGAGTCATATGCTAAATGCCATCTAATCAAACCAAAACTTTAAGGGAGCAGCTAGATTCCAAAACAGACTGGTCTTTCATGAAACCAGGAGGTCCCAACCTACCTGAGCCTTTTTAACAAAGAAGTCCCCCCTACTTTACCGTTACCAATAATAATAGTAATCATAATAATGTGAAGAAAGAGCAATCCAACCAGCTTCTAAAAGTTTGTTCTGTTTTCTTGATCCTATCCTACAAAACAAGCTCCTCTGCCAGTGCCCAGCGGGAGCTCTGATTCTATTTTACAAAACAGAATCTGCCCTGATTCCTGAATCATGAATAAAAGCCAATTTTATTTTTAACTAAATTTGTTAAAATTTTGTCTTTTTACAATCACAGCAATGCAAACTCTGAAGAATTCCATTTATAATTCTAACTATACATCATGGCCAGCTTGTGTCTCTCAGTACTACTAAGGCCATTCAAATTTACCAACCTACTCAATAGAGTATTGTCTAGTTAATGCCACATTTTCCTCTATTTTCTTTCCTCCGTTGGTGCTATTAAAACAGAAAGAGTGATTTGATTTGTTTTATTTACCCTCTGAAACCCATCCCTCAAATAAAATCTTAGGAGAAACTCAATGAATTAAACAGAAAACATTGCATATAACTCTGTGTTGAAGCAACAAAGTAGCCCTACAAAACTCCTCTACTACAGATATTTGAATTGTTAGCTGTGTGATTTTATGAGCTTTTATTTTTCAATTGAGAAGTGGCTCATGTCATGCATGTACCAGGTATTTATTCATAAATAAAGCTTCTATGAGCACTCGTGAGAACATAATTTTTATTTATTTGGGATAAATGCCCCAGAGTACAATTACTAATCATATGGTATTTACATGGTTAGTTTTTAAGAAAGTGACAAAATATTTTCCAGAATAGCTGTAACTTAATATGCTCCATCTCAATCTATGAATGTTTCAGTTCCTCTATATCCTTGCTGTTTTATCTCCATTTTACTCGTTCTGACAGGGTTACCATAATATTCATTGAACTTTTAATATAAATTTAACTAATAGTTAATGATGTTAAATGTTTTTCTTATTTGTATTCTATTATGAAGCTTCTCCAACAGGAAAACACATACTATTTAAAATCTATGCATAGATTTAAATTTTTTTCACTAAAATACTTATATTTTAACTCCATTTTCTATAGGTTTTTGAAGTATTCTCCTCTATATTCCTGGTGAAATGTTTCTACATGTCATTTGCCCATTTGATATGGTTTTGATTAATTAGGTACAATATTGTTTCCTTTCAAATCTGTATGCTTCCTCCTTCTTTCTTCCCTTTTCTTCCTTCCACTTTTGTCCATTTCCTTCTTTCTCTTTATTCTTTTCTCTCTATGTATGTCTCTGTCTCTCTCTCTACATTGTGGAATAAGAAAAATTAAAATTGATATTCTTGCCTTATTACTGTCTTAGGGGAAAATTATTGAGTCTGTCTTCATGAAGTAAGATTTTAATTGTGGATTTTTGTGGATGCTCCTTGTCAAGTTGAAGTAATTACCCACTATTCTTAATTTGTGTAAAGTGTTTACAATAAATATAATAAAGTGTTGTGTTTTATTGAATTATTTTTCTGGGTCAAATTATAAGATCATGTAGCTTTTTCTTTTCCAGCCTGTTGGTATGATGGATTATATTGACTTATTTTCAAACATTGAGACAAGATTTCATAACTGGAGTAAATCTCATTTGGTCCTATTGCATAATTTTCTTATACATTTTCATTCAATTTACTAATTCTTATTGGAGATTGTTAACTCTTAAATTCATGACACCGTGGATCTTTCTCTTTCTTTTTGTACTGTTTGGATCTGGTTTGATATCAGAGTAATGCTAGCCTCATAAAATGGGCTGTTATAATATTGTTTTTATTTGCCTAAATTTGGATGTTACTTACTCGCCCATAAAAATAGAAAGGATACATAGATACATATATTGTCATATTTCAGAAAACACAATGCAGTAGAGCAATTGGAATAAATGAACCAAAATTACACAGGGAAATATGCATGGATTTCACACTCTGTTGCATAGAAGCCATCTGCAAATAGTATATTCTATAGGATCCTATTTTTATAAATAACCAAATAGAGGAAAACTAATCTATGCTATTAGAATAATGGTTATCATTATTATGCCTCTGAAAGTATGGTTTTCTGGGGTGCCTACCATATTCTGTTTCTTTACCTGGTGATATGGTTATGCACACTTACATTTTATTGAGTTTTGTACCTAGCTATCCACTTCTGTATGGTTGTTATGCTTTGTTTAACCATATTCAAACACCCCACATACACACACACATCCATATACACTTTTTATTTCCTATTTAAACTTCCAGGGACTAGTAGCATATGTTTTATGTAAATATAAATATGAAAATAGCTGCTTTACAGAGTGTTTAACTAGAAGGACATGGATTTCATTGTTTATTTTAAAAAGAAGTATCATATTTTTGATTCCTTGTAGGCCATAGGGCTGAACAGCTTCACTAGTGTCCAAAATACAATCCCTGTGAAAAGTTCATGAGTTTTTTTATATTTCTAGCAGAGAGGAACTAGATCAAAATGCAGTTCTTCCAAGTAATAATCATTTGATATGCATTTTTTTCATGTTCTACTTTGTGCTTGAGCATAGAGTTATCACAGAGTATTCTTTATAACAATACTTAGCTAATTAAAAATAATTTAGCCTGACAGCATCTGTGATTGCAATATCCTTTTTCTTCAGTGTTCTGTACTTAAGATGATAAATGAATAGATGTATAAAACACATAATGGAAAATAAAAGCCATGATTGCTAAAGTACATCGAGAACCTAATAACATCCTGGTTTCAAAACAATATGCCAGAATGGTAGATCAGAGTGGTCAGTGGTACTAGGTCTTATTGTTGTATCATAAGAACAAACAACTCACTGAAAACTATTTTCACCCGAGATTTAAAGTTCTAAAGTCTTCATATGTTTAGAAAAACCCTTGTCCTTCTAAATACTGCTGATGATTTGTGAACGAGTATACTACAAGATGCCTACAAAAAACATTCACTGAAGGCTCTGAGGAAAAGGAAAACTTTGAACGAAATCAATTCCCTCCAACTGTGCTACACAGTCACGATCCAGTTGCCCTCACAAGAAACAGAGTTCCTATTGATCCATTCACCTTTACCACCCTTACTTTCTGCTTCTCTACTTTGTTATTTTACAATCTTCAGAAAAGGAAAAGTTGTTTAAAAATAAAGTGACTACATGATACCTTACGTTTTAAGACTGAAAACATACAAAACTGTGATTTTATAAACAGATTAACTACCAGTGGTTCTCAAACTTTACTCTGTTTCAGAGGAAACTAAAATCACCTGCAGATCGGTGCATGTTGTGACATAGCAGGTTAAGCTACTGCTTGGGGTGCCTCCTTCCTATGTTACAGCGCCTAGGATCAAGTCTACCATCTGCTTCTGATCAGACAAGTGAAAATTTGACTACTGCTCCATTGTGGAGGTCAGAAAGAGTATGTCTGGAGGACACAAGATCCCTGAGGGCATCTCTTTGTATTATCATTCCCACACAGCCAATGGGAAATTACAGTTAGGGATCAATGGGTTACAGAAATGAGGATTGTAATTATCATGAGTATTTCCTCCCAACTTTATTAATATGTTTGTGTGTACATGTGAATATATGTATATT
Organism: Sylvilagus floridanus; assembly: GCA_949820135.1. Lineage (NCBI taxonomy): Eukaryota > Metazoa > Chordata > Mammalia > Lagomorpha > Leporidae > Sylvilagus > Sylvilagus floridanus. The sequence continues at coordinate 73,174,219 of OX463236.1, forward strand.
AAGAAAATAATCTTTGTTTTATTTAGTGTCTTATTCATTTGTTTTTTGAAATAAGACTGAACTTAAGTCATTATTTTAAATTCTATTTAGACTTATTTTTATATCAGCATTATTAAATTTATATCATAGCACTTAAGTTACAGAATATCAGGAGAACAATGAGAGAGAGGGAGAATCTTCTATTCACTGACTCACTAACCAAATATTTGAGGCAGACAGGATTTGGTCAAGCCAAAAGCAAGATCCAGGAACTCAGGAATTTCTTTCCCACATGTGGATAGCAGGGACCCAACAACTTAGCCATCATCGGTTTTCTCCAGGCACATCACTCAAGGATTATTGACTCAAAAGCATGAGGAGCCCCACGTGACTGAATGGCAGTTTCAACTCCCAGATCAATTGAATCATTTTTTTAAAAAGATTTATCCACTAATTTGAAATTCAGAGTTACACAGAGAGAAGGAGAGGCAGCAAGAGAGAGAGAGAGAGAGAGAGAGAGGTTTTCCATCCTCTGGTTCACTCCCCACTCCTCACCTGGCTGCAACAGCCGGATCTGAGCTGATTCAAAGCCAGGAGTCAGGAGTTTCTTCCAGGTCTCCCATGCGGTTGCAGGGGCCAAAGGGCTTGGGCCATCTTCCACTGCCTTCCCAGGCCATAGCAGAGAGCTGGATAGGAAGTGGAGCAGCTGGGGCTCAAACCAGTACCCATATGGGATGCCGGTACTGCAGGTGGTGGCTTTACCACTACACCATGGCACTGGCCCCCAATAGAATCATTGTTGTGTCTCCTAGTGGGAACATTCATCTCTGTGGAACTAAGTCCTCTAGGACTTAGCCAAGAAAATAACCCAAATCTGTCAGATTTAAGCTGCTTCCCATTTTGATCTTCTATCATTTGCTCACCATCCAGGAGGCAACCGTAAAATAGCTTTTATTGTTGGTATCATGCTTTTATTACTCTTCATTAAATGATAGTATTTAGAAAAAATTATTTTATCAAGTCTTTATGGTATGCTGTGTGCTAAAAATAATGGACAATAAGGCTGTGGATTGACGATACAGATTTTAGACATTGCAGGTTAATCCAAAAATTCTTGCTTTTTATTTCTGTTACTCTCCTCCGTATTTCACTTACTGATTGTTGTTGAGAGGCAACTCTGTCCCTGCAATGTGCTAAACAGTTATAAGAGATGCAAACTGTTATACAACCACTGCAAAACAGATTCCAGCAACAAAGTACTTGCCATCTAACTGGTGAGATGATACTTGCAGGTATAAACCAATTAGCAAATAAGATAGTATGTACCTTACATGAGAGAGTACTTCAAAAAGGTTGTAGAATGTGGAATTAAAATATTATCTTAGTGCAAAAATATTTTTTAAATCCATGCATTTAAGGACTCTTCAAAAAGTTCATGGAAGGATGAGCATTTAGCCTAGTAGCTAAGATACTCACATCAGAGTGCCTGGGTTCAATTCTCAGCTACGGCTCCTGATGCTAACTTCCCACTAATGCAGACCCTGGGAGGCAGCAACCGATGTTTCAAGTAATCGGGTTCCTGCTACCCACTTGGCAGAACTAGATTGAATTCCTAGCTCCTGGCTTCAGCCTGACCTAGTACTGGACAATACAGGTATTTGAGGAGTGAACCAGCAGATAGGAACACTTTTCTCTCTCTTTTCTTGTCCTTCTCTTCCTCTCAAGTTCATGGAAAATGCATGTGATGAATGACTCATTCATGAATTTAAAATATTTTGCACCATAACAAATTTTAATTTCATTTTACAATTACTTTTAATTTAACTTTCATTTTCTAATTGCTTTTTGGAGTACCCTTGTATGTAATAAAGGCCTATGTACCCAATAAAGGAGAATATATTAAATGAAAAGCTAACATTCCACTCCTTACTGTTTTTAACAAAATATTTTGGCTTCTGTCAGTGTAAAAAGAAAATATAAGAAATAGCAGGCATCTTTTCTTTAAAGGAACTCAAAATTTAACCTAGAAATCAAATATAATATATATGTGACTACATATAGCCAGCGTTTTCAAACAAAATTGTAAAATTTCTAATAGAACACATAGTGAATAGGTTAAACAAATGGATACTAATTAATCAGCAAAGAATTATGGACAGGACGAGATTGTAGGTATATTCACAATACCTCTTCTCATCTCAACCTCATCTACTATCTCCAAAAGAAATGTCTGTAAAATGCCGTAAAGATCAGCACAGGATTAGCTTTCTCATATCCCAATAGATTCATTGGAGAATTTCATCCAGTAGAAAGAGATGAGCTTTGGTTTCTAAGACTATTATTATTGCTTGATGCATCTAGACTGGATATTTACAGTATATGAAATATGAGAGAAGAATCAAGCAAATATAGCATAGGTCACAGGAAGATCAATACTGTGCCTCAGGCCATTGCTCTTCCCGACTTGTTCCACACATATTATCCCTTTGTCTCCATGAACCTGAAATGATACATAAGTTAGAGACTTACATATCTTTAAACAACTAATCCTCTTTAGAAATGATGAATAAATATTTGCAAAGCTGTAGTAATCATTAGTGAAAACTAGTAAGAATGGACTTGAAGTAGCTCCTTAGGTCAAAGAAATCTGACCACTAGGATAATTTGCTATCTCCATCAATTTGTAACTATGTAAGACAAAACTGCCCATAGAAGATGCAAGTTCCTTATGTTATTGCTAAAATTTTAATTTTGCCTATTTGTAAATAACTTATGAGAAACACAACAACATATATATATATATATATATATATACGTATATGTATATATGTGTGTATATACTTTTAAAAAAAAATCAGGGGTTCTAATATGGGACTCTCAAAACACTTTGTTTCCATCTTTACCCTAAATGTTTTTTGAGTAGTCACTTCACCAAAAGTGTATGGCTTCCAAAGTGCATTTGTAGTTATTATAAGATTTCCACAGGTTAGAAACTGAATGGCCACTTCAAATGAGAAATTAATAAAATTAAAATCCATTTCACTTTAACTCACTTGGCAAAAAGAACATAATCCTTCAGAGACAAGGGACACTTGATTTTTTCCACTATTATTAATATTTGTTATAATGAATCCTATTGGAGAATGGCATCCCAAATTCAAGAGATTTTTTTTTAATGTTCAGCTAAGTTAATAATCCCCTGTAGTGGAGAAGCACTGAAAACATTCCTTGTGCATGGTGATAGCACAACAAGCCTTTTGATCTATCTATGTCTGTGTTAGTTCAAAGTGGTTGAAGAACAATTCAGTCTGAGTAGTCAACTCACCCAGTAGATTATTGTTGAGAGAATAATAAAGAGAAACAGTGAATGCCCAGAACATATTGTGGTTCCTGTTTTCTCGGTGTGGTTGGTTTACATCCAGGTTTGTTTTTGTCCTATGACCAATATAACCCCACTCTCTTGACTGCTGTTCTCTGTTCTGTTTCTATGCCTGACAGGAAATGCCTCTGCCCTTTCCAGCCCTCTTTCACATTATTCTAGCCACACAGTGGAACTGTCAGGTGAATGTTCATTTTTCTTCAACCTCCTGTTGAACCATTTGGCCATATGAAATATATGAAATCTTTTTAACCTTTTATTCTCCTAACTGAAAGTTAAGGATGTAGTTGATAAAATCTAGACACTAAAATGTGGTATTGATGCTTACTTGGGGCTGTTTGCAAAATAATTTGGGTGTCTCCCAAGGCCCATGTTTTGGGGGCATGGTCCCTAAAGTATAAAACAATGGTTAATATAATGCTAAAAGTTAATGGATTAAGGATGATTATTTCATCTTGTTATGGTGTCTAGAAGGTGGGCTCAGTGGGAGGTTGTGAGGACACAGGAGCTTGCTATCAGAAGGTAGTTATTATGCCAAGTGTGTTCTGGCTTCACAGTTCACCATGTCATCTTTTCTTTCATCCCGACCTCACCAAAAGCTACCCAGTCTTGGACTATGATCCTCCAAACTGCACACTAAGATAAGTCTTCCCTAGGATGCTCTTCTCAAATAAGTTAATTAAAATAATAAAAGCTAACTGATACAAGTGAAAAACCACTGTTGCTTAATAAAGATTCATGATGATAAATGCTCAGTGCAATTGAACAGCATTTTGCACTCTGGACCTCAACCCTGTACCAATTCTGCATTTTCCAGGGAGGATGGTTGCATCGCCTAGAAATGATGGAACAAAACAAGAACAGCCTCTGGGAATTCTCAGAGGAAAGCTATCTGTTGTTAGCATGTTTTTGCCTCTCCTAGAAGGAATCAAGAATCATACTATCACAGCTTGTGGCTACTTCTACTTCTTGCGTGGAAACACAGGCATGATCATTAATTTTCCTTTACCTACTGTCTCTCTCAACTTCCACATCATTAGGAAATCCATCTCCATCTATCTTCTACTTTTATACCTTTCATGTCTTTCCTCTTCACCTAAAGTGGACCCCAGAAATATCATCAATCATGGGAAGATAAGATATAAGACATCTAGAAGTCATGAAATGAAATCAGATATCTCAAGAACATGATTCCATTAATTTCTCAAGTTTTGAAGAGTGCATAAACCTTCTTTAAAATCCTCGCAAAATAATTTTGAAAATTATACATCCTTTCCTCTGTAAATCTGTCTTTCCTGCAAGTTAGAAGTCAAGATGTGTTCTTGATAACGGCAGGCATACAGGATTAAATTGAAGACTATGCCTTCACCACACCCTCGGTGTGATTTCACACCCCTACATGACCTCACCTGTATGCCCATGTACCCATCAGACTATGTAACCACTCCCCTTTGGAAGTGGATAAAAGGTTGGGAGCACAGTGTCCCTCCCCACCACTGTTTGCCCTGTGTCTTGTGGCCTGCAGCCTTTTGACCTCATCCCCACCTCTGCTTACCTTACTGTCTGCATGCTTGCTTCCTATGGCACCTAGCCTGCTCTCTGCCTTAATTGCACCCAGCTTATGCTTCCAGACTTCTCGCCTAAATAAAGCCCTCACTTTCCTGTGCATTTCTCTCACTGAATAAAACACTTACAAACTTACCTAGTCGTCTGGCCTATTTGAGTTAATATTCAGAATTCTCTGAGTAGACAGCAAGAACCCAATAAAAATATTAATATGAAAATTATTAATAAGGCTGGCTGATATCATTCTCATTTAATTTTATTTAATTAGTATAATTAAAGTGATTTTATTTTTCTACACATTTTCACAGCAAATGTACACTATTTCAGATACATTAAAGCTAAACAGTCTTCTGTGGATGAGCCTCAGGGGAAACATAGCCACCATTTGTAACTGTTTCTGCAGGAAAATAAATTCTGAATTCCAAACAACCAATTTACAAATGAGCATTTGGACAGTTACCACATTTATGCATTTGCCTAAATTTTCTGCTTTCTAAGCTGTAAGCCTGACAAGGTCATCTAACGGGATGTTCCTAAGAAAAGATTTTCTAGTATAAAACATGTTCATTATCTCCAGTTAGCTGACGCCAGGACAAGGTTATAACCTGGGAAGAAATGGACCTCTCATTAGTTCTTTCACCTCCTACTCTCTCAAAAGGGTAGATCTAGACAATGTGGAATCAAGGCATGCTGGCCAGTAGCTTTGGACTTTAGAAAAGGCACTTAACCTCTTAACTTTCTCATCTATAAAGTGAGAAAATGGACTGTTGTACCAATCAAATGGGTATATGGGGAGCCCTTTCCTGCAGCCTATATATAAAATAAATGGCTAACAAATTGAGCTATTATTACTGATTCAAAGAATTGATTAGAATCAGAAAGACTACAGATTAAAATAAAATTTATTAAATAAAATGCAAGCATTGAGCCCTTATTATCTAGGTAGAATTGGACAAATAAGTACAACGGAGATACACAAACTGTCAGAAAGACAGAGTAGTGTGGTCTAAAGGACATTTTAAATATCAGATGGTAAACAAACAATAAGAACCAATTCTCATCTGTAGACATGTATTTATTTGTCCCTTGCAGTGTTTTGAAATTTAAATTAGCTGTCATTGTTTAGAAAGGAGAAAAGTTTGCATGAAAATTCATATTTTTGCTTATCTTTTAAAATCTGTGTGAGTTTTTGTATGGCAATACTCAGGGCCTTTGAAAGCAGGTTGTCCAACTGATATCTGGAGCTACATTTCTCATTGTTGGAGTGTGAGGCTATAGCCATGCAAATGTGAAAAGTTAGAATGATGCCTGTGGTACAGTATTTGAGTTGGAAACCTCAGGATGAACTCAAGTTTAAATGCAAAACATAGTTTCAGATGGATAGATATAGAAATAATTGCAGATCTGTGTAAATGCATGTGTTTGGATACACACATACATTTCTTGGTTCTGTCTGCTGAGGAGGTAGATGGCATAATGGCATCCCTGTAGTAACTGGCACACCCAGAATTCACAGCATCCTGACCTTGGGTTGAATAACCATTCTCTAACAAAAAGAAAAAGAGTCTCTGGAGAAATGGTTGCTTCTGGAGCCAGGATGGGGAAAACATACCAGAAGCCTATAACATTTTGTGATGTAATAAACTAAGAAAATACTCAATGAAGTTTGGATAAGGAGTACCAGAATGTAATTTGATAGAAGTAATAAATTCAACTGATCCATAGCTCATCAGGAAACTATGATGTAACATATAGTGTAATACATCAGTATAAAGAATTGGAAGATAGGAGTCAGTAGTCTCCAAACAGAAAAAAAAGCAAAGGAAATGGAAATGCCAGTTTTCTGATTTCATCAATTTAGGCTATATACATGTTGAAATATGGCATGATACCCTACAAAATGTATAATTATTACATATTAATCAAAAATGAATTAAAAATTTTTAAATAACATATGAATGTGAGACTCATCATTATTACAAATGTACTAGCATGGCATAAAATATTAACAAGAAGGGAAACTGAACTGGAGTACAGGAAAACTCTTTGCAACCTGCTAATATAAAACTATTCTAAGATTAAAAATGTATTTAAAAAAGGAGAAAATTGCTGAATAGTGCAGGATAATGGTCTGTTCTAGAAAAACCTGTTTGCATTGATAATCCTGGTAAAGCCTGCTCATGACATCAGCACATTCTGTTCCAGTTCAATGTGTTCTTGGCTGTGATGAATCTGGATAAATACTGCACCACTTTCTTTTGATTTGTGAGGAAGAACAGCCCATCTCAGATGGTCCAGGTCTCATCATAGAGGATTAGAATCTTTTAGCTCCTAACCACCACACCAGTTCATCGCCCTTTCTCTCTTTCATCCTCTCTTTCTTTTTCCATTTTTCTGAGATTTAAATGTTGACATTACCTTTTATTATATTTAGTATGTACCAGAAACTTACCTATGTGGTTTTAACTTCTCCACTCTATGGATGATGAAATTGAACACCACAAAATTTATTTATTTTTTATTTTTTTGACAGGCAGAGTGGACAGTGAGAGAGAGAGAGAGAGAGAGAGAGAAAAGGTCTTCCTTTTTGCCGTTGGTTCACCTTCCAATGGCCGCCGTGGCCAGCGTGCTGCGGCCAGCGTGCTGCGGCCAGCGCACTGCGCTGATCCAAAGGCAGGAGCCAGGTGCTTATCCTGGTCTCCCATGGGCTGCAGGGCCCAGGGACTTGGGCCATCCTCCACTGCACTCGCTGGCCACAGCAGAGGGCTGGCCTGGAAGAGGGGCAACTGGGACAGAATCTGATTCCCCGACCGGGACTAGAACCTGGTGTGCCGGCGCCGCAAGGTGGAGGATTTAGCCTATTGAGCTGCGGCGCCAGCCGAACACCACAACATTTTTTAAAAAAGCAAGTATAAGCCAAGGTGGCTTTTAACTGCAGATATCTGATCAACATGAAAGAAAATGTTTTTCTCTTCTTCATCAGCTTTCAGTATCAGCAAAACAGTGTCTGATCATGTCTTTCTCAAGTCATTCTAGATTCTCTTTCTTCAGAGGTGTAATGTACTATGATAAAGAACCATACCATCTGATGGTAAACCAACAGAAAGAGGAGAGAATTTGCAGGCTTGGCACCTCTCTTCATTTCTCATTCCCACAAATATGGCTCAAGGAGAACCCTGAACCTCTTAGAAAAAGGAATGAGACAAGCTCATGGGTGTTGGGGGGCAGGAGAGACAGAGCTCCTAACTTCACAAGGGCCTACCTGCTGAAAAATCACAAGAAATCCAAATGCTAAGTGAGAACTCATTCAGATGAAGCTTTACATTGATGCCTTTGAAAAGATCGAATAAAATCTTTATGTCACAATCTGGCATGAGCTTTTAATATTAAGTACTACATATTTTATAGACTGTATTTGTTGCCAAGCACTAAAACAAACATTAAGATGATTTTGCCTCAACTGGTACTATGAATGCTTCCAAAACAGTGGTATAAAAAGCAGCATAAACCACATCATAATCATGGAAATCATCTGCATTAAACTCACATTTACCATGAAAGTGGCAGTTATTTTTCATCCACAAACAATTATATCTCAATTACTTACTCTCTGTTAGGGAACATTTCATCAAAAACTCTCATTTAATTGACGTAAAGATACATTTGTTTGGAAAGAAACATAATAGCTAATTTGGACTAATTAAAGGAATAGGCAATCTGATTTAGTGAAAGGCTGGTATTTTTTGAAAATATGCATCTTTATTAGTTTCATATACAAAAAGTAACACATATTAAGCTACAAAACTTACACTACAAAAAGAAGGACCTAAAAGAAAATTGTTCTGTAGTGAGTAGGTAAGAGTAATGCAGTGTTCTATATTTTCCATGAAATAGTGATTTAAATTTTAAAGTAGTTTAAATGTACACCTTGTGTTAACCTGTTTAAATTTTGAATTTGCTCAGCTGTTCTTTGCTTTTTAACTATGTGGTTATAATAGGCACATCTAAGTCATTATATATTCAAAATTACTGCAGTTCAGGCAAAAGAGCTTTTTCTGTAGGGAAAATGTGGTTGAGTTACCCCCCAGGTACATCAGCTCATCTTAAATTACATGCAAAATGGTTGTAGATTGTAAAGAGTCAGTACTATACCAAAACACACAAAAAAAGATCTGATGTTTATTAATACTGAGCTTCTGTTTAGGTTTCACAAGTACATATTTTTTAAAAATAATAAATTTAATGAAAACATATGCTCCTAGAACAAATGGATAAATAAATAGTCATCCTAAATATATTTGTTGCAACATAATTGTCAGAAAATAACTCTGATTTCTGTCATATCCTCATAATTCTTCCCATCACATTACTGCTTATAATCTTCAGGAGAAGATAGAAGGCATATTCCTTAGTTTAAAGTATCTTGATAGGTGGTTCATAAGAGGGTATTAGGAAGTGAGAATGGCCTGAATGTTGTTGTATTCCCTCTTTTCATGTCCACCAAGGATTAACACAGGATATGTCTGCCAAGTAGCCTCCCCAAGAGGAAAGGAGAGTAGTAAGTCTGATGACAGCAAGATGTAATTCTCTTTACTATCATTCAAGAAAAAGAAGATGTGGCTTTATTAATATGACATTGTAATGTAACATGACATTGTAATGTCTTAATCTAAGTGGCATACAAAAATAGGGAAAAAAAACTGTTAATAAGACGATTTTATACTGAAAACATATTGTTAGAATGGCAACAATGTATGATAAACTACACTATTATTCATTACTATTTTTGAAACATTATTTATTTGAAAGAGTGACAGCATGAGAGAGAGAGAGAGAGAGAGAGAGAGAGAGATCGTCCACCCACTGCCTTACTCCCCAAATGACTGCGATAGCCAGCTCTTGGCCAAGCAAAGCCTGGTTTACCAAATGGGTGACAGGATCTCAGTGCTTGAGCCACCTTGCTATGCCTTCCTAGGTGCATTAGGAAGATTTTGGAAGCAGAGTAGCTGGGACTTATACTGCATTCCAACAGGAGATACCACTGTCCCAAGCAGTGGGTTTAACCCAATACACACAGAGCTGGCCCCTATTCATTACTATGTAATTAAAATTGATTATATCCTTTTGGAATAAAATATAGCTCATTGTGAAGCCTTTACAATCCCCATTGAGGTCCCCAGCTGAGTCCATAGATTTTGCATGTATCAAGGAATAGTACAAACTTAGAGAAGAGAAAAGGAAAGAGATATGATTTTCCCAGCTTTCATAGAGTTTTTTGTACCAGCCTCTGATAATAGGTATCATAAAGATCTAGACTCTACATGCTTCTGACTCCTGACATTGTCATGGAACTTACATGTTACATCATGACAACTGCATGATAGCATGGTGAGGTGAGTGGATCCCTAGAGCAAAATCTCTCTTGGAATAATAGCGAGATCACTGTTTACATCATCCAATGGTGCATGTTAAATGATAAATGGCAATGTCCAGCTGGCTAACAAAAAAGGTCACTGTACCAGTAAGAACATATGGGACTGGCATTGCAGTGCAGCAGGTTAAGGTGTTGCTTGGAACACCAACATTCCCTATCTGAGTACACATTTGAGTACCAGCTACTCTAATTCCAATCAAGCTTCCTGCTAATGCAGCTGGAAAGGCAACAGATGTCCCAAACACTTGGGCACCTGCCACCCATGTGGGAGACCAAGATGGAGTTCCAGAATCCTGGCTTCAGCCTGGCCAAGACCTGGTTGCCCTCACTTCTCTCTCTCTCTCTCTCTCTCTCTCTCTCTCTCTCTCTCTCTCTCTCTGTGTGTGTGTGTGTGTGTGTGTGTGTGTCCCTTTCACTGTCTCTTTGTCAATCTGTCTTTCATATAAATGAATAAATCATTTTTTACAAAAGGACCATGCATAATATGATACTAGGAAGAGCAGCTGCTATGCTTTGAATATCCTCTCCAAAACGCAGGTTGAGGTTTTTTGTTGTTTGTTTGTTTGTTTTTAGATTTAAAAGCAAGATTAATTAGAGTCAAAGACCTCCAACCAGAGTGGCATGGAAAGGATAAAACCTGAGAGGAAAAAACCTGAAGGATCCTGTGGCACTGGGGTTTTTAAGTACAATTTTGGGGAAGAATCTATGAATCAATAAAGTGGGGACAAGATTTAATTGTCATTCTGTGTTGATACATGGGGTCTCTAAGAAGTGATTAGGTCTTTGTTTGCTTGCCTTTCCACAATGTTATGTCATAGCTCCAAGGCTTCACCAGACACCAACACCACAGCCTTGGACTTCCCTACTTCGAGAATCATAAGCCAAATTAATATCTTTTCTTCATAGACTACTCAATCTTTGGTGTTTTATTAAAGCAGAAAAAAACAGACTAACACAGTAAGCATTGGGAGCTGAATATCTTCCACATTCATTCTACATTTATTTAACTCATTCTGTGCTACACTTTCCTTAATATTTCTAGAATTCACTCATTAAGTAAAGATAGCTGTGATCTGCCTATAGTAATCTCCTAACACTCAGATTAATAATATCATAAATGAGTTAGCACTGTGGCGTAGAGGGTTAAGCTACCACTTGCAGCACCCGCATCCCATATGGGCACTGGTTTGAATCATTGCTGCTCTTTCTGATACAGCTCACTGCTGATGCACCTGGGAGAACAGTGGAAGATGGCCCACGTGATTGGGTCCCTTTACATCCACATGGAAGACATGGATGGAGCTCCTGGCTCCTGGCTTCTGTCTGGCCCAGCCCTGGACATTGTGGCCACATGGGTAGTGACCTTGCAAATGGAAGACTTCTCCTTTTCTGTCTCTGCCTCTCGCAATTTGTAGCTCTGCCTTTCAGATAACTAAATAAATCTTTAAAAATAATAATAATAAAACAAATGGCCAACAATTACTTATTTCAGTAAACTGCTGGCTGTATAGTATAAAGTATTAAATAGTTGGTTGAATTTTCACTGATATTAAATACTTCTTTTTGAAAATTTCCTCCAACACATGAAACAAAATTCAATCTTTCAGAAATATTTTATCTTCTAGAAGTAACAAAGAAGTTGCCTAAAATTCAATTATGAGCCAACAAATCCACATCAGACAGCGTTTATAATAGGGAGGAAAGTAAATCACATGTTTAAATGTCTAATATCTGGATACAGATTCTACTGACTTATTATAGTAAGATTTGTTCTTTTTTTTTTTTTTTTTTTTTTTTGACAGGCAGAGTTAGACAGTGAGAGAGAGAAACAGAGAGTAAGGTCTTCCTTTTCCATTGGTTCACACCCCAGTGGCTGCCGGGCTGATCCAAAGCCAGGAGCCAAGTGCTTCCTCCTATTCTCCAATGAGGGTGCAGGGCCCAAGCACTTGGGCCATCCTCCACTGCACTCCCAGGCCACAGCAGAGAGCTGGACGGGAAGAGGAGCAACTGGGACAGAATCCGGTGCCCCGACCATGTCTAGAACCCAGGGTGCCAGCACTGCAGGTGGAGGATTAGCCTAGTGAGTCACGGCGCCAGCCAAGAATTTTGTTCTTGTCAGTGATTTAATACTTTATAATCCATTTCATATAGTTTTCCTTGATGTGGTTATATTTTTATTGATCTATTTATTAAAATCCCTCCTCTTAAATGACTCAGAGATTATTGCATAATTGACAGATAGCTTCCAATATTATATTTATTTTTAGCAATGATCTCTTTAATTTGTAATATGCATGCATAATAACCCCAGCAAATAAGTAATAGTACCAATATAACGGATTGTTTTTTTATTATGTATTTTAAATACTTTCCATGTATCCTGTCATTTAATTCCCATAACTCTAATAAAGAGTTCTTTATCTCCCCACCTTACAGGTGAAGAAAGCATCTTTTCTTTTGAAAACTTGCCTAAAATAATATTGCTGCAAGTGGCAAACAGGACTAAGGACCAGGACCGAGACAGTTTGATTCCAAAGCACACACTGTTAACAAGCATATATCATTGCTGAAACAAATGGTTTGTCTATGGCTGACAAATATATAGATGTAAAAAATTTCAAATTCATCCATTTTAAGAAAATAATAACCAAGAAAGTAATTCTGTTTATTTAAGAAATCAATCTAAAAATGTAGAATTTCAGGTTTCCTAATGGGCAAATGGAGAGATATGTGTGATCAAGTTGTGTTTCTCCAGTTCTATGATAGCTTTCTTCTTGATGAAAAATGGTAAGGTGAGAAATTCCTGGATTAATATAGATTTGAAGATTGCCAAACAAGATGCTATCAAGATGAGGAGTGAGATTCCTAAGAACAGGGTGAGATTTGTTAAGGCTCTGCCAGGATAAAAAACCTTCCAGAGTAGCTCAAAGTAGCCAGGAAGAGCAAAATACAGAGGCAAAAAGATGAATCTTTCTGGAAAGAGACCAAGAATGGATGCTGAAATGGCCTTTTGGGGTCCCATGCCCTGTATCTTTCCCCCTTACTGACTAGTGAATATAATTCTCCTTGAAGCCTCATAGTGCTTTCACCATGAACACAGATTTCCAATAGCACATAGGGAATATTTTTAAGCTGTTCTCTAGATTAACAACTGATTCTGTCTTCTGCAGCTCCAACCAGGCATAAAAATATAATGCAGAGGATTCTATCTGTTATTATTTTAATAGGAACATTAACCTTCATCAGCATAGGATGGTAATAACTGTGCTACTTTGGTCAAGGTCAAAGGATGGACTGAAAACAGAAGACAGTCTGAAGTGCTACCCACTTCACCACCCCCTCAATTCCTAATTCTTGGCTCTTTGAAAAGCACAGGATAAGAAGCATTCATTGTAGAAAAAAGATTGGGTATAGAATGTTATGACTGGGGTTCAAGCCTGAAGTCTTCAATGTAATTTGGGTGTTGACTTCTGATGCTCTGAATTCCTTCATCTGTAAATCAAGGATAATAAGTGCTGCATCCTCCAAGTGTCTTTTGGGTGGATCATCCGTCCTCAGGATCAGAAAGGCCCAAAGATAGACTTTTTCTGTGGGTGTCAATTCGCAAAAGCCTTGAGCCAGGATGAAAACATTTATTCCTAGCCCAAAACTTTTTAACCAGCAACAGTAGCTGCCTTTTTGCCAACAAGTGGACACTCAACAATGTTTGGAGGCCCTTTCACTGTCAGAACTAGGAATGGAGTTACTGATGGGTAGAGAACAGGGAGGCTGATAAACATCCAATCATATACAGGACATCTTTACAACAAAGAATAATCTGGTCCAATGTATCAGTGATGCTAAGGTTAAGAAATCCTGGTTATAACAAATGAGGCTGAAGGTATGTATAATTTCTTGTTATTTTAAAATATTTTATTCACATATAATACATGCACATTTTTATGGAAAAAAAAAACAGTGACATGTTTCAATACATGTAGACAGTGCAAACTAATCAAATAAAGCAACTAGCCTTTCCGTAATCTTATCTTTTCTTTTGGTTTGGAGCCCAACAAGTCCTCTTTTCCAGTTCTTCATACAGTATATAATGCATTATTGTAACTTTGTGTTGCCCCCCTGCACTATTGAATACTGGAATTTATTACTTCTATCTAACTGTATTTTGGTATTTGTTATCCAATCTTCTTCTCAAAAGCTGTTTCCAACTGATAGAGTCTGTTAAGGTACTCATATAACATATACACAACATCTTTCAACATATGAACAATAAGACTGAACTGAGTTTGTATGTATGTACCCAAACCTACATTCTTAGACCTCTCTCTTGGCCTATTCAACATATGAACAATAAGACTGAACTGAGTTTGTATGTATGTACCCAAACCTACATTCTTAGACCTCTCTCTTGGCCTATTCCATAAACTCATTACAAACTCTCAAATCTTTCTCCAAGATGCAGCTAGATTGGGCATGCATAGTTCTACCACTATCAACTGTTTTCTACATTTTTCTGTGTTTTTTTTCCTGGTACTATTGCCATCCAAACTTGGTCACTATAGCTATGATGGCCAGGAATAGGACAAGTGCCTTATGAAATGCAATTTGCTATCTTTTCCCCAGTTGGTCCCAGGTGCATGTGTGCCATTGTTTTATTGTATTCATCATCTCCAGAACATAAGCTGTCTCATCTCTGCCCTATTTTGCTGACCATGAAAAATTCGGGCCAGGATTTTAAATAGTTTCCAGATAGCTATAATACTAGTTTTTGCAGTTTTCTTTGCACAGTCTGTTGCAATGTACAAAACTACATAGTGTATGTTTACTTCATGACACATTGCTTTTTTCTTATTCTCACACCATAAAGTTCCTTCTTGATTTCATCATACTCCAGTAGTAAGAAGGAGATGTGTTTTATAGGATTATAGTTCACATTCCACAAGATGTCTGAAATGTTTTTCAAACACTAAAGCTGCACACATCTCTGTCATGGTCGCCATTGTTAACATGCTTACTCTTTTTATAATTTATTTTATTTATTTGAAGGAGTTATAGAGAGAGGTGGAAACAGAGAGAGGGAGAGAGAGAGAGAGAAAGGTCTTCTACCTTCTGGTTCACTCCTCAGATGGCCACAACAGCCAGAGCTGGGCTGATGAGAGACCAGGACCCAGGAGCTTCTTCAGAGTCTTCCACTTGGGTGCAAGGGCCCAAGCACCTGGGTCATCTTCCACTGATTCCCCAGGCCATGGCTGAGGGCTGGATCAGAAGTGGAACATCCAGGATGCGAACTGGTGCCCTAATGAAATGCCAGCTCTGCAGGCCGGAGCTTTAACTCACTGTGCCACAGCACCGGCCCTTAATATGCTTACTCTTACCCTAGCTAGACTCATATTGCAACAGGGTCCTCTCCTTGGGCCTTTGATATGAAGTCACTAGTCCATGTGGATTTAAAATAACTGTTTATCGACATTTGTGCAGACTTGTCCTTTCTATTGAATGTTCTTTCTCTAGCAGACCCTAAGCTTTCCTTTGGTATCAGCTTATACTATATGTCATACTTAGTATTCCTATTAGATGTGCTTTCCAGACTTTGTAATGTATCTTCTGCCTCACTGAACTCTGAGTTCCCAGTTCTGATTTTTCCAGCTATGCTCATCTTACAATCTCCATTAGTAATAGATGACAAGTACTCAAATGGAATGATTGCAAAAACTTGAAACTTTGGAAAAGACAAATCTATTAGTATATAACAATTTCCCATATAATCCTATGTGTTTTAGGAGGAAAAACCCCTAAGTTGGATATATTACGTATACAATATTACCATGAGTTGTGATAGACAGGGCTTGAACTGTAAAGTCAAAGTGAGACTGGGTTGCAGGCCCAGTTATACCTCTTCCTTACTTAGAAAGCTAAGCCTTTAATATTTTTGATAAAATGATGGGTAATCTTTTCTCTGAAATATTAAAATAGATAATGAATGCAAGGTCTTGACCAAGACTGTCTGTTAAAAATACCTTTTCCC
The DNA here is from genome assembly GCA_949820135.1 of Sylvilagus floridanus. Classification (NCBI taxonomy): domain Eukaryota; kingdom Metazoa; phylum Chordata; class Mammalia; order Lagomorpha; family Leporidae; genus Sylvilagus; species Sylvilagus floridanus. Next base: position 73,190,599 of record OX463236.1, read on the forward strand.
ACTACTTTCCTAAACAGAGAAGTGGTAAAAAATAAAGGAATTTATGGGTATGAGAGTTTCTGGCACAGAACAGGTATTCAGAAGACAGTCTCTATTTTGGAAAAGTACCACCCTTAAGAAAATAACTCTTCCACATTTGAAATAACATTAAAATCTTTTCAGGCAAACATTAATGAAACAGTTTTGAAATAAATCAACTGCTATATTTATATTTAAAAAACCTAATTCCTGTCTCTACTATGATCTCTCTCTTCTCTCTCTCTCTCTCTCTCTCTCTCACACACACACACACACACACACACAGGCAAGAAAGTCTTCAGGGGGAAATAACTAAAGAATCTATTTCGTTACATTTCTCAAATTGATATGTCTTCGGACAAAATGAGAGTGATGTGGTTATCTACCAAATGAAAAGAAACATGAATATTATGAAGAATATTCTGGAGCAGTACTATATCATTCCCCATATTGCATGGCTTTCACCCCACTTATTCCCTCATTTATTTGGCAACCTTTATGTGTACCATGTTAGGTAGAGTGCTAGACACGAAAGTCACTAAGACAAATGACAGACTGTTTTCTCCTCAAGGAGCCTGAAGTCCAGCTGTGGATTTAAAAGTGAATAAGTGGGAAAGGGGAGGATTGCGGGTGGGAGGGAAGTTATGGGGGGGGGGGGAAGCCATTGTAATCTATAAGCTGTATTTTGGAAATTTATATTCTTTAAATAAAGGCGTTATAAAAAATTTAAAAAAATAAAAGTGAATAAGGTAAGGTAGAGTATGAGGATAGAGGATTACGAAAGATAAATCTACATTAAAAAGTAATGATATATTTCAGGTACAGTGAAGCACATAGCAAGCAGCCTTCCTGCAGCTGGGAAGGGGGCAGCAAGAATCTTCAGGGAGGAGGGGAATTCCCTGTAAACTTAATGCCACATTACAGGAATGTATATCAGGCAGCCATAAGAAAGAGAGACAAAGGACATTCCTATAGAGAAATTGTAAGCTTCAACTTCATTGACACAGGATATCAGCAACTAGTTCCTCAGAACTGGGAGGAAGATGAGAGAGCAGAAAGAATACTCAAAGAGAAAGCAGAAAACATGAATTCCAGCTTGGATTTTGTGGCAAATTCATCTGGATTCAAACATCACGTCTTACAATTTAAGTGATCTTGGGAAAATTAACATCCTCATATATAAATAGGAAAAATAATTCCTTCATTGCTAAGCCATCTTGGGAATTAGAAATATTTTTAGAATTACCTGGAAATGTTTGGATCTTGATATGAGCACGGAAAAATGATAATGGCAAGATCACAATGAGCTTGACAATAATGCATTGGTGACGAGATTCCCACGTATTTAGGTAGTTTGACCAATTCCATCATCTGGAATTTTCCCTCATTATTCTTCATCAGGATTATAATTCGTTACACATCCAGTCTCAGTTCTAAGATTCAAATTCATCCATAGTTTGGAGTAAAGCCCCCTTCTCAGATCTCCCCCAGCAGAGCCTACTTACCTATGCAGTGACACTTTTCAATTACTATGGTGGTCTTACCTATCCTTTCTCTCTCCCTTTATCCCAAAGAGAGTGGAGAAAAGAAGCCACAGTGTAAGCATATTAAAGATTGGTTCTGTCTTACACCTGTTGATATCCTCATTTGTGTAACATTGCATCTATGGTGTATTGAGCAAATATGTGTTGAATTAACATTGTTAGGAAAAAAATTAAAATGCAAAATCCAAAAGATGATTCTTTTCTATAATTAAACACTCATCAACAATGGCTCTGATAGTGAATATAGCAAACAAACAAAGTTTTCAGGGGATTAAAATTGCTTTTCCTCCGCTATGACTTGGAGCCTTCAGGAGCATCACTATCAGCATAATGCAAGAATGCTGTCCCATCTGTTAGTAAGATTTTGCATCACTAGTGTAAGTGTGAACACAGCCTACATTGTCAGAGTCCATTAGAAAAGTCCTGTTTAAGTTGAAATTAGACAGATGATATGAGAAGTTCAGTGACAGAATTCCTAGGCAATAGAAAATCAAGCACAAAGACATTGGTATGACAAACACTTGAGCAGGTTTTAGAATCACAAGGAAGGTTAGTTTGGTTTGAGAATAGTGGTCAGAAAATAGAATGATGCACGATGTTAACAGGAGAACAGGGATCTGATGATACATGGTCATCAGGGAAAAGCTAATAAACTGGAATTATTTTTAAAAAACAATATTAAGGTCTAAATCTGGTGTGCAAAGTTTTTAGGGGAAAATTTTTACAATCAGTGTTCAGCAGATGAACAAAAAATTTATTATGGGAAAATACCCTGGAAAAAAGGAATCCACTGAAGTTTTTGCCATGATTCAGATGGGATGTGAGTGTGCAGTCAGATTGGGTAATTTTGCTGCAACAGAGAGAAGTGGTTAGACTGGAGATACATTAGGAGGTAGAATGAACAGGATTTGCCAATGGATTGGATGGTAAATTAAAGAGAAAAGGATGAAACTTGTCTTTGTTTTGTTTTGTTTTTTGTCTTGAGTGAATAAATGGAGTAGTATCATTTAATTATGTTAAGTAAGAGAAAGGTGTTGGGAGCAAGGACTAAATGTACTGATTTTAATGTATTAGGTTAATAATGTCTGTTAGACAACTAAGTTACAGTATTAAGGACCTGAGTATAGAGGTCAAAGGAAAAGTCTGAAAGGCAGACATAAATCTGTGGGTTTTCAACGTCTGGTAGTTAAATACATACGATTTATGGATGTTGCATAGCCAGAAATGACAAAACAAAGGTGTTGAGTTCTCCTAAAAATCATTTTGGGTGTGATCTATATATCCTGTCATGCCTTGATAGAAACTTCTCCAAAATATTTCTTTAGGGAGGGGATAGGTTTTGCTCTGGTGAGTCTTTAGTTGGAGCATGCTCTCTTTTTACCAGTTTCAACTATTGTTCATCCAACCATAGTCTTCCTGATACCACTTAACCCTGTAGGCATTTGGGTGTTTAAATGCTTCTGTAGGTTTAAGGATTTCAAGTCCCTGCGGATACAAGAGAAGAGGTCAGAGTGATAAGCCATGAGTAACCTTAATTATTGGATGAGAAATGTCACCGTTTTTTTTTTCATATTCCCCAAATAGAAAACCCAATGACATGTAAAAAAATAAAATACAGTACAAAATTGATTAGTCATTGATTCATTTAACATCAAAGGAGACAAGCCTCCTCTCTTTCTGCCCTTTTGATCAATCAAAGGTAATGAAAAATCTCTTCTGTGAAGCAATAGGAGGTGATACTCTATTTTATGTTATTACAACTTTGTTGAAACAGTGCTGAGCTGTTCCATTACCTGCCTCTCACAGGTGGTGGGTATTATATGCCTATCACATTCAAATTATTTTTTGTTGATCTCTGTAGAACATGTTTTTGGTTTACTACTTCTAAATCACTTAATTTTCTTGATTGTTTCTAACAGAACCCCATAATTATTTGTGTAACCTGTCTTCTACTTCTTCCACTTAACCATAGGTATCCTCAAGCAATGAAATAAGGAATTAGTGCAGTTTTTAGCTCTAGCCAACAACAATAGGAGGAAAATTTGTGGGAATCTCTTTCATAAACAGAAACAAACAGAAAAACCTGTGTGTCCACTGGATGCTGTAACTTATCACTTCTGCTGACCAATTATGGAAAAAAAAGCAATCATGAAATCACAGTGATGGAAACTAATCTGAGAAAAAGCAAAGTAGAAAGGCAAAAGGAGCCTGGATCTTAAGTCATAATATTTGGGCAGCAAATTAAATGACCCTGGAAATATTATTCTGCCAAGGGACTTTTCATTTTGAGAAATTACTATTTTTTATTTGTTTGGTCAATTTACTTAGAATTTTCGATAGTCTCAGTGAAAAAAAATTCTATTAATAGAATCTACATGCTATTTAACTTGCATCAGGTATCAAAAGACCATGATCACTTTAAGGGCAAGGAGTAGAGAACAGAAAATAAACCAGTGTAGCTGTACAAAGTGTTAATGTTGAGATTGTACTACATGATAATTGTATCTAGGTATAGATATAGATATAAAAATTATAGTTCCTGCTTAAAAGGATGAATGGGGTTGCTCTGACATCACCTGTTTTCCTTTCTGATCCTCAGTTTTCCTGTCTGGAACATGAGGGTTTAGACTGAGATGTCACAAAAAAAACATCAAAAATTTTATGATTGTAGAACCTCAGCACATCCAGTGTATTTTAATCTTCCCTATGTCCTCTGAATAATGGTGTGAGCCATTTTCCATGATTGGAAAAAGATCATTAAAGAAATGTATTTATTAAAGACAACACATATCTTAGGAAACTAGGAACGAAAGAACTGTCCCATCTCCACCTTTGAAATTTGTAGTTCTCTTTCATTCTCAAAGGTCATTCATGTGTCTCTAGGCATTGTTATAATGAAAAATCAGCAACCAGCATCCAAGAAATTGGTTATCTCAATATTATCTTTGAGAAATTAAAGAGAAAAATTTTGGTGCGGTTAAATGATTGGCACTAATCAAATAAGATTCTTCTGAATTAAAAAGTTACCACTAAATTAAGGCCTTTAGGGCTGGCTATTAAGTTATCATTAGCATTTGAGAAAGTGGGTGGTACCTTTCTAAATCAAGCTAATGAACAAATTTTTCGTTCTTATTATACTACCTTCAGTAATATCTGTCTGTATAAAAACATCTTATCCTTGGTTTATCCTGAGAGATGGGCCTGGAAGGCCTTAGGATTCTCACTTTGTGCCTGAAAACATGAGACTTGGGAATGTTTCCCAGAGTCACAGATCTGGTTCCCAATTTAGATCTCAAGATCTTGTCTTTGCACTGTTTGCCTTTAAGCCCTTGGAGTACAGTCAAATTCTGAAAGGTAATATAAAGTGCAGCTCCCATATCCACTTTCAACCACATCTCCCACCCCTCCTAATCACTTGCACACCATAATCTCGTGTTCTCAAGTGTTAAATGACAGCTGTCTTGCCTTCTTTACTCAACTTCGGAATGTTTTCTCTTTGTGTGTTATCTCTCTGAATCCTATGTAAGATTCAAGTTCAGGCTTTGTGAATGCACCCTCCCTGAAAATTGTACTTACCTAATTAGCATTTATTATTTTATACTATAACTCCATTAATTTGTATTGTATATTGTACTTATCAAAAACAAGTTTCACCTGACTCAGATTCTAATCCTCTCTAAACAGTGAATGATTGAACAAATGCAAGCAAGCGTGTTTCCAAGATTTCCAAGTCTATCCGTTTTTCCATTTTATACTGTGTCCATTCATGAACCAAAGTTGATAGTTCTTGGATTTGTCCTTTCCATGTGTTTTATTTCTTTCTGAGTATATATATAAAGGAAAAATATTGCCATATCGCCCCTTTCTTGAACATAGTTCTTGCCTTACATAATCTCTCTGTCCTAATACTTTAACTTTCTCAACAAAATTCATTCAAGTAAGGGAACATCTATTAAATATAAAAAGCACTTTCACGCTGTTTACTTCCCATTAAAATAAAGTGGAATCTATTTTTCTTAGGACAAAATCCTAGAATGCAGAGTTGTGTGAGAAGTTGTGTTTTTCAGTCTGGCAGCAGTGATTCATCTTGAGAATTAAGGTTTCTGATGAGAAGGAGCCTCACTAAAGTGCTAGAGTAATAATCCCCCTGCAAAGTCATTGCCAATAAAATAAGCAGCAACTTGTGTCTGCTATGCTAATTCAGGCTCCAAAACAGAATGTCATGGATTGTCTATACTTGGACATAGTCTCTCCTCAATCCTGATATAAAAGCAGGCTCATAACACAAGACCTATTTTTGACTTAACGCAAGTCACGAATCCTCTGGATGAATAGCGTATCTGTTGACACAAACCCTTAGGCCCCTTATTATTTTGTTTACGTTTAAAGTGCAAGGTTTAATTCTGGTTAGTTCTAGGAGAACTGGTATTTTTTTCAACTCAAAAGTTGAAAAACAAGTGAGTTTACAGCCTTTTGTGGTCATTCTTTAATTCTGAAAATCTTAATTGGGCACACTCTATGCACCAGATATTGGGTTAGATGCTATGATTAAGGAAAGTGAAAGATACAGACCCTTGAAGTGTTCTTTGAGACAGTGGGGAGCACTAACATGGGAACACACATGATTATGACTCAAGCAACTGTTATTAAGATGCACAAAAGATATGTGAGAATATAAATGATTAGGTGATAACAGAACTGTCTGAATACTGGAGTCTGAAAAATCTCACCAAGAAAATTCTGTATGAGATTCAAGGAATAGAGGTTTGCTAAAAGAAACATTGTGTGGGAAAATGGATGAGAGAAAGAAAACAATGAGTCCAGAGATTCAGAGACAGTATGAAGATCAAATCCATCCCATGATAAAATTATACTCAATTCAACCACATGTACAATCTATGCAGCAACCCAGGTATTTTTCATTTTGATAAAACAGCACTGGATGAGTAACTGCATTTTTATTGGATTAATCAGTTCTTTAGATGACATTTGAATCCACTATCCTTCTTTCTCTACTTTCCTGGTACAGGTCCATGATGGAATCTTGCAGAAGTTACTACAATATTAGAAGATATTTTCAGCTCCCTGGAGATTTCAAAATGAGTTTTTATCATCATTATGGTTAATAATAATTGCAAATAAAATCCTCAGCTTTTATGTCATAAAAATTGATTCTCACTATGCACCTCTCTATGAAAATGTCATATCCTTTAAAAATTACTACTAGGACAAATTATAATACAAAACTCTTACATAGCATTTTTGTTTTGGGAGATAATTTAAGTTTATTACCCTTCTGTTAATGGGGAGAAAAGCCTTAGTAGGGTTAATTGTTTTCCCCAAGGCCACATGATTCACAGGTGGTGTAGGGAGAATTGGAATGCAGTGTAAGGATACCCTTTAAGGACAAGTAATCCAATCTGTCTTGCACTGTATTTCCAAGTAGTAAGGTAGGCTCTGTGCATTTGCTTTTCCTTCCCAATGACAGCTATATAAATTAAATTATAAGAAACATCTGAGTGCTATGAACAATTTCCAAGAAATAAACCTACTCAGAAAGCAAATTTCCTCTATTTCATGGTGTATTACCTAACTTAAATCTAATTCTGCTAAAGAAACACCACTCTGTCTGTCCATGGATGGTAACATTTGTTAATATGATTAATTTTTTCCATTTGTATACTACTGCCAATAATGCCTTACCAACCTGGCATATACCTAAGGGTCAAAGAACATTCATGAAGATGAAAAAGGTTATGGTAATCTTCCTGCTTATTTTCTTTATAAATTTTAGATAAACCTGGCAAAAAAAGAGATTTGTGTAGCATACTTCCTGCTTATCAAAATGAGGATTGCTGGACTTCTCCAAATCAAAATCAGACAACAAACCATTGAAAGCCAAACAAAATGATAAAACACTTCATTGAGAAATCTGTTGTGAATGTAAAACACAAATCAAGGCTTCCAACCTGATTACTGGTAGAGTAAGGTCTTAAAATTGTTTAAGTCCTCTTGGAATCTCTAGACCTTAGCAGCCATTTAATAACCAACAAATATAGATTTGATGCTAAATGTGCGAAAGCCTTTGTATTAAGTAATCCCTGCGAAGGATAAAGGAGACGAACCTAATAAGGTCTTGGGTTGCATAAAATTCATATTATGTAATGACCATCAGTGTAATTTTGAAGTTGTTCAGGCTCCTGTGATACCCACACATGTACAATTCTTCTAAGTAGACCATAGCCCATATGTATCTTGTGTAGTCCTTTAGCACAGTAGTTTTGAAACATGGATATGCATTAGAATCACCTAGGAAGTTTGTTAAAACATAAACTTCTGAGACCTACTCTCACTTTTCTTAATTCATATCCAGGTGGGGCCCAGCAATGTGCATTTTTAGTGAGTTCAAAGAGGATACTGAGACTGCTAGTCTGAGGGCCACACTGTAAAAACCACCCCCACTCACTTGTTGTTTCCATGCTTCATAATGGAATCATAATGGCTTTTCAGTGGCAATAGTGATTTTTTTTATCACAAGTTTACCAACATGAATATCTTCACTAACTGACTAAAATGAATATCCAGAAAACTATTAACACGTCATTTTTCCAAGGAGATACTGAAGTGCTATTCAATATTTTCTAAGTCCTTTCAAATTTACCTAAAACACATAATTTATGAGAATAATTATTTAAAATAGAAGTTGTCATTCAAACACTATAAATGTCAAACAAAAAGAAATTTTCTCTTTTATTTGGAGTAAATGCTAATAAGATATAAAACTGTCCAATTATAATACAATTTAATTAAAAATGAAAGGCTCTAATGCTTCCTTTAAAAACAATTAAATTTTAGTCATTAGAAATAAACTTGTCCTATAATCATTTAAGTCTTAAATACTTGGCCATAAATGCAAATTGAAAATGACAATAAATTTGTCATCAGCAAAATTTCCAAATTGTGGTCCTCTTCATGTTTGTCTCATGCCATGATTTTGCCTTAAGCATATAAGGAAGCTGTGTCAGAACTATTAAAGATATAGACCATTTCTTGGAGAGAAAAATTATCACACACACACACAAACACAAATTTTCATTTCTAATTTTTTGTAATTCTTCTCTTTTGATTTCTCACCACTTAGGATACTGGTCCACTTTCCTATGACTGAAGGAAGATTGGTTCTTTGCCAAGTGGAACTGTAATATTCACTGATGAAATGAGTAACTGTACAGTCACCAACAATAACTCTATATATTGTGTGTGTGTGTGTGTGTGTCTAAGTTTGTGTTGAGATAATCATTTAACGAACTTTCTTTTTCTCCTTATGACTAAAGTTCATACCATTAGGATCAGGAAAAAGCTCTAGGACTATGTACAATATAGAAGGATGTTACACTTGTTGCACCTGGAATCCCATAGTAACATTGGGAGGATCTTTTATTTAGCATTTTGTGATGACATAAATAGGTAGAATTTTTCCTTATGTACCCTTTGTATTTGTAGATTCTGTGAGTATAATTTGCATATTTAATTATGAGCTACTTTTTGAGACTAAATTGTAATCTTTTCAACTATCCCATGAAACACAAATGAGTATCTATTCTGTAAGCTGGGGTGTGGAATTGATAATCAGATACCAATGGTGCAATTCCAAGTCAGACTCGGCATGCTGATTCATCACAGTGTCATACTCCAAATATCAATTTTCTAATCACAGACTTTGTTTTCTAACAACCATGCTCCAAAGCTTATGAACTTAACAGAAGATACTCCTAATAAGATTTTTAGTCTCTTTGTCCTGCTCATGTACATCCTGTTTCCTATACTACAAGTTTGGATGAGGCTGTGAGCTGGAAGTACTAAGGGAGGGAATGTATTTATTAGCATAATGACTCATCAACACAAGTTGAGTATCCCTTATCCAAAGTGCTTGGGAGTAGAAGTGTTACAGATTTCTGGGGGAGGGGGGGTGTATAGAGGAGATTTTGGAATATTTTCATATGCATTATGAGTTAACTTGGAAATGGGAACTCAGTCTAAACATAAAATTCATTTATGTTTCATACACACCTTATACACATCCTCTGAAAGCAATTTTGTGCAATTTCTTAGTACATCTGTGATCTCACCTGAGATCAGGAATGGATTTTTCCAATTTTGGTGTCATGTCAGCACTAAAAAAAATTCAAATTTTGGAGCACTTGGGATTTTAGATCTTCAAGTTAAGGTGGGGACAATTCTTCATAAATAAAATTTTTAACAATGCCAAGATTAAATCTGTATTTTGCATTCACAGATAATCCCTAAAACCTTCCATTATAGATATCAGAGTGATAGATTCAATTTTGATGGTAAGATTTATAATCATTTCAGGAATGTCTTTTCAAGCTCTGAAATGGGAGAAGGTTTTATGAGTGCACTGCATTCAGCATTCTATCCAAAGTCATCTTAGAACACACTTGGCACTTTATTTGACTTCCTTTAGTCTCTCTTATCAGTTTTGACTACAGAAACATATCTGCCCAAGTACATCAGGAAAAATGTTTTAGGAACTGATTGAGCTGGAGAATGGCCAGAATTACAAAAACAAATGTCAAGCAACCCAACTAATATGGACCATTTGATTTTATTTCATTATGACTCCTCTTCATCTTTCCTTCTCTAACACTGGCACAGCTGTGATGACTGATAGCTTGCATTGGCAACAATTGCTGAATTTTATCTGCAGCAGATTCCACCACTTTTAAACTTCAAGTGGAAGATACACACACACACACACACACACACACACACACTTGTTCTTTCTCTTTCTATACTTTTCTGCTGTTTAAGGCTATTTTTAGCTAGTGTGACTCATTTGTTTACTCGAATTGCATTCTTTTTAGCAGTAGTGACACTATTGAGGGAAGAAACAGTCATTATTTACTATGCTTACAAGCTACGAATTTCCTTAGAGGTTATTACATTGAATTATGGAGTAAAAAGTCCCTGAAGATTTTAGAATTTCTAAAATTGAGAGATATACATGTTAGTAAGAAATAGAATGTTTTCAGATGCACAAAATGGGTTATTATTTGAAGACCAAACAAATTTCATGAGGAGGATTTATTTTAAATTGTCAGGTAGTAACTTTAAGACTCATAAAAAAAAAAAAAACTCTAAACAACCAAGCTTGAAATTAAGGTTCCAAAAGTTCTAGGAGTCTTTAGAACTCCAATACACTAGAGCTTTCCAAAAAAACCTTTCAGCTTAGGATTTTTCCTTAGGTTGTTATCGCATTTTATTCATAGGCTAATGCATTACCTAAATATAGATAGCCATTTTTAGTATAAATTCCAAAAGCCATAAATGTTTCATAATTGAGCACATAATTTGAACTAAGAGAGCTTTTCAACTCATCTCTTTTTACTGTTGCAAATTGGAAAATGCTCAAGTAATTACTCCCTTAATCGTTCAATGCTTGAAACTATATATACTTTACGAACATCACAAGCATCCTCGTCTCCCCAGAGCAATAAGAGAGGTACACAACAGAACTTAACTTGTATAATTAACCAAATCACCCAGAGCTTCAATTCAAGAATATTTCATTAAGCCATTAATATAATACATTGCTAAGTGGTGGGTTGTCCAATTTTTATGATGTCTTTCATTTCAATTCAATGGCTACTGTTAAAATAAAAAACCAACATCTGCAAGATCAGCAAGATGATGTAAAATCCTTACACTAGAAACATTTTTTCAGCTCCACAGTTTGTCTAAGAGCAGTCAATTCCAGAGTACTAATAAGGAAAGTGATTTTAAGTCTCAGAAAATGGCATTCATTTCTGCTTATCCAATAAAGAAAAAGGGCAAATAAATGTTTCATTCCTGTGACCTGCAACACTTAAACAGAAAGCCACTGGTCATTTTATGGTTTTCTAGACAGATTCAAAGGTAGGTGATGGGTCTGTAATTCAATTCCACTTTAGACTACAACATATATTTCTTCTAGAGTTTATATATCACAGTGTAGAATGTCATATATTTACTATTTGTCATTGTTTGGTGGTAGTATGCTTATATAATTGATGTATGTGAGAATCTGACATGCAGAAAAAAAATGTAAATCCTAAAGCTCAACATTTTATTTCTAAACTTGGACACAGTACAGAAAATCAATGCTGAAATAGATTCTCCCTTGGCATTAGAGGTTGTGAAAATTATCTGAATTTGGGCCCTACAAGATTTCAGTAAACTCCTTACATTTATATACTGTAAGGATCCAAGCATCATTTGATGTATCCTGAAGACCTTGTTGCTTAAAAATGCCAACAGATGAAAAAACTGTTCAGTTTCTGGACTATTTGTCATAGAAGGACTGTGACAAAGGGCATGTAAGTTCATAAGAAAGAGACATTGCTGAAAATTGTATTCCTTTTGTTATTATAATCTATACAAAAATGTCAATGACCTGAGTTAAAAGCCAAACAGTAATTCAAATCATAAAAATTCATTCTCAAATTCTAGAATCTCAGCAGAAGATATACATTTGTATATGAGGGAGAGATTGCAGTAACTGAAGATGATCTAGTAGGTTATCAGAGTTTTTATACAAAAGTTTAACTTAAGACAAAAAGCATCCCCACAAAAATTAATCCAATTCAAATAGATGGCAAAATAGAGTAAACCTTGACTAAAGTGCCAGTATAAGTAAGATTATCCTAAATAAAAACAAAAATATAAATATAAAAGATTAAAACTATGAGCTTGTTATATTACCTTTAATCATATACTTTCAAAAAAGCCTCAAATATAGAACAAGCACCTGAATTAGATGGCATCTCTGATCATCTCAACAGTTTTAAGTTCCACGATGATATACACAAGAACATGTGTTTTATACTCTCTCTTTAGTCTTTCTCACTCTCTCACTATAGTCACTTTAGTATACCAACAGTTCAATACTAATAATGAGGGATGCACTTCTCTTTGGAAAAATAATTTAGCAGCTGAAAATTCTTCACTAGTTCCACTGAGAACATTGACATGAACTAGAAACTCTTCCAAAGGCTCACTAAAGTTTTTCACACATGAAATGTACCATGAAAGATTTCCAATCAAAAAAGCAAAATCAATCAGGATAAAACAACTGTTCAGTGGAAACTATCCTCCTTAGTCTACATATGCATGCAAATAGAGCCAAACACTTTACTGAGATCCAATCTTCACTTCAAACACATATTAACAGAACATCTCCACCATCAGTGACCAACACGTCAATGTAATGTGTCAGGTAAACGAACTAAGATACATGTGCAGAAGCAGGAAGAAAACATAAAGATTGGATCCTACCTTGATTGTTTTTGAGGGCTGACACTTGATGTGATGGGATACACTGGCAGTTTGGTTCATGTTTCAGGACCCTGGACAGTGCACGATCCCAGGCGAGTTCAAGGATGAAGTACAGATCAAGTCTCCTCTGTTGGACTTTTCAGCAGGGGCTGCTGCTGTTGCTGCTGCTACTGCTGTTGCTTCTGCTGCTTCTGTTTCTGCCGCTTCTTCAATCCGGAGGCTGAAACGCTGTCAGGCTGGAGGGATCTGTATCTCACTTAGCCCAAAATAAAGCGTTTACTTGGTTCATCATTCCCAAAGCTTTCGGCAATACAGAATAGAAAGCCAAAGACTGTTTAAATTCACTTGCACTGTACCTTTTCAGTACTGAAATGTGACAGCTCCACAGTACAGCCAATGATTTTGGCTCTCATTCTCCTTTCAAAGGGACGAATACCAGAAAATATACAGAGATCAATTGCAGTCCCACAGTTTAAAGGGGCATTGTCAACAACTCTGGTTCTTTCCAAATTATACACTTTCAGCACAAAAGACCCCAACCCCTTCCTCAATCACTCTTTCTCCTCTCTTTTAATGTAATTTATTCTTGTTCTGATTCTAAATTTTATTCCCTCATGGGTAGTATTTGCAATCAAAGCATTCATTAGTGTTGGGAAAAGACCTGTTGGTGGTTTAAAAATTTCAAGATTTTACATCTGTACAGTGATGGAATGATGCATATTGAAAAACTTCTTCAATGATGGCCACCTAAGAGATTGACCCTTCTGCAAGCTTAGAAAAACATTAAAGTATATTTGAAAAGTTTTCAACCACAATTATTATTGTAATTATTGGATATGGTACCAAAGCAAAAAAAATGACATTTATTTTTCTTTCTTTTTAAGCATCATTTTCCCTGAAGCCACATTTTTGTTATGTAGAACAAACTAGTAGTGATCTCATACTAGTCCCTATAAAGTCACCACTTTATTTTAAATGGCTCTAGAGGCAAAGTAATCCAAAATTCATATGAATAATACTCAGTATAAGGAGATCTTATATGTTTAGCAAGGTACAGAACATTACTTTCCAATATTTATTATAAATGTTTGACATGATCAGGACTGAGTGTGTATGTATCATGTCTTTTTGAAGATCTACACTTTTACTTGCTAGAAACATATCCTGCTGGTAAAATGTCAAGTTTATGAAATTAGACTATATGAAGATTTCAGGAAGCTCTATGAGTGACCAAGAATGTCACGAAAAAATTGTGATGTGAGAAGGAATAACTTAATGACTTCAGTAAAGTAATTAGACATATGCATCTTTATATATACATACACACATAATATGTGCAGATAGCCTCTTCTGCAACAGAAAAGGAATATAAACATTCTGCAATGTAATCTCTGAGTGTTTGAGAATAGCTGAATTTCAGAGGGTTATCATTCTTGCAGGATAATTGAAGTGAGCATTAGGCTCTATTATGAGTAGTGTGAAGCCATAGATTTCAATGGCAGGAATATTGGGGAAATTTAAAAATATATGCATAAGGAGATAGCGAATGAGAACCAGGCAAAAGGCTGTGTTTCAGAACCTGGTATAGAGCAATCTTAGAGTCATCAGATACTGTGATTCAAAGTTGAAAATTTCAAATCACAAATAAAGCTAGCATTGGTGAGCTTACATTGTATTTCATTGGACTTGGCTGCATTAAATAATCCACAAATAAAAGAAGAATTAAGTTAGAAATTTTTAAATATTTTATATGCAACAATAATGAAAACAGCATATCAAATTTGTAAGAAGAACAATAGAGGAAATTGTATATATTTAAGTGTATGTGTTAGAAATGCAGCAAGGCACAGTTTTAATAATTGATAACCTAAATATTCATCTTAAAGAATTATGTAGAATGCTAAAATAAACCTAATTAAAGGGTAGGAGAAAAATAATAATACAAGAAGAAATTTAAAGTAAAGGCAATAACAAAAATATGACTCAGGAACAAGTCCATGAGCAGTCAACCTGCAGTTCAGTTTGCAGTTTGGCAATGCAGAATTCACATAAAATTGCTCCCTAATCTTGAATTTTATTTTTTAAAAATTTATTGTTATTATTTATTTGAAAGGCAGAGTTTCAAACAGGCAGAGCCAGAGAGAAAGAAAGAGAGAGAAAGAAAGAGAGAGAGAAAGAGAGAGAGTCTTCCATCTGCTGGTTCACTCTCCAAATGTTTGCAATGGCCAGAGCTGAGCTGATCCAAAACCAGAAGCCTGGAACTTCTTCCAGGTCTCCCACATGGGAGCAGGGGTCCAAGGACTTGGGCCATCTTCTACTGCTTTCCCAAGCCATAGCAAAGAGCTTAATCGAAAGTGGAGGAGCCATGACTCGAACTGGTATTCATATGGGATGTTGGCACTGCAGGTGGTGGCTTTACCTGCTATGCCACAGCACTGGCCCTGAATTTAAAAAAAAAATTTCACATGAAGGTAAAAAGGTGCCTGGGACATATATGTGCCAAGTTCTCCTTTTCTGTGTTCCACAGCCTCTTACTATATCAAACTCTAACTCAAAAAGAAAAAGCAATTATTCAGAACAAAACATTCAGCCCAAGTCTCATTTCTCTTACATTGTCATTTCATGAATTAGGAGAATAAGTATGATAATAATTTTGAAACATTTCTACATAAACCATTATAGATTTACCATGATTTTATAAAATCTTTTACATCTCAACATATTCAGTTAAAATGGACAAGCAGAAGAGACAGAAAAATTAGACAAACTCTAAAAAATTAACAATACGGTTTAATAAGAATAATTTATAAATACTTCTAATTGGATCGTGTTTGGCACAATATGTTTAGTGTGAAAACAACTGCAAAATTGCATCAAAATTTGTCACATGGTAGGATTTTTTTAAAATGTTTGTATCTGCTTAAAAAACACGATACAGTGAGTCATAATGAATTAGAAAAATCTAAAGAACCAGTATAAGATTTAATCAACACTAGTGATAATCACATAAAAATATATTGCTGTCACATCCAACAGTATGTGAAAAATTTAGTTAGTCCTTGCATCCTTCCCATAAAAAGATAAGGAGATGGATTCTGATTAAAGAAACAGGGGACTGCCACCATGGCATAGCAAGTTAAGCCTCTGCCTGTAGCTCCAACATTCCATGTGGGCTCTGGTTCGAGTCCTGGCTGCTCCACTTCTGATCCAGTTTCTTGCTAATGTGCCGGGGAAAGCAACATAGGATGACCCAAGTGCAAATACACATGGATTTCAGATATTTTGTATCAGAATAAATTTATATTTTAATTCTATTTTCCATGAACATTTTGATGTACCCTCATACAAATGATTAGCTTAATAGAAATGCCTCATTAAGAAAAAAAAAAAAACTTTCACATTGTCAGATACTACTAACTTTTCTATTTCAGTCTCTGTCTTCCCTAGCCCAACTAACTGGTTGTATTGATAACCTACAGATTACAAGCTTAAGCAGGCTAGCGACTTAGACAACAGAAATGATGTTTAAAGGATATCAAGTTGGGGCTGTGGTGCAGTGGGTTAAGCTGCTGTGTATCAGAATGCTGGTTTGAATACAGGCTGCTCTGTTTCTGTCCCAACTTCCTACTAAGACAACTGGGAAGGCAACAGATGATGGGGGAACCAAATGGAGTTCCATGTGGGACCCATGTGGAGGAACTGAATGGAGTTCCTGGTTTCTGGCTTCACCTTGTCCCCTGGCTTTTGCAGACATTTGTGTAGAGAACCATCAGATGGAATCTCTCTCTCTCTCTCTTTCTCTCTCTCTCTCTCTCTCCATCCCCCTCTCTTTCTTTCTCATACTCTGCATTTCAAATGAATGAATAAAAAAATATTTTTAAAAGGGTTTTAGACTAATATTCATAGTGGGAACCCACTATAAAAATACAAAATGCATGACCATAGAGAGATCCACTCTTCATCTTTTTTATTTATTTTTTAACTTCTATTTAATAAATATAAATTTCCAAAGTACAACTATTGGATTACAGTGGCTTTTTCACTCCATAACTACTCTCCCACCCACAACCATCCCATCTCCCACTCCCACTCCCATCCCATTCTTCATCACAATTCATTTTCAATTATGTTTATATACAGAAGGTAAATTTAGTATATATGAAGTAAAGATTTCAACAGTTTGCACCCACACAGAAACACAAAGTATAAAGTACTGTTTGAGTACTAGTTATACCATTAATTCACATAGTGCAACACATTAAGAACAGAGATCCGACATGGGGAGTAAGTGCATAGTGATTCCTGTTGTTGATTTAGCAATAGACTCTCTTTTTTAAGACATCAGTAATCAACCTAGGCTCTTGTCATGATTTACCAAGGCTATGGAAATCTCTTGAGTTCGCCAACTCCAATCTTATTTAGATGAGGCCACAGTCAAAGTGGAAGTTCTCTCCTCCCTTCAGAGAAAGGTACCTCCTTCTTTGATGGCCCTGTTCTTTAAACTGGGATCTCACTCGCAGAGATCTTTCATTTAGGTTTTTTGTTTGTTTTTTCTGCCAGAGTGTCTTGGCTTTCCATGCCTAAAATACTCTCATGGGCTTTTTAACCAGATCCAAATGCCTTAAGGGCTGATTCTGAGGCCAGAGTGCTATTTAGGACATCTGCCATTCTATGAGTCTGCTGTGTCTCCCACTTCCCATGTTGGATCGTTCTCTCTCTTTTTGGTTCTATCAGTTAGTATTAGCAGACACTAGTCTTATTTATGTGATCCCTTTGACTCTTAGACATATCATTATGATCAATTGTGAACTGAAATTGATCACTTTGACTAATGAGATGGCATTGATACATGCCACCTTGATGGGATTGAATTGGAATCCCCTGGCACATTTCTAACTCTACCATTAGGGGTAAGTCCGCTTTTGAGCATGTGCTGAACTGTACATCTCCTCCCTCTCTTATTCCCACTCTTATATTTAACAGGGATAACTTTTCAGTAAAATTTAAACACCTAAGAATAATTGTGTGTTAATTAAAGGGTTCAACCAATGGTATTAAGTAGAACAAAAATAGACTGAAAGGAATAAAGTATTAAGTTGTTCCTTGACAATCAGGACAAGGGCTGTTCAAGTCATTGTTTCTCATAGTGTTCATTTCACTTCAACAGGTTTCCTTTTGGGTGCTCAGTTAGTTGTCACTGATCAGGGAGAACATACGATATTTGTCCCTTTGGGACAGACTTATTTCACTCAGCATGATGTTTTCCAGATTACTCCAGTTTGTTGCAAAATACCTCCTGTGTCTGTCCCAGTATTCTGATTTACTTTTCTACTGAGTCATTTGCCTGCCTGCCTAGAACTGGAATGTGGTTTCAAGTTGTCTATTTTATTGACTTGTATCTTAAGCCCTCACCTAACTCCTACCTGCTGCTTCTAATATTTTGTCAGCTTCACATTGTTCCCTGAATTCACTCAAGTAGGTATCATTGGCCTAATTCAGACCTGCAATGCCTTCAAGAATTGATCTTTCCTGGAAATGGCTCACATCAGCCAGCATAGGCAAAACTATGCTGCAATAATGAGTAATCTCCAAATATCAGTGCCTTAAAATAATGAGGATTTATTTCTTATTATGCTGTATATAAGCACTTCTTTGGCCACAGTGGGGCTGTACTCCCATCATAGGTAATCCAGGCTCAGTCTTGATACAATCCCCTATCAAAATGGCAGTGGAAAAGAAACATCACAAATTATTATCTCACTTGTAGGTTTTTCCCAGCAATGACACATGTTATCTAGGATATTCCAATGACCACAGCCAGTCTCATGGACCTACCCAGATTAACAAAGTGAAGAGTTGATTTACATCATGTGCCTAAAGAGAAGTAGATTCAGAATAGTAGCATACAACCCTAATGGTAACCATAACATTATTGCTGCTCTTTTCCCATCTAGCAGATGCCTATCTGTTCCATGCATCCCCAAAATGCAACATGCTTAAATAGAATATGAAAGTTCACTTCAAAGCTACTGCAGACTGAAAGAAGACAGAACTTCCTTATCTTATGTGTCCTGTACCAACAGGGTTTGATAATATCTTTTCTTAGGTTCTTCGGGAGTAAACACAAACCTATAATTTTTGTATGCAGCAAAAAAAAAAAAAAACTAAAGTTGAATGTGAATTAAGTATGTGGCATTTTCCCCTCCTGGTACATATAGCTATGCAAAGACCAGCGACCTTGATAAATGGTGGAATACGTAGGTCCAACCACATTCAGATTATGTATTCTTACACACTGTACTATAAAAATAAAAGATTCTTTTATCCTGCTAAGAATTCTAACTTCATTAACAAATAAAAATTCACATTTTTAATACATTCAATACTAACCATTTCAAGAACTGCCTATAAGAACCCAACGATAGTACCGTGAACTCCCAACTAGCCTAAAATGCCAATTTATGAAACAAAGAACAGAAATATCTAAAGTCACACCGATCTTACATGGTCAACTACTGTGTGAGTGTGAATCACTGAAAGCCACTGCTCTAGTACTATATCTCATAATGTGACAATCAAATGCAATGTTGAAAGAATCTTGGAGGTGTTTTTTTAGAAATCAGTGGAGAAAGACAGACAGACAGACACACACACACACACACACAATTTGGGGAGAATTTTCTCTATATTTTCAATTTTTCATCCAATTTAAATAATGAATTGTCTTATTATTCTCCTTTCTCCCATGAGATTTTGTCTACAGTCATGAAGAACAGGAAGAAGGTATTAGTTGAAAAATAAGTGATATTGTGATCTATCGTATTCATTCTGCCTTCCAAGGTAGCTCTCTACTCCTATATCCAATAAGAACTGACCAGAACTGCATAACTCATATAAATTTCCCCATTTTGAACATCCTTTATTAAACATCCTGTTTCTGCTCTTCATCCTTTAGCTATTTTCTTTTTAATTTTAATTTTTTCCTTTTTTATTTATATAAATAGAACAAATTTCATGTATTTAATACATGTAATTTTAAGAGCATGATACTTCCTACTCTCCTCCCCTCTGTCTCTTACTCCTAGCCTCCCTCCTCCTTCCTTTCTTATTTTTCTTTTAATTTTACCAAGATGTACTTTCAATTTCCTTTATAATCAAAAGCTTAACCCCTTAACCTTCCACTAAATGAAAAATTCAACAAGTAGTAAGTATAAAAACTGCTGTAATTATTCAAAGGACAGAGACAGAGCAAAAGAGACAGGTAGAAAGACAGACAGAGATCTCCCATCCTTGGGTATACTCCTCAAATACCCACAACAGCTTGGACTGCGCCAAACCAAATCAGGAGCCAGGAACTCTCCCAGAAGTGCATCAGGTACCCAATCACTGCCTCCCAGAGTGCACATTAGCAGGAAGTTGGAATCAGAAGTGGAGCTAGGACTCAAGTCCAGGCACTCTAATAGGGGATCTGGGTGTCCCAAGCAGCTTCTTAATCCCTAAACCAAACTCTCTCTCTCTCTCTCTCGCTCTCGCTCTCGCTCTCTCTCTCACACACACACACACACACACACACACACACACACACACTCATATCTTCTTGTTCCCCATTTATTATCACCGTAAACTCCACACACTGGACATTTGGCTGAACCCTGACTGTAATTTCCCCCTACACCAAGGATTACCTGCTTTCAAGCTCCTCCTCCTTCTCCTCCTATATATATATATGTGTGTGTGTGTGTATATATATATATATATATATATATATTGCACAGAGACTTCAGAATTCATGACTGTCACAGAATTAGTTATCAGATTCCAGTCCCTCTGCTCATCAGCCAGAAGAAAACAAAAATATCTCAAAATTACCTCTTCTCCAAAATGAAGATCCACATTAATAGAAAGCCACAACATTATTTCTGCCAATGCCATTCATTCTTATGCCTTCATTTTGTTTATAACATTTATCGTCTGTGGGATAATTCTCTTTGAAACACTTCCACCTGAAAATACGTTCCAAACCTTAAATTTAGAACACCAAAATAAATAGCCATAATTTTTTTCATAATGGAATTTTGGAATTTCTTTCACCCTCAGTTCTCCAGCCACTAATAATTCAGGCAACAGGACCATCCCAGCAAAAGTGCCTCAGAAATGTCTGATTCTGTGTACAGATGCTTCCATGAACGCATAGAAATAATCACTTCAGGTAACTTTTCATGTAGGCATAACATTCTGCTATGAAATCTCTGACAAATGCCTTCGATAAATTCTCTCTATGGCCAAAGCTATAAATTAATGTGAAGACAGAATGAACACATAAAATCCATTGCACTATATTTCCCAAGATATCTGATAAAAGACTGCTTCATCTACTTCAGATATTGGTGACAGTGGTTCCCCAAGCCATTTTTTTTTTTTTTTTGGCAGGCAGAGTGGACAGTGAGAGAGAGAGACAGAGAGAAAGGTCTTCCTTTTGCCATTGGTTCACCCTCCAATGGCTGCCGCGGCCGGCGCTGCGCCAGTCTGAAGGCAGGAGCCAGGTGCTTCTCCTGGTCTCCCATGGGGTGCAGGGCCCAGGGACTTGGGCCATCCTCCACTGCACTCCTGGGCCACAGCAGATAGCTGGCCTGGAAGAGAGGCAACCGGGACAGAATCCAGTGCCCGGACCGGGACTGGAACCCCTTTTGCTAGCGCCGCAAAGTGGAGGATTAGCCTATTGAGCAGCGGCACCAGCCCCCCAAGCCATCTTAACACTACTCTAAAGTTCCATGATCAGATTACCAGGAACTTTGACTGCAGCTCCCTGGTCACCTACTCTCTTGTTTCCTTCCCTTCCTATTCTGAGGAATGTCTCAATATCCATGACCTGCAAGGAGTTCACATTTAAGGTAGACAATTAATGAGCCCAACAAAACAATCATTGTAATTATTTAGGGAATTTTGAAAGTATTCAGGCCTGGGTCCCAGTGCACCCTACAAACCCCCAGGACTTGGTGTCCTCCTTTTCCTCCTCAGTAAACAGTCTTTAACGGTGTCTAGCATGGAGACTGACTTCTAATTTTGCAGCATTAAAGAGATGCCATAGCAGGCATGGCTTGGAACTTCAGCATTTTATAAACTATGCAAGAGAGCAAAGTTCAAGTTTGGAAATTTTGTTCCGTATCAACAAGATAATGGTTCCAAGAAAAATCTTCTGGAATAAAACTCCAAGAAAAAGTCTTAAAACAAACTAAATGTCTGTATATTTTGGAGAGGACAAGTAAAGACTCAGATTCAAAATATCCCCTACTCCAGCCTAGCTATTGACTCATTATAGAAGGACCCTCTAGTCAAAGCTAAAAGAATTACACTTAAATTTCTGCAGAAAAGTTTAGAAAAATGCTCAGGTTATTCTTTCCTCTGGCACAGTATAACTCCCAAAGCTTGTCCAAAGGACTATCTTTTCCCAATTTTTCCAAATAAAGCTGACTTCTTCCTCTCTTTATTTTTACCTCATTTATGGTACTAATCATATTCTGACTTTAGTAACTTATAACTGTATTGTTTTATTTCTATTATTATTATTACTTATTATTAAAGAAGTTCTTTGAGAGATAATGCTGTGGATCAAAATTCTTTATATACCGTGAAACAGTATATTTCAAATGATGTACATAGATCAATAATTGCGTGTTTTATCAGTTAATTGATGCATTAAATTAATTAAATCATCAAATAAAGCCTGCTCCTTGGATTTACCAATGAATGGGTCATGCTTAACTTTGTGTGGAGAAGTTTTGATGGAATGGTAGAAGAGGTATCTGATTTCAAAGGACCAAATTGAACACAGGGCATCAGCATTGTGGCTCAGCCATTTAAGCTGCTGCTTGTGATGCTGGCATCCTGTATCGGGGTGCTGGTTCAAGTGCCATTTGCTCAGCTTTCAATTCAGCTTCCCACTAATGTTCTGTGGAGAGCAGCAGAGGCTGGTGTAACTTGGGCTCCTGCCACCCATGTGGGAGACCAAGATACAGCCTGACTAGGATCTCACTGCTTTTGCCATTTGGTGAGTGAACCAGCAGATGGAAAATTCTCTCTCTCTCTTTCTCTCTCTTTCTCCTCCCGTGTGTGTGTTTGTGTGTGTATGTGTGTGTCCATGCATGTGTTGTTCTGCCTTTCAAGTAAATAAATAAATCACTACATCATTTTACAAAGTTGAATAAAAACAGAGAAAATAGACACAGGAAATGTAAGGTAGTGTTAACGAATTTACTGCAAAGAGGAAAGATGCATTCTTGGAAAAAATAATAACACTATATAAATTAAAAATTACTATCATACATTTAGCATTCATTATCTGAAATGCTTGAGATCAGAAATATTTCAGGTTTCAAAGTTTTGCATATTTTGGAATATTTTTATAGTCTTTACCAGTTGTGTATTCCTACTCCAAAAATCCAAAATGTGATGTTTCATACTCAAAATCTTTCACATTTTGTAGCGTTTTTAATCCAGAATTTGCTGATTAGAGATATTCAACCTATTAATCATGTATAATATAGAAACTCTCAGGTTTTTCTCTCTAAAAATATTAATAAATCCTTCTCGCCTTTCCTCTCAACTAAGCAGTTTTTTTTTTTTTTAAGATTTATTTATTTATTTGGAAGGCAGAGTTACAGAGAGGCAGGGGCAGAGAGAGAGAGAGAGAGAGAGGTCTTCTATCCGCTGGTTCATTCGCCAGATGGCTGCAATGGTTGGAGCTGAGCTGATCCGAAGCCAGGAGCCAGCATCTTCCTCCAGGTCTCCCACGCAGGTATAGGGGCCTAAGGACTTGGGCCATCTTCTACTGCTTTCCCAGGCCACTGCAGAGAGCTGGATCGGAAGTGGAGCAGCCTGGACTCAAACCAGAACCCATATGGGATGCCAGCACCGCAGGCAGCGTATTTACTCACTATGCCACAGTGCCAGCTCCCAAATAAGTATTACAGTATTAGTCATCAAGGAAATAAAACAGCAGATGTGCTACTGAGCTCATTAGCACATTTGTATACAATGTGTAGAGTGAGAATAACAAAGGAGGTGGCAACACCAAGGAAGCTGTGCTTTATTCTGAAAATTTTAAATAACAATATTTAATTTTTTACAATACAAGAGTTTCTTGTATTTCAATGACAAACCTGTCCAATGTAAGCATTTCTTTCTTTCAAGTTACTAAGGGTTAAATAATGTAATTACTGAGAATGAGAATATTCTAGAGATTTATTTTCTTTTCCATTAAGAGATTTTTTATTAAAAGATTGCTTTTAAAAGCTCACAGATATTAGCATATTAGCTAAAATATCTATTTGTTGAGGAGCAATAATAATTCTTCTATGCACTGAACATCTTCTAGTATTGGGAAGACACAATCAAATATGAAGCAACAAATTCTGAAGGCATATACTTAAAGAAAACTCCAGCAAGTATATAAAGTCTTAGCTGGGTCACCAGGAATGAAACATGGGAATTCACAAGGAATGGAAAGAGATAGCAAAAAAGTGGAAAAACAATACTCCAGAAATTTTCAGAGAAAAGTTGAGGGGATGAGACAGCTTACTAGCAGCAAGATCAATTTTTATGAGGAAGAAGATTTCTATTTCCTTTGAAACTATAAAAAAGGTCAGTTGCAGATCTGTATAGGTATCAAGGTGAGAACTTGAATTTCACAAACAGATGCCATGCCAAGAGTTAGAACAGTCAGCTGAGAATGAACATCCCATGAGACTAGAAGATCCAGAAGTGGAGTAGTGGAAAACTGAAAGAACTAAGAATTGAACACCAGTAGATAAAAAAAATGAAAAGACTGTCTAGAGAAATAAGTATCTGTCCGAAGGAGGCACAACAGTAGTACCAAAGAGTTATTTTGGAAGAGTATCAGAGTATCAAGACTGACTTGGTAATGAACCAGAACCATGTGTTGCATAAGATCAGCAAATGTCCAAGTGCTCACTCTGCTACTATTAGTGGCCCAAAATGTCCACATTTATATACTTAAGATGGCCAATTCTCTTTTGAAGTGTAAGAAGTACAAATCCAGAAAAAGTTAGCAACTTGAATATATGTATCTAAATTTTCTCCCTCCTGAAAGACCACTCCATAGATAAAGATATTGTTTTTATTAATCATTTGAGAAAGAGAGAGAGAAAGAGAATCCCCCATTTGTGGGTTCACTTCCTCAAATACTCACAACAGCTGGGGCTGGGCAAGCGAGAAGCTGGGAGCTAGGAACTCAATTCACATCCCCCACATAGGTAGCAGAGATGCAACTGCTTCAGCAATCACTATGGCCTCCAAGGTAGCACATTATCAAGAAGCTTGAGCCATGAATGGAGGCTGCACTTGAATCTAAGCACTCGAATATCAAATGTAGGCATCCCAAGCAACATAGTAACTATAATACCAATGTTGGAAATCAAAGAACAACATTTAGCAGCAACAAATTTTGAGAAGACTGAAAGATGAATATTAAATAATTTATCAAGCAAAAGGCAGTAGAAGTTTAAGATGGAAGACTGCAGAATCTTCAAAAGGTCCAGGAAGGACATCAGATACTTTGGGAACTGAGAATGAAGAGTGGTTTGAGTGAAGAGTAAAATGATAACTAAACATGTTTAGGTAAAATTAGAACCTTCACCCACTATAGATAACTATCCATCTTCCACATCAGTAGAATCCTGTAGGTTTCAACGCTGAAGACCATCACAAAGAGGATATTGGTACACAGTGACATCAGACTAATTTGAAAGTAAGGACAGACTTCTAAGGACAGTGAGATGAAGTAGCCCAATGCATATGAAATGGTGACCAAGCTCCCCTTTATCCCTTTCTTCATTTCCAGAACTCTTGTGGCACATCTGTATTTTTCAGAAAAGCAACTATAATCTGATCCAAGGGAAAAAAAATCCACAGACACTGACATTGGGTGACCCTAACAATCTACCCTGGGCATCCTGCAAAGATCAAAATCTATAAGTGTTATTCACATGCTCAGAAGTTTCAATCACATTTTGAGTTTCTTTGTAAATCATAAGCGTATCGTAAGTATAAAACTTAGGGTTATTAGACACTTGCGGAAATCCTCTACCTCTGAGAAAACAAATCAAATGAATGAAAGAAAAAGGATCTTGAAGAAATCAGGGACTCTGAAGGGAGAAAAAAAGGAAAGAATCTGTCATTAACAATAATGAACAGATATTATATTCCTGAAACAAAACTGTTTGTTTGTTTGTTTGTTTGTTTGTTTTTAAATAGGGCATTTAGGGGCTGATGTTTGAACTAGCAGTTAAGACTTCTGCATTCCATTTACAACACTGGCTTCACTCCGGACTCCAGCTTTCTACTCCGGGACACCCTGGGAGAGAGCAGTGGCAGCTCAAATAATTGACTTCCTGCCTCCTGTGTAGGATACCTGGATTGAGTTTCCAGGCATTTGGGTAGAGAACCAGAAAATGGGAGCGATCTTGATCTCTCTCTGCCTCTCAAATAAATAAATATACACACATATATATATATATATATATACACACACATATAATTTAAAGAGTAGAAAATTAAAATAAAAACAAAGCTCTAGTAATTAAAAATACAATATCGGCCAGCGCCATGGCTCAATAGGCTAATCCTCTGCCTGTGGCACCGGCACACCAGGTTCTAGTCCCAGGTGGGGCACCGGCTTCTGTCCTGGTTGCTCCTCTTCCAGTCCAACTCTCTGCTTTGGGCCAGGAGTGCAGAGGAGGATGGCCCAAGTGCTAGGGCCCTTCACCCGCATGGGAGACCAGGAGAAGCACCTGGCTCTTGGCTTCGGATTGGTGTGGTGCGCTGGCCACAACGCGCCTGCTGCAGTGGCCAAAGGGGGTGAACCAACGGAAAAGAAAGACCTTTCTCTCTGTGTCTCTCTCTCACTGTCCACTCTGCCTATCAAAAAAAAAATACAATATCAAAACTTTAAAAAAAAAAAAGCATGTAATATATGTGGGTACTTCAAAAAGTTCATGGAAAATGGAATTAAAAATAAGTTTGTTTTGGTGCAAAAATTTTTAAATGTGTGTATAGGTTTTTCACATGCACATTTTTCATAAACTTTTTGAAGTACTCTCATAAACTTGAGGAAGTTCATATTAAAAAAACTAACACATCAAAGGAGATAAGAAACTAAAGAACTTGTTTGCAGTGGTCTGATATCCAAAAAGCAAGAAAGAAGAAGAACAAACATGAGGAAGAAATGGTCAATCAAACAATTTTTGAAATTTTTTAGAAATAGAAGGGCCAAATTTTTCAGATTGAAAATGCCTACTGAGTGCACTTTAAAAAATAAAAATAAATTCTGAATAAGGCATAGCAGTATGATATTTTAGAGCAAAGGATACAAAATGCTAAAAGCTTTCATAGAAGAAAAATAAAAGTTTTGTATATGAACAAGGAAGAGTCAGAATACCCATGAGTCTTTCCAGAGTAAAAGCTGTTATGCTAAATGGAACAGCAAACTTACAGCAAATTATTTCTCACATGGAATTATATAACTAGCCAAACTATTGATCAAGTAGAAAAATAGAATAAAGATATCTTCAACAGGCAAATCATAAATATTTACCTTCCATGTGCTCTTTCTCATAATACTTCTATTAATGTGCTCATCAAAAGATAATTCTTGACTAAGTACATAAAATTGTTCTACTGATCAAAGTACAATGGCTGTAAAATTAAGTTGTAATTTGCTGAGCTTCTTTTTATTGGAATAACATTTTTCAAAGTTTTATTTGTTTATTTTCATTTTATTTGAAAGCCTTTTATTTTATCTTTATTCTTTACTTTTAGCATTTCTTTTAAATAGCCAGATGCCCTGTAATTAGGTGCATATATTTTTGTTTTGACAGGTAGAGTTAGAGAGAGACAGAGAGAGAGAGAGAGAGAGAGAGAGAGAGAGAGAGAGAAAGGTCTTCCTTTTCCATTCCATTGGTTCACCCCCCCCAAATGGCCACTACGGCCAGCGTGCTGCGCTGATCAGATCCAAAGCCAAGAGCCAGGTGCTTCCTCCTGGTCTCCCACGCAGGTGCAGGGCCCTAGCACTTGGGCCATCCTCCACTGTACTCCTGGGCCACAGCAGAGAGCTGGACTGGAAGAGGAGCAACCAGGACAGAATCTGGTGCCCCAACCAGGACTAGAACCCTGGGGTGCCGGTGCCACAGTAGGAGGATTAGCCAAGTGAGCCACAGCGCTGGCCAGGTGCATATGCATATATGTTTATAATAGTTACATCTTTCTATTGACCCCTTAATCATTACATAATGTCCTTCTTTGTCTCTTTGAACAGATTTTCTGTGGAAGTTTATGTTGTTTGATATTAGGATGGCTACACCAGCACTTTTTTGGTTTATGATGGCATGGAATATCTTTTTTCCATCCTTTTACTTTCATTCTGCTTATGTCTTTGTTGGTGAGATGTGTTTCTTGTGGGCAGAAAATAGATGGATCTTCGTTAATCCATTCAGCCAGTGTGTGTCTTTTAACTGGATAGTTGAAGTCATTCACATCCCAGGTGACTATTAATAAATAATGATTTGTCTCTGCCATTTTGCATAAGGATTCTTATTGTTTAGCTTGGATTTCCTATGTACTTTCATTGGGAGATTTTCTGCCTTTACTTTCTTTCATAGTGATGACCATGTTTCTTTTTTTCTTTGTGTAGCACATACTTAAGCATCTCTTGTAAGGCTGGATGGGTGGTGACAAATTCCTTCAATTACTGTTTGTTTTGGAAAATCTTTATTTCACCTTCATTCAGAAATGAGAGCTTTGCAGGGCACAGTATTCTGGGTTTACATTTTTTGTCTTAATTTTGCAATATATTGCACCATCATTTGTAGCCTGTAGGGTTTCTGATGTGAAATGAGCTGTAAGTCTAATTGGAGATCCTCTGAAAATAATCTGGCATTTCTCTCATGCATATTTTAGAAGCTTTTCTTTATGCTTTACTGTGGAAAATTGACTAAAATGTGTTATAGTGAAGATCTTTTCTGGTCATGTCTGTTAGGAGTTTTATGTGCTTCCTCTACTTTGACATGTCTTTATGCAAATTAGGGAAGTCTTCTGTAATTATTTCACTAAAAAGGCCTTCTAATCAATTTTCTCTTTCCTCACAATCAGGAACTCCTAAAAATTGTATGTTAAGTCGTTTCATAGTATCCCATAAATCTCTGACACTGGTTTTAGTTTTCTAATTTCTTCCTCTTTTTTGTTACTCTGACTGTAAAATTTCCAGAGATTTGTCTTCTAAGTTGAATATTCTTTGTCCTGCCTCACTCAGTCTGTTGTTAAAACTTTCTTGCTGCATTTTTTTGTTTTATCTCTTGCATTCTTCATTTCTAATATTTCAATTTGAGTTTTTTTAAATCTCAATTTCATTGGAAAAATTTTAATCACGTCATGTATGGATTTATTTACTTTCTGGATTTGCTCCTTATTATTTCTAAGCAATCCTACAATCAATTTTTTATTTCAATTTCCAGCATTTCTTCAATCTCTTTATCTTCATATTCTAGTACTGAAGTGTGGTCATGCTCCTTTGGGAGCATGATGTTGTCTTCTTTATTCTTGTTTCTTGAATTTCATTTATTTTTAGGCATTTGTGGAGACATTTGTTATTGCTATTTTTCCCTGCGATGGCTTTTATCTTTGAACTATACATCTGTAGCTTAATGAAGTGTCTGCTCTTTCAGTGCATACCTATATGTGTGTGTGTGTGTGTGTGTGTGGGCATCGCCAGGGAACTCTGTTCAGTGCTCCAGTGTGAGGGGGTGTCCAAAGTGATAGTCAAATTGGGCATGGTAAATCTTTTTTCTTTTTTTTTTATCAGAAGGGATATTTTGATCAGCTCTGTTGGCATAGTATTAGGCTTACCTCCTCTCCTGCATGGAAACCAGTGCCCAGGTCCTAGCCCCAGTGGGTACAATACTCATCTGTATTACCACAAGAATCACATAAAGGATACTTGCTGTCGTGAGTATGAGCATAGATCCCTCAGCAATAACCCTTACTATGCAGTCAGGGATCCCTAAGTATATGGTGCTCCCACAGTGACTTCCCTGAGACCCAGGCACTCCCTGCACCCACCTATGCAGCCATGGTGTTTTCATTATCCCAGCACACAGGTTTCCCACAGCCACAAGTGCCCAGCCCCCTGTCAATTCTCCCAGCCAGACTCAGAAGTCTCCTCTGGGCTGTTTGCTGAATGCATGGACACAAGCTGGCACAGCTGTTGTTATGTATGTTATGTTATGTATGTTACATATGTATGCCTGTTCTCGCTCAGCTAGTTACAGGATGCCAGTTCTGGGTGGTTAGGGAAAGAGAAATGTGGCCACCCACCCCCCTTTTTTCCCTCTGAGTTTTCAGATACACTGTCCCCCCTACAAGGCTCCAAGCCAGAGTCACTCCAGGATCTCCCCACAGCTTTATTATCAGTGGTTTGGGATACTGTAGACTGGTCTCAACTCACTTTCCAAGGCTGGTGCTGAGGCTCTCAGTTGCTGGGGTCCTGTGTTATATTCCATGTAGATACACAGCATGCCTCTAACTTGCTTGGAGTTTCCTCTTCAGTGTTCTCCCTAACTCTTCTTGAGATTGCATTCTTTCCATACAAATAGCCTTTCCATTGCTTTATGTTTTCTGTTTGGAGTCTATCACTTGCTCTTTTCTAGTTCTTTATATATTATATATTAAATAATTGTGAACTACAGTCACCCCACTGTATTGTGGAACAGAACTTATTACTCACATCTTATTGTGTTTTAGTACCTATTTTCAGAACTCTCTCTGTTCCTTCTTCCCCCAGCTTTCCAACCCCTAGTAAGCACTATTCTAAGTTCATATATGCGTTTTTCAAGAAGCCAGTTATGAGAGAGAAAATTCAATATTTGTCTTTCTGTGCCTGGCTAATTACACTCATCATTATTATCTTCAGTTCTTTCCATTTTGGTATAAATGTCATGATTAAATTCTTTTTATGGATGAGTAATATTTCATTGTCTACATATGCTACATTGTCTTATATATTCATCTGTGTATGGACACTTACACTACTTCCTTTTTTTTTTTTTTGGTTATTGTTAATAGTGCTGCCATGAACATGGATAAGCAAATATTTCTTATGCTGATTTCATTTCCTTCAGACACATACCCAGAAATGGAATAGTTGGGTTATCTGGTAGGTCTAGATTCAGATTTTTGAGAAATCACCATATTGTTCTCCATAGCTCTAATTTGCATTACTATTAATAGTGTATAGGTATTCTCTTCTCTAAAGTCCTCACTAGCATTTTTTTGTTTTTATATTTTTGATATCTTATTGTGTTTTTAAACTGTATGTCTTTTTTTAATTAATTAAAAATGAATGGCAAAGTAAGAAAGAGAGGGAAAGATTGACCTAGCCTTTGTCCATCAGCTGGTTCATTCCTCAAAAGCCCACACAACTATGGCTAAGCCAGGCTGAAAACAGTAGCCAGGAACTCCATCTAGGTTTTCCACTTGGGTATCAGAAACTCAAGTACTTGGGTTATCATCTGCTGCCTCTCAGATGCACCAGCAGGAAACTAGTTTGGAAGCAGAGGCAGGACTCATTCTCACTCAGATATGAGATGCAGGTGTCCCAAGCTGCAGCTCAGTCTGCTGTGCTGATTGCTAATGATCCTGAGCTCTTTTTCATATACTTGTTAGCCATTTGTATTTCTTCTTTTGCAAAATGTCTATTCAGATCATTTGTCCATTTCTTAGTTGGATTGTTTGATTTTTTAAAATTTTTTTTAGTTGCATGCATATTCTGGTTATTAATCCTTTGTTAGATGCACAGTTTACAAATATTTTCTCTCATTCTGTAGATTGTCTCTTTATTCTGTTTATTGTTTCCTTGGCCATGTAAAAGCTTCTTAGTTTGATGTAGGAAACAACAAATATGTCCATTCTCACTCACTATGGAATTGTTTTAACCAGAGCAATTAAGCAAGAAAAATTAAAGGCAGACAAATAAGAAAGGATGAAGTCAAATTATCTCTCTTTGCAGATGACATGATTCTTTTTTTTTTTTTTTTTTTGACAGGCAGAGTGGACAGTGAGAGAGAGAGACAGAGAGAAAGGTCTTCCGTTGCCGTTGGTTCACCCTCCAATGACTGCCGCGGCCGGCGTGCTGCGGCCGGCGCACCGCGCTCTTCCGATGGCAGGAGCCAGGAGCCAGGTGCTTTTCCTGGTCTCCCCATGGGGTGCAGGGCCCAAGCACCTGGGCCATCCTCCACTGCACTCCCGGGCCACAGCAGAGGGCTGGCCTGGAAGAGGGGCAACCGGGCAGATGACATGATTCTACACAGAACAAGACCTACAGATTCTACCAACAGACTATTAAAACTGATAAACAAATTTAGTAAACTTGCAGGATTAAAAAACAAACACAAACTCAAAAGTCAGTAGGGTTTTTCTGCATCAGTAGTGAATTCACTGAGAAATTATAAAAGCAATTCCATTCTCAATAGCTACAAAAATAAAATAAAGATAAAATTCCTAAGAATAAATTTAGCCAAAAATATGAAATACCTTCATGATGAAAATTATAAACCACTAAGGAAAAAATTGAACACACATGCTACATTCATGGATTAGAAGAATCAATATTATTAAGATGTTCATGCTTCCTGAAGAAACTTATTATGACTTTAAAATCTTTACTTAGTATATACTAAGTTGATCTTCTGTATTTAAAGATAATTGAAAATGAATCTTGATGAATGGGATGAGAGAGGGAGTGGGAGATGGGAGGGTTGTAGATGGGAGGAAGGTTATGGGGGAAAAAGCCACTATAATACAAAAGTTGTACTTTGGAAATTTATATTTATCAAATAAAAGTTGAAAAAATTAAAAAATATTTTTAAAATTTTATATTTTAGTTTCCAATATAATCATCATTAATAGCTATGAACATAGAAACAAAGGTTCTTTGAGGTCCTCAATTTCTTTTTTTAAGTAGAAGAGTCCATAAGTCTTCCAAAAATGAGTACCTGTGGTTTAGAGAAAAGAAATAATTGGATATTTAGGTTATTAGCTTTTTAAAAATGGCTTTAAAATGCTATAGGGGTGCATAACCAATCATGAGAACTTTCTTCACTTGTAAATGAGAAAAACGAAATGCAGAGATGACAGGGCAGTTGCCCAAGAAAAGACCAGAAATCAGTGGGAAAGAAAGGTTGAGAGTCCTCATCTTTTTCCTCTCATCTGAAGGCATTTTATGTTATATCTCACTGGATTTTCAACCCTAGTTTTCTGACCTGCTTTTCGTAAATAGATATTGTGTATGTATGCATATGGGATTTGTGTTCCCGTGGGTATACAGAATTGTACTAAAGACTGAAAATTTTTCCATTCAGCTTTATTAATTCCTTCTCATAACACCTGTTTACAAAGAAAAAACAAACTCAAAGAAACATACTTCCTGGATATAGCCATTGGGACTACAGATAGACATATAAGGATCCTTTTAAACATTTATGGAAAATAGAATTAAAAGATAAGTTTAGATTTTGAAATCTATGCCATATGAGAGAGACTTTAAAATGTCATTAAAATGCATAGTATAAAAATTATGCACAGATTTTTAAAAATATGAATTAAAAACATCTTTTTTATTTATTTATTTATTTTATTTTTTGACAGGCAGAGTGGATAGTGAGATAGAGAGACAGAGAGAAAGGTCTTCCTTTGCTGTTGGTTCACCCTCCAGTGGCCGCCACAGCCGGCGCACCGTGGCCGGCGCACCAAGCTGATCCGGTGGCAGGAGCCCGGTGCTTCTGGTCTCCCATGGGGTGCAGGGCCCAAGCACTTGGGCCATCCTCCACTGCACTCCCTGGCCACGGCAGAGAGCTGGCCTGGAAGAGGGGCAACCGGGACAGAATCTGGCACCCTGACCGGGACTAGAACCTGGTGTGCTAGTGCCGAAAGGTGGAGGAATAGACTAGTGAGCCATGGCGCCGGCCTGAAAGCATCTTCTAATTCCATTTTTTCACAAAATTTTTTAAATTATTGATTTTAAATATATTTATTTGAAAGGCAGAAAGAGAGAGAGAGAGAGAGAGAAATCTCATCTGCTACTTCATTCCTCAAAATGCCCATAATCATCAGTTTTGGACCAAGCAAAATCCAGAAACAGAGAACTCAGTATGGGATTCCCAGGTGGGTGTCAGGGACCCAACTACTTGAGCCATCATCTATTCTTTCCCAGGGAACACATTAGCAGGGATATAGACTCAGGACTAGAGTCAGGACTTGAATCTAAGCACTCTGATATGGGATGTGTGTGTCCCAGGTGGCTTCTTAACCACTATGTCAAACTCCTACTAGCCAACTTTTCAAAGAATCCTCTTAAAAACAACACAAACCACCCTATCTGAAATGTATAATTGGAAATAATAAAAATAAACCAATCCCTACTGGGAACATACACTGTAAAAAAGCTGAGTATCTGGATTTGGGCTTGGGAGAAGCACATATGGAACATATCTTCATCAAAGCCAAGAAAAAGTGAATACTGGTTAAAGAAAGACAAGATATGCAAAGAAACCGAGAGGAGGAAGCTGGCTACTAACCCTCTAGTTCCTGGCCCTAGAGGTCCAGCAAATCTTCTTTATTCAGGGTTCCATGACATTCTGTTTGATTTGTTCATTTTAACTTTGAATGAGTCTTTATTCCATGCAATCCAGCATCTAGTAACCATGTGTGAGGACAAATGTGTGTATTTACATATCCCTTACTCCAATTATGACAAAGGACAGCTTCAGAGTGGATGATAACAGCATGCAGAACACAAACTCTGACATTTGCCTGAAGCGGCTAGTGGTTAAGGCACAGTGCCCAGCAGAGAGAACCAATATGCATACTTTCAGTTGGCAGCTTCAGAGATCACATCAGATTTTTAATTTGGAGCAGACATGTAGTTGGCATTGTCACTGAAAAACTGGACTCAGATATATTCAGAGCTTGATAACACATCATAAGGTCTTCATAAATAATTGTTAAATTAAGAAATGAAAGCACAGCTCACTTGTTGCCAACACTAGATAAATGTTAAAATTACCTGAGAAGCAGTTAATCTATGGTGGGAACTGTAAGAGAAATGTTTTAATCACCTGCCCCTAAGTGATTTGAATATGAGATTGTGGGAGTCTTGCAGAACCCAGGGAGAAACTATAGGAAAAATAATGCAGTAAGTTCTGCTCTATTATGGTAATTTCAGAGATGGATGGTAAGAGTGGTGATTATACAAAAGAAGAGATGGTTTTTCTAAATTACAGAATGTTCTCTAGAAAGGATTTAAATAGAATGGAAGAGGCAACTAACAAAGAGCTAATAAAAGGTGTCCTATCATTGAAATCCAAACGGATGAGCAATGCAAAGAATAGAAGAGTGATAATGAATTTTGACCAAGATATTACTAAAATGCCAGCAAAAATGCCAATCCCACTTTATATTGATGTTTACTGTTGGTGAAAGATATTCTGAAAGTCTAATGTTAAATGCGTTAAAAGTAGCAAGAGTGCAAGTGAGATATTTCACTCCTCATTCTGGTTTATAGGTACTCAACTCTTAGAAAATGTAAAATTCCCTATACAAATGATTATGGTTCTGGCATAGCAAGAGCTTCTCAAATATAGGAGTCACAAGAAATGGACATAAGACTGGACAGATGTGCGTTGTTACTTCTCTAAAAGTGTTCATTCACAAGGGAGAATGGGACATGGGGTCAATGACACATAGTTATTAAAATCTGTTTCCCACGCTCAGCAAGTGCTCAGTGAGGCCTGAGATTCAGGTTGACTCCCTCCACTGTCTTTGGTTTTCAGGTCAAAGATTACAGTGTGACATAAACCCTGAAGTTCAGCTTTTCTGTCCTTAAAGACCCAAAAATCGGTGAGTTCTGAAATTACGCTACAAACATGGATGCTTTATCAGGTTTCAGAGATATAGAATTTAAGAGAACCCAAAGCCACATGTTGCCATCAGATTTGCATCTATTCTGTGTTGCTGGAAACAGCAAAGTAAAAAAGAACAGTCCTAATATCAATAAGAAATGCCTACAAAAGTACTCCAGTAAAGTGGTGATGATTAACCCCAAGGAAGAAAGACAAAGTCTAGAATACATCTCTCCCTGTCCTTCGTTCCATCCCTTGCCACCACCCCTCATCTTTCTATTTCTGCCTCTATCATCTATCTCTATCTCTATCTCTATCCTTATCTTTATCTCTACCTTATCTCTATCACTATCATCTCTCCATGCTTCATGTTCTTGGGTTTTCTTTGCTTCTTCACTCCCATATTTTCCAGCCGACCTCTAGCCTCATGGAATTTTTTTTTTCTCAAAATAACAGAGTAATTGAGATCTTAAAGGAAGTGCATAAATTATTTCCAGTCTTGGAACTTCTCTCTGAGAAAAACTAATAACTTCAAAATTGATGAGATCCTTCAAGCCATTTCAATGTCCACATGTGGATACTTACATTGATTAGGAGACAGGAGGAAAAGTTATAATAATTTGTTCTGTCACAGAGTGTATCAGTCTCTCTCCCATGGCCCTATGCATATTATTTATTCTTGTAGTAACTGTAAAAGGTTTATTAAGTAAAATTGCTCTCATCCGACAAATGAAGAAATGAGACTTGGAGAAGTTAATTTGCTTGAGGATTAGTAAACATCAGAGCTACTAAATGCTGGAGTTGGTACTGAAACCTATATCTGTTTCACAGTAAACCTCCCGTTACTTAGTCTTTTTCACCAATGAAGAATAAATGAATTGAACCTCCTAGTGTCACCTATTCACCTATTCTCACTATAACCTGATGACTGACATCTTACTGGTACAATAAGTACTTGTTAGTAATGAATATATAGGATAATGGTCTTCAGAGGGCTTTGATGCTGAGAAAAACTTGGAAATAGGAAGTAAGTAACAGGAAGAAGACAGCATCAATGCCTCTGAGGGATCATAAAGTTGTGAGAACTGCTGTGAACAGCTTGATTGTAATGTCAGCCTAGCTGGTAGAGACCCTGGGTCCCTCACCTCCACAAGTGCTCTGTGAGTTCTCTCAGATATCTTTCCCTTCAAGGCAGCAGATGGTGGTGCGTTTGACTTGATATCTGCTACTGGTAAATAGGCATTGGAGAAGAATTGTTGTGAATACCCAACTAATATTACTAATGGATCACAAAGTTGTATAACAGAGTCATTTGTAGGTAGTATTTGAAACTCACCAAATTAGTACAAACATAAAGGGGAGTGAGATTGGCATGAGTAAGTCAGTAAGTCCACCCCACCTGTTGACGTCTACAACCCTCTAACTCTGACATGTTGTCCTCTGCTCTGTTCAGTCTGCAGCATTTTCTCTTGTAGTCCCTTCAAATCCTCTTGTTCCTATCCTCTCAGCTCTGGTGCTGTATTTTCTCCAGTAAAATCCTTTGATGATATGTTTAATTTCTCTTCCAATTCTTAGTCAATACTATATGCAAACTATCTTTGTCCCAGCTCTTCTTCCTGCTCAAGTAGATGTGATCACTAGAGGCAAATTCATTGGAAAATAGAGGTACTTCAATATTAGAATACCTACTGACAGAATAACAGTCCTGCACTTTCCAAAACTGGACATCTAATTGTTCCTGTCCACACAGAGTCTATTCTGTTTTCCTTTCCTTTTCTTTACTATACCATTTCCTCAAAAACTGAGTGTACCAGGAGTATGCTAATTCTTTGATACCACAGAATCTCCCATATACTGAATGTGATTGTAGCTTCAGTATTCCTAAATTAAAATCGAATCCCCAGTTATGACAGTATCTGGAGGCAGGGCCTGGTAATCAGAGGGATCATACTTATCAGATCTCATGGGAGGTCATGAGATGAAGCCCTCATGGGTGGGACCAATGCCCTATAAAAGGGACCCGAGAGAGCTCTCCCTTGCCTTCCATCACACAAGGACACAGTGCAAAGATAATCATTGATGAATTATGAAATGGACCCTTGTGAGACACAGAATCTGATGGTGCTTTAATCTCAGCCTTCTCAAGACCCAAGAAAGCTTAAAAAATAAAAAGCTTACTGGTGCTTAAAAGTTATCCAATGTATGGTATTACATTATAGGAGTTTTAAAAACTTAAACAAAATTCTGAATTTTTTCATGCTGAGAAAGGTTGTCATTGATGACCTGGGGTTAGGAGACCTGGAGTCACTTGGTCCAACAGCTTCAAAAGGTCATCTAGGTGAACCACCAGGCCCTACTGATGGTATATCCCCTCCCTACTTCCTCCTAAGAATTTCTTGGCTTCAGCCATCTATAGAAATTGGAAGAAATACTAGTAATGAAGACAGTAGGCCTATGGTAAAGAGTTAGATGCAAAATCCAATCATGTGAGATTTTGTGAACATTCTGAGTGTAAAAAAACCTTGTGAAGGATTTCAAATCTAAAAGTGTTAGAATTCATAGAACATTTTGTGGTTTGTATTAACAGTGATTATGGATGTTTGAAAGTGAATCGTTTGATGAACATGCTGTGTAATTACCGCAGGTCTCCATGTCTAATCTCAGTGCCCAGCAGCAAAGTGATAATAAGGTCTAGATGACGGAAAGGAAACAGAGGAAGACACAAAGATCACAATGAAAACTCTAAAATTTTAACCACCCTCAAATTCTGGTAATGTGTGAGCATAAACTTTTTATAGTGATAAATTTCAGGCAAATTATAACTCTAGCACCAAGAGAAAAAAAATATACAAATCAATACAAACAAAATGTATTAAAGTAATGAAATACATCTGAATTTTTTCTATCCAAGAGGACATTCTCTGAAACTAGACCTATGCCATTTAGTAACCATACCCAATTGCCCATTCCTGTGATCACCTGACCCATTCTATTGATCAACTGAACAGTTTCATTATTTGTGTTATATTTGGGTCTAGAAAGGAGGAAGGGATATGTCTGTGTGCTCTTCTTTCTGTGTTATAAATGTATTCATCATTTAAAAAACTCAGTTACTTCAACTTAATACATATGAAAGAGAGAGATCTGAAAAAAATATGTATTCAACATTTTTTATATGAGAAACAGAGAGACAGAAAAAGAATTCCCATCCACTGGCTTATTCCCTAAATTCCTGCAATAGCCAAGACCTAAGAACTCAATTCAGGTCTTCTGTATGGATGGCAGGAACCCAATTACTTGAGCTGTTACCTCTGCCCACCAGGAACTGCATTAACAGGAAGCTGTAGTCAGGAGCTGAAACCAGGAATCAAATCCAGGCACTGTGATGTAGAATGCAGGAACCTTACCCACTAGACCAAATTATCACTCCCTGAGTCAAACTTGTCATCATCTACTGGGTTGGTGCCCAACCCAAGGTGAGATTTTTACATGCTACTCCTTCATACTACTCTTAAGAATTGTGAATTTGAATCCTGTGCCCAACCAAAATATAAACTATAAGAGTAAAAAATAATTTAGAGCAAACTGAACATTATAAGAAAGGAAATTAGGTGATGTTTCTTATCTATGATGTATTTTCTCATTTATTCAGCAGAAGAGAACTTTAATCAGAACTTAAAGACATGTTGGAATTACAACTATGAGTTTGATACGTTTCTTCCAGCAAAAGGCTTATAATCTAATACAAATTTATCCCATGTATTGAATTTCAGAAAAGTTAAGTGCTTATTCTGAAGTTGCACTTCCAACAAATACTAGTGATATACTCAGATCTTTTGGCTTCTAATCCAATGGCCCTTGTCAGTTTTACACTATACATTCTTGTCTCACTACTCACTACAGGACATTAGAGACAATTGAAAGTTAAAATGGTCTTTTTTCCAAATTTCTAGTCTAATATTCTTTTTACTAAATCACAGTGATCAGTTTATCAATGTGAGGCTTGTTCATGTTCTCAGTTGTAAATATTATATTGAATTTCTCAGAACTCTCTCTGATCAAAACCTGATATTGCACTTGGCAAGCCTTATTACTTAAGTCATCTCTCATAGATTAAAAATAGCTCATTAAAGGAAGTTTTTCAATACTTTGTGTATCTAATTTAAAACTATAAAACTGATTAAAGTTTATGTGGTAGAAAATAACTTAGCCTTTGGACTGTTGATATTTATCATTTTTTGTGAACTCTCAAACTAAATAATTCTAGCAAAAAATTGAACTCTGATGAAAAGTGTCTTTGGGTTATTTCCATGCTTTTCCACAAATCTCCCTAAAGAATTTAGACATTCTATAGATGGAGTTATGTCATGATTTATGAAACAGGTTAGAATAGACATTACTGCCATGAACCTTGAATGAACAAATACATATTCTATTTTAGGGTGAAAAATTCTCTTTAGCTTATAGGCACACTATAGACATAATTATGCTCCTCCAAAATTCTCATGTTGAATTTCTAGTTTCCAAAGTGGTTGTGTTTGACGATGGGGCCTACAAGGAGGTAATTGAAATTAAATGAGTTCCTAAGGGTGTGGCCCTGATTCAGTAGGATCCATGTCTTTATAAACAGAGAACTCAGAGAGCTTTCTTTCTCTCTTCCTATGCACACAAAGAGATATTGAGAGCACACAGGAAGGTGACAGATAATTGCAAGCCAAGGCAATTGTCTTCAAAACCCTACCTTGCTGACACCTTGATTTTAGATTTTCCATCCTTTAGAATTGTGAGAAATTGATTTTGTTTGGTCTAAGACAGTGTGTCTGTGGTATCCTGTCATGGAATCAAAGCAGACTAACACATAGGAATATACCTACTCATTATATGAATAGGTCATATTGAGCAAAAGTATCATTGGGTAGAGAATTTTGAGTTACTATTCTGGGCATAAACTTGAGCCAACAGATAACTGGTCATGAAAATGTTAATGTAAGCCACAACATAACTAATGTGGCAACTGTGAGTCCTTTGAACATCTCTTAAAATAAACAGTTAATGGTTAAACCCCTAGTTGAGTCCCTTAATCTCAAAGAAACAAATGAATCTGTCAACTCAACTTAATTTTTATAAGCCAAAACTTCTTCCCAGCTGAACTTAAAAAATGCATCCAATTCCTTTCTTTCATGAATGTTTTTTCAAAAGAATTACATGAGTAAAGACAAAACTTGGTACAATTTCAAGGAAAGTGTTCACATTATAACTGAATTTTGTAGGAAAGGGGAAAATAGACATCAGCCCATGGGCAAACATTTGCCCCATTTCTACTTATGGCAACTTTCTTTCCAGTCCTCAGGGAGCATGCAGGATCCATTTCTGTATGGCAGCATTGGCAGCCCTTCCAGTTGACTAGGGTTGGCATGCACAATAGAATTTAATAGCTGCGCTTGAGTATAACTCAGCCTGCTATTATTTTTACAGAGCCACAGACCTAGGTATTAAGGAAACTGGGCTGAATCCGAGATGAATTAGGCTAAAAGCAAGAAAGACTTAAAACCACCAGCTTTCATATTACTATATTTGGGAGATGAGGAATATTAATAATTCAACACATATTATGTGATCTAATAATTGCTTATATAATATTTATCCTTAGAATGGCTGTGGGCCAGCACTACAGGTTGGCTAATGCAAGCTGATCTTCCAATATCCTTCTCTTTTGCCTGACTCTGTTATAAATAAAACCTGAATATATGCTTATTTAGTTCCCTTTCCTGCTAGGTGTGATATAGATATGGAGATAAGCAAAAGTCTGCTGAAGCAACCTGTTGTTCAGTCTGGAAAGCAATCATGAGGCTAGAAACATGGTAACTTCCAGTGT
The DNA here is from genome assembly GCA_949820135.1 of Sylvilagus floridanus. Classification (NCBI taxonomy): domain Eukaryota; kingdom Metazoa; phylum Chordata; class Mammalia; order Lagomorpha; family Leporidae; genus Sylvilagus; species Sylvilagus floridanus. Next base: position 73,232,334 of record OX463236.1, read on the forward strand.
CCATGAAGCTACATATGGAAATATTGATGCCAGTATAATGATAAATAATAGAAGCAAGAGAGAAGTCAAGGTCTCCCAAACCATTACTAAACCCACTAGCTGGACTATTACTGTCAATCTATATGTTACCTGTGGCAAATATGCTTTTAGGTTTTAACCTAGGGTTAATTTAGTTTTCCATATTTTGCCATTATACACATTTCAGATTAATAAAATTGCTTCAGCTTTTATAAATCACAGAACTTTAAACAAAAATTAAGATAGTGTACAATAAACATTTATTCATGGAAATATTAAATATTTTCTAAGTAAATATAATCCTTTTTTTTTTTTAGCAGCCAAACACATTTATTAGTCTTCTTTCTTTTTTTTTTCCAGGAACCCAAAAATATTTTGTAGTTATAATGTAAGCAACTGAGTTGCACATAATACAATCATATCTTTCCAAAATAAAATAAAATAAAAAACTAAACAAAAACAAAAATAAGCTGTTTAAAAGCCCAAAAAAACCCTTCAGAAAACTCTTATATATGCATTACATCATCTCTCAGCTTTAATGAAATGACGACGACTTAATTCCTTATTACTCAACCTGTCACAATCCAATAAAACACCACCCTTTAGTTTTTTTTTTGTTTTTGATTTGTTTTTTGAAATCCAGCATGAGAAATACAGTACCTGCTATGGCAAAAAATACACATAAAATGCAACTTTTCAGCTTATTTGTACATTAGTAGAGTTTAACATTTTATTGTTTGTTTTTTAAGTGAACCAGTGATTTTAAGTACCACTATACTAAAAAAGTAAAATAAAAGATAGAAAAGGGTGCCCAGCCTGCCGAGCAAGGGCACCTGTAAAGTGCCTAGTTTCTGTGTCCATGTAAAACCGCTTAATATGAGGAGCCGCTTCAACACATGTGAGTTTGATTAAACCTCTATGTTAGAGAGAGAGAGAGAGAGAGACAATGCCCTGTCCACATCCCTCCTCCCCCACCCAGCGTACTCGATCCCCATCATCCGCAGTTTCAATTGCCCGTCACAAGAGAGGAAAGAAAGCCACCAAAATTATATTGTAAAAGCTATTTCAAGTATAAGAAAAACACAACACTTATAGGTAACTCGCAGAGAGCGTCAATATGTGCAGCTATGTAGTCATTTTTACAGGTTTTGTTTCTGCTGACAGTGTCTCAGATGAGAGGGTTAATCCTAAATATCTTCCTAGTTAGAATAACTTTTCACTTCCCTTACACATCCTGGGAAAGGGCACTAGTCCTTTTACAGGGATAAAGGAAACATCATTTCAGACTAGGTTAAAGTTTGCTTTTTATAAAGATTTATTTAGCTATTTATTTGAAAGGCAGTTAAGAAAGATGGGATTTATATATATACACACATATGTACATACATGCATACATATATATCTAGATAGATAGATATAGATAGATAGATAGATAGATAGATAGATAGATAGATAGATAGATACACACAGAGAAAGAGACATCTTCCATCTGCTTGTTCACTCCCCAAATGGCAACAATATGTCAGAGCTGGGCGAAGCTGAAATCAGGAGACGGGAACTCCATCCCGGCCTTCCATGTAACTGGAAGGGTCCCAAATAGTTGGGCCATCTTTCCATTGCCTTCTCTGGTGAATTAGCAGGTAGCTGGATTGGAAGAGGAGTTGATACCCCAGAGGACAATTTAACCTGCTATGCCACAATACTGGCCCTCACTTCTATTGCTTTTCTAATTCTCTCTGCTCTGTCACTTGCTCCCTCACTAATTCTGTGTGCTTGTTCCAATCTTTTTTTTTGGCCAACAGTTCCTCTCTTTTCCCAACTCTAGCTGTGTGCAAGCACAGAGGAATTGCAACACACAGGCCAGTTGTGTACAGATTTTGACCCCAATAAATAAAAAGGTTAAAATGGGAGGTATTTGTTATCTACCTTGTAGGATTCCTTTTTATTAATTAATTAATTAATTAATTAATTTTTTTAAGGAACACAAATTTCATAAGTAAAACTTTAGGAATATTAGTTCTTCTTTCCACCACACCCACCCTACCCTCCACACTCCCATCCCTCCCACTCCTCCCTCTCCCCTGCCCAGTCTCACTCTCCATTAAGATTCATATTCAATTAACTTTATACAAGGAAGACTAACTCTATACTAAGTAAAAATTCCAACAATTTGCACACACAAAAAAACTTTGTACAAGGAAGTACTAAGTAAAGATTCCAACAATTTGCACACACAAAAAACTGTTTGAGAACAAGTATCACAGTTAACTCTCATAATACAACTCATTGAGGACAGAGGTCCTGCATGGAGAGTTAGTGCACAGTGACTCCTGTTATTAATTTAACAATTAACACTCTTATGCATGATGTCAGTGACCATCTGAGGCTCTTGACATGAGCTACCTAGGCTATGGAAGTCTTTTTGAATCCATAACTCCATCAGTATTTAGATAAGGCCATAAGCAAAATGGAAGTTCTCTCTTCCCTTCAGAGAACAGTACATCCTTCTGTGATGGCCACTTCACTCCCCTGAAGTTTCACTCACAGACATCCTTCATGTAAAACATTTTTTTTGCCACAGTGTCTTGGCTTTCCTGGCCTGAAATGCTCTCACGGGATTTTCAGCCAGACTAGGAAGCCTTAACGGCTGATTCTGAGATCAGAGCCTTACTTCAGGCGATTGCCATTCTATGAGTCTGCTGTGTGGATTTCTTCCCATGTTGGAACATTCTCTCCTTTCTAACTATCTATTATTATTACCAGACATTGATCCTGTTTATATGACCATTTTAGCACTTAATCCTATCTATATGTTCACTTTAACACTTAAGATGGCATTTTTACCAACAGACTTAATGGGATGTGGGGTCCCATGAAAAATTTTTAAACTGTACCCTTTAGGTCCATAAGAATGCATGTAGCCTATACAGTTTTACAGTTACAAAATTCCTCCTCTGTCTCTTACTCCCACTCTTTATTTTTTTACTGAGATCAATCCTCAATTGACTTTATAAACATATGATTAACTCCATGTTAAGCAAAGAGTTTAAAAAATAGTATGAAGAAAAACAAAACAAAACCAAACAAAAAACTATTTCTTGACAGTCATGACAAGGGCAGCTCAAGTCTTTCCTTCTCCGAGTGTCAATTTGCTTCTATAGATTTCACTTTAGGTGCTCTATTATTTCACGCAGATCAGGGAGAACATATGGTATTTGTCTCTTTGGGACTGGCTTATTTCACTAAGTATGATGTTTTTCAAAATTCATCCATTTTGCTTTGCAAATGACTGGACTTCATTTTTTTTTACTCCTGTGTAGTATTCTGTAGCATACATATCCCATAATTTCTTTATCCAATCTTCAGTTGATGGGCATTAAGTTGATTCCATGTCTTAACTACTGTGAATTGAACTGCAATAAACATTGGGGTGTAGATAACTCTTTTAATTAGTGATTTCCTTTGCCTTGGTAAATTCCCAGAATTGGGAATAGGACACCTGACGCTTTTTGCACTTGCACTTCTCTTCACCTGGAGACCCTCCCTGTGTTGCTGCTTCATATCATAGAGAACTTATCCCACTTTTCAACTTCCTTAACCATCCTTGCTAAGGCCACCCTGCCAGCAAACCTTATCCAGCAAACCTTACCACTTTCCTTTGTACTATTTTTTCTTAGTGAGTATCCCAGTGTTAAATCATTTTATTTACTCTCCTGGCTTTTGCCCACTAAATAGTGCATTGCTGAGAACTAAAGCTATGTCTGACTAGTGCAATGCTGTATCACTAGAACCTAGAACGACCCCTGTATAGTCATCATTGAAGATATTATTGAAAACACATTTCATTAATGTCTTTAAAGTGACAGCAAAAGTAGGAGAGAGAGAGACAGAGATCTTTTATCCACTGATTTCTCTCCCCAAATGGCTGCAGCACCCAGAGTTGGGCCATGCTGAAGCCAGGAATGAGGAATGCCCTACTGATCCTACATAGATAGCAGTGACTCAGTTACTTGAGCCATCATCAGTGCTTTCTCAGGCGCATTAGTGGGAAGCTGGATTGGAGTTCCTGGAACTTGGACCAGTACCCAAATATGGAATGATGGTGTTGCAAGTTACAGCTTAACTCACTGAGCCACAAAACTGGCTTTTCAACATATTTTTAGAAGTAATGGCTGAAAAGATTTTGACTTTTAAAAAAACCTTAATTAATATTTTCCAGATTCCAAAAAACTTGAATATTTAGAAGCCATTTATTCCATTGCCAGTGGATTAACTGGTAATTCAGCTATCTGTTTATGTAATTAACTCCTACTCAGCTAAATCAGGAAGCCAAAAACAGCCAAATCCCTTTTCTGTTTCTAATTAATCCAACTGCCTTGTAAGAGGAAAGCTCATATCCTATTCATTATTGCTGAAAACAATGAAAAACCACCTAACTAGCAAAACGATTTGCTATTCAACTATTTTTTAAATTACCTCATTTTACCAAGACTTAGCATTTATACCATTTATTCTTTCAGTTAAAGGCATTTGTGTAACCTGATACTCTATGAAACATTCTGGAAAATTGAAATGTGGTTACTTACATTAAATCTTTTAAACATAATATTTTTGGTAAAATATTTTAATGTTTTGAATGCTTAAAGTATAAGATATTTTCATATAAACCTTGGCTTTGCTGATTAGACTCAATCATTTCACAAATATAAATGAACATATCAACTATATTGGATAAATTAACATACCTAGTTGCTAAGTCAGTCCTCATTTTCTAAACAAATCACAAATGAGACTACAATTTTCAATAAAAAATAGGTTAATATAAACAGTAAAATACTGTAAGCGATCATTTCATAAAAGATAGATTAATTTTGGACATTCTTAATTATAGGTAAAGATTTTTATTATCAAAAACTAGTAACTGTGGCTCCTACTACGTAAATTTATCTCATGTCAATAAGTGGTGAAAACTCAAAACCAAACCAGCATTACCTGCAATTGGAGGAAAATGTTGTAATTTGGTTTTAAAAACAAGTTTGAGGCTTCTATATTATATCAAATATGAAAAAACCCACAATTTTTTAAGTTGGTTGATTTTATTGAATGTGACCTGAAGTTTTTTGTGATTCTGAAACATTCTGAATTGTTTAAAATGGCATCTAAAGCTTTAGCTCTTAGAATGTAAGGTTGACTAAGAGTGTAATGTTGTTGATACCTCAAGCTTTTTGCTCTTGCTCTTCTCATCACCCAGACACTCTCATTGGATTACTACTTCATGTCATAGAGATCCCAGCCAAGTTTCTAACTTCCCTAACCATTTTAACTCCCTTAACCATTCATCCTAACATAATCTTTTCAGTATATTACAGGTTAAAGAATAAGCATTGATAAGATCTGTGGGAAAAAATGCTTACTTCCTAAAAATCAGAAAAAGCCAGTTTTTGTGTTCAGTATTTTTTAATGATGGTCTCTCTATTTTCCTTCAGCAGGAGTCTGGCTTAAGATAAAGCATTCTTTGAAAGTAACTGATGGGTAGAAGACAGAACATCAATAAGTAAATGTTGCCCATAGTCCCATTGTCTATTTGTATGAAGAGTCTTCAAGAAATTTATGAGAGGTGTGTATAATGAAAAAAAAAATTATGCATGAAGTTAAACTTTTGTACCAAAATCAAAACATTTTTATTCCATTTTCAAAGAACATTTTTTTAAACTTTTATTTAGTAAATATAAATTTCCAAGGTACAGTTTATGGATTACAATGGCTTTCCCCCCACCATAACTTCCCTCCCACTCGCGCCCCTCCCATCTCCCACTCCCTCTCCCATTCTATTCACATCAAGATTCATTTTCAATTATCTTTATATACAGAAGATCAATTTAGTATATATTAAGCAAAGATTTCATCAGTTTGCACCCACACAGAAACAGAGTGTAAAATACTGTTTCAGTACTAGTTATAGCATTACTTCACATTGCACAACACATTAAGGACAGATCCCACATGAGAAGTAAGTACACAGTGACTCCTGTTGTTGACTTAACAATTTGACACTCTTGTTATGGCGTCAGTAATCTCCCTAGGCTCTTGTCATGAGTTGCCAAGGCTATGGAAGCCTTTTGAGTTCACCGACTTCGATCTTATTCCGACAGGGTCATAGTCAAAGTGGAAGTTCTTTCCTCCCTTCAGAGAAAGATACCTCCTTCTTTGATGGCCCCATTCTCAAAGAACATTTTTAATTCCCTTCTTACCATATAAGTAAAATCAGAAATCTCAGTACAATCTCCAAATATTATATTTCCAGACATAGATCAACCTTAATACAATATTTTTAATACGTGTAAAGCTATAAAGTCCTGATAATCTACGGTGCCTTACTTACTAAAGAAGACCTCTCCTTAGATACTCAGGAGGTATTTTATTGGCACCCTGGAAATGTGTATGTCTATAAAATTTAGACTAGTTGAAAAATATGCCTTTCTTTTTTAAAATGAGAAGGAGTACTGTTTTAAGCACAAGTAAGAATCAGGTAAATTTTAGGGAAAAAGTCATATATACATAGAGATGAAAATGGAATTAAAGATAATTTTATTTTAGTGCAAAAATGTGGAAATTATACATATGAGTGTGTCTTCAAAAAGTTCATGAAAGGTGATTTGACGTCTAAAGAGAGAAACCTAAGTTATTCCCAGAGTTTTAACTTAAACATAGCAGTTTGAAATGAAAGTTGTTCTTTTTGAGAATATTCAAAATATTTAGACTTTTCTGGAGGGTGGACAAAAGAGCTTCAATTGTTTCTGTCCATTGCTGTCTCCATTCATTAGCTGATTAAACAATGCCAAAGTGAATTAACCCAATAAAAGAGTAAATAAACACTTTGGAGTTGAAAACATCTAAAATTCTATTTTTTGGGCCCTTACTCGATGTTTGATCTGATGGGAGCAATCTCTGAGTTTCTATGTTTTCAATTCTTAAATGAAATTTAAATCATCAACTTCAAGGGATTCATGAAGATTAATTGAATTAACATCTATAAAGCCCATAGCACAGTCACATCCCTGTTATAGCAGCAAATTAATAGAATGTTTTTTTTCTTTATTCATCCTTTATGTGCAAAAATATTCAAAGAAATGAGATATGAGCACTTCTCTCAGCACAAACTATTGAGTGCTACCAGATATGAACACAAAAGGTTAAACTAATATTGAATAGAGCCAGTAGAGAGGCAGGCACAAATTGCTAGTAAGACACACAACCAAAAGAGAAGAGGACAGCCCTTCATATGGGTAATTCCTAATGGTTTTGTTCAACTCCATATAAAAAATTATCAATGAGATTTTGCTGCATGCTCAGCAATATTGGGTCCAATGGCCTGTGAACTGTGTCCTTTAGTAGCTTATAATTTAGTTTAGAAGACAAGACTTACAGGAAATACAATATTTTATGAATAATTATTGGATGCCTATTACATGCCAAGAACTATACAAGGATATGTCAGAGAGTTTGTGGAAAATGGAATTAAAAGTTCAGCTTGGGAGAAGCTATTGTGGCTACCAGGTTAAACCAGCTCATGGAATGCCCATATCCCATTTTGTAGTGCCTGGAATCAAGTCCTACCTCCAATTATATTTTTTTATTTCCTTTTAAAAATTTTATTTAAGTTTCTCCAGTTTCATATAATTCATATATGCAGATTTAGGAACATAGTGGCACTTCTCCCCCTCCCTCCCTTCTGCCCATGTTTGAACCCTTCCTTCCCCTCCCTTTGGCATTCCCACTCTTAATTTCCTATCCAGTTTCATCCTAATGCAACTGGAAGGCAGCAGATGGCTCTCCAAGTAATTGGGCTCCTACCACCCATGTGGAAAACCTGGTTGGATTTCTTAGCTCCTGGCTTCAACTTGTTCTAGCCCTGGTTATTGAAGGCATTTGGGGAATAAACCAGTGGATGAAAATTTTCCCTCTCTGTCATTGTGCCTTTCAAATCAAATCAGTTAATAAATAAAGAATGCTTTCTTAGGAAAGATAACATTTTGGTGCAAAATGTATTAAAATCCATTAATCTGAAGGGCCTTGATAATGTCCATGTAAATGCAAATTACAATAAAACTGCATGAATTTGACAAATTTTTGCATCGAGATAAATTTATCTTTTAGTTCAATTTTCTAGGAACTCTTTGAAGAATGCTCATACAATGTAGAGACTATGTATGGTCCATTCCAGCGCTAAAATCTATGGTGAAGGCTAATTAAGTAAGAAGTTAATCAATGAAAGAATACATGTCACCAATTGATGAGGTACCAAAATAAAATAGAGTGGGAGGTCACAGAGAGAGAAAAAGCACCTGTGACATTTAGGTTGCCTTCAAACTCACCCTGAACACCCAGGCAGCCTTTGCTACGTGTGCAGGTGCAACTTTAGTTTCTGGTGTGAATGAAATCCTTTTAGCCTTTATACATATATAACTTGCTATTTCTACTTCACTTTTCCCTGGGTCTACTAATGAAGTGACCACAATCTACCTGAGTTATATATTCCATTTGTAATATGTTAACCATTAATTCTTACCAGATTGTACATATGCAAACATGATCATTGTTCTAGCTATTCTGAAGTCTGCTTATAAATGCTAATGGCTTTGCCATTTGACCAAAGAGACCTAATTTTGTTAGGTTTAGAATCATAGGAATTGATTACGATTAAGGAAGATTTTAAACACTAACCCCAAAGGAGAGTTCAAAACTATAGATATCAGGTTGCTATTAAATTTGACTCAAGATAATGGATCTGACATAAGACTATAGATCTTGATGTAATGCCTTAATTTTCCTAAACAGAATATATTTTTTATGGTAACCTGATAGAGCAAAGTACATTATGCCCAGCCATTAGAATTCCAAGAAACTGTCAACCTGAAAAGAAATCATCTAGTAGGGCAGAGGGCTAAGAAATGTTCCCCAATTTCACTGGCATTATTTATTTTTGACTTCAGGTTTCTTGGAAATATCTTTTTATGTGTCTGGTGAAACAATTCAGAAGGCAGAAGCATCATTTCTTTCTTTCCCATCCACCATTCAGACCTCATTTCATATTGTCTCACTCTTGTCTCTCATCCCCAGATACTCCACATCCCAGGGAAGGCAATCATGGCAGGGAATAAATAAGTGGGACACTAGGAACAAGTGGACCTGTACACACATCGTGACTACTTCTTGTGAGCATGTGACCCTGAGACTCATTATCATCAGTTTCTTCTCCAATGAAATGGGGAAGACAGTGCTGTCCATGCAGGCTTACTGTGAGGGTGAAATGAAGGAGCTGATGTCATAAAGCATTTGGAAATCAATATAGACATATAAATAGGCATGAATTAATCTCTTTTTAAAAAAATATTTATTGCATTCATTTGAAAGGCAGAATTACAGAGATAGGGAAAGAGAGGTCTTCCATCTGCTGATTCCTTTCACAAACAGCCACAAAGGCTGGGGCTGGGCCAGGCTGGAGCTAGGAGCCAGGAGCTTCCTTCACCTCACCCATGTGGGTGCAGGGGTCCAAGGACTCCCCAGATGCATTAGCCAGAGAGTTGGATTGGAAGTGAAGCAGCCGGAGCTTGAACACAGAGGGAATGCTGGTGTTGCAAGAGGTGACCCAATCCTCTATGCCACAACTCTGACCCCTAGAAGTAACCTTATACTTGAGTTTTGGAGAAACAATAATCAACAATGCTCTCCATTGTTTTTTAATGTTTAAGACAAAATTTTAACAAATACATAAAACTGAAAACATTTATGTTGTTTCATGTAATGTTTCAATACATGTACATACTGTAAAATGGATAATGTCAAATCAGGGTAACTAAATCTATTTCCTCAAACACTGAATATTTCTTCATGGTGAATACATTAAAAATATTTCTTCCAGTTATTTATTTTTATAGAGAAGCTGCTTTACAACATAAGCCCAGAACTATCCATTCCTGTTTACATGTAACTTAGTACTTATTAATCAACTGTTCCCCAATCTTCTCTCATTTCTTCCTTTCCAAGACCCTTGAAATAACCACTATAGGGACCGGTGCCATGGCGCACTAGGTTAATCCTCTGCCTGCAGCACCAGCATCCCATATGGGTGCCAGTTCTAGTCCTGGATGCTCCTCTTCCAGTCCAGCTCTCTGCTGTGGTCTGGGAAGGGAGTGGAGGATAGCCCAGGTGCTTGAGCCCCTGCACCCCATGTGGGAGACCAGGAAGAAGCACCTGGCTCCTGGCTTCAGTTCAGCACAGTTGCTCCGTGGAACCCGCTGGTTGACGTAGGCTCAGGCTTCAGTACCTACTCCTTGCTCACAGATGTTCCTCTTGACTCCTATCCTGTGCTTCCCCATTATAGCCATTATAATACCTCCACATAATGTCCACATGTGCAGGAGTAAAATATAAAAAAATCATCTCCCTTTGGGGTCAACTTAACCAGTGGGGTGTAAGGGAATAAAGTCTTCCTTCTTTCTTCCCCAATGCAGTTGAGCAAGCATTTCAGGAGATACTGATCCTCCTGCCCTGTTTCATTCCTTTGTTTATCTCAGTCCCATCCTGTGGGTTAAACTTTATAGGAAACTAACAGGTCTATACCCTTTATACTTATTTGCCTGAGGCTCTGCTTTCTGAACAACCCAGGTATTTCTCTACACAGTAACATAAAAATGTAATGCCACTAAAGGACTAAATTCTAGGACATTTGGGAAATGATTTATTTTTCAGGGGGGTTAGAAAAAGAACTAATGTCTCTCATTGGAAAAATTACACATGTTTAATTTTTTTTTTCAGATTGCACCTCAAGGGCTGGCACTGTGGCAAAGTGGGTAAAACCGCCGCCTGCAATGCCAGCATTCCATATGGACACCGGTTGGAGTCACGGCTGCCCCACTTCCCATCCAGCTCTCTGCTGTGGCCTGGGAAAGCAGTGGAAGATGGCCCAAGTCTTTGGGCCCCTGCACCTGTGCGGGAGACCCAGAAGAAGCTCCTGGCTTCAGATTGGCACACTTCCAGCCATTGAGGCCAACTGGGGAGTGAACCAGCAGATGGAAGACTTCTCTCTCTCTCTGCCTCTCCTTCTCTCTCTGTGTAACTCTAACTTTCAAGTAAAATAAGTAAATCTTTTTTTTAAAAAAAAAAAGTTGCATCTCAAATTGAAATCCTAAATTTCATGCTTCATCTCATTGTTATGCAAATTAACAAAACCACTTCAAGTGCCATCTTTGTGTTGATATGCCTCAGAAGACCTCAGATTTCCCTACTGAGTCCAGCTCCATGGTTTACCGGGTAAAGCCGCCGCCCGCAGTGCGGGCACCCCCCCCCCTTGGGCTCCAGTTCAAATCCCAGCTGTTCCACTTCCAATCCACCTCTCTGCTCTGGCCTAGGGAAGCGGTAAAAGATGGTCCAAATTCTTGGCCTCTGCAACCGTGTGGGAGACCAGGAAGAAGCTCCTGGCTCCTGGCTTCCGATTGGCTCAGCTCTGGCCAATGAAGCTATCTGAGGAATGAACCAGAGGATAGAAAACCCCTCTCTCTCTCTCTCTCTCTCTCTCTCTGTGTGCGTCTCTGTAACTCTGCCTCTCAAATAAATAAATAAATCTTAAAATAAAATTCCCTTTCCTCCTCTGTCTCCAGTATGCAGGAACCAGAGTCCATCAATGAGTACCCTGATGGAGTCTCCTTTCATCAACCACATCATCATTCAACCTGTTCTCAAAAGGATCATGATAGAGGAATGACTGAAGTTGAAGATCTTCTGCGCTCTCTGCTCTCTCTCTTCTCTCCTTGCTAGCTCCTCTCCTCTCTCTCTCTCTCTTTCTCTCTTACACTCCTTCTCTCTTTTTTTCTTCTTCACCCCTTCCCTCCGGTCTGCTGGGTTTTCCCCAATAAATCCTTTCCCTTAAAAAAAAAGTTGAAGATGTGTACTAAGAAGAAGTTCTGAAGAAGTTAGAGTGAGAGTAATCCCAAGAGGAAGGAAGGGAGTCTTCAAAACGTAGATGAATAGAGTTAGGAAAAAAGGTTATGAAAGAAATTTTCTTCTGTAAAAAATTACAACCAAGTTTGGAAATAAACATTACTTGTCCAATACATGTACACTATCTGGGATATGTATAAATCATATTAATGTCTTTGATCTGCAATAGAAATTAAGTTTCCAGTTATCAGACAGAGAACAGAAAAATTTTCTTGTGAAAAAGGAAAATATATAAATGATTATGAGCCTTGATCATGGGAGGAAAACACAGGAGTAGCTTTCCCAGGTGCAGTCTCTTGAGGAATGGTGAGGCTGAGATTGTTATCACAAGTGAGCACTGCAGAATTTCACTACAAGGCTGAGAGGAGAAAGTTGGTATTAAAACATATTTGGAGGATTTCCCTAAAATCTTGTTTGTAGTATCATCAACAATAATAAAACAGAAATCTGATTCCAGGTTTGACTACAAGCAAATCTCAAAATGTGAACAGTTAAATTAGGAGGTATAAATTATCTTTTAAAAGAAAGTCTGTATCTTTTTGGAATGATTTCACATGCAGCTATTGCATACATTTGTGTAGACTACACATTGAAGGGCACATCACAGTCTGTGTGAATGGAGCCCCTGGGGGCTATAAGTGGACAACCCTTACACTATACACAGATGCCCTGCACTTCAAATTGATAAATTCCTAAAATTTGGGGCTTATATCTCTTTTTATTGCAAGACATTTAAGCTGACTTCTCTCCAGTGGAAATGTCCTAACAGAAATATGCACAGTTCAGCTGAAGCATTTTCATCTGTCCTAAGGTTCAGCATTATAGCCTTCTGTCCTGACTCTATTTAAGATTCTTGACCTCTGCATTGATTTCACATTATGTAGTATGTGGCTTGAGGAAGGACTTGCCGCCACACTAGTGCACAGACACCATTATTATATCCCATTTCCTTATAGACAAATTTTAGATATGGTCCATAGTTCCATATGCTATTTGCTTTGTGCATTAGTATTCAAGGGTTATTAATGGAATGAGTGATGAGAGGAACTAAATCCACTGTTTCTTTTGTACCTTCCCACAGAAACTGAGATGGGATGACACACAAAAGCAACACATGAACATCAACTTACAATTTTTCTAAATAGTAGAGTTTCTTCTTTCAGAAATATTGCTTAAAACAGCTGAAGCACTAAATGAGGTTTCTGAAATGAAACTGAAAAGAGAGTCTGGCAAAAACAACTGCCTCTTTCGTAATCAGCAAGCCTTTCCCCATGGGTTGACGCTGCCCTTCAGGTCACTCAATGCTCCGGTTACAGGCAGAGGATACGATGTTCCCTGTGTTTATAGGCATGGAGAGGAGCAGGTGATGAGAGAGCTTGATGGCTAGGAGATGGCTCTGGGGGTGGGACCTAATCCCGAGGAGCTGCTCTACCTCACTATCTCCTCTAAGAGTTGTGATGGATGTCTGTTATTTAAACTCTTGAAATGAAAGGAGAAAGTATCTAAAATGAGCATGATGAAATGGAGCATTATTCAATTAGAAAGATGGATCCTGATTTTGAGAGGCAGAATATAATTACAGAGCTGGAGAATTTCCAAGAGGTTGTGCATGGCACCCCAGCTGACTGTGGGAGAAGTGCTCTCAGACTGAGCCTGAGCAGATGGTGCTCGCCATCTTCCTCCTCACAAGCACTGTTAACTCTGGTCTGACAATGGCACTGCGTACCAGTGTCAGCTGAGGCCCAAATTCCAGTGGTCTCAGCTCCACATATGTATAAAGCTGGATCCTCAAAACACTGGAGAATGCTAACCTCAAATGCCTCTTTGTGATCAACTGTGAGTAGGAATCAGATTAAACGATTAAGAATGAAGACATATTGGAACAAAATTCCAGTTTTACTTTTCCTATTGAAAAGACTTTCATGTTATAACTTTTCTTATGTAGGTCAAATATATTCAGAATCCTCTTTGAAAGCACAAAAACAAGGCTATATATACTACTCACAATTATTATAGAACAGTTGGTTTCCTTGAGGGATAAGCTACATCACAGTTCGATCAATATGAAATATTTTACATCATTTTAAATAGGTTCTTATAAAATTAATTTATTACAAAATCTACATTTAAGTTTCAAGGGCATTTGGCATGGTTAAGAGGTTGCTTCGGACACCTGTATCTCTCATCATAGTGCCTTGGTTTAAGTCCCATTTGTGCTCTTGATTTGGGCGTCCTGCTGATGCACAGCCTGGGAGATACCAGTAATGCCACAAAGAGATGAGTTCCCGTCATCCACGTGAAAGCTGCAGATTGTACTCCCACTCCCAGCTTCAGCCTGGCCCAGCCCCAGCTATTTGTAGGTATTCCAAAGTAAATCAATACATGGGAGTGGAGTGCTCTCTCTCTCTCAATCTCTTTAGCTCTATCTCTGTTTTTCTATCCATCTTTATTATCTCTATCTTCCCCAGTCTCTGGCGTCTGTGCATCTGAAATTAAAAAAAAAAAAAGTTTAAATTCCATAGGTGGACAATTGGTCTAGCAGTTAAAATGCCCATTAAAATGTCAGCATCCTTTGGAGCAGGCACTGTGGAGCAGAGGATTAAAGCTATTTTCTGTGATGCCAGCATCCCATTTTAGAGTGCAAGTTTGAGCCATGGCTACTCTACTTCTGATACAACTCTCTGCTAATGTGCCTGGGAAAGTAGCAAATGATGGCCCAAGTGCTTCAGCTCCCACCACATAAATGGGAGACCCAGATGGAGTGCTTGGCTCCTGGATTCAGCCTGGACCAATCCCAGCTGTTGTGGGCATTTGAGGAGTGAACCAGTGTGAAAGATTTCTCTCTCTCTCTCTCTCTCTCCTCTTTCAAGTAAATCAATCAATCATTTAACAAAAATTCCTGTGTCTCATATTTGGGTACCTGGGTTCAATGCCAGCTCCAGCTCCAATTTCAGCTTTTTGATAATGCAGATCCTGGGAGGCAGCAGTGATGGCTCAAGTAATTGGATTGCTGCCACCTAAATGGAAGGACTGGATTGAGTTCTTGGATCTGACTTTGGCCTGGTCCAACCCCACATGTTGCTGGCATTTGGGGAATGAACCAGAGAATGGGAGGGCTCTCTCTCTCTCTCTCTCTCTCTCTCTCCCATTCCCTCTCTCTCCCACCCCCTCCATGCCTCCCTTCCTCCCAAATCAGTAAGCATATATTTTAATGATTTAAATCATTTTATACCCAGCCGAATTTTCAAACTTTAGCTTGCATCACAATGACTTGGATAGATAAATCAGAGATTGCCAGGCCACAGAATTTCTCCTTCAGCAGGTCCGGGGAGTTCTGGATTGAGTCCCTGGTTGTTGGCTTCAACCTGGTCCAGCCCTAGGCCAGAAGTAAAGAATGTGCTTTTCTAGCAAGCTCCCTGGTGATACTGATACTGTTGATCCAGAACCAACACTATGAGAAACATTGGCCTTCACTCTGCTGGGTGAAGTACTCATGTCTACACTAATTTCATGTAAGCTCAGATTTATTTTTTAGTTTGTCCCTTTTTGTTTTATTTTTTACTAATAGTTTTATGTGATATATGATATTGCACATGTTTATGGTATACCATGTGATTTTCTTTAAGTACCTGTGTATACTATGAATGGTGTAATGTCCAAATCAAGGTAAACATAGATATCTCTTTCCAGTTATCACTTCTTTGTGGTGAGAAAAATCAAAATTGTTTATTCTAGCTCCTTTTTTTTGGAAACAACACAGTTCTTTAACATTATCTATAATAACACTATAGAACACTATAGAACACCAGAATCTCTTTTCCCTATTTAACTATAACTTAGTAACCATTATTCAACCTCTCCCCATAACTCCCTCTCCCTTACTCTCCCCTGCCTCTAGTGGCCATTATTCTACTCTCAACTTCTGTGAGATCAACCTTGTTGCTCTTGTATGTGTCTTGTTGTGCCTGCCTTATTTCATTTTAAAAATACCTCCAGTTCTATTCATAGTGTCGTAAATAACAAGGTGTCATCATTTTGATGGCTGAATAGTATGCTATTGTATACTGTTCATTAGTTGATGAACATTTAGGTTGATTCAAAATCTCAGCTATTGTGAATAATGTTGCAATAAACATAGGAGTGCAGATGTCTCTGTGACAGAGTAATTTAGTCCTCTTTGAATATATACCATAGAGGGGGGTTGCTGGATCATAGAGTAGTTATATTTTTTAATTTTTTGAGGAAACACATTCTTTTCCATAATGATTACATCAATTTGTAAGTCTAGATAGTTTTATGTCCATTTTATCAAAGAGGAAAACAGAAACTCAGGAAAATTTAAAGGCTTAGGTGATGGGACACAGCTAATGAGGGTAATCCAGGAATCTTACATAGATCTCTCTTAATGTCCCTATATCCCTTGAAATATATCATTCTCATTCTCATCGTTTTCAGAAAGTTAACCAGACTTCAAGTACTCTTATTAGAAGAAATTCTTACCATTTTTATCTTGTGCGCTTCTTAACTCAGGAATCTGGCTCAATCTGGGCAAGAAAACTAAGAACTGCTGGCTGCTTTATACGTATCTTGCTGGCACTAATATCCCCCTCATCAGATTAGCTGCATGATAAGCAATTAAGTAAAGCTTTGCAATTCCTCTCAGCACCTGCAACTCATTATGGAACTAAACAACTCAAATCCAAGGATTCCATTCAGAAGAATGGTATAAACAGATCATGCCTGATTTGACAGGAATCTCCAAGGACAATACTCAACTTGCACTAAAAATTTTTTAGATTTATGCAGAGCTATCTAGTGTTCTCCATAAAATATGCCATATACAGGATATCCAACTACCATTCAACAGTAAGTAGTCTTTAACAAGCTTATTTTTAATGCTTTCTTCTATTTTATTCTTTTTTTCTTTTTTAATAGAAAACTTTTATTTAATAAATATAAATTTCAAAAGTACAACTTTTGGAATATAGTGGTTCTTCCCCCCATAACCACTCTCTCACCCACAAACCATCCCATATCATACTCCCTCTCCCATCTAATTCTTCATCTTTTCAGGAAGAATATCAACTATTTTTTGCATATGAAAGAAGACTCATAAAGTTGTATTTCAATGGTTTAGGCCAAAAATCTACCTCACAGTTCTAGAAAATGTCTAAATTATTCATCACCAAAGATAGTCTTCACAATCCATAGTTATATATACTACATTAATCAGGCTGACCATTTGAGTGTTGCCTGTTGTCAGCAATGTTAATATCTCCTACCTCCCCTCACTGGCTTCTAGAAATTGCAATCTTCTTTTTGCCCAATTGAAGCAAGTAAGTCCCAAAGCAGGTATTTAAGAAACCCCAGTTCCCTCTGATGGGGTTCTGCAATAGATTATTAGTGGTGAAACTTACCCATTAAAATAAACATCCAAAACATATTTGTTAAAGATGAAGAGTAGTGTTTAGAGACAGACATGCTATTGGCCAATGTACAGAATGCTTGGGTCAGGTGTAGAGTTTAGCATTCCTGCACTTTGTATCAGTTGATGCAGGCAACTCCCCAAAGAATTGCTAAGATTATAATTACAAGAAGAATGAAGACACATATAGGCAAAACAAATAGACACCTATTATAGAGAGCTTCAGAACAGAAAGAATTAATTTTTCTCCCAACTGGGGGGTAGCCCTAATTCTGCCTTTGCCAGACACTATCAATGATCTATGAACAGAAAATCTCAAGTGATTCTCCTTTGGTTGGAAGTAGCTTTCTCTGAAGGGAGGAGAGAACTTTCACTAGGACTATGGCCCTGTCAGAATAAGATCGAAGTTGGCGAACTCAAAAGGCTTCCATAGCCTTGGCAACTCATGACTAGAGCCTAGGGAGATTACTGACGCCATAACAAGAGTGTCAAATTGTTAAGTCAACAACAGGAGTCACTGTGTACTTACTTCTCATGTGGGATCTGTCCTTAATGTGTTGTGCAATGTGAAGTAATGCTATAACTAGTACTGAAACAGTATTTTACACTCTGTTTCTGTGTGGGTGCAAACTGATGAAATCTTTACTTAATATATACTGAATCGATCTTCTGTATGTAAAGAGAATTGAAAGTGAATCTTGATGTGAATGGAATGGGAGAGGGAGCAGGAGATTGGAGGGATGTGAGTGGGAGGGAAATTATGGGGGAGGAAGCCATTGTAATCCATAAACTGTACTTTGGAAAGTTATATTTACTAAATAAAAAATAAATTAAAAAATAAATAAAAAAGGAAGATGACTTACCACTTTTACTTACATGTAGAGAATTTAAAAAGTAGAAAGAACTTTGATTGGTCTTAATGGAAGAAATACTCCATAGAAAGATCTTAGTCTTCCAATACGTTCAGCACTTGCGTGGTGAAGAAGGGATTCCTTCTGAGCCCTCCACCTGCTGTCACATACTCCAATTACTCCATGATCTTCAAAGATCCTGGGGAAACTCACACTGACTGAAGTGTTGCTAAGGCATTACATCAATAAGTAGGCAAAGATTATAGAAGTTTCACAAATATTCAATCTTTAAAGATGGAGGCCAATATAAACCATCAGAATAAAAATTGCAGAGATCAATATGTCCTACTGAGCTCAAACTACTTCAGTCTCTGCATGCCTCTTTCTATGGGTAGCTTATATAGGTCAGATCAGCCAAGGAGGGCCTAGCTTCTAGTTCTGTCTGTTTAACAAAAAGCACTACCAAAATACAACCTTGACGTTAAAGGCACATCACTACTTAGATGAGCAATCATTTTCTAATCTGGACTCTAAATAAAATTCTATTCCTGTAGAAAGATTAGTAATGCCCTAATGCCCAAATGAATATTGGTCGTTATTCTTATTATTAAAAGATTAGGATGGAATCATGTAAACTGTCTTTTGAGTTTCAAAAATTTGGAAACTCCAGACCCATGAAAGAAAACTAAAGAGAGGAAAGGTGTTCAGAGATTTAGACTCTGAGAACATGGCCAGGAGAATCAAAGCAGAGATATGACTGATCCAGGTAAAAGAGTACAATTCGGTTTTCGGATGCAAGTTTACTTCATCATGGTTGCTTCCAGGGCTAATGCTCTGAGCATGTTCTTTTCACTAAACGGGGTATGTTCTAACCATGTCAGGCAGGCCCTAGCCATGGCTCTGGACAAAGTAGTCTTCACCATGAAAACAAAGCAAGACATAGGCATCTGTACAGCACTGGAGAGCAACAAGCAAAGAACTTAATGGGTGTTGAATATTTATTTACTGGAAAAATTTCATTCAAATTGATTAGTTCAACCAAAGATCCAAAGCGGATGATGATTAGATGTCTGTTTTAAGGATTGAGGTTAAGTATGCACTGATAAAGAATTTAGACTTTATCATGAATGCATATGGGAGCATGGAACCATATTAAGATGAGGTATGACATAATCTTTTTACCATTTAGAAAGACCACTCCAGCTACTGAGAAATGAATGAGTACAGACTCAGAGAAGTGCTATGAAAAGATTGAAAAGGTGATGTTGAAATCTGAAAAAAAGGAAGAAATGACTCTTCTGTGATTAGACAGTATCTACTTCTTACAGTGACACTGAGTTCTTCATTAATAGACTCGATTTTCTTTTCTCTTTTTTTAAAGATTTTATTTGAAAGCAGAGTTCTTCCTCATAGAGAGAGGGGATAAAAATCTTAAACCCACTGCTTAACTCCCCAAATGACCTCAGCAGCCAGGGCTGTGCCAGACAAAAGCCAAGAGCCAGGAGCTTCTTCCAGGTCTCCCACATGGGTGCAGAGGCTCAAACACTTGAGCCATAAATCACTGCTTTCCCAGGTCCATTAGCAGAGAATTGAATTGTAAGTGGAGCAGCCAGGATTTGAATCAGAGCTCATATCATCTGCCAGTGTTACAGGTGACAGCTTAACCCATCATGCCACAATGTGGGCCCCAACAGACTCAGTTTTCTCAATAATCCTGTCTCTCCTTTACAAAGTCATGTGGATATGTGGCTGTGGTCTTCCTATTAGTTCTACAGCACCTTATGTGACATGTGCTCCACTTATCACAGACTTCTTGGAGATGGCAATAGGTGTTAGCCTATTGATGTTCTGAAAACCTGGAAAAGTATAGAAACTTGGAAATGCCAACATTTAGACTTCTTGCTGAGTCCTTGACAAACTTTCCTCAACTCTGCTTTTCTCAAGACTCAAAAGAGAAAACTCATAAATTCTCTATTGTTGAGTTAGGCTGAGCCTTAATTCCCTAGTGTCACCCATAACCTCAATAGCACTAAGGCTCAACCATGAGTGAAATAAAAATAACAATGAAATCAAACATGTCATTTACATCCTATGATATGGCTATTTTACTGAAAGACCCAGTTCGTGAGACAAAAAAAGAGTTTCTGTTGCCAATCTCCTCATAATTCTATAAATAAGCCTTCTATATTCTTTCTTCTACATATTTTCTCTCTCACTCTGGTGTCTCTTCTTAAACAGTGCATATCCTTGCTCTGTTTTCAAAACAATACCATTCATCTTTCAAGACCCAAATAAAGCCTCATGGCTTCCATGATTGCTTTCCCCTGACACCATATTCTGAAGTATGTCTACCTGCTCAGAACTCCTGCGGCCCATTTCAGGATACCAAAAAGTATGGTATCCTGATGGAAAAGAACCAGCGTTAAGAAGCTGAAGATCAGACTCATTGTCTATCATAGAGTTCAGTAATAACCCGATGTGGTGAATTGAATGATATCCTCCCTAGCCCCCACCAAAGACGCCCATTCCAGTACCTGTGAATATGTTGTTATATGGCAGGAGGAGATTGAAGTTGCAGATGGAGTTAGGAAAGCTAGTTAGTTGGTTTTGAAAGTGGAGATTATCTTGGATTATCTAGGTGGGCCAAATGTAATCACAATTGCCTTTGAAAATGGAGAGGAGCAAAAGAGGCAGTCAGGTTACAGATATGAAGATGTTGCACTGCTGGATTTGAAGAGGAGCAATTTGCTAACAATTGAAAGCACATTTAGAAATAAAAAATAATATTATTAGACAACTGGATTTTGCCCCTAGAGCTGCCAGAAAATGCAGCCATGCTGACATCTTAGTTTCAATCATGTGAGATCTATTTTGGATTTCTGTCCTCTAGAACTAAAAGATAATAAATCTGTGCTGTTTTAAGCCAGTAAATTTGTGGTAGTCTATTACAATAGCAATAGAAAACTAATATACCAAATACTCAGCTTAATGTCTAATGCCATTAAACTCTATTGTTTTCTAAAATAAAGAAGAAAATATATATTTGGTAAATTATCATGAAACATTTTAATATTTGTTATCATGCATGAGTGCTATTGTGCATTCTCAGCCAATGAGACCTAAGGAGACTGAACAAGCTACACAATTCTAGACCAGTGCGCTTTAACAAGCCACCCTGTATCTGCTCAGTCAATGAGAACTTTACTGTCTTCAGTAAGTATGTTTGCCAGTGTGTTGTTCACTTCACTGAGATTTCTGTTTGCTGTTTTTTTCATTGACTAAAGAAGCATTTCAACCCAGGATGACTGAAAAAGAGTTGTACAATTTTTGGCACTGAGGCACTGACACATGTGTACACATGGACATGATATATACACGCAAACAAAAATGTTCTGCTGTAGTCTTCTGAAAATTTATTTCAAGGGAATGATCCATAGTACAGATGCTAAAGAGCGGAAGGCAGCTCGCTGATACTTTGACATTAGAAAAATCCATCCAAAAAGCATGTCTATCCATTGACTTTTAATCCAGGGGTTGGCAAACTTTCATCCACCAAGGCCATCTGGATATTTTTTACATTATTTGTGGGCCACATGAAATTATCAAGTTAAGATCCAGCCTGCTATAGTTCTATTGAATTTTGAGTCTCATCTACAGTTTCCTTGGCAGAGCCAGACCAAATTATTTCATGGGTCTTCTATGACCCAAAGACTAGATATGTCCCACTCTTGATAGTTGAAGTAAAACTTTTTAGACATATACATTAGTTCTGCAGGGAACTTGAAGAAACTGGGAAAAGCTCTCATAAAATTCTGGAAATGTTCCCCTTGGAGACTATGCTAAAAGAACATATATTGTGAGGAACTGAAGTGACCCCAACTTGGAAGATGTATCCAGGGCCAAACAGAGTGTGCATGATAATACCACTGGCAACTGACAGTGCAGCACAAGGAGGGCTATTTTGAGAAGTGAAGAACAGGGCACCATGGAAGCAGAGAGATAGGTCATTTAGCCAGGCTAGGAGGTGAGGGGAGGTTTCGCAAAGGAGGAAAGTCTCAGCTGAGCTTTGATGAGGTTAAGTTAGAGCAGGCAGAGAGGTAACAGCAGTCAAAGACAAATAGCAGATTAGGGAAAGATGTGTACATGGACATTTCACACTTAAACAATTATAACCTGAAATCTGATTTTTTTTTCTTTCACCTCTAGTCTCCGTATCTAAATTACTAGTTGCAAAATCCACATCTTACGCCAATGTAAGAAGCCTTTCAAAGAGAAGAAACTGGGATATTACTAGCTAATCTTTCATGATCTGAACTTGCTTTACTTTGGTTCCCTGGGCTGTCACTTTCCATTTCCCAATTTATTGAGGACCCAACACCACCACAGGCAGTGATAGCTTTGTGAAAATGTCTTCTTCTGTGATTCTGCCTTTGTCTTTGCTGCTCCCTCTTTGGGGAGTCACTTTTCCACTTTCCTTCTGTCTTAGCCTTTCCCTACTCCCTCAAAACCAACTTCAGACCTGATGTAAGCTATCCTCTCCCCAAGAGAAAGTGAATGATTCTCCCCATTGCTCTTTCCTTGTTACTTTAACATGCTGCTCTGTTTTGCCTGCATATAGCATTGCAATCTATTTCTTCTTTTTTAAAGATTTATTTTAATTATTTGAAAGGCAGAATTACAGAAAGAGAGAGAAAGAGATTTTTCAGCCTCTGGTTCACTTCCCAAATGGACGTTAACAGCCAGGGCTGGGCCAGACAGAAACCAGCAGCCAGGAGCTTCATCTGGGTCTCCCACTTGGGTGCAGAGCACAAGCACTTGAGTCATTTTCCACTGTGTTCCCAGGTACATTGTCATGAAGCTCGATCAGAAGCAGAACAGCCAAGATTCAAACCTGTGTGTGTATGGGATGCTGGAGTTGCAGGAGGTGGCTTTGCCTGTCATGTCACAGCGCAGGTCACTTAAAACCGTTTCTATTCATGCTGCCTCCAACCACCGATTAAACTGGGGCTTCTTCAATTCAAGAACTGTGTCTTCTTCACTGTAGTACCCCCAACAACTGTCTACCTGTTGTATTCCCTAGATTCCAATTACTTTGTTCACTTTTTTTTGTTCCATTGTAATATTTTAAAGCTATATTTGCTTATTTTT
This sequence comes from Sylvilagus floridanus, assembly GCA_949820135.1. Classification (NCBI taxonomy): domain Eukaryota; kingdom Metazoa; phylum Chordata; class Mammalia; order Lagomorpha; family Leporidae; genus Sylvilagus; species Sylvilagus floridanus. The sequence goes on from OX463236.1 coordinate 73,255,776, forward strand.
TTGAAAAGCAGAGCAATAGAGAGGGCTAGAGAGAAGGAGGAAGAGAAAGAGAAAGAGAGACAGAGAGAGAGAGAGAGAGAGAGAGAAATATTTTCATTCACTGGTTTATTCCCCAAGTGGCTACAACAGCCAGGGCTGGATCATACCAAAGGCAGGAGCCATGAACTACATCCGTGTCTTCCATATGGATGACAGGGGCCCAAGTACTCGCACCATCTTATGCCACATTCACAGTCACATTAGCAGGAACCTGGGTTGGAAGCCTAGTAACTGAGATTTGAACTCTTATATGGGATGCCCATGTGGCAAGCAAAGGCTTAACCTGTTGTAGCACAATGCTGGCCCCATGATTCCATTATTTATATTTATTTACACTGTTTAATAATTCAATGACTGTTTGATTGTCTTACTTTGCTCTAGGCATTCACCTACCTTCAAGTGAACAAGACACTTAAGACTTAGATACTAAGCAGAACCAAATATAGCATGGAAATAGCTTTATAAATCATTCAATTTCAGATAGATATGCACACAGTAAAGAATAAAGCAGGGTAATATGATATGTGCTTGTTGAATTGTATTGATGGATTCATGACAAAACATCATCATGTGATCTGATACATAATTTCAAAAAATCAAGCTCCAAAACTGTAATTTGAAGTTTATAGAGACACAAATAAGTGTCTTTAAATCCCAAAGAGGAAAGAAAAGGGTAATAAGTTGATTCACAAATCATTCTTCCTTGTCAATCTGCTTGCTCCTGTTAAGAAGAAAAAGAATGATCAGTTAAGAGAAATATGACAATAAAATATTAAACAACACTTAATAAATACGCAATCAAGCACGAAAAACAAAACCTCAGTAATTAGTTGGTAAATAAGATAGTCTTAAGCAGGTATTTATCTAGTGGGACACCTTAAATACTTTTTAAGAAGTCACCTTGAAAAGATCTTGTTTTAGCATCAAGGAACATCTAGCTTTAGAGGTTCAGTGGGATTTTTCATCCCAAAACAAATGCATCTGTTTACACTCTGATGTTTAAATGTAAATGGCTAATCGATTAAGGTTGGAGTCTTGATCTAATCATGGCCTCTGAGAGGTGAAGCTGGTGGGAGTTCCTTGGGTCACTAGGGGCATGCCCATGGATGGTGGTTCTCATGAGAGGTTTGTGTATTTCTGTTCAAGTTCACCTTAGGTTCTCTCTGTACTTCTTGACTTACCACACGATCTTTGCCTGTGTACCTGCCATAAACACCCTCCACGATATTCTGGACTATGGGCACCTGATCCTGTAACCTCCACTTTAAGCTGAAATAACCCATCTCTCTTCCATTGATTCTCCTCTTGAGTATCTTACTTAAAATAATGAAAAGTGAAGGACAGTGTTGTGGTGCAGTGGGTTAAGCTAGCACCTTCAACATCAGTATCACATAATATCTGTGATCCCAAGCTATTAAGAACATGGTTTAAAGTAGAATGGCATTTCTATTGGTCCAGGCTAGAGTTAAATTCCAGTATACTAAATTACACATGTACTGTATTCATGTTTTTCCAGATTACTCAAGACTACCAATCAAGCTTCCTTCAACCAATATTATTACATGTTATAATATCATAATTCAAAAACAGTTCAGTGTATCTTTTCTTTAAATAGGAATACACACAGCCCATACTTTGTGTGGTAGCTCAGGACCATAAAAATGATTGTTAAAAATCATGTTGTGCAAAGCAAACTTTAATGATCAAGAGGGAAAATTCTCATTGTTCTGTGACTTCAAAATTTTCTTCAAAATATTAACAACCCTATTATTGTCAGTTAGAAATGTATAGAGTGATACAAAGGACACTCAAAGTACTATTTGCTTAATGCATTATCATTTAAAACATTAGATTCAATAAGAATTAAAGCATTTCACTTTTTTGTGAAACTTACCAGGAGTGCTTTGAACAGTGCTTCCCGTCTTCTCCTTGTGAAGCTTATAATATACAGCTAATTTTTTTTCTATGTCTTGGCAAATTGTCATATTCCTGCCTAAACATCCAACATTTTACCCTTTGATCTTTGAATATTGCGAAAAATCTCCAAGAGTTCCTTTAATGTGAAATATTTTCCTGGCATCACTTCCACTAGGACATCTTCATACTTTTCATCACAACCACTTTATGTCAATATGTCTGCCTTCACTCAATTTTTCTGGCTGCATATTCGGAAATTTTCAAATGATAACAGCATCACCACACTCAAGGTCAGTTCTTTGCTCTAAAATTCCATTTATGTTCAAGTTGAATTTCTCTACAGGCAATACCACTGTCTTCTTTCTCTACTGCATTTCTATCTTTGTTGACCACTTCCCTCTTTTGATTGCTCAATTTTGTAAAGTGGTACCTGGATTCATCACAGAAAGACAAGGACACAATACAGCTACATGATTTGCTATCTGTGCATGAATGGAATAATAGATGTGCAGTGACCAATCACCATAAAGTTTGAAACAAGTGGGGTAATTGGACACTGATCTTGATGGTCATCTGTTACACAGTGATTCTTCTTTGAAGAGCTGCTAGGAAAGTTAGTACTTTATGCAGTTTATTACAGTTAATAGGTGGTGGTAACCAAAACTTGAACTGTATTTTGGGAACTAGGTTTATTAAAACATTTGTGGTAACTGAAATCAAAGCATACCTGCTTGTATAGTAAAATTAGATTTTACTTTCCTCTCAACAACCCATATAAACCATCTCATTGTTCTTTTATATTTTTTTAACTCTGGAGTTACTACAGAAAATTTCTTTTCCTATTCAATCTCTTTCTCTCTTCCTGAAATCTTCCATTTTATCTGTGAACGAAAACCAAAACAAGGAATTATCTTACATTTTATAAAAATAAACTTAGAAGTACAGAAATATTCAAACCAAGGAAAAGGGAAATTTATGGGAAGTAGCTAAAACTCTACTTGGAATGTCCACATACTTTATAAGATGGCCTGGGTTTGCAGTCCCAGCTCCACTTTTGACTCCAGCTTCATGCTAATGCACACCCTGAGAGGCAGCAGGTGGTGGCTCTACTAGTTGAGTCCCTGCCACTAATGCAGCACCTGGGTGCAGTTCCTGGCTCCTGGCTTTGGCTTGGCTGAGCTCCAGCTTTTGTAAGCATTTGGGGAGTAAATCAGTGGACAAGAGATCTTTTTTTTTCTATCAGTCTGTCTCACTTCTCTAGGTGTGTGTGTATGTGTGTGTCTCTCTGCCTTTCAAAGGGAATAAATGAAAATGTTTTTAAATGGAAATGAAGGGAAAGTTATAATAGCCATAATAATTATAAAAGTTTCTTTGACCTCTAAGGTCATTGAAGATCTTGCTAAGTCCTTTCACATTAAAAAAAATGATTTTATTTATTTACTTGAAAGGCAGAGTTACAGAGAGAGAGAGAGAAAGAAAGGAGGGGGGAGATACAGAGAGACAGAGAGAGAGAGAGAGACAGAGAGAGAGAGAGGATTTCCATCTGCTGGTTCAAGTCCCAAATGACATCTGCAATGGCCTGGGTTGGGCCAGTTGAACCAGGGGCCAGGAGCTTCATCTGAGTCTCCCACATGGGTTCAGTGTCCCAAGCACTTGGACCATTCTCCGCTGCTTCCTCAGTTGCATTAATGGGGCATTGGAACAGAAGTGGAGTAGCCAGGACATGATCTGGCTCTCATATGGGATGACAGTGCTGCAGACGGCAGCTTAACCTGCAGATACACAACACAATCCCGAGTCCTTTCACATTTTTGAATAGTCTACTTCTATTTCCTAATTTCCTTTTAATTAAAATAACTGTTTCAAAAAACCAACATTAAAGATTTTCTTATGTTGCAAATATGCAATATTTTAGCTAGACTGTGAATTTAGTGGTTTCATGTTGATAAGCCAGAGAAGCTCATTGTTATCTGTAACATTATTATATTCACCAAACATCAAAATCCAAGTTAGAAATGAGCTATTAGGGCCAGCACTGTAGAATAGTGGGTTAAGCTGCCGTCTGCAGTGTCAGCATCCCATTTGGGCACCAGTTCAAGACCCGGCTGCTCCACTTCCAATCCAGCTTTCTGCTATGGCCTGGGAAAGTGGTGGAAGATGGCCCAAGTCCTTGTGTCCCTGCACCCACCTGGGAGACCCAGAGCCGGAAGATGCTCCTGGCTTCTGGCTTCGGATCAGCACAGCTCTGGCTGTTGCAAACAACTGGGGTGTGAACCAGTGGATGGAAGACCTCTATCTCTGTCTGCCTCTCCTTCTCTCTCTGACTTTCAAATAAATAAATAAATCTTAAAAAAAAAAAAAGAAATGAGCTATTAGTGAACAACTTCACCCAGGTGCCACATGGGTAGCAGGGATTTAACTAGTGGAACAACCACCTGCTGCCTAACAGGGTGTGCATTAGCAGGAAGCTGAAGTCAAAAATGGAGCCAGAAAGTACACAGCCTCTTAAACACCCACAGCAAGAGAACATATGTAACAACAAACTATAGCGATATAAAAAAAAGAACTTTCTGTACACACACTCCTCAAAGACACAAAGCATACCACATTTACTTTTGTTGGCGCTTTAAATTTGTTTGTCTTTTTTTTAAATTTATTTGACAGACAGAGTTAGACAGTGAGAGAGAGACAGAGAGAAAGGTCTTCCTTCCGTTGGTTCACCCCCCAAATGGCTGCTACGGCTGGAGCACTGTGCCGATCTGAAGCCAGGAGCCAGGTGCTTCTTCCTGGTCTCCGATGCAGGTACAGGTGCCCAAGCCCTTGGGCCATCCTCCACTGCCTTCCTGGGCAACAGCAGAAAGTTGGACTAGAAGAGGAGCAACTGGGACTAGAACCCGGCATACATATGGGATGCTGGCGCCGCAGGCAGAGGATTAACCAAGTGAGCCATGGCGCCGGCCCTGGCTCTTTAAATTTGAACTGTCCCTCTCCATCTCCCTCTTCCTCTCCCTCTCCCAGTCCTCCCCCCCTTACCTCTCCCACTCCCTCTCCCTCTCTCTGCAATTTGACATAACATGACAATTTCTATACTCAATCCGGAATATATAACCTCCTCTCCCAAACTTTAAAGAACATATTCCATACAGAAAACAATCATGCAAAAGAGTTTCAAAGTGTTCACAGATCACCTTAAATTTGTTTCCGAAGCATACCATTTTGGTGGTGCTCTAGAAGAAAAATTCTGTCCAAGTAGCCAATTTCATGGAGGCTGACGTTTGGATTTGAGGGACCGTGACTTCTAAATACACCCCAGGCAGGGCACCTGAGGTGACTTTCCCAAATTGGATCAAAGAGACTAAACTCCAGGAAGACAGCCAGTAAGTCTTCCAGACATTAAACTGTTTGAGTCACTGAGTCTCTGGCCAGTTTCATGTTTCCAATCTGTTCAGGAAGAGAGTGTAGTGGGATTCCTGTACAGAGACAAGACACCAAGGACATTTAACAGGAAGTAGTCTTTTATCATTTATGCCAGCTCAAGTCCCAGGTGGAATTTCTTATCCAAAAGCTTGGGCCCTGAACAAAGAGCAGTATTTCCTTATATATGACATTAGCCACTTTGTATCCCTTATATGGTTATGTGCATGCATTTTATTAGGGGCCACAGGAATTGATACAATACTGGACATGCATAAATAGTTAACGATAAAGTTTTTTTTTTTTTTCACACACACTGAGCCATACACTATCCGGCAAGGGTTAACACCATTGCTCTGTACTAGCAAGCAGATCTTGAAATGGTTACATATAAGCAGATAATAACTGTGGTTGAAGCATTTATAGGCAAACAGATAATGACCACATTCCATTTCCAAGGTAAGTTTCATTTTTTTTTCTGTCTGATTTAGGGAGATCTGTACCACAACTTCAATCTTAGAAACAAGTTTCATTAAAAAACAAGGGCTTCTATCACAAGAGGATGTTGCAAACTGACCCCAGTGGAGAAGAACACAGGAGACTGGAAACGCCCTGAGATTACTACAGGGCACTGAGTTAGAGGAGAACCATGAAGGACAGAAACACTGCGGTATTGTGTCTCGGGTAGAGACGGGGTAGTTCTGGCTGGGATAGGGTAAGAGAGAATAAGATGCAATAAAGCTGAATAGAAGAAATTTGGTGGAAATGACTCACATCTCTGGCAGGCATGGCTTTCCTCTTCAGTGCCCTGCTAAAGTAAAAAGCATTATGCCAGTTCCACCAACTCAGAGTGGCAAGCAGGAACCAGCAAGCAGAAGTGCAAAGCACTATCTGATGGAGTAGAGCACAATTCTGGTGCTGGAGATTTGTGGTCATTTTATTTTATTTATCTGTCAGGTTAAGACAACTCCAGGAGTTCAGGATATGATGTTACAAAAGGATGTCTGAAATCTCTGATAGAAATATAAGGGGACGTTAGGTAGTTCATGGAATAATAAAAGAAAATGGTAAGTTTATTTTTGGTGGAAAAATTTTTGAAATCCACATGTAAGTTTTTCCTAACACATTTTTCATAAACTTTTTGAATACTCCTTATATGCTTGGATTTCAATGTAGTAAAATAAAATTATCTTTTAATACAATTTTTCCACAAACTTTCTGAAGTACTCTCAAGTCACCATAACTAAGACAGAGACAGAAATCAGAGATCCCTACCACTGCACGAAGAAAGGATTGTGCCCTGTGGTGCTCAGGGTCCTGTCTTGGGTCTCATGCACTTGTATTCTCGTCTACGTGCTCTTAGCCATTCCCCAAGCTAGGCTGGAATCAGGCCAACTACTCAGACAGAATAATTCTGATTTCAAAGCCAACAATCAGTGATCTGGCTAAATTCTTCTCTAAGCCTACTTATCTCTTTTTCCAAGATTGCTAGTATGCTCACACAAGGTTCCAAACTAGCACTTTATTTTCTCCTGAATTATTCATCACCTTTTCCTAGAGTAGCTGGACTGTACCACATTAGAATTATATCTTGTATTCTTTCCCCTTATTTCCCATTTCCTCTAGGGAAAGGTGTTTCTCTTTAGTCTCCAAGTGCACCTGTCAAAGAGCAGCCTTTAGTGATAAGAATAATCGTTTAATATGCTCTTCTAGAGAGTCTGCAATTCCCCAGAAAGTAAAATCCTACATCATAAGAAGCAATAGAGGACACAATGAAATTAGTTTGAACCAAGGCCTAAAGCAAGCAGGAAAAAAATGCCTTTGCTAACTTTTGTTTTCATTCTTTATTTAATATTCATTACCAGATGTTAGTTCAGGGCACTCATCTCCCATCTGGCAGTCAGGATGTGAAGTTAGGGCATCGGATTCAGTTACAACATCCATACTCTGCTACGCATGCTGTTGGTTCAAATGAGTCCTATTTCTGCCTTCAGGAATGTGCTCAGGGCATTGCTCACGTTTATAAAGTGCTGAGAACGTCCCACAATTCTTCCTCTAAATCCCTCCCATAGGATATAGATATAGATGTACGCACATGTTATATTAGGGTACTTCTAAAAGCTCACGGAAAATGAAATTACAGAGTTATTTGGGGGCAAAATTTTGTAAAATCCATGCATTTTTTATAGTGCACATCTTCCATGAACCTTTTAAAGACCTTTTGTTTTTTGTGGTTGTGCTAGGATTCCAGCACACACATACACACACATCCATATATGCAACTAACATCATTTGCCCCTGTACACATATTTAGTAATAATGAAAATGTCTAATATTGTACAGTGCATAATGAGGGAAGAATAAGAGAATTATAAGTGAGTCTTCTTTACATGTAACTTATAACCTAATAATATCTAAATATATAAGATAATAAAACATGCCATCAGATGTTTATGCACTAATTAATTTGTGATCTTAAGAGATTCATTTGCTAGTTGTACATAGGAAATGCAGTGTGAAATGTTGGTTGGTTTGTCCTGCTAAGAGAAAAAGATGATGGGATGCCTGTTTCCCAGAAGTCTGCTTTAACCCATACAATTGGAAGAGTACCAAATCAACTCCTGTGACCCTTGTTTCATAGTGCCCTGACACAGAGAATTCCACAAGTTTAAAGTTTTCAAACACTAATTTTGCCAAGCAAAATATTCTAGCTATCAGTTTATAGCTAACTCAAACCAAAGATGTTTGTATATATTTATAGTATGCAAAAAACTGATGCAGGTGACTTGGTTCACTATGTCCACAGGGGAAACTCCCTAGGTTTACCAAGGTATAAGGATTCCACTTGATGTATAGTAGAAAGTAGTATCTGGGCCACAACTGTAAGTTGATGAGGCCTTTTAATATGCCATGGTCTGGTTTCTGTCTAATGAACCTGTTTCAGCAATGGTTCTTCCACATTAACTCCCTAGGAACTGAAATCACTAAGGAAAATCTATAGAGCTCGAAATACATCTTAGAATTGACTCTCAGCTAACTATCTGCTCTCTATATATTTCAAAAATATTTATGTATTTTATTTGAAATGCAAGGAGACATAGATAGAGATCTTCCATCTGCTGGTTCACTCTCCCAAATGCCAGTGAGGGCTGGGGCTGTTTCAGGCCAAAACAAGGAACTGGGAAATCAATCCATGTTTCCCACATGTATGTCAGGGATCCAAGTAGTTGTTCCATCACTTCCTGCCTCCAAGGGTGCACATTAGCAGGAAGCTGGAATTAGAAACGAATATAAACCTTTAACTCAGGCACTCTGACACAGGATACAGGTGTCCCAAAACAACACCTTAACCCCTGTGCCAAATACCCCTACCATAACTGCTCTTTATTTTGAATGCATATTTCAAGATCAGTAGCCTTTAAACCGGGAAAATTTCTTTTATGTGTTTAGTTAATGAATGCTTATTGAATTAGTTTAAAGGCAAACTAATTTTAATATTTATTTATGTAAAGTTCAACTGGTGCTTTAAAAAAGGTTTAATAAAGCTACTAAAAACAATGACTTTTGGATAATCTGTGTTATTACTCTGAAAACAAATTGAGAGAAGCAGTTATTCACTCATGAGTAGCAATGGGGATGAGCATCCCTTTTTCCCAAATAGGCCCTCTTTAGGGACCTGAAAGTGGTGACTATGGCTGTCAACATTGGCTGCTCGTTTAAATCATCAAAGCAGATTATTATTTTTTTTTTTGACAGGCAGAGTAGACAGTGAGAGAGAGAGACAGAGAAAAAGGTCTTCCTTTTTCCGTTGGTTCACCCGCAATGGCCACTGTGGCTGGCACGCTGTGGCCAGCGTACCGCGCTGATCCGAAGCCAGGAACCAGGCACCTCTCCTGGTCTCCCTTACTGGTGCAGGGCCCAAGCACCTGGGCCATCCTCCACTGCACTCCAGGGCCACAGCAGAGAGCTGGACTGGAAGAAGAGCAACCGGGACAGAATCTGGCGCCCTGACCAGGACTAGAACCCGGTGTGCCGGCGCTGCAGGTGGAGTATTAGCCTATTGAGCCGTGGCGCTGGCCAAAGCAGATTAGTTTTAAAGATTTATTTTATTTATTTGAAAGACAGAGTTACAGAAAGGTCTCCCTCAGACACTTTGCAGGTGGTCATGCTAAGATTCTTCCACTCCTGTACCTAGGTAAGAGTTAATTTATATATATATATATATATATATATATAAAGCTTTTATTTAAAGAATATAAATTTCCAAAGTACAGTTTATGGATTACAATGGCTCCCCCCACCCCGCCATAACTTCCCTCCCACCCGCTACCCTCCCCTTTCCCGCTCCCTCTCCCCTTGCATTCACATCAAGATTCATTTTCAATTCTCTTTATACACAGAAGATCAGTTTAGTACATATTACGTAAAGATTTCAACAGTTTGCCCTCACATAGCAACACAAAGTGAAAATACTGTTGGAGTACTAGTTATAGTATTAATTCACAATGCACAGCACATTAAGGACAGAGATCTTACATGATTTTTTAAAAAAAATTGATTAATTATCTATGAAATTTCCAATTTAAGAGTTAATTTTAATGTTGCTTTCTTCAAAGGGAAATAAGAAGTTTTCCACTCTGCAGTACTATAACAATCTTTCTCAGATGTTAGACCTCCTTGGCTCAAGTCTCTGAAAACACCAACAGGGCTTACAAAACCTGGTCCTCTCAGGGTGAAGCAACACATGTATTATACAAGCAGGTTAACCTAAATAACAATTATTAGCCACAAATGTGACAACTACTGTAAATAATGCACTCCCTTTCATCCTGGTTTTTCAAAGAGATCTTCAGGGAAGAAAAATTGCATTGATGATTTTGCATAACTTGGCAACTAGCAATCTGTGGCCTCAAATTCCAAACAACAGTCTTTGGGGTCCTTGTTAACTTTGTTCTAAACTTTACACAGCTAATTAGAAGTGTTCAAAGGCTCTCATTCTGAACCACTTAGTTGATGAGAAATGCATGCTTAATGGGCACCCTCCAAGACAATTTAATGAATCTAGAAGCAAAGCAAAACAAATTGATTATTATGCAATGACTTGCAAGAGCTCCTTGTGACCAACTTGCAAATAGCAGAGCACAGAGGTAACCAGAACATAGAAGTTAGGGGCTTAGACTATTAATGAGGACACCAATCATGCTAAACATCAAGCAACATTTTTAAAATTAAATCTTTGTGAACTAAAAGAAAATATTGTAAGTTAATATAATTCAAATAATACTTCAAAATATCTACACCCAAGAACTATTTAAACAGCTTGAGAAAGGCTAGGAAGCACAAGTTAGGAGCTGCTGGGTTTCCCCGGCTGAGAAGACTTGAAAGGTATCCCCTCCCCCTAAAAAATTCATGGCCTCAACTTTCAAAATGACTATGCAAATCACAGGTATTTGAGCTGAGTTCCATCTATACAGATGTAGCAGGGTTTTTTTTAATTATTATTTAATTTATCAGGGTTTGAATTAGGAATAGGGTAGGGGGGAAATAACAAATTAGATGCCATTTTGATAGTTTCATAAGGAAGATAATTCATCCTGTCAGTTTGCTAATCTTATTACTGGGCTGGAGCAAGTATTTGGCATAGCAGTTAAGATGTGCCTGGGACACCTGCATCAGGTAGTGGAGTGCGTGGTTCTGCTCCTGACTCCAGATCCGTGCTAATGTGCACCCAAGGAGGCAGCAGGTAATGGCTCAAATATCTGGGAACCTGCAACCCTCATGGGAGACTCACATGGAATTCCTGTCTTCTGGCTTCAGCCTGCCCCACTTCTAGTTGTGCAGGCATTTGGGGAGTGAAGATGAAGCTCGAAGATTTCTATTTCTCTACCCCCTTCAAATAAATAAAATAATCAATGAATGAAAAACAATTTTTTAAAATTCATTGTCAGGGCTGCCATTGTGACATAGCTTCAGCCTGTGTCACCAGCACCACATGTGAGCACTGGTTCAAATCCCAGCTGCTCAATTTCTGATCCACCTCCCTGATAATGTACCTGGTAAAGCAGCAAATAGATTGACACAAGTACTCGGGCCCCTGAACTCATGTGGGATACTCAGATGAAGCTTCTATTTTTGACCTAGCCCAGCCCTGGCTGTTGCATCCATTTGCAGAATGAACAAGAAGATGGAAAATTCTCTCTATGTGTGTATGTGTCTCTCTCCCTCAACTCTGCTTTAAAAAAATCAGTGAACTGAGATTCTTACTATATCCTCATTCACCCCTCATGAGGTCAAACGGGAACTGGATTTACCTACCTCTATAAGAGATAAACTTTGCCTAAAACAAAATCTATCTCTTCCCAACCTCTGATCCCTTTGTCCCTTTCAACATAGCCTGCCTATAGACATACACAGAGGACCACATTGCTTGAGATCAGGAAGATTTGTTAAAATAGAAAACCATGTCCCACACCCCTAGTAGACATGGGGAGAGACTAGTTGATTTTATTCCTACCAAGTTCCCAGGTGAAGCTGATATTTGGAGATCACACTGAGAGACTCACTGCCATAGAAGTTCATTCATTCCTGACAAACTTGGCAAATTGCTACCACGGTCTGATATGCCCTGTGTCTTTAGACTAGGTCCACTCCTTTCTATAAATCCAACATCAAAAAGAAAGGCATCTGACACTTCCACCCCATTCAAAGACTTTATCCATTGCAGTGCAGCTAGCACTCCATGTCTAGACATGTTCCTAACTTGCTGATGTTTCATTCTGGGCACTGAGACAACTCTCTAGAACTGAGATCTGGGCATCTCCCTTTCATTATACTATTTGTGGTACCTGTGAGCACTTGTGTCATTTGAGTCAACCAAGGCTCTGATGCCTTTTATGCTCACACAGGCCTTTAAGGTGTGTATGTATGTGTATGTGCATCTATTCCCATGCATATGTGTATGTATATATATATATATATATATATATATATGTACAGTTGGCCTGTGGTTTATGTGTTTACACATCTGCAGACTCAGCCAATCTCAAGCATAAGAATTTGAGTAACAAAATTAAAATGTTACACAAATAACAGATGGAATTTAGCAAAAACAATACAGCTCTATTCTTATTTTTCCTATGATTTATTTTCATCATTTTGTTAGGCTAAGAACTACAACCATTTTCTTTGGGTATACAGAACCTCCTACAGCTCCATGTGTCAAAGACTCATCATTTCTCTCATGTCACAGTGCAGTCTCCTGAGCTCTTTCTTCAATTAAATTTATTCCCTAAAGATCATTCTTGCCCTGAGTATCCTCCTGCCTCCACTTCTCTCGCCTTTACCCATCCTTTATGTTACTGTGAGAGTAATAGTTGAGATACAATAGTACTCTGCATGGGAGTTTAATTCTTGGAACAAGTTTTGGATAAAACTGAATTTCATTGGCACTTTACATACAGTCCTTCAGAATCTTGAAGTACCCTTCCTTTCTAGTTGCTGAGCTGTCAGGATCATGCTTTAAAAAATGCTTCATCAGTCTCACCAGGTCTTTGGTTTCTTCTCATATCTGTCTCCCTTTTCTCTCTGTACTAGGCTTTCTGATCTTTGGATGAACTGAATGCTGGTCTCTGCAAAGTTTGTATGTTGGAGCTTTAACCATTAATAGGACATTTAGATGGGACATTTAGAAGGCCATCATGGTTTGATGAGGTTATTAGGTGGGGGTGTCCTGATGAGAGTAATGCTCTACATAGAAGAGACAGAGAAAAAAAGAAATAAAAGAAAAAAAAGAAGAGATAGAGAAGAGTTTGCTTTCTCTCTCTGACTCTCCATTGTGTGAGAAACAAGGCAGCCGTCTGCAAGCCAAGAAGTGTCTTCACCAGGATCCAACCATGGTGATACCCTGATCTCAGATTCTAGACTTCAGAACTGAGAAAATCAATTTCTATCATTTAGGCTGCCCTTCCTGGAGTATTTTTCTGAAGCAGCCTGAGTAGACTAATATAACTTTTTAATGTTATCAATGTCAACTGGCATCCACACATGAGGTTCCCCATTGTTCACACAGGCAGTTTCACCTGCTTGAAACAGAGCCCCCTGATATCCCAGTTAACTGACCACTATTCACTTTTCAAATAGTGTCATTGCTCAGGACAGTAGTGCAGAAACCCAGATATGGGCTAGGGGTGGGGGAACTGGGAACAATATAGATGTATGGAAGTTATGCTATAGTTCCTTAACATTTCCTCTTTGCTATCACACATGCTTATACTTAAGTAAAACATGCTACAAAGCCAAATGCAACCTTTCCTTGGGGTATTGGAGTATGTCCACCCTTCTAGACCTTTACTCTTGATTCTGGAAAGTTTAGAGAGGGTTTTATCCAAAAGTGTTCAGTAGTGGAGTAGACTATAATGCATCTCCTTAGGGGAAATCCCTTTAGACTTAGAAATTATAGCTAAAAATAAGATGCATCACTATGAGTTATGAGGAGTATAAAGGTCTCAAATGCCAGGTTAAGGACTTTAAATCGGTAGGGAAAAATTTATTTTAACTGACTAAAGAAACATTTTTTCCTTAAAAGAATACAAGTATTCAAATCCATAGTCATTATATCCCAGAATACTAATACTACCTGTAAAAGTGATCATGAAACAAATATTATTGAACTTTCAAAAATGATAGATTAATGAGAACTGCCAGAGACTCATAAATGGATAATTGTGGTCTTCATTTTCATACTTGGGAAAAGGTCACTCGAGGCCCTGGAGGGACCGTTTAATATAACGGCTGATAGTCTCTGCCAGAATCCTGCCAGAAGACACAGTCACCACTAGACACCAGCATGGGATCATGAAACACAAGCTAAGCTGAACTAACTAATATGCCTATTAGAAAAGGTTAACAACAAAGGAAAATACCATCCATCTAACACAAATGACTTGCAGATTGACATTTCTCACTTGCTCTGGATAACCTCAGGTATGGGTTAGTAAATCTTTTTTTTCCAAACTCTAACACAACCTTTGGCAATTAATATTGGTATTATAAAAAGCTCAACAGCAATCATTTGCTCCCTATAAATATACTCCATATTAACTCACTGTCACTTAATAATTTACATAATGATTCTATAATTACTTATAATTTACTATAAACATCTACTTACAAAGTGAATTCATTGGCATGAACTCATGTTTCCTTGCATTTAACTCTTAAATGTACTGGGATTCTTCCATGTAAAATCACATTTATAAGTATAATATATTCCAACACGTTCTTTGCGGTGGTATGGAAAGAATTTATATTGAAAATATTGCAATATTAAGTTGTAAACATGTGCTTAGGAATAAAAGGGGTCATGAGAATTATTTATTGGTGACGCTTGTCTTCTGTTAAGGCTGTCTCCATACCCTGATTAATTTCATCTTCTCTTCGGGCTCAGCACTTACACTCACAACTTCTCCATCAACTTCTAATTCCAGATAGCTAAGTAAGCCCATAGAAAAATTTCTGAAATTGACTTCTTATGCCCAGTGAACTCAAATTTTTCCAGATTCTTTGAATATGATATCTGACTTCAAGGATCTTGCAGGATGGTTTGGGATTTATCAAATTACACTGATTTCATTTTTCTTCCACTTTTTTTTTTTTGACAGGCAGAGTTAGACAGTGAGAGAGAAAGAGACAGAGAGAAAGGTCTTTCTTTTCCGTTGGTTCACCCCCCAAATGGCCGCTACTGCCGGCATGCTGCGGCCTGCGTACTGTGCCAATCCAAAGCCAGGAGCTAAGTGCTTCTTCCTGGCCTCCCATGCGGGTGCAGGGCCCAAGCATTTGGGCCATCTTCCACTGCCTTCCCGGGCCACAACAGAGAGCTGGACTGGAAGAGGAGCAACCGGGACAGAATCTAGAGCCCCAAGCTGGACTAGAACCTGGGGTGCCGGTGCCGCAGGTAGAGGATTAGCCAAGTGAGTCATGGATAGGCCTTTTTTTTCACATTTAACACGTTTGACAGATGTATGCCAATTACAACAAAATGATCTTGGTTTTCACAAATTATGGTAAAAGTAAGCAATATGGCAAGACTGAATAAAAAGAAAAAGGATTTATGGGACCCCAAATCCCATTAAGCTGAGTGGTAAAAATGCCATCTGAAGTGTTAAAGTGACTATATAGATAGAGTTGAATGTTAAAGTGGTCATATAAATAAGATCAACTGTCTTATAATAATGAAAGATAATAATAAAAGATAGAAATAAAAAGGAGAGAATGTTCCAACATGGGAAGCAGTCCACATAGGAGACTCATAGACTATCAATAGCTTTAAATTACACTCTGACCTAAGAATCAGCCCTTAAAACATTCTGGTCTGGCTGAAAAGTGCATGAGAACATATCAGCTATGGAAAGCCAAGATACTATGGCAGAAAAAAATGCCCTACATGAAGGATCTCCGAGAATGAGACCCCAGTGAAAAGAAGAGTCCATCAAAGAAGGTTGTACTTTTCTCTGAAGGGAGGAGAGAACTTTCACTTTGCCTATTGACTTTCCTAAATACTGACAGAGACTGTGGACTCAAAATGCTTCCATAGCCTGGGCAACTCCTGGCAAGACCTCGAGTGATACTGATGTCATATATAACAGTGTTAATTGTTCAATTAACAGCAGGAGTCACTGTGCACTCACTCCCCATGCATTTACTCCCTAAATGAGTCATACTATGAGATTTAAATGTAAAACTTGTTCTCAGTTTTTTATATTGTGTGTGAATGTGTGTGTGTATGTGTGCAAATAGTTGAAATATTTTAGTATAGAGTTGGTCATCTGTGTATAAAGTTAATTGAAAATGAATTTTAATGGATAATGGGACTGGGAATGGGAGAGGGAGGAGGGAGTGGAGAGGAGTGGGGGTGGGAGGGCATGTATGGTGGGAGGAATCACTGTATTCCTAAAAATGTACTCATGAAATTTATACTCATTAAATAAAATATTTCTTAAAAAAAAGTAAGGGTACAGAATCATTCATACAGTGAGATGCATCAACATAATAAATCTTTGTTATCTGTCAAAACAAAGAAACTACTGTCTTTTAGTATTTTAATTTCCACTGACATCTAATTTTGTCTTTTTCATTGCTAATATTTCTATTCTTAATGCTTCTCTTCTTGTTTTTCCCCTTTTATCATTCTTGATCAACTTTTTTTGATACTGTGTTTAGACTATAAAAGCCCACTCTTCATCTTGCTAAAGCAGAGTAGACAGTTCACTCTAAAAAAAAAAAAAAAGAAAAGAAAAGGGATTATTTTTCCTAGATGGTGAGCAAAGGGGTTGATAGCATGACAAATGTGGAGGAAAGAATACAAACAGCATTTCTCCAGAAGGGTCTGGTATCTAAGCCTTGTCTCTAATAGGGCCAGGGAATATCAGTACTCTTGCCAAAGCATTTCAAACTCCAGGATAAGATTAGAAACTTGTGAGATTTGTGCATGATTCCTGAAATCCATTCACAGAAATATCACATAGTCAACAGTATTAAGGGACATAAAAAAGTCTGTGGAAAAGTGAAATTAAAAGACAAGTTTATTTTGTTGCAAAAAATTTTTGAAAATCTATGCATAATTTTAAATAATACATACTTTTATGAATTTGTTGCAGATCTCTTATATTATGGATTTCAAAATATTTTAGCACCATAAAAACTTGGATTGCCTATATAAACCTGAATGCAAGCAATATAGGCTGCTGCTGTGGTCATTCTTGATCTACTAATTGTTAAGAAGCCAAAGCTGAAAATACATAGGCAGAAATTACCAATTGTGATAAAAATAGTAAGGAAGAAACAGTAACAGCTGAGTAACAGTGAATCTGCATATTCATATATCTGTAAATTCGCTTGCTTATTATACCAGTTTATTGCTTACGAAATGAATAATCACTGTTAAAACCTACTATGTACCAAATGTTTTATAAACAATATTGTACATATTACTATTCTTTTAAAGACAAGGAAACAAATACTCGAAGTGGTTACCTTTTACCCAAGATTTCACAGCCATGAAGTAGAGAAGCTAGAATTTAATACTTTCATTCAAGATTCTGGCTTCTCATTTTGATGCCTATCCTCTTCTACTTAAAATGTTTTTCAAGGTCCTTCTGTTACAAAAATCACTAAGGTGCTCTGCCCTTAAAGAACAACTATCTCAAGGATATTGCTCTGTCTCTGTAGGGCCATGCTTAACTGAAAGTACCTTCATCATAACCCCAAATGATGTTCATCTATGATCATTATTCTGTGGAAAGTAATGCAGCCACTCTCAACATAGCAGTTCTCTTTGTTCTAGGCTATTTTTTCCAACTCATTAGTTTCTATGGAATAGTCTTATGCCTGTTGATTTATAAATTCACCTTTCCTGCATTGTAGTCATTTGATGAGATTTAAGGTAGTTAAATAACAAGTTCCTACTCTAATCTATTCAACATCACTCCCAGAAGCCAAAATGTTGGGTCAATCTTACAATTATTAGTGATTTCTTCTAGTGGAACACTTTTCACATTGTACTTTAACTACATCTTTGCTTAGTTGTCTCCCCACAAGAGACTTAACTTCTTTAGTGCAGACTTGGGAAAAGAATAATAAAAGAGTGAAGTCATTTGTACATAGATAGGAATGGATAGGTAGAATGGATGAGAGAGTTCATTCAGGCATTCAAACTTGAATGAGTGAGTAAACTCAGTGTGCTACTCAAAGGATCTAACAACAGAAAACAATAAGGAATGCTGATGATTTGAACACTGCTTTCTTGGAACCCACATTTTAGTGGAATGAAGAGTTAAAGAAATAATGTATTGAAAATGAATCTTGATGTGAACAGAAGGGGAGAGGGAGCGGGAGAGGGGAGGGTAGCGGGAGGGAGGGAAGTTATGTGGGAGGGAGCCATTGTAATCCATAAGCTGTACTTCGGAAATTTATATTTTTTAAATAAAAGCTTTATAAAAAAAAGAAATAATGTATTTCCATATAGCAATAATGCCTTATGTTATTGGGACACTATGTTCAATGAACTTTCTGATTGTTTCGTTTCTAAATTAATTTGGTGGATCAAAATCACTCTCAGATTAAATCCATTATTAAAAACACTTCACAAATAAGAAAAATTAGGAGCAGAGAGATTATGTTAACTGAAGGGTTTGAAAATGATTGAATTGGTATATCTTTGTGGCAGAGGACTTTTCTCCTGAAAGGTGTTGCAAAGCCATTTGAGGCTGGTCTGAAGGGGAGAGGGCAACGTATGCTGACTTATACTATTCAAGGTTACTTTGATTCTATAGACTAATAGCAAGAAGTGCAATAGCAAAGGAAGAGATCATTGCAGAGTTTAAACTGGAGATCAAATGATTTGGGTAAAGGTATTAGGAATAGGTATGGTGAAAAGTGACTGAATTTCAGACAAATCTGAGATGAAGCACGGAGATTTGCTAATGGATAAGCAGTGGTGTGTGTAAGAGGAAGATCAAAATCAAGGCTGACTCGTAAGTCTTAGGCATAAGCAACTCTGGAAGATGGTGGCACTGTTCTCAGACATGGGGAATTCAGATAAAAAATAGTTCTGTTGAAAACTAATAAATGTCAAAATGAGCATGTTTAATAGAACTATAATTGAGGATCAGTGAGAATATAGACAATAAATATAAATTTGGATGGTATTATTATGTGAGTGATATTTACAACTCTGGGATTAAACAATTAATATGAAAGATGAGGAAGACAGAGAAGTCAGCTGTGGACTGAGGACTGAGTACTGGATCCAGATATAGGAGAGAGAGAACAGAGAAGAAATGGATCAAATCAAGTTTCAGAAGCAGGAGGAATTTCAATAAAGAACACAATCACCAAAAAGAAATAAGAGAACAAATATTTTAGAAATAGATATGTTGGGCTGGATGTTGTTGCTCATCGTCTACTGAAAACTACTAAAAGTGAGAGATGCAATGTAAAATCATAAGCTAGTATTGTAAATATATGTGTGTCAAATCAATAAAATCATAGATGAAAAGGGAGATATTACAAATGGTACCACAGAAATACAAAGGATCATACATTATTTTATGAGCAACTATACGCCAACAAATTGAAAAACTTAGAAGAAATGGATAGATTTCTGGAAACATAGAACTTATCAAAATTGAATCACCAAGACATAGGAAAACTGAAAAGACCAATAACCAAGGATGAGATCGATTCAGTAATAACGAGTCTCCTACAAGGAGAAGCTTAGGAAGAGAAGGCTTCCCTGCAAACTTTTAAGGGGGGACTAATACCAACTCCTCTCAAACTATTCCAAACAATTGAAAAGGAGGAAATGCTTCCAAACTTATTATCTGAGGCTAGTATTACCTTACTTTCAAAACCAGACAAGGATACAACAGTAAAATAGAGCAGAACTATATACCAATATACTTCATGCACACAAATGAAGAAATCCTCAACAAAATAATAACATATTTGTTACAAATCACAGCAAAAAGATCATCTATCCTGACCAGGTGGGATTTGTCTCAGAGATGCAGGGATGATTCAATATATGCAAATCAATAAATATGATCCATCGCACCAACAGAAAAGAAGATAAAAGTCCTATGATTGTCTCAATAGATGCAGAGAAAACATTTGATAAAATACAACATCTTTTCATGATATATACCTTAAACAAATTAGGTATAGAAGTAATGGACCTGAATAAAATAAAGCCTCTGTATGACAAGCCCACAGCCAACATCACATTTAATAAAGAAAAGCTGGAAGCATTGGCACTAAGATCTGGAATAGACAAGGTTGTCTACTGCAGTCACTCTTATTAAAAATAGTTCTACAAGTTTTAGTCAAGACCATTAAGTAAAAGAAAGCAATAAATGATATACAAATTAGAAAAAAAGAAGTCAAATTATCCATGTTGGCAGATGCCATGATATCATATGTAAGTGAACAAAAAGACTTCATCAACAAGCTGTTAGAACTGATAAGAGAATTCAGCAAAGTTGCAAGATACAAAATCAGTAACATTTGTATGCATTCACAATAGTCTGACTTAAAAACTCTTGTAAGAATAATCCCAGCCGGTGCCGTGGCTCAATAGAAAAATCCTCCGCCTAGCAGCACCAGCACACCGGGTTCTAGTCCTGGTCGGGGCACAGGATTCTGTCCCGATTGCTCCTCTTCCAGGCCAGCTCTCTGCTATGGCCCAGGAGTGCAGTGGAGGATGGCCCAAGTGCTTGGGCCCTGCACACCATGGGAGACCAGGATAATCACCTGGCTCCTGCCTTCAGATCAGTGTGGTGCGCCAGCCGCAGCATGCCGGCCACGGTGGCCATTGGAGGGTAAACCAACGGCAAAGGAAGACCTTTCTCTCCATCTCTCTCTCTCTCACTGTCCACTCTGCCTGTAAAAAAAAAAAGAGAGAGAGAGAGAGAGAGAGAGAGAGAGAAGAATAATCCCATTCAGCTGGCTCCACAGCTCACTAGGCTAATCCTCCTCCTGTGGTGCCGGCACCCTGGGTTCTAGTCCCAGTTGGGGCACTGGTTCTGTCCTGGTTGCTCCTCTTCCAGGCCAGCTCTCTGCTGTGGCCTGGGAGTGCAGTGGAGGATGGCTCAAGTGCTTGGGCCCTGCACCTGCCTAGGAGACCAGGAGGAAGCACCTGGCTCCTGGCTTCGGATCAGTGCAGCAATCTTTTTTAGAAGCATTAGTAGGAAGCTGGATTGGAAGCAGAGCAGCTGGGATTCAAATCAGCACTCTCATGTGGCATGCTACCATTGCAAGTGATGTGTTAACTCTGTGCCACAATGATGGCCCCACCAAAGATGTAAATTCTTGATAAAGATGTGACTTAGCATGCATTCTTATTATATACCTCCTGAGTGTGAAACAAGATACTCCATCCATAAGGGACAGAGTGAGAAGAAAGATGATTTGACTTTCTAGGCAGTTTTTACCCTCATCCCGTTTCCATCTATAAAACTTCTCAAGTTCCACAAACAGCATTGTATTTGTGTCAGCAGCAGATCTGTATGTTACACGTAATAAGCTGATCTTGGTTCTCCACTGATTCCAGCTTTCTAATTATTTTAAGGTTATTAAATATTAAACAGCCCTATCTGAGGGAGAACTCCTTTAACTTTTAAAGCAGAAACACTCCGAGCATTTTCTTAACCTTTAAAGCATGTCAAGGGCATAAATCAAAATATACTAAACTGCCTCGAGGAGAAAAGAACACTTCTTTAACACAAATGCCTTGGCAATTCCATAGGTAAGAGGTCATTTTCTTCAGAAATGTTCAGAATGGGTATATTTCTTCTAAAGTGCTATACAAAAATAAGAAGAAGAAGGGAAAAAAAAAACACTACATTTCCTGCTGTGTGCCTGACAATTCAAGGTCTGAGAAAAACAAAATAAAAACAGAATCAGGAAAAGGTTATTTGAGAGATTCTCAACAAAGTTTCCTGAACTCTTAAGAAAATAAAAGTCACCACACATTCTCAGCAGCATTTAGAACATTAAACATTGTCTTGTACTTAGAAATTAGTTAGATTTTCTTTTTCATTGTCTCAGGTTTTTGGCAGTTTTGACAGCAGACTCTCTGATGTGCATGAAGGTAATCTGTTTTAATAGACACACACTGGACACGCCTCTTGTTTAGACTAAATCCTATTCTTAAAGTGGTTTCTTTTGAATCAGAGTTCACAGGTGAAAACAAGAGATAAGTATTGATGATGGTGCTTAAAGAAATTTGTGGAAAAGTATAATTATAAGATTATTTTATTTACATGCAAAGAATCTGAACTGACTTCTTCCCACATATAAGGACTGGGGTTCCTTGAGTATCAGTGACTGGGTTTTCCTGTCACAATTTGCACCACAGTTTTCTTTTCTTTTTTTTTTTTTTTTTTTTTTAGTGGGAGGTTGTGGTGGAATGAGAAGGCCATGCCAAGGTGGCCACTGGCAAGCGAGCGTCAGTTACTCAGGAATGGCTATATAAGAAGTTGTACCAACTGTAATAAACGAGTCTGCGGGCTGCTCGCCTCGAGCCGCCTTTCACCCGACTCCCGGGGTCTGTGTGTTGACTCCGCACCTCTTGCCCCCACCACGCTGCTCCTCTCAGAAACGAATCCACTGCAACATTGTTGAGAAACTAAACCGCAACATCTGGCCCAACGCAGGGCCCAGGAAAGAAACCCAACTGCAACAGGAGGTAAAATAGCAAGGTTTATTAGGGAAGGGACATCCGTAAGGATGGATGGGCACCTCTCCAGACAGAGCCTGAGAGACTGGGGGGTGGGTGAGGTTACATGGTTGAGTAGAGATTACACCTGACCAGGTCAGGTGGGCAGCCCAGCAGAGAGGCAGAGGGCTGAGCGCACAGTCCGGTTGAGGCTGGGGGTTTTTAAGGAGAAGGGTTTTGCTTCCCCACCTGTTCCTCTTGGAAAAAACGGCTGTTAAGAAACTTCTCCCTGAGTTTTGCAAATGTTAAGAAGTTTCCTTCAGTGGAAGGTCTGAAACAAAGGACTTTATGGATGAAAATGTTTGAGATGCAGATACTGGGCTGCACCTGGGAGATTGTGGAAGATTGTCAGGCAGAAGGGATGGGGACCTCCACCTGGCAGGTTATCAGGTAGAATGGGGCAGGGCAGGGCAGGATGTGAATACTGGGCTGCCCCTGAAGCACCATCGGGATGACCTTGAGATGCAGCATATGCTGGACATAGATATCTTCTCTTTAGGCCTTTATGTCACACACACATAAGCTCATGACTGACTTCCTACCTAACTTTCCCCCCTCAAGAGGTAATACCCAAAATTCTTCTTTGGGATTATGGATGGAGTTCCGTTTTCTGTAACTTCTTCAAAGCTGGCATGTGGGCATCGAGGGGGATTTGGGTATTTCCTCTTGCTATCTGTCTTATGGTGTGCAACAGTGGCCTTGGAAAGACTGCGCTGCTCTGGTCCAGAGGGCTGCTCAGGTCATTCAATGGAATGGGCTGGAAGCCTTGTCTGATGACCATTTGGAGTTCGACAGCTTTTAGTCTGTTAGAGACAAAATGAACAAGGGCATTAAAAGCACAAGGTGCAAAGAGAAGCATCAAAATTACAGAAGTTATTGGGCCAAGGAGAGGAAATAGCCAGGATTTCCATGATTAGATGTCAGGCTAGAGATCCCAGCCTTGCTTGGCCTGGTCCTGGAGCTGTTTGGCTTTGTCCAGGAAAAGTACGAATTTGGATTTGTACCTGTCTAGTCTGATTGACCCAGAGACAACATTCTTCCTGGAACATGGCACAGATATCCCCTGGAGCAGCAATTAGCATGTCCAATATTTCTTTCTTTTATAATCTTTTGTGACTTCCGAACACCCTCTTCAACTTACTCAAACATTCCATCATTTCCATTCCAGTCTAGAGTAAACTAGCCATCAGGATTCTTACAAACCATGTCCTTTCCTTATTTAAAAAGCTATTTCCTTCTTAACCTACTTTACCAAGAACACTCTTTACTTCTTAACCTCTTACCAAGCACACATTTCTATCCTTGTGATGTTTTTTATAGAGCCTGGTTGGCCCTTTCTACCTTGCTGGAAGACTGAGGTCTCCATGCAGAGAAGATGCCTTACAAATTCCTTAGGCACGGCCGGCGCCGTGGCTCAACAGGCTAATCCTCTGCCTTGCGGCGCCGGCACACCGGGTTCTAGTCCCGGTTGGGGCGCCGGATTCTGTCCCGGTTGCCCCTCATCCAGGCCAGCCCTCTGCTGTGGCCTGGGAGTGCAGTGGACGATGGCCCAGGTTCTTGGGCCCTGCACACCATGGGAGACCAGGATAAGCACTTGACACCTGGCTCCTGCCATCAGATGAGCGTGGTGTGCTGGCCACAACGCGCCGGCCGCGGCGGCCATTGGAGGGTGAACCAATGGCAAAGGAAGACATTTCTCTCTGTCTGTCTCTCTCACTGTCCACTCTGCCTGTCAAAAATAAAAAAAAAAAATTAAAAAAAAATTCCTTAGGCAGTGAGGCCATCCTTGTCTAAGGTTTTAGAAAAGTAGCCCACAGGTTGCTTAACAGGTCCCAGATCCTGAGTTAACCCTCCTAGGGTGACTCCCTGCCTCCCAGTGAAGTACAGCTGGGAGGGTCTCTCTGGGTTTGGCAGTCCTAGGACAAAGGCTTTAGTCATAGCATCCTGAGCAAAGGCTGTGGTTTGCTCTTTCCCCCAAAGGAGGGGGCTCTGCTTTGGCTGCCTGTCAAGAGCCTGGTTTAGGAACTGTGCTATTTCCCTGTATCTAGGAACCTGATAGAGAAAACTGGGACTGCCTGAAGTTTGCAGAAGTAGGAATTTGCTGCATGGCCCATATCCTCTCTGGGGCAGGTTTTCTTTCCCCAGGGGTGAGGATAAGGGTTAAATAATTAATACTCTGATAGACTAGCTATGCTTTGTTTTTATCTGGATATCTAGTAGCTAGTTTTGCTAGGAAGTTAAGCCAATGTACAAGACTAGAGTCTCAGGATGGGAAAGGAGACAGACTAACAAATCATTCACATTTAACCATCTACATTATGGATTATTATGCACCCCCCTCAAGAGATAGGCCCTTTAAGTCCTCAGTGAGGACCTGTCCAAATAGGTGCAGGACTATCTGAGTTAGCTGTTACTGAAAGCCCTGTTTTTAGGAACTGGCAGGGAGGGCTTTCTAAGCTTAGTACTACTGGATAGACTTTTAAGGCCTGGCTGGGTGTGTGAGGCCCAGACCTATCAATGGGGTGCTGGAAGAGAATTGCAAGAGATGCAGATCTCCTTTAAGGGAGGCACCCTGTTGACTTGCATTACATGGCTGGACTAGGAGGAGAGCTGAATAGGAGGCTGATAGAAATAGGCAACTTGGGTTTCACTGACCCTAGGCCATCCCCTCAATAGCAGTGGCTGGGGCTGGAAGCTGGGCAGAGGCTGGGCAGGGCCAAAGGCTTTTTAGCTCGGGGCCACAAGGTCTGCGGTTCTGAACCAGTAGTCCTTCAACACACAGGGAAGTTCCGTGTCCAGTGGCCTTGCTCTTGGCAGAGCTGACAGAAGGCAGTTGCTGTCACGACAGCTGCATGCCCAATGCCCTGGCTCCTTATATCAGCAACAGGTGCCGTTTGGGGTGCACTGGCCTTGCTGGATCTCATTGACGGCAGATCACCGTGTAAAACAGCCATTGATTGGCCTGTTGCCTATCCTCTGCTGCTAGCTTGCTCCTCGTTCTCCTGGTCTCTAATAAAGTAGACCAAGGAGGCAGCCTCTATGATGTCAGTCAAGGGGCTGCTCAACCCAACCCTGATTTTTGGAGATTTTTTTTTTTTTGACAGGCAGAGTGGACAGTGAGAGAGAGAGACAGAGAGAAAGGTCTTCCTTTGCAGTTGGTTCACCCTCCAATGGCTGCCGCGGACAGCGCACTGCGGCCAGCGCACCACGCTCATCCGATGGCAGGAGCCAGGTGCTAGGTGCTTCTCCTGGTCTCCCATGGTGTGCAGGGCCCAAGCACTTGGGCCATCCTCCACTGCACTCCTGGGCCACAGCAGAGGGCTGGCCAGGAAGAGGGGCAACCGGGACAGAATCCGGCGCCCCGACCGGGACTAGAACCCGGTGTGCCGGCGCCGCAAGGCGGAGGATTAGCCTGTTGAGCCACGGCGCCGGGATTTTTGGAGATTTTTTTAATATCAGGGTGAGCTAGAAAAACTATGGTCATGGGTAAATTCTGACACTTAGTATTTTCCTGCGAGCTAAGACCGTGCCCATGAGGAGAACTATGACCTTTTAGGTAAGATCAACTGTGGAGACCTGCTTGCATACTTTGAGGTCATCAGTGCAATTTCCTATCTATCCTTCAGTTTGGTTTAAAAGGGGAGTTCTGCCCATTTACCGTGTACACCGAAAAATCGATCTAGCTCTCACATTATTTTATAGTTTAACCTCTTATTCTGGCTATGCTGTTTGGTCCTCTATACTGTGGCCAGGCATTATTACAGAAAAGGTCAGTCATCCCTTACATAAGGTCTGGGGATCAAACCGTACATCATAGTGGAGAGTCCTGTAGAACAGTAGTAACTTCCCTTCTCCAATGTCTTCTCAAAATCCCTTCATGGTTGCCATGTTACTGGAGAAATTGGCAGGGTTCTTGTCTTTGTGCAAGAAAGAATTCAGGCGTGAGACAGAGAGTAGTGGGAGGTAAAATAGCAAGGTTTATTAGGGAAGGGACATCGGTAAGGATGGATGGGCACCTCTCCAGACAGAGCCTGAGAGACTGGGGGGGGGCGGGTGTGTGAGGTTACATGATTGAGTAGAGATTACACCTGACCAGGTCAGGTGGGCGGCCCAGCAGAGAGGCAGAGGGCTGAGCGCCCCAAGATAAACTTCTGTTTAGAAATGAAATGCACTTTTCGTTCTTTTCTTACGTTTTTCTCTTTTTTTTCTCATTCAGAAAATTTTCGCAAAAACTGTTTGCTTGAGAATACAGGGGCTCTTGAATGGATTTGATAGAATTTTATTTTAGAACATAAAGAACCAAACAAAAGGAAAATGACCTCTGGGGAGGAAAACATTCAAACTTAAAGAATGAGTTAGGAATAGTGCAAGATAAAATGGATGTATCTGACAACATTTTTTCGCAATAAAATGTTTTTAAGAACCAAATGGTGATTGCTGCACAGCAGGGGTTTATTATAAAGTCACATTCTCATCCCACACTGCCTTTGGATTCAGTCATGGAGCAGAGCCCTTCTGTGTTAGTAAAAGGCTGTGGAAGTTGAATGTATTTAAATTGTAGCTTACTCTGAAGACATAAATTGGGCCATCAGACTCGTTAGTTCATAGAGAAAAGAGTGACTGAGGTAGTTATACAAAACAAGAAAATCCAAATTTGAAATTTAAGTAATTAAATGATATCGCCGAGTCTGAAGGTAAAATATAATACTGCTGTCAGTCCTGCTTTCAGCTGTTGCCATGCTGTTTGATAACTCAAGACTGAGCCAAGGAATGACTTTGTTGTTGTTGTTGTAGATTTGGATCTTTATCCAAGGATTTCTAGCTAATTTATTCAGAATCTTATTGGAATCCTGTCCTCAGATGACAAAAGAAAGAAGCTGTTTCTATGTAGTGTTCTCCTTCAAGGGTTATCTTATTTCATATTGTCTTTAGTGGAAATCTGCAAATTTTAAGATTAAATTTACACCTAAGTAAGCCTGAAACCCAAGAGAGTGAAAAGGGCTATCAAAAGTTAAATTAGTTAGATGATTGCTTCCATTTTCTATTTCGCTTGACTGTGAGAATTTGTCCTAAGTGCAGTTTGATGGACTGTGCAAATATCTTAATATTCTAATACTCTTGTGTGTCCTAGCAACAGTTCTTTAAAAATTCTGACCAACCTTGAGGCATTCAAACGTGCATTTTTCCCAACAAAGAAACTAAGATACCATGGAAAAGACACTGTAATTTGGAATCAAAGACCTTGGTTCTGGTTTTGGCTATGCTATCATTAGTTCTGTGGTAGTATTAATCTGTTTCCACTAGATTATGCTACAGTAACACATAGCCCCTAAATATCCATGGTTTTCAACAATAAAGGTTTATTTCACTAAGTATAATGGTTTCCAGTTGTGTCCAGATATCATGTTTTCCTTGATCCAAGGTAACTAATAGAGTACCTAAAATGTAATGTATTAGAGTAAAATGGACATTTTGAAATACAATGATTATTTACAGCCCTGTCTGTTCCATTGAGGATCAGTGTTTTCTTCACACCTTTTGTTGAACTCTTTTACTTACTGTAGAGTTAACTTTATGATCATTGAGTAAACTGAAAATCTTTTTAAAAAATTAAGAGTGGGAATGGGAGAGGGAGGAGGAAGAAAGGTTAGAGTGGGAGTGGGAGGAAGGGTAGGGTGGGAAGTATCACTATGTTCCTACATATATATACATATATATGTATATGAAAGTTGCATAACAAATAAAATTTTAAAAAAATAAAAAGGTTTATTTTTTGCTCATGTTGCATGCCAGATGAGCTTGGTTCTACGCCTTCTTCATTCCGTTGTAGCTCTTGGTTCTACTCTCTGTGAGTGTCTTAATTTTCCATTATCCTTCTTGATTCCTTATGAAGAGAACACTGGGGTATTCTTCATTTTAATATGTAAATTTATTTATTCATTTGCTTATTTAGGCAAGAGAGACAGACAGACAGGAAAAAAGCTCCCAACTGCTGGTTCATTTCCCAAATTCCCACAAAGGCTAATGCAGGTCTGAGCAATATAGAAGCTGGGAACTCAATCTGGATCCTCCACAGAGAGAGACTGTAGCTTAATCACTTGAGCCATCATCTGCTGCCTCCTAGGGTGTACATTAATTTTTTTAATTTTTGGTTTTACAAAACATTTATTTATTTATTTTTATTTTCCTCTACTTGAAAGGTAAAGCAACAAACAGAATGAGAGAGAGAGAGAGAGAGAGAGAGAGAGAGAGATTGATTCTAACCATTGGTTCACTTCTAATATACCCACAGAGGGGCACAGTGAGTTAACACCTTGGCCTGAAGTGCTGGCATTCCATATGGGCACCGGTTCAAGACCTGGCTGCTCCACTTCTGATCCAGCTCTCTGCTATGGCCAGGAAAATCAGTAGAAGATGGTCCAAGTCCTTGGGCCCCTGCACCCACATGGGAGACCTGGAGGAATCTCCTGGCTCCTGGCTCCTGACTCCTGGCTTTGGATTGGCACAGCTCCAGCCATTGCAGCCAGTTGCAGAGTAAACCAGCGGATAGAAGACCTCTCTCTCTCTCTCAGCCTCTCCTCTCCTTGTGTAACTCTGACTTTCAAATAAATAAATAAATCTTTTTTAAAAAATACCCACAGAAAACTGGGCTATTGAATGTATTTAAGTTATAGTTACCTCAGAGGACAAAAAGTGGTCCATCAGACTCATTTGTTCATAACGAAAAGAGTGGTTAAGGTATCATTTGTTAGCATATATGTTGCTTTCTATTGACTACATTTACCTGGGAGTAGAACCATTGGGTCATACAGTAGCTATTTGTTTACCTTTAGTACACTTTGTCACAATTTGCTAAAATTAGTGTATACTCTATAATTTGCAACAATTGCATTACACATCAGCAATACATAATAATGCTAGTACCCTAAATCATCACTTGGTATTATTAGGCTTTGGGAAGAAGGGTTAGCCATTTTACTGAATGGATACACTCAATTTTAGGCATCAGACCCCAGATGCTATTTTCTTGTAAATAGTAATATGATTGCAAGTATTTAATATTCACTGATTTTTCTTAGAACTCAATTGCTATATAAATACAGGGAAGACTACATTCTATCATATTTTAAACATTACTGGAGTTGCACACATTATCAGAAAATCATATCACTAATGGCAATATCACTTTGTCCTTTTTTAAAATTTTCTTTAAGCATTTCATGCATTTCATATATATAGATTTTAGAACATAGTGATTCTTCCCACCATACTCTCCATCCCACCTACACTCCTACTCTTTTTCCTCCTCCCTCTCCTATTCCCACTCTTAATTTTTATAAAGATCTATTTCAGTTTACTTTCTATTAACTCTACAGTGAGTAAAGAGTTCAATAAATAGTATAAAGAAAATAAAACATTGTTCCTCAACAGTAAAGACAAGAGCTGTAATTAACCATCAAATCTCAAAATGTCAATTTCACTCCTGGACATTACATTTTAGATACTCTATTAATGAAATTGTAATGAAACCAATGTACTCATATCAGTCTACCATGTAGCTGCCACATGCATTGCATTTCTAGTATGGAAATGACTTATAATGGGTATTCATTATGAGCATTGTGCATGTCTGAGAATTTACATATCAAAGCACATATTCTTATTTCATTGCTAATTATTTTCTTTTTGCTATTCTTTGTACTACATTTATGACATTATGACTCCTTTAATTGCATGTAAGGTTATTTATATATGCATATTATGTACATATAAACATATCAATACAAATATATATTTCAGAATTGTAGAGAGGATGTCTATGTATTTATTACAAATAATATGACTTTACAAAGTATTTTTCATAAAAATAATATATAGTGGCCAGCATTGTGGCACAGCAGATTAAGCCACTACTTACAACACTGGTATCCAATATCAGAGTGCCATTTGGTGTCTCAACTACTATGCTTCCAATCCAATTTCCTCCTAATGTGCTCAGGAAACCAGCAGAAGACAGTTCAAATACTTGGGCCCCTGCTGCACATCTGGGAGATCAGGATGGAGTTCCTAGATCATAGGCTTAGCCTGGCACAACCCAGGCTATTGCACTATTGTGAACATATGGGGAGTGAACCAGCAGATAAAAGATTTCTCTCTCTTTCTCTTTCTCTCTCTCTCTCTCCTCCTCCCTCCCTCCCTTCTCCCCTCTCTCCCTTCATCCATTCTCTTCTCCTTCCCTCCTTCCCTCTCCCTATGTTGTTCTGCCTTTCAAATAAATTAACTAATAAATCTTTTAAAAATGATATGTATTTTTGGGGAAGCATCAATTGCTAACATATAAGACTCAATATCTATACATCTTTGGGCCTCAGCTGTCCTCTGCCCTATTTCTCATTGTTCAGTCCAACCCATTCCAAAGAGTACATGACCCTATGTGAACTGGTGCTTTGGTAATGCTCCTAAGCTAAGAGAATAATTGTCACCCTACTCACTCACCAATCTGACTTTGAATACTTCTTTTAAACACTCAGTTATAATTGTCAAATGGTATCTACTTAGAAACAGTATTTTGTAAAAGGATGGACTTTCTACTCTTAAAAACAAAAAAAAGAAGACCTAAATGAAAGATCTCTGCGAGTGAGATCCCAGTGGAAAGAACGGGGCCATCAAAGAAGGAGGTACCTTTCTCTGAAGGGAGGAGAGAACTTCCACTTTGACTATGACCCTGTCGAAATAAGATCGAAGTCGGCGAACCCTAAAGGCTTCCATAGCCTCGGCAACTCATGACTAGAGCCTAGGGAGATTACTGACGCCATAAACAAGAGTGTCAAATTGTTAAATCAACTTCAGGAGTCACTGTGTACTTATGTCTCATGTGGGATCTGTCCTTAATGTGTTATCCAATGTGAAATAATGCTATTACTAGTACTGAAATAGTATTTTTACACTTTGTGTTTCTGTGTGGGTGCAAACTGATGAAATCTTTACATAGTATATATTGAATCGATCTTCTTTATATAAAGATAATTGCAAATGATTAAAAAATCTTGGTGTTAAATTGGAAATTGCATAGATAATTAATCAATTCTTTAAAAAAAATCACATAGGATCTCTGTCCTTAATGTGCTGTACATTGTGAATTAATACTATAACTAGTACTCCAACAGTATTTTCACTTTGTGTCTCTATGTGAGGGCAAACTGTTGAAATCTTTACGTAATATGTACTAAACTGATCTTCTGTGTATAAAGAGAATTGAAAATGAATCTTGATGTGAATGCACGGGGAGAGGGAGCGGGAAAGGGGAGGGTAGCGGGAGGGAGGGAAGTTGTGTGGGGGGAGCCATTGTAATCCATAAGCTGTACTTTGGAAATTTATATTCTTTAAATAAAAGCTTTATATATATATAAAAAAAGGAAAAAAAAGGATGGACTTTCTCTGTTATAATTACAGGATATGTCCCATGAGACAAGAGACAGAGAATAATTAAGGCTTTAATAACATCTATGTGACTCTCTGCTAGTAAAAACTTTGCTAACACTCAACTTGTTTCTCTCCCTCTGTCTCCTTCTCCCTCCCTTTCTCCTACCCTTCCCCCCCTCCTGCTCTTTCTTTCCTCCCTCAAGAGAAAAACATACTAAATACCTTTAACTTGCTTTAAATAGCCATAGCCATGGAAAGTCATCTTGGTAACACAAACAATATGTGCTGCAAGTATATCCATGAAAAATGACCAATGATCCAAAATCCTGGTGAAAATTTACTAACTTAGTTACCATAACTGAAGGATTCTCATGCAGGTATATGTGAGTGTATAACAAGAAACAGCAGAAAGATGGAAACCTAGCTTGAAGATTTTCAAAAGCACAGACAAACCAAGAGGAATGAGTCCAAGCAAAACTGATGTTACAGTCATGGATGTAGATTCTCTGTCTTAAGACAGAAAGCCTGAGATATTTATTATTGAATTAATTCCCAAATCTTGAATTTCACAGGAAAATGTATCTGACTTTAGAGAAAAAGAGTTGAATTACAAAATGAACATACAAAAAAAAAAACAATTAACAGAGAGATACTTTGCCAGTTATAAGAATCGCTGATAACAAGTCAGGAGACATGCTTATTGAACCTATATTGATACAAAGCTAGGGGAAAGAGCAAAAATGAAATTTAACTGCATGCTGACAAGCTGAAGTTCTGGACTGGTGATTCTCATCCCATTGTGCATGTTATCCTCAGCGAGGGAGCATTTAAAGACCAGCTATGCTTTGATCTCACCCTCTGAAATTCTAATTCAATTAGTCTGGGTCAAGGTCCAGGCATCAATAGTTTTGAAATGCTCCCCAGGAGATTCCACAGCATAGTCCAAGTTGAGGCCCCTGCCTCAGATCATGTCAAGGTTCACTGTAACAAAGGACCACAGACCATGATTATCAGAGTGATGGGCAAATGGCTGTGAGAAAAGCGACATAATACAGAATCTAACTGCAATGTCAGAATGAAAAAAGGAAATATTCAGAAAGAAACGTGGCTAAAATTGACAAGTGGAAGTAACAGATAAAATTATTTAGTGTTTTTCACATGCCAGGTGCAAAGCCAAGGTGCAAAACACGAACATAGTAAGCTCCCATTTGGTTTTAGGAAAAAGTAGATGGAGTGATAAATGGGTAAATACATGAGTATACAGAAGAACTTTGATGAAAGGTGATGGAAAAAATAAATGCTGGTTATTTCTGGAACAAGAAAGGATAGACACACTCATTGTTTTTGAAAATTTATAGACTTCTTTGAATTTTATATTGCCTTTACTATATTTGTGTATTGTTATCATGATGATTTTTTTAAAGGTTCATTTGTTTATTTGAAAGGCAGAATGCACAAAGAGAGGTAGACACACACTGATCTGTTCCATCAGCTGGTTCACTCCCCAGTTGGCAAAATCTGGGATTGATCCAGAATTCCATCCTGGTTTCCCACATGGTGACAGGGCCCAACTACTTGGACCATTTTCCGCTGCCTTCTCAGGGTTAGAAGCGAGATGGAAGCACAGCCATCCGAGACTGGAATGAGCACTCTGATATGGGATGCCAGCACTGCAAGCAGCAGCTTCACTTGATGTAGAGTAATTGTAAGCTGCCACAAACACACCGAACACCACAGTAAGGGAAAGGGTTTATTGGGAAAAACCCAACAGACCGGAGGGAAGGGGTGAAGAAGGAAAAGAAGAAGGAGAGCATAAGAGAGAGAGATCAAGATACAGAGAGAAAAGAGGAGAGATCGAGAGAGAGAGAGATCAGGAGATGGAGAGAAAGAAAGCCATGGGGTGCAGGGCCCAAGGACTTGGGCCATCCTCCACTGCAGTCCTGGGCCACAGCAGAGAGCTGGCCTGGAAGAAGGGCAACCAGGACAGAATCCGGCGCCCTGACCGGGACTAGAGCCCGGTGTGCCAGCGCCGCTAGGCGGAGGATTAGCCTGTTAAGCCACGGCGCCGGCCTCTGTTAGTCTTTCAAACAGATAAATGAATCTTAAAAAGCATAAATAAAAGTGTCTGAGGAAGAATCATTTTAATGATGTGACTAGAAGTGACAGTTTCTTGAAGAGATGATTAATATAGGGAGATCAATTTTATTCTTGAGAAAACAACATATCGATGAATACATGCTTATGCATTTTAACAAAATTGTTTGTTTAGCTTTTTTATAAGACAGATCATTACCAATCAAGTGGATTTAGTTTCCAGAATTTTATCAGAAGTTAGCATCTGACCCCAAGGAGAAAAAGCTAAAATAGAATCAAAGGGGGAAAAAAATCATATCGTGATTTACAACTCATATTTTCTGATCAGACTTACAAATCCAGCTAAAGTGTTTAATCAATACAGAACACTTAAAATGATGTCAGTTATAAAATGCTTTCACTTGAAAGTCTTGTTTTAGCTAATTTCCTGTTAAAATATAGCTAAAAAGTTGTTTTTCTTTAGCATTTGTTAATCAAGATTAAATCTAATGCTAAGACATCACATCAAATTTAACCTGCTGCTGTATCTCCTATTGAAGAGGCTGCATTAAAAAAAAGAATAAATATTCAGATATAGTTCCATAAGTATTTACTGGCTAACTTGCAGGACTTCAAATGGACAATTCAAGGACCTCTGTGTCTACATTCAAAGTCCATATTTCACTTGGAATTCTTCGAGGTAACTGATGGATGCTGGAAATAACTCAGTAATGATCGAATGTTAAGGCACTGAATTGCATCCAGTTTTATTTATGCTGATGTTTAGAAATTAGGCTTCGTTAATTCAGAAGTAGAAAGCTGGGAAGGTATTTGATGGTTCTAGGTTAATAACATCATGAAAGGTATAAATAGAATAAAATTAAATCACTAAACTTTGTTCTATCAGCTGTCACTGACAGCCCAAAGTCATCCCTTGAAATTGAAATATGTCAGTTAGGATAACTGAAGGAAACACAGTTCTGAGAAATCAATTGCAAGTTTAATAGGATGATGAGTCTAATAAGAACAATTATAAATGGTTTCAACAAGCATTTATGTTAATTTGTTGAATTTATTGATGGTCCATCTATAAGAAAATGTAGTAATTATGGGAATGCAGTAATATTTTTCATATCAATATCAGCAACAAGTATCAATCAGAATCAGTTGCATTGGGTGCTTGACATCCAATTTTATCTGACTCTAGGGCTCATGAGCACTCTTCTGCAAAAAAAAAAAATCTAGACTGTCTAAGAAAAAAGACAATGAAACAGACAAAATACTTCCTTGGGCCACTGTCAGTTACAATTATCTATTGCCCCTGTAATTCCACAAGAGCTAAAACAGCAAAACTTTGTTGGCATAAAATGAGAAACATCTATTTTACTCACCTCTATATGAGTCAGCTGGACACTTGGCCTTAGCTAAACTTGAATAACACAATCTAGTTTCAATCATATGTTTGTGATTGATTATTAGATCATCTGAGGACTGGCCAGTCTAGAATATTTTCAGACAGGATTTGTCTCTTGTGTACAGAATCATTCATCCCCCCAGTAAGCTATCCCAGGTTTGCTTTCCAGACCAAGACAGAATTAGAAAATACAGAATGGAAGAAGGCAAGGCCTCTGGAAACCTGGGTCAGAATTGCTATACTGATATTTCTGTGATATTTTATTGCCAAAACCAAGTACAAAAAATCAACCACATTAAAAGGGTGAGGAAATAGTTTCCACCTTTAGACTACAGGAGCTACAAAGGCATAGTGCAAACAGTATGCACAAAGAAGGGTGAAGAATGAAGCTATTTTTTGCAGTCAATTTACTACAATGATGCAGAGATGAAAAGAACAGTGGTTTAGAGCAGGATTGTGTTCTCATTTAATTATTTATATTTACCTCTGCATTTGTTGATTTAACAAATATTAATTTATTCATGTATGGTTCAAATCCTTTAAAAGTAATGAGAATCCCAGAGGTGAATAAAACAGGATAACATTTCTCAGGGCCGGTGCTGTGGCGTAGCAGGTAAAGCCGCTACCTGAAGTGCCAGCATTCCAAATGGGCACCGGTTTGTGTCCCAACTGCTCCTCTTCTGATCCGGCTCTCTGCTATGGCCTGGGAAGGCAGGGGAAGATGGCCCAAGTCATTGGGTCCCTGCACCCACGTGGGAGACCTGGAAGAAATGGAAGAAACTCCTTGCACATGGCTTCAGACTGGCACAGCTCCAGCCATTGTGGTCATCTGGGGAGTGAACCAGCAGATGGAATACCTCTCTCTCTCTCTGTCTCTCTCTCTCTCCCTTTCTCTCTCTTCACGTGTGTGTGTGTGTGTGTGTGCGTGTGTTTGTGTAATTTTGACTTTTGACTAAATAAA
Organism: Sylvilagus floridanus; assembly: GCA_949820135.1. Lineage (NCBI taxonomy): Eukaryota > Metazoa > Chordata > Mammalia > Lagomorpha > Leporidae > Sylvilagus > Sylvilagus floridanus. The sequence goes on from OX463236.1 coordinate 73,292,289, forward strand.
TCTTTTTTTTTTTTTTTGACAGGCAGAGTGGACAGTGAGAGAGAGACAGAGAGAAAGGTCTTCCTTTGCCGTTGGTTCACCCTCCAATGGCTGCCGCGGACGGCGTGCTGCGGCCGGCGCACCACGCTGATCCGATGGCAGGAGCCAGGTACTAGGTGCTTTTTCCTGGTCTCCCATGGGGTGCAGGGCCCAAGCACTTACGCCATCCTCCACTGCACTCCGGGCCACAGCAGAGGGCTGGCCTGGAAGAGGGGCAACCGGGACAGAATCCGGCACCCCGACCGGGACTAGAACCCGGTATGCCGGCACCACAAGGCGGAGGATTAGCCTGTTGAGCCACGGCGCCGGCCTAAATAAATCTTTAAAAAAATTCTTCCCCAGATGAGGCTAACATTTTAATGTGAAAGAAAGGCAGTATTCAAAATAAATAATTAAAATGATCGGTGTATGTATTTAATTTTTTCGTGGTGCTGTAACAGAATACCACAATCTAAAAGTGGTCTAAACAGCAGAGGTTTATTTTCTCACAGTTCTGGAAGTACAAGATCAAGTTGTCAACAGAGTTGGTTTCTCCTGGGTCCTCTCTTCTTGGCTTGCGAATGGCTGCCTCTCTGTTGTGTGCTCACAAGAACTTTTTTAGTTTCTCCCTTCTCTTCTAAGAAGACTACTGTAATCTTTATGACTTCATTCAACTTTTTTTAAAGACAGTTATTTATTTATTTATTGGAGAAGTAGAGTTATAGACAGTGAGAGGGAGAGAGAGAGAGAGAGAGAGAGAGAGAGGTCTTCCATCCACTGGTACACTCCCCAATTGGCAGCAATGGCTAGAGCTGCGGCGATCCGAAGCCAGGAGCCAGGTGATTCTTCCTGGTCTCCCATGAGGATGCACAGGCCCAAGTACTTGGACCATCTTCCACTGCTTTCCCAGGCAATAGCAGTGAGCTGGATCAGCAGTGGAGCAGATGGGACTAGAACCAGTGCCCACATGGGATGCCGGTGCCACAGGCAGAGGATTAACTTACTGTGCCATGGCACTGGCCCCTTCATTCAACTTTAATTACCTCTCTTTTTATTAATGCATTTATTTGTAAGGAAGAGTCACAGGGAGAAACACACACACACACACACACATACAGAGAGAGAGAGAGAGAGAGAGAGATTCCACCCCCTGGTTCACTCCCCGAATGGCTGCAATGGTTGAGGCCTGGCTATATCAAAGCCAGGAGTCTGGAACTCCATCTAGGTCTGTCGTGTAGATGGCAGGGGCCCAAGTACTTGGACCATCTTCTGTTGCTTTTCCAGGCACATTAGCAGGGAACTGAATTGGAAGTGAAGCAGCTGGGACTAGAACCAGTGCCCGTATGGGATACAGGTATCACAAGTGGTGGTTGAATCTGTTGTGACATAATGTGGGGCCCTAATCTTAATTATCACTGTAAAGGCCCTATTTCTAAATCATCATATTGGAAATAGAATCTCAACATGTGAATTTGGGTGAAGGGTACACATTATAGGCCACAACAGTTTGTTAGATAAAAATAGCCAAGTTAAAAAAAATCAGGAAATGAGACACAAATTGCTGAATGGGGTTAAAATTTTGAATAGAATAGCCAGGAGAATGCTCACTGAGAATATGAGATTTGAATAACAGATATTACTATGTGACTGTCAGGGAAGAACATACCAGACAGAGGGAATAAGAATTTAAAGTTCCCTAGGGGCCGGCTCCTGTGGCGCCAGCATTCAATATGGGCGCCGGGTTCTAGTTCCAGTTGCTCCTCTTCAAGTCCAGCTCTCTGCTGTGGCCCGGGAGAGCAGTGGAGGATGGCCCAAGTGCTTGGGCCCCTGAACCCGCATGGGAGACCAGGAGGAAGTACCTGGCTTCTGGCTTCGGGTTGGTGCAGCGCCTGCTGTAACGGCCATTTCAGGGGGTGAACCAATGGAAGTAAGATCTTTCTCTCTGTCTCTCTATTTCTCACTGTCTAACTCTGCCTGTCAAAAAAGAAAAAAAGATGACTGTGCCAAGGATGCCCCAAATCATCCTTAACTTCAGATTTACTGAAAAAACTCACAGGATGCAAATATATATGTGCAATTGGCTAGGATTAATTACAGCAAAATGAGTGAAAGAAAAAGACACATGAAGAAAAGTCTAGAGCACACTATACACAAGTGTCCAAGTGTCCTCTCCCCATGGAAACATAGACATCTCATTTTTCCTGCAAACCATGGAGAAGCTTATTAGAGACCCAGGTTCCAATATTTTGATTGGAAGGTGTCACATAGATGATCTTTCTAGCATGTACCAAAATTACAGTCTCCCAGACGAAAGCATGTATTCAGTATAAACCATGCTTTTTTCACAATTTAGACACAGCCAACTACTCTTACCAGTTAACTGTTGACCTGAGAACACTTTGAAGGAAAGTTCTGAGATGCCAGCCAAGAGCCAAACTTACAATCAGACCTTTCTAAAAATATCAGTTTAAGCTTGTTGTATTAAGTCTTGTCTGCAAAGTGCCCTTTGGTTATCTTACTGTAGATGTCAGTAGGAAGTCATCTATACAGAGCTGGAGTTCAGGGGCAAATACTAGGCTGAAGATACAAATTTAGGAATTAGACTTTGTTGCAAGGAGACCAGTGAACATCCCTTAGGGAGTCAAAGAATGGAGGCCCAGGAGCTAATCTGGGAGCACCCTGAAATTTAGAAGTCAGAGAGATCAGAAGGAACAAATGAGAAAGACAGACCAAAGGAAAAAGAAAGTTTTTAAAAACTGAGGAGTATGGGGCTGGCACCATGGCTCACTAGGCTAATCCTCTGCCTGCAGCGCCGGCACCCAGGGTTCTAGTCCCAGTCGGGGCGCTGGATTCTGTCCTGGTTGCTCCTCTTACAGTCTAGCTCTCTGCTGTGACCCGGGAGTGCAGTAGAGGATGGCCCAAGTGCTTGGACCCTGTACCTGCACGGGAGACCGGGAGGAAGCACCTGGCTCCTGGCTTTGGATCGGTGCAGCACGCCAGCTGTGGCAGCCATTTGGGGGGTGAACCAACGGAAGGAAGACCTTTTTCTCTGTCTCTCTCTCTCTCACTGTCTAACTCTGCCTGACCAAAAAAAAAATGAGGAGTAGGTAGAGATATAAAACCAAGAAAAGTAGTGTCTGAGCTATCCTGGAAGCAACATGATGAAGAAAGTCATTGATACACTACAACTTAAATTAGATGAATGAGAAACGATGGAATGATTGTGATGTTTATGGATAAATCGGGCTAAATATTCTGAAACATTTTGGAAATACTTAGCCTAATCCCCTGCATTTTTACTTCCCTCCAGTGCCTTTCACAAAGCTTGGAAAGCGATTGATGGTCAAAAAATGTTTGGTCTAGTGCCTGGCACTGTGAATGCAATTGTATTTATCATCATCATCAACAACAACATCACCATGATCCAGGGCTGATCTAGTTATAGTAAATCTCACCAAAAAAAGAAATGAATCACCACATGATTTAGACTTCCAAGATTTCCAGGAATCAGATAGGGCATTCTTTCTGCAGTTCAGATCTCTGTATAATATTCTGCCCTTAAATGCCCAAATACACTATACTTATTCTAATACACCATATCCTTTATTATTATTATTATTATTATTATTATTATTATTATTATTTGACAGGCAGAGTGGACAGTGAGAGAGAGAGACAGAGAGAAAGGTCTTCTTTTTCCATTGGTTCACCCCCCAATGGTCGCTGTGGCCAGCACGCTGCAGCCAGCACACCACACTGATCTGAAGCCAACAGCCAGGTGCTTCTCCTGGTCTCCCCATGGGGTGCAGGGCCCAAGCACTTGGGCCATCCTCCACTGCACTCTTGGGCCACAGCAGAGGGCTGGCCTGGAAGAGGGGCAACCGGGACAGAATATGGCGCCCCGACAGGGACTAGAACCTGGTATGCCAGTGCCACAGGCGGAGGATTAGCCTATTGAGACATGGTGCCGGCCCACCATATCCTTTTACAGAATGGAACTCCACTTTTTTGTCCCAATTCCTGAATATTTACAAAACAGTAAATGTATTTGCAATTAGATTGGTTAAGAATGTTCTTTGGACAATCTATAATAATATAAATTATTCCCTAAATGTTCTCTTTTTTCAAAGATTTATTTATCTTATTTATTTGAAAGACAGAGTTACAGAAAGGTAAAGACAGAGAGGTCTTCCATCCACTGGTTCACATCCCAGATAGCCACAACAGCTGGAGTTTCTCCAATCTGAAGCCAGGAGCCAGGAGCCAGGAGCTTCCTCTGGGTCTCCCACATGGGTACAGGGGCTCAAAGACTTGAAACATCTTCCACTGCTTTCCCAGGCCATAGCAGAGAGCTTGATCAGAATGGGGCAGCCAGGACTAGAACTGGTGCCAATATGGGATGCCAGCACTCCAGGCCAGGGCTTTAACCCACTGCACCACAATACCACCCACCCCCAAATGTTGCACCATAGTCATCTACTTAATCTTCATTCCACCTTGTACATAATATGTGCTCAGTTAATAGTAGATACCAACATGATACATGAAAATTTTAAGTAAAGAATTGGAACCACTTGTTGCAGTTGATTTCTCTATCTCTCTTTGTTCCTTTTTCTTGCTATCTTTAATAGAGGGAATGTTAGGATTTATTTAGCATTGAACTTGGAAAGACAACATAAGGAAAGATTGCTATAAACACTGAGATATCTTAAAACATTGAATTGAAACCATAGGTTGCAATTCATTAACAGCTTATAACATCTTTTTTGCAATTTATTAGTGGAGTAGTGTGGAATTGCTCAAAGTAGGCTAGGCTGGAAGACAAATTAAAAGATAGGATTACAAAATGCCACAATGTGTTCTATGTAGTAAAAATAAATACCGTTTCTTGAAATTTTATTTGTGTGTGTGCATGTGCATATGTATAATATGTAGTGACAAAAATGTATTTCAAATTTGGTTATGGTACAAAAAAATCAAGAAGCACCACTCTAGAGAAATTACAACAAATTATAATTTTGTAACTCAGAATGCAATTGTTTTTATAATCAGCCTAAGCTGAAATTACAAACATACAGTAAAGGAATTGCATCTTGAAGACCCCCTCTGTGATTTCCATACAGGTTCCAGAAGTTGCAGAATGCCCCACAGTCTGAGGTCCCATCCACTTGCTGTCACAGTGCTGGATCTTCACTCTTTTAGAAGTATTTGGGGACATCTTAGGCATGATTATTACATTATCTGGATGGAAACACAATTTGAGCTTTGGAAAGAGACATATGCCAAGTCAAATTCCCTAACAGGAGGCTTACTAGGCATAAATTTTGCAAATCAGATTGGTACAGTATCGAGTTAGTGATGTATTGTTTGCCATCAGGCAAAATACCTCCTAATAAGATAGGGGCTGGTTATGGTATCTGACGATGAACACAAAGTTCCAGAACAAAATTGAGTTGTTCCTCTATAGATTTGCTTACTGAGAGTGTTTGAGATTCAACTTGCACTCAAGTTTCAAAGTCTAATTTAAAATGAAGGGTGCTGTTATGTTCTGTGTGATTGGGACAGTATTTTACAAATTATAGACTACTTAAAATTGAATGATTTCATTTGGAATCCATATTTATGGCTTCTCTTTTATCTTTTTAATGGATGAATGTCAATTACTTATATTTATTGGTATAGTGTGATGTGTGGATATAGATATACATTGTGGAATTATTATATAAAATTAATTATAGTTATCACTTCACCTACTTAGCATTTTTTGTGTGGAGAACATTTAAAATCTGCTCCTTTAGCAATTTTGAAACAGACAGTACACTATTATTAACTAGTCACCATACCGTACAACAGATCACTTATTCTTTCCATCTAATTACACATTTACTCATCACAAGCACTTTTCCTTTCCCCATTCCTTCCCACAACCCTCGTCCTATATGTTCAACTGTCTTAGGTTCCATATATAACAGAGATCATTGCAGTATTTGTCTTTCTGTGCCTGGCATATTTCACTTAGCATAATGTCCTCTGGATTCACCCATGTTGTTGCAAATGAAAGACTTTCCTTCTTTTTCAAGGCTATATGTGTGTGTGTGTGTGTTTGTATATATATTACATTTTCTTTACCCATTTATTCATTGATTATATAACTAGATTCCGTTAAAATCAGAAAATACAGGGGTCAGCGCTGTGGTGTAGAAGGTTAAGCCTCCATTTGCTCCTGGGCGCTGGTTTGTGTTCTAGCTGCTCCTCTTCTGATCCAGCTCTCTTCCATGGCCTGGGAAAGCAGAGGACCATGATCCAAGTGCTTAAGCCCCTGCACCTATATAGGAGACCTGGAAGAAGCTCTTGGTTCCTGGCTTCAGATCTGCCTAGCTCTGATTATTGTGGTCACTTGGGGAGTAAACCAGCAGATGAGATACCTCTCTCTCTATCTCTCCTTCTCTGTCTGTAAGTCTGCCTCTCAAATAAATAAATAAATATTTTTCAACAATCAGAATATATGATAACAGTGCTGACATAATTTTAGGGCACCAAGTGGCTGCATCTCTACAGCAGCCACCTTCTTCATACTGGTGATACTTCTCTAGCTGCTGAATGTAAGAAGGTACATCTAATTTAATCACTTGCTTTATCTGTCTGGTCCCATGAACATTTTAATCTGCTATCCATAATCTACCAATATGTATCTAATTAGGGGAGACCATGCAAAAACAAAAAGACAGGTAATGCTGGAGGGCTAAAATCTAGAAGATAATTCAGTCAATTGTTTTTAGATTTATACTGTATCTTGTTCTGAGCACATCATTTTCTATTTATTATGGTTGTTTAACAAATAGTTGTTGATGACTGTTTTACAAAGGAAGACAGTGGGTAGAATACAGCAATGAAAATTAGAAAATAAAATGTTCTAGCACAGAGAAAAACCTGGCAAATATAATAACCTCCTACCCAAAAAATACTTTGCTCACCTGTGAAATTGTTCTTTGCATCACTTCTCTACAAATTCAAAAAAAAAAAACTCAGATGAGTATCTTTTTTATGTGCTATAGTTTAAAGGTACTCATGGAACCCAAGTTACAATGTTAGAAGGATATTGCTTCATCATTAGTGTTGCCCACATGCTCCACTGGTGCTTCTGAACTAGAATGCTGACTCATGTTTTGCAGCCTAGACACCGCTTCCTTGATTCTGACCATGTTCAAATTCCACGTCATATATATGACTTCTAATCCTAGCACATCAGCTGATCATTCTCTGCTGTTCTTTGGGCCTTTCCTACCACCTCTTTGTCTTAATCTTTCTGCTCTGATTCATCAAATAAATATGTGTATGATTTTTATGTTTGTAAGACAGTGCATTAATCACTATTTACATATTTTATCAAATCCATTTCCAGAAGTGACCTTCAAGTTTATGTAATACCCAATGACCAAAACTGAATACATGAGATCCCAAGAGAACATTTATTATATAAATTATTAAACAGATGAGTTATGAGTGAATGAGTGAGTAAATAACGAAATAGAATGGTGAGCAATACACGTCTGTGTCTGGAGTATTCGTGCTTTCTTTAAAATTTTAAATTACACCACGGCGTGCCAAGCCACATTTACAACCATGAAGTGCTCCAAGTCTCACAGTACCATGTTATGCTACTCTATTTCTGTGGCTTCCATGGTAACAAGAATCAATCTAGAACAAGAAGAGAAAAACAGCCAGACATAGATGAGAATCATGGATGATTCGGGATCCAAAGCCTGTATTAGGTATGAAATTTGTGACTTACTGACTTCACTTAACCACCGATTCCATAAGGATGGTTTATTGGCTACTTTAAGATTCGGTTTCCTCACATGATGAGTAACAAGAAGAGATTCATGCCAATCTCAGAATCCTTCCAGAAGTTACTTAAACTTGAATTAGATTTTATAGAATCAAGGATAGACTTTTTCCGACACTGAAAATATCAAAAGGAAATGATGAATTTTGTTTCACAAAGAAAGAGAATTGAAAAATTCACTACCATTTTCTGTTTGTGTTGTTATTATTCCCTATAGTGACTTTTCTTAAACGTCACTAATAATAATCAGAAAAGACCCTGATCAATCAGGCTCACTACTCCTCAAATTGAATTTGGTAGACTTAGAATTTTCAATAAAACAAGATAGATGCTTGTGCTTGGTGACTTATATCTGTGCCTTATTCAGAAGAAAGTAGCAAACTGTCCTTGAAATTGTCTTCAAATGAGACTCATTATTTCATAAGAGGAATAGATGAAGTGGGGATTCTTAAACATTAGCATGTTACTGAATCACCTGGGAAACTGCTCAGATATGTTTTGATGGGCCCAACACCCACATTTTATATTCACTATTTCTGGAGTTCGGCCTAACAACTGTATTTGTAACCAGTTCCCAGGTGAGGCAGATACCAATGGTGAAGGGACCACACTGCTCTACAATATGTTACTTTTCTTGGCAGCTATAATTTGTATCAGAAAAGACAAAGTAGAGGTCCCTCAGCAAAAATAAATCCTGTCCAATACAAATAAGAGATTTCTTAGAATTAAATTTGTTTTCCTGCAATAGAAAGGCCCAGCATTCCTATACTTGGAGCCTCCCAGCAACTGAAGACAAAATGACCTCCACTTTAAAGTTCTAAAAAGAAATTCCTAAAAAGAAATTAAAGGGCCCCTAAAGTTTTACCTGTCCAGGTTACTTCAAATTTTGGATGGATAAATGAATGCATGGGGATTGGAAAAAGTAGGTTGCACATGCTTTACACAGCGAATTTATTCCCTACCCCATACTTCCTTTTATTAACTTGAGCTTGATCATTTTTGTAGTTGTTGTTCTTAATGTACTTCAAAAGTTTGAGGCCCTATGTTCTTCCCATCCACAGATTTAAAATGATAAGAGAGTAAGAGAACTGTGTTTGGAAGAAACTTGCTTTTATCCATCCATCGCACACTTCAAATAAATAGGGAGTTTAAAAAGGTCCTCACTCCTTCTAGTATGTATTCTGACCGACAGAGAATAAAAAATTTACATGAGAGAAAATCAATTATTGATCTGCATTCTTTTTTCACAGACACTTTTGTGCAATTATACTATGCTAGAGTTTGCTTGAATTTCAACAGCATCCATCTCACTGATTTATTTTGCTTTACTGAAATAAAATTGTAAAATTATTAAGATCTGCTTTAACTCTTTACCTTCAAAGAAATGTTTATACCAAGAAGAGACAAGCTGCATCATAATAAAACCCCCTTTGATGTATTTCTAAACTTTTGTGTTTGGATAAGAAAAAGATAAACCTTTTCATGAAAGACTTTGATGAGATGACTGTAGCAAGAAGGGTTTTGGCACCTCTTTAAGTATCTAAGTTATAGAGTAAACAAACTCATCTTTAGGAAGCCTGTCAGAAGAATCTATTTTTTCACTAGTTTTTTTTTTTTAACCAAATATTCATTGTCACACCATGTGTGTTTTAAAGGACAGCAGCTGTGGAGGTACATGGATGGATTGCAAGGTTCAATGCAGCAGTTATGTCTTCTTTTCCTTGATTTTTCTTTTGTCTACAAAGAGAAGATTTAGATAAAAGAACAGCACGAGACTCAAATCACTGATGTGGAAATATGATATGAAACTGAGAATCTCTTTTAATCTACTGAAAAAATTAAGGAGGACCACTAGCAATAGACAAACCCACGGTATGTGAGGGAAAAACTAAAGTAGATCATTGCAGTATTACAAAGCCATGAAATGGTATACTGATTAGAAGAAATGAAATGGTGAGGAAACATCTAAAAATTTGCTTTTCATCCCCAAACCTGAGACTTCATATATTTCCTTATTATTTTCCATAATGTGCATTTCCATGAGTTTTTTAAAGATCCCTCTATGCATGGATTTTAAAAATTGCACCAAAATAAACTTATTTTTAATTCTATTTTGCACAATTTTTGAAAGTTTATTTATTTATTTAGTTGAAAAACATAGTGGCAGAGATAGTGGCAGAGAGAGAGAGAGAGAGAGAGAGAGAGGAGAGAAGAGAAAGAAGGAAAGAGTGATCTTCCATGCTCTGATCTATTCCCACAACAGCCAGAACTGTGCCAGGCCAAACCCAGGAGCCAAAAATTCCATCTGGACCACCCACATGGGTGGCAGGGGCCCAAGCACCTGAGCCATCATCTGCTACTTCATTAGCAGGAAGGATGCATTAGAAGGAAGTTGAATTAGAAGAAAAGTACCCGGGGCCTGAAGCAGCACTTCAACATGGGATATGCTCACCACAAGCAGCAGCTCAACCTACTTCACCACATTGCCCAACCCTTCACAAACATTTTGAAGTACACTTGTATAAGAGGATCTTCAAAACATTTATGAAAAATGTGTATTTAACTTTTTGCAACCAAATAAACAACTTTTAATGATATTTTCCACAAATGTTTTGAAGTACCCTCAGATATTATGTCTATGCACATATATGAATATGACTGTGTATAAACACATGAATATATTACATATTTCCAAACTATTCAATGGACTTTACAGATATCACTACACTTTACTCTTCAGTAGACCAGTCTCCTTCAAAACCTAACATTTTCGTAGCATGCTCACAGAATTTACAATAATTCTCTAATATCATCTGACATTTTTCCCAACTATCAAGACCTAGGAACTTTTAATGGCAGAACCCCTGTCAATAAGAAATGCACAAGATATTTCCTTAAGATTTGGTAAGGAAATCTTTTTATAAACCAACTGATAATAACACTGACAAGTGTTTCAGGCTGTGCTGGAACATTTAACCCTCTTGTCTAAACTAAGTTGCATTTTAAAATAAATTTGTAAAAAAGAAAAAATAAGAGTGGTGATTATATTTTTGCCAATCATTTTCATTATACTTGAATAGAGTTATATTTTTATAACTATTTGAACCAAAATAATTATAAGTGGAATTACATTTTTAAATGTTTCATTGATGGTGATAATATGTTTCACCAAATCTTTACTGAAACAGTTATAGAGAGAATTCTATAGAGATCGCATAATGAAGAATTTTGGGAAAAATTCCCTCATTCTCATAAGAAGATAGCTAAAAGCCCTCAGGTAAACATAGGAGTTAAGATAATAAAGAACAAATACTAAAATAAAAGTATAGGAAACATATGAAATTACGCTAAGAATGCAAGTAAATAAACCTCACTACAATAGAAAATTCTGAATTATCGGTCAGTTAAAAAGAAATATACAGCTCATATGTCTGCCTAATCACCTAAGCTAAATAAGCTGGACAATCAGGAACAAAAAACATAATATTTAGTAATGCACAATATACTAAAATGCTATACTGTCTTTCTTTTCTCGTCTCCATACAGAACAGTGTTTTCAATTATCTTTCCATGTGCTCAGGTTTTCTTTTGACAACAGAAGATTTGAGACTATATTAAACATCTTTACGCCTTTCACACAGCCAAACAGCTTAATGTCTTTCACATTAGCAAGGACTTAATAAATATTTGTTGTTTTTCTAGTTGATAGGGATAGAAAATCTAACGTATTTAGTTCTTGTGCCATCAAATGCAAGTTACTAATAAGATATTTCAGAGGTCCTTGTAGCATTAACTTTTCTTTTTGAAAATTTCAGAGCTATAAAAGCAAATGAGCTCCTTATCTCTAAGAAAGGAAAATAGATGTTAAATGTATTCTCACAGTGGCCCAAGATGATATTGGAGCATCCCAGACTCTAAACAATGACAAAAAGTGCATTAACCACAAGATCGAGGTGCCTAATCAATTTGCAAGCACATGGAAGGGCTCAGGATGATGGGTAATAACCAGCTTGACTTTGTGACCAACAAATCATGTTAGACCAATTCAATTGCTTCCTCTGACAGAGTGGCAGACCTTGCATGTAGGGAGGAAAGAACAGACATAATATATTTTGACTTCAGAAAGGCTTCTGACTCTGTTCCACATGACATGCTCATCAACAAGGTAGGAAAATATGGCTTGCTGTCTGAGATGAATTAAATTGATTACAGAGGTGGCTAATTGGGAAGAAAATGAAACTCAGAGACTGCACAGAAACCCAAGTGCAAAGCCAATATGCCACTGATTTGAATCTGGATAAATTCAAGGGCAAACAAGTATAGAAGACAGATGAGAATATAGGCAGGTGGGGAAATTCTTGCCTATGAATTGAATAACTACACCTATTAATGACTTTTGTCTCAACTATTTGAGCATTAGCAAATGTGTGAATGGATGGACACTATGTTCCTGTACCCATAAAAAAGTAATTACTTTCTATTAAAACCTCTAAAATACAGCATTAAAATGCAAAAAATTATTACCTGCAATAATTTTATATTAAGCTATTAAGAATAAATCTACATCAAGAATAAATTTGACAGATATCTCCAGATATGAGCAAAAATGAAAAGAAAAATAAGATGCCTAGTTTTGAAAAGGAAGAAGTAGTAGAGAACATTTTGAGGATGTGTAATGGCCAAAGGTAGAAGCAACAAGAACTACTAGCTATTCAGACTATAAGCAAAGATGGCCTCAAATTAATTTCTTCTGCTTGGCATATTGGCTAAAACCTGGCAAGCTAACAGATATTTTTAACTAATCAGATGAACTGAAAGCATTGCCACAGCAATTTGATCAGGAATTGGGGACTCTTTTTATTACAATAAATTAGCCAATAAGTAAGCCCTGTTGTGTTTTTAATTGTCAACTACAACAAATCTTTTTAGAAGTTGATGGAAAGGGGCCCGTGCTGTGGCATAGTGGGTAAAGCCACCACCTGCAGTGCCAGCATCCCATATGGGCACTGGTTCGAGACTTGGCTACTCAACTTCTGATCCAGCTCTCTGCTATGGCCTGAGAAAGCAGTAGAAGATGGCCCAAGTCCTTGGGCTCCTGCACCCTGGTGGGAGACCCAGAAGAAGTTCCTGGCTCCTGGCTTTGGATGGGCAAAGCTCCAGCAGTTGTGCTAATTGGGGAGCGAATCAGCGGATGGAAGATCTCTCTCTGACTCTCCTTCTCTCTCTGAGTAGCTCTATCAAATAAATAAATATTAAAAAATAAATAAAAGTTGATGGAAAATAATAAACAAAATGTTCATGTATTTTAAAAGTGCACCACAATAAACTTATCTTTGAACTCCCATTTCCATTAACTTTTTGAAGCTCCTGCCTATGTGTATATCTCTGCTAGGCACAGCCTCTGCAAAGAGCTAGGGTGCAAAAGGGCAAGTTAACACTTCCAAAAGTTAACACTACCAAATATATTCTTATCTGTCCTGTCTCCAACATCTGTGATTTTTTTAAATTTATTTTATTTCTTTTTTTTTTTTTTTTGACAGGCAGAGTGGACAGTGAGAGAGACAGAGAGAAATGTCTTCCTTTTTGCGGTTGGTTCACCCTCCAATGGCTGCCGCGGCCAGCGGGCTGCAGCCGGCGCACCATGCTGATCCGATGGCAGGAGTCAGGTGCTTATCCTGGTCTCCCATGGGGTGCAGGGCCCTAGCACTTGGGCCATCCTCCACTGCACTCCCTGGCCACAGCAGAGAGCTGGCCTGGAAGAGGGGCAACCGGGACAGAATCCAGCGCCCCGACTGGGACTAGAACCCGGTGTGCCAGTGCCGCAGACGGAGGATTAGCCTAGTGAGCCACGGTGCTGGCAAATTTATTTCTTTGAAAGACAGAGTTATGGAGAGAGGTAGAGACAGAGAGAGAGGTCTTCCATCCACTGGTTTACTCCTCAGATGGCCACAACGGCCGGAGTTGAGTTGATCCGAAGCCAGGAGCTCCTTCTGGGTCTCCCACGTGGGTGCAGGGGCCCAAGAGTTTGGGCCATCTTCTCCTGCTATCCCAGGCCATAGCAGGGAGCTGGATAGGAAGAGGAGCAGCTGGGACTAGATCCGGCACCCATATGGGATGCTGGTGCTTCAGGCCAGGGCTTTAACTTGCTACTCCACAGCACTGGCCCCTGTGATTTCTTTTTAATTTGAATTTTCTTTCCTTGAAAATACCCTGGTCTCTTTCTCTAAAACTTCCACCTGATTTTATCATGTGTGTTAATTTTATAAGATACACACAAATCCCATGAAAAGGTAGAGCCCAATTCCTGCCTCCTTAATTATGGACTATACATTGTGACTATTCATAATAAATCAAACATGGTAAAAATGGTGATTTGATCTGTCACCTTGGAAACTAGGCCATGAAAGTACAAAAAAGCACTGTTCATAAAGACTATTGATAATATAGTTGACAGCAACAAAATTAAGAAATCCTACTTTTAAAACATATCATAAATACATTTTAAAAATGAGCCACATGATGTAAGATATATTCAAAGGACATGTATCCAAAACACAGAGAGAACTACAAATTGTTAAGAAAAAGGACAAACCAATAAAACGGTGTACTGAAGATTTAGCTGAGTGTTTTACGAAAGAAAATCTTCAGACAAAAAAACAAAATAAGAGCAACTTCTTTAGTAATCATGGGAATTCAAATGAATACTATTGTGAGATGTGATTGTACAGCCATCAAATTATCCAGAAAAATCTGAGAGCACCTCATATTTGTGACCAGGAAATAGTTTATCAGCTAACCGTTAAAACGGAAATAGCCCGAGTCAGCATTTTCTTATGTAGGTAAACATACTCTAGGAAATGTGAAACATAGGCAACAGGAGACCTTTAGCAACAACATAGATTTTTATAGCTGAAACCTAGGGAAATTTGTTTCTGCAGAATACCATGCCATGTTTACAAAATCAAGCAATGAAAATAAACAAACTAAAGCAATGTGCATCAACTTGGATGAATCATTTAAATGTAATGTTGGGTGAAAAAAACAAGACAGAAAATAATATGTTTTATGTAATTCTAATTTAAGTTTACAAAACTTAAATGCAATATCAAGTGATGCATATATTGGTGCTAAAATTGAAAGCAAAGTAATGAAGTGATGGCCATACAGTGGTTGCCTCTAGCCGATAGAGAAGATCTTCATATCAAAGGAACCCATGAGAAACTTGTGGAATGCCAGCAACATGCAATTTCTTGATCCAGATGGTGTTTCCTGTTGTATCCCATCACACTTATTTATGCATTATGCACTTTCTATGTGCTACATTTCAAAATACAAATTTACAGAGTATGGCCATTTAGCCCAGTGGTTAGGATGCCTACATCCAAAATTGGAGTATCAGGGTTTGATAGCCAACCCTGGCTTCTGATTTCAGTGTCCTGCTAGTGGAACTCCTGGGAAGCAGCAGATGATGGTTCAGGTAATTGTGTTCCTTCCACTCATGTGGGAGACCTGGGTTTAATTCCCTGCTACCAGCTTTAGCTCTGCTTGGCCATGACCATTGTTGGCATTTGGAGAGAGAACTAGTACATGAGAGCTCTCTTTCTTTATGTCTCCATCTCTCTCTGCCTTTCTGTCTCTCAAGCAAACAAACAAACAAAAAAAGTTTACAAGGGCCATGCTGTGGCATAGTCAGTTAAGCCTCTGCCATATAGGCATCAGTTCAAATTCCAGCTGCTCCATTTCCGATCCAGCTCCCTGCTAACGGCCTGGAAAAGCAGTGGGGGATGGCCCAATTGCTTGAACCCTGCACTCATGTGGGAGACCCAGAAGTTCTTGGCTCCTGGCTTCAGATCAGCCCAGCTCAGGCCATTGCAGCCATTTGGGGAATGAACTAGCAAATGGAAGACCTTTCTCTCTCTCTCTCTCTCTCTCTCTCTCTCTCTCTCTCTCTCTCTCTTCTTCTCAAATAAATAAATAAATCTTTGAAATAATTTACAGAACATTAGCAATAAATTCTCACCAGAATTCCACAAATTTGCTTCAATTCCAACAAGTTTATATATATAACTACCTGCCCTTTCAGCCCAGGAATATTATAAAATCATTGGAAATATATTCATACTGTGCTTACCCTGTTTCATTCAGTTACAAATATTCATTAAGCTAACATTAATAGATGGTCTACTGTGCGACAGTCACATTTGGAATCACAGCAGTGAAAAAAAAAATGAAAAGAAAAACTTACTCCCTCCCATTGAATTTATATTCTAGTTTTAGGTTAAAACAAAGAATCAATTTTAACCATTAAGACAAGAAGACCCAGTGCCGTGGCTCACTAGGCTCACTAGGCTAATCCTCTGCCTGCGGCGCCGGCACTCCAGGTTCTAGTCCCGGTTTGGGCACGTTTTCTGTCCTGGTTGCTCCTCTTCCAGTCCAGCTTGCTGCTGTGGCCAGGGAGTGCAGTGGAGGATAGCCCAGGTGCTTGGGCCCTGCACCTGCATGGGAGACCAGGAGGTAGAGTCTGGCTTCGGGTCGGCACAGTGCGCGAGCCGTAGCGGCCATTTGGGGATTGAACCAACGGAAGGAAGACCTTTCTCTCTGTCTCTCTCTCTCTCACTAAGTCTGCCTGTCAAAAAAAAAAAATACAAAAAGAACAAAAGCAATCTATTCTCCGGAAAGACTGCATCCAGGGCTCCAAAAGGCACCACAATTCTCATTTCCTACCTCCCTGTCTCTAACTTTATTTAAAGCTGTATTTTGACCTCATTCTGTCAGAACCTTCTGAAACTTAGATGACAAATAATAACTAGAGTTATAATCACATTCTTCCAGCTTTCAAAATGGGGGCAATAACGATCATCTATCCTCTTGTATATGTAATTTTAAAAAAATCCCAGGGGAGATCTCTAATTGGTCATTTTGGGATGATTATATCATTGAGGAGCCAATCACTGAAGTCAAATAACGATATACTATGCTTGACTGACAAAGCCTGGATCTTATACCAATCCTGAGATCAGAGAAACATGGTACTGCAATTGGTAGCCCTCCTATGACATGGGGGTGAGAGGAATTTTCAGAAGGAATAGTGCCAAAATTAGAATTGAATTAAGCAATGTCTGTAAGCAAAAACAGTCGATGGGATGTCCCAAAACTGGACACACTATGATCTTATCAGGCCATTTCAAGGGAAATAAAGAAAGAAAAGAAATAAAAGGTAAAGAGATCAGATAAACCACTGCAGGATCATAGAAGAAGAAAGTGTTGCTTCCAACTGCAGGGACCTGCCCCAGCCTTTATCACCTCACAAAGCCAAGTCCCCAAACTGCCTCAGAAAGAATCAAGCTGAACATTTTATTCTTAATTAGGGAATCCCCCGTTAAAGGGGAGTGTTGAGGTCATGCTGGCTGTCCTAACACATTCTGACCTGAATGAGTGACAGAAGACCCTACAACATGCATATGATGTTCCAGGAGGGTGGCCCTGTAGTCTGTCTGAGGAAGCAGGCCCAGAGTTGAATAGTCCTTATCTGCTCTTCTAGGATAAAGACTGATTTCCTTAACTAAACTGGGGTAATGCAAGTTTATGAAACAGTCAATAAAGAACAGAGATGCAGCACAGAGAGAAAATTGGAGAGCAGAGAAGAAAATCAGGCTCCAAGTCTAAGCTCTGTGCCCCTAAACCAAATTTCAGAAATCCCTTCCTGGCTTTTCATAAATGGCTAAATCATTCTCTCACCACCAGGTCCTGCTCTCCTCTGTGATAGGCTCCCCTGAAACGTTGGACCTTTGTTACAGGTCAACGGGCTTAAGGAGCTATTACAAAATATAGTTATTTTCTTCAGTAATGGCCTCTGAATCTTCATCATTTACCATATTCTAAAATCAGTCTTCTAATTATGACAGAAAATTTAAAATAGACCCTTAACACTGTCTCTTGTCTCTCCACATTCCAGGAGGAGTCTCCAAGATGAACTATACCACTGTGATGGGAACTTAGAATGTCCATGCTGACACCCTCTCCTTCGGCAGCCTTCAACTGATTCCACAGCCAGCCTAGATTCTCCTCATGACTTTGCACTGTGTGTTCACAGATCTCTGTCTCCCAATCTCCACTGCTAACCCGACATCCCTCTGGATTAAAAGATTATATTTCCTTTATCTTTGTTTTCATGTAACTCATAGCAAAAGTATAGTGCATTAAGTACAATTGAAATATAATAGTTCACTAATAATGCCCAAAGATTCAAGTTAAAGAACAACTGATTTTGTCAACACTTACATCTTTCCAATAGCTACTACAATCATAGAAATCCTTACAGATCTAATGAAACTGCATTTTGGTAACCAACTTGTGATATTAGAGGGAGTGTGTCTAGTTAGACAGGAACATAGTGTTTAAGAGCATGGATTCCAATATCAAAAACTTCTGAGTTCAAACCTTTTTTTTTTTTTTTTTTTTTTTTTTTACAGGCAGAGTGGACAGTGAGAGAGAGAGACAGAGAGAAAGGTCTTCCTTTTGCCGTTGGTTCACCCTCCAATGGCCGCCGCGGTCGGCGCACCGCACTCGTCCGATGGCAGGAGCCAGGAGCCAGGTGCTTTTCCTGGTCTCCCCATGGGGTGCAGGGCCCAAGCACCTGGGCCATCCTCCACTGCACTCCTGGGCCACAGCAGAGGGCTGGCCTGGAAGAGGGGCAACTGGGACAGAATCCGGTGCCCCGACCGGGACTAGAACCCGGTGTGCCGGCGCCGCAAGGCGGAGGATTAGCCTGTTGAGCCACGGCGCCGGCTGAGTTCAAACCTTAGCAAGCTCAATAAACTCATTGAGCTTTAGTTTCCTACTTATGAAATGGGTATAATATTATTGTCTGGGGGTTGTCTTGGAGTTTAAGTGGAATAATGTATGAAAACATAATAAACTTGCACACAAATACACTTGAAGTAAAGAGTGTGTGAGTATGTGTGTGTGTAAGCCACAAGTTGAGGGTTAGACATCCTGGGTCATCTCACTAGTGGAGTCTTCTGTTTTTGTCATGAGTTTCCTCTAGGTTGAGAACCAATTATGCAGTTCTAAGACACAGGTCTGGGTAGCAGCATCTGTTCCACAGATGTGCACTGAAATAGTGGAACCCTCACCAACAAGTCACAGGTGATAAACTCCTAGTTCAAATCTCCATGGCTCCTTAGTTTTGTGAGCTGAGAAGAGGATACTTAAGACACTTATGTGAGACTGTCTAAGGCCTCGTCTGTCATTTCTACCAGCCATTCCTCTTCTGGAACATTGATGCTAACAGAAAATGTAGAAGCCCTCTCATCAATGGAGTTTTGTCTTTCTCCAAGGGGCCCACAGAGTATCTGCCATCATTAGATAACACTGCTCCCACCATCCCCAAACTGAGAAATGGTCTCTACATAAGAGAAGAGTCCTACTGTTCTCAAAGGCCAATTCTCCCAGAGATTTTGCCTATGTTAAGTCTTCTCAGGGCCTCAACGTGGAAAATTAAAGCCAAAAAACTATTTTTCCTCTACTTTGCTCCTTCTCTCCTGGAGTTTGTGTAGCCAGGGGAGAAAAGTAAGTTTGTAAACAAACAAACAAACAAAAAAGCACAAAAAGGGGCCAGAATTATGGCATAGCAGATGTGACACCTGCTCGCATACAAACATTGGTTCAATTCCCAGATGCTCCACTTCAGATCTTGCTAATGCCCTGAGAAAGACGTGGAGAATGTGCCAAGTGTTTGGGTCCCTGCACCCATGTCTGAGAGCTGGAAGAAGCTCCTGGCTCCTGACTTCAGCCCAACCCAGCCCAGACTGCTGTGGCCATCTGGGGAGTGAACCAGCAAATGGAAGATATCTCTCTCTCTCTCTAACTCTGTTTCAAATAAATAATTAAATTTTTAAGAAAAAGGAAGCACAAGGAGAACACATGACAAGGGACACTCCAAGCCAAGTGTTATCTTATTAATTTTCCAACAACTGGGTAGATAGTGTACTTCAGAAGATTTTTTTTTTATGTTTTTTGTTTTGTTTTATTTGGATACTTTCTATAGAGCTTCTCGTGTTCCTTAAGAAGGGTGTCCTGAATTGGTTACCAATGTTCACACAATCACTGCCGGATAAGACAACTGTTATGTAATCAGGGAACATACATTTTCAGGACAGAAGATACTTGGGTGTACTGTGAGCCAAGTTCTCCTGCCAAGCATTGCTGTCTTCCCTCTACTTGCTTTCTTTCCCATATCCTGGAAAATCCTCTCTTCTTTCATTCAGGCATCTGTTTTCTTCATTCTTTTAACATTAGAAGTTTAATTAATATACTCACCACATTAATAGGTCATTTAGTAATCATTTAGGTGGCTTCAGAAAGAAGGTTAAATAAAATTCAAAATACATTGATGAAAAACAAAATTTTGAAAATCAATCTTGGAAAGAAACTTCCTTAATCCAAACAAAAGTATATTCAAAAACCTTTGACAAATATCCACATTTAAATCCTTTTCCTTCTTTGCCAGAAATAAGACAACGGTTTTAAAAATCAGCATGTAATTTGACATGACGTTAGAGATCTGAAGTGGTGCATAAGATAAGAAAAAGGAACAAAATTTATAAAGATTGGGAAAAAATCAAACCCTTACGTATACCCAGATGACATGATTGAATATGTACAAAATCCAAAGATAATCTATAGAATCGTTTTAAAGAATATGTGAGTTTGACATCAGTGGTACACAAATCAATTTATGAAAGAATTGATATTCAAAATACTAGAACAAACTATTAGAAAATAAAATTTTGAAGTTATCATTAATGATAGTGTAAAATCTAGACTCAATTCAAAAACAAGTATACAATAGCTCAATCTATATATGTATATCTGTCTATATATATATATATATATATATAAGCTTTGTTGAAGTAAGTAAATGTACAGACATATGAGATATATTATGTTCATGGATTGAAATACCATTACAATGTCAACTCTATTCAAGCCAATTTAGAAACTTAATGCGATATCATATACCATCCTATCAAGATTAGTTTTAGAAAATCAGAAAGACATGGTCTAAAATTTATATGGAAATCTAAGTTGGACGAGGTTAGCCAAGACATTCTGATAGAAGATAAATGAATCAAGAGAACTTTCTTTACAGTAAGTTAGACATTTTTAAATTATAGTAATAAAATATGGAGAAGCAAACAGAGAAATGGAATGAAATAAAGAGCAAAGAAGCAGAGTCATCCATAATGCATATTTGACATGCAACAGAGGCGGCATTGTAGATAAGTAGGAAAGTGACAGACATTACAAAAGTAGTTCTTTGACAATTGGTTATTCATATAGAATGAAATGAAACTGGATCCTCTTCTCACTTCATGCATAACCATTAAGTCTAGGTAGATTAAAGATCTAAATGCAAAAGATGAAATTATAAAAGTTATATGCAATCATTCCTATTGAGTTCTGGTTAAAAACATAGTTTTTAAAATAAGACACAAAAAGGAATATCTATAAAGGAAAATATCCATACTTTTAACTGCTTGAAATTAAGAACTTACATTAATCAAGTCACCATAAAGGTAAAATGGCAGTTTAGTGGTAAGTATATGCAGCAAAAATAACTGGAAAAAAAAAGTATCCAGAATGTATGTATGTATGTGTGTGTGTGCATATATATATATATATATATATATATATATATAATTAACAATCCATTTTTAAAGATTTGCTTACTTATGTGAAAGTCAGAGTTACACAGAGAGAAGGAGAGGCAGAGAGAGAGAGAGAGAGAGAGAGAGAGAGATCCTTCATCCGCTGGTTCACTCCCCAATTGGCCACAATGGCTAGAGCTATGCTGATCTGAGGCCAGGAGCCAGGAGCTTCCTCCAGGTCTCCCACACAGGTGCAGGGGCCTAAGCACCCGGGCCATCTTCTACTACCTTCCCATGCTACAGCAGAGAGCTGCAGTGGAGCAGAAGTGGAGCAGCTGGGACTCGAACTGGCGTCCATATGGGATGCCAGCACTGCATGCTGCGGTTTTATCTGCTACACCACAGCACTGGCGCCAACAATACATTTTTAAATGGACAAATCAGTTGAATAGCCGATGATATGAAAGAATTCTAAATAATCTGTATAAATATGAAAAGATATATAAACACGAAGCGATGGTCAACCTAATTGATAATGCAAACTCAAAACTATAATTAAATGTCATTACACTCTCACCACCATTATGTATCACATGTAGTAAGTAAAAGGTTAAAAAGCCTGGTAATATCAAACGTTGGTGAGGGTTTCTGGCAAAGGAACATAATAAATGTGATTGTTGGAATGGAAGATAGTTGGCATTATCTATCAAATTAAAGATATATGACCTATGACCCAGGAATTCTATTACCAGGAATATATTTATGGAAATTCTTCATATGTATGCCAGGATACATGAGTGAGCATATTAACAGAAATATCATTCATAATAGTTTAAATTGGAAATATGTCAAATTACCATTTAAAGTAGAATAGATATGTGAATTGCAGTATATTTATGTAAAAAGACATTATTCAGCAGCAAGAATCAACTTCAGCACAACCATAGATAAATCTCCTAAACATAATATTGAAGAGAAGTAAGATATATAAAAATATATAGATATGCACCAAATTGTTATATTCTCTAAGATGAAAAAACAATAAATATGATGATATGGCTTAGTCATAGATAGTTGAGAGAGAGAGAGAAATGATGATGATGATTGATGATGATGTAGCTGTAAGGAAATGATTATCATGAAAGGCAGAACATTGGTACCTAAAGAGGAAGGAGATAACATCAGGAGATGCATGGGGTCTTTTGGATTGTGAGCAATGTTTTGTTTGTTTTGAGGTAGATAGTGCTTACACTTGAGTTAACTCACTTTTTTGTAATTTTCCTGCATTTATATTTTATTTCACAGGTTTAAAATAAGTACCAATATGATGAAAAAAATATTTTAAAAATGATAGCAATTACGGCAAAAGAAATCTTTTTAAGAAGTTTACCTTTTAAAAGGAGATGAAAGAGAGCAGAGCTGGTATAGAAGGTAGAGTCAGATGAACTGTGTTTTTTGGAAGAACTATTTTGTTATGTTGAAAAGTGTATTAGAAGATTCTGATATTAAAAGAAATATCAAAGATATAAGAGAAAAAGAAGATAACTAATAAGGCGATTCTTGAGAAACCAGGAGTCATGAAATGAGAACATAGTTGAGAAAGAAGAGAAGGAAGAATTGATGCAGATGGAAGGAGTGACAGGCCAGACATCTGATGGCTCAATTTAATCTGTTTAGTAGGAAGTGGAATTGTACTCCCAAAGCTAGTCCTTTTGGCAGGAGGTTGATAGTACTTTTCCTCTCCTGTTCCAATTTACTGGTGGAAGCCTCCTGTTGCTGCAAAGCCAAGAGCAGAAGCTATGCAGATGATACCCAGTGTAGATGCCAGCAAGTCCATGGATGCCAGGATTAAGGGCATCCCAGGACTGCCAAGAGCTCCAGAGCTGTCTCCTGTAGTTGCCAGAGCTGTATGCACCAAAGCTGCAGGAGACTGATAAACTCCAAGCACACACAGATTTTAATTTCCACCAGTTGTTTTATTAAGCTCCCCTTGTCCAACTCAGGCAAACCGAGCCAGAGGTATCCGGTGCTCCTTCTAACATTACCCTACGCATGCTTCAACTCTTTCTTTGGAATACATCCAGTACAGGAATCTCCAAGGACAGTGTGTAATATCTGATCCAGGAGACCATGGTGGGGACTTGGTATTCTACATCATTAACAAGCTCCCAGGCAACTTTGATTCTGCTCGTCCCCAAACTAAACTCTGAATCACTAAGTCCGGAGAAGTTCAGGTAAAGAAACCTAAGAGCCTCAGCATATCTATCTTCGCAACCTTTCAAAACATGCCTGAAATATAGGCAAATACAGCTTAGGTTCAGACTAGGACACACTGCAAGATTCCCATCCAAGTGAATGATTAGCCCATCTGTCAATCTAAATTAATTGAGAACCTTCTATGTAGCCCACTATGTGGGATGTAGACAATTATTGGGTATTGTCTTTGCCTTTGTGGAATTTATTTTTGACTCAGTGAGAGGCAGCAAAATACTCAAAAAGTACCAAGAATACTAGGAGCGCTCAGAATAAAAATAGACACAGTTCTATGGAACTGTACATGCATTCTTTTTAGCTTTCACTTGCTGACATGTTATCAATTTCCTCAGCATACCTTAAAAAAATTTCATGGAACTTGGAAATCAAGGCCATTCTCTCTGTGCATATTGGTTTCTCCTAAGGATAATAAAACGAACAAACTGAAGGAAAAGTTATCCAATCAAAGCTACAATGAGGGGCAGCATGATGGCACAGCTTTGAGACACTGACATCCCATATTGGAGTTCTAGTTTGAGTCCTGCTGTTCCATCCCAATCCAGCTCACTGTTAATGTGCCTGAGAAAGCTGCAAGTACTTGGGCCCCTGTCACCCATGTGGGAAGCCTAGATAGGGTACCTGGTTCCTGGCTTTGGCCTAACTATTGAAACCCTTTGGGGAGTAAACCAGTGAATGGAAGATCTCCTCTCTCTCTCCCTCTTTCTCTCCTTTTCCCTCTCCCTCTCCATCTTCCTCTGTCTCTCTTGTCACTTTGCCTTTCAAATAAGCAAATGAATGAATCTTAGAATTTAAGCCTCAGAGATATAACCTGTAATGAGTTTGTAGCCATCGTTTACCATGGCAATTTCTTACACAAAGTGCAGTTGAAAATTACTTTCACTTACTCAAAAATATTCTGTCCCTTAAGAGTAAAAAGAAGGGACTTCCAAATTGAGAAGACAAGCAGTTGGTGATACTCAACTTGGGATTTGTTCTACCTCACTTTGGCATATTAAAAGGTGCTCACAAAGAATTTGGAAATGCAATAAAGATATTCTTCTCCTACAAGTACCCAAGCTGAACTCACTATTGTTTTGCAACCCTTAAAAAAAAAGACAATATAGAATTTTAGGCCAAATGCTGTTATCTAAAGGTTTTTCTTTTCATGCAAGTTATAATTTGTGTGGAAAGGCTCAAAAAATCCCAAACCCATGGGGCTGGCACTGTGGCATAGCAGGTAAAGCTGCTGCCTGCAGTGCTAGCATCCCATATGGGTGTTGGTGGAGTCCTGGCTGCTCCTCTTCCGATCAAGCTCTCTGCTATGCCCTGGGAAAGCAGTAGAAGATGGCCCAAGTCCTTGGGCCTCTGCACCTTCATGGGAGACCCAGAGGAAGCTCCTGGCTCCTAGTTTCAGATCAGCTCAGTACCAGTCATTGGGACTATCTGGGGAGTAAAACAGCAGGTGGAAGAACACTCTCTCTTTCTCTCTCTCTCTCTCTCTCTCTCTCTCTCTCTCTCTCTCTCTCTCTGCCTCTCTGTAACTCTGTCTTTCAAATAAATAAATAAATCATTTTTAAAAATCCCAAACCCAAATATCTATCTGAGATAATTACTAAAAGATATCTACCAGGCAATAGAAAATTTATTTGAAATTAGTCCCTCAAGAATGAGAATGTTGTGTATGGTTATGTTTTTAAAAGGGTGAATCACAAGGTGTAAATAAAACAGAACAATATCAATTATAATAATTCAAATATAAAACTCCAAATTACTTTAAAAAATCTAAGGAATGTATGAATGAGAGAAAAATATTAAAAATGCTTATAACTTTATTCATTCAACAAACTCTTTTAAAGTCTCTACATAGCTTATTGGGCACTTCTCAAACAAAAGATGGTTTTTCTTTAAAATTTACAAATTGGAGAAACCTAAGTAGAAAACTGTCTTCTTCTGACATCTTTTTCTTTTGTTTATAACATTTTACAAGTCAAATGTTTTCAATCATTTTTCCTAAATAGTACACACATATATTTTTAAAAATCAAGAATAACAGGGGCTGGCATTGTGGTACAGCAGGCTAAGCCACCATCTCCAACACTGGCATCCCATATGGGCACTGGATCAAGTCCCAGCTGCTCCACTTACAATCTAGCTCTCTGCTAATGTGCATGGGAAGGAAGCAGAGACAGCCCAAGTGCTTGGGCCCCTGCTCCCAACATTGGAGACCCAGATGAAGCTCCTGCCTGGCTTCTGGTTTTGATTTGGCTCTCCTCACATTGCTGTTGCCATTTGGAGAATGATCCAGCAGATGAAAGATCTGTGTGTGTGTGTGTGTGTGTATTTGTCCTCTCTATGCAAAACTCTGACTTTCAAATAAATAAGTAATTTTTTTTTAAAAATCATAAATTGACTGCAATGTCAGCATTTCCTGCAGTGCCAACATCCCAAGAGAGCCAGTTTGTGTCACAGGTGCTCCAATTCTGATCCAGCTCCCTGTTGGTGACCTGGGAAAGGTAGCATAATACTGCCAAGTGTTTGAGACCCTGCCCTCCACATGGGAGACCCACATGAAATTTGTGGCTCTTGGTTTCCAGCATCTAGGGCGTGAAGCAGTAGATGAAGATCTCTGTCTTCTCCCCCTCCCCACCTCTTAACTCTGTCTTCCAAATAAATAAATAAATCTTTAGAAAAAGAAGTAGCATAGAAGAAACATTTATACTGTTTGTTTAGAGATGCAGAGAGACAGAGCTCACATCTCCCAATCTACTCTACAAATACCCACAATGGCCACGGTTGAGACAGGTTGAAACCAGAGACCCAGTCCATGTCTCCCATGTGGACAGCAGAGACCAACTACTTCAACAATCACCTTATGGTGTACATTAGCAGGAAGCTGGAGACTCTGTTGGAGTTCCTGCTCCTGGCTTCTTCAGTCTGGCCCAGCTCAGACTGTGGCCATTTGAGGAATGAAGCAGAAGATGGAAATTGATTTTCTCTCTCTCTCTCTCTCTCTCTTCCACTCTCCTTTTTATTCTCTCTCACTCTGCCTCTCAAATAAATAAAATAAGTAAATCTTTACGAATTCGAAATGTAATTGTTATGTTTCACAAAGCTCCATCAAGTTTGAGACACTTTTATAATGCAGTATACCAGCCATTTAGTGCAACCCTCAAGAACAGAATCCTGGGAATTTTATCATGTCACTGTAGTCTTTATTTCCCCACATTTTTACCTAAAGAAAATTAATGCCTTTGATTTTTTTTTAAGAATAGGAAACAAATAAATCAGAAGGAGCCAAATCAAGGCAGTAAGGTGGAAGTTTAATGATTCCCTACTGAAACTGTCACAAAATTGAGCTTGTGTGGTGAGAGGATGACAGAGCATTGCCATGGTGGAGGATGCTCTGGTGAGGCCTTCCCAGGCATTATT
The DNA here is from genome assembly GCA_949820135.1 of Sylvilagus floridanus. Lineage (NCBI taxonomy): Eukaryota > Metazoa > Chordata > Mammalia > Lagomorpha > Leporidae > Sylvilagus > Sylvilagus floridanus. The sequence continues at coordinate 73,319,487 of OX463236.1, forward strand.
GTGCTAAAATTTAACTCTCAGCTCCTCAGAAGGTCAACAAGCAAAATTCCTTGAGTATTAAAAAGAACAAATAAATAAGCCTGCTCCCATGACCGTGCTCCTTGAAAAGTCTACTTTTGCTTCGACTGGACCTCTTCAGTTTCCTGACAGCCCTTGTCGCGGTTGTACTTTGTCTTAAGCATGTACTGGAGAAGTCCTATTTCATCACCCAATAAGTTGGATCTTGATCCCATTTGCTTGAAATTTCCATTGAAAGCTCTGCCCTTGTGTGTAACGGATCTTGATAGAAAGTTGGGCACCCAGGGAGCAAAAAGTTTGCTCAACTTTAATTTTTCCATCAGAATTCTCTATGTTGAACCAGTTCGCACAATGGCTACCAACTACTTCCTCCACTTTATGTTATACCCAGAGGTATTTGTTGTTTGCATGCTCACTTTAATTAATTTTGGTTTGTTTTGTATGAGAGGGAAAGAGAATAGATGAAGTGATTTTTAAAGTTCACTATGAAATAATTGACATCCAAGAAATGCTAATAGTTTTAGGGTGAACTAACTGGGAGATTTTAGTACCACCTATTGATATAATAAAATACATTAAAATGTTACATTTGAAATTGTTCTTTTGTAAACGTGAGTGGATCAAAGGGAGCATGAAAACTGAGAAATGGCCACTAATGTTTGTCTGAATTTAATGTGTTAGCTGTGGCATTTCAGATAAATATGGAACAGGAACATTAGTCACAAATAACAAAATACCTGCTAATTGGGAAAATAAAACTAGAAATATCTCATACCCTACACCAAAATGGACTCCAGAGAGATAAAGATTTAATAGTAAAAAATCCTTTTTTCAATTTTTAGCCATTTACATGTAGAAGAAAGTCAGATGATACTTATCAGGTTTAAGCACGTCCTAATCATAGTAGAAATTGATAAGATAATTATGATAAAATATTTTCATTAAATGTCTTATAACTTTTGAATATGAAAACTTCAAAACAACTTTAGAAGTAAAGTAATAAGCCATGTTTTTTCACAAATATAACAAAGATTTCATGTCCTCAATAAATAAAAAGTTCTTAAAAATCAGTAGGATGCGGTCAGCCTTGTGGTGTAGCAGGTAAAGCTACCACCTGCAGTGCCAGCGTTCCATGTGGGTGCCATTTCAAATCCCAGCTACTCCACTTCTGATCCAGCTCCCTGCTAATGCACCTCAGAGGGCAGCAGGGGACCAGGAAGAAGCTCCTGGCTTCTTGGTTCAGATAGGGCCAGCTTCAGCTGTTGTGGCAATTTGGGGAGTGAACCAGCAGATGAAAGATCTCTCTCTCTCTCTCTCTCTCTCTCTCTCTCTCTCTCTCTCTCTCTCTTCCTCTGCCTCCCTGTAACTCTGCCTTTCAAATAAATAAATAAATTTTTAAAATATCAATAAGATGAAAACTGGTACTGATGTGTGGTGTAGTGGGGTAAACCATGGCTTGAGGCAACTGCATCATATAGCAGAGTGCTGGTTCAAGTCCCAGATGCTCTGCTTCCAATCCAGTTTCCTTCTAACTTATTGGGAAAGCAGTGATAATGGGTCCAAAACTTGGGCTCCTGACACCCACATGGGAGAATAGGATGGAGTTCTTGTCTTTGACCTGGACTAGCCCTATCTGTTGTAGCCATCTGGGGAGTGAATCATAGATGGAAGATTTTGCTTTCTCTCTCTCTATTTCTCTTAATCTCTCTCTGTCTCTCCTCTTTCTCTGTCACTCTTTCAAATAAATAAATAAATCTTTGAAAGAAAGACTCCAATAGAAAAATGGAAATTAATGAATGATAAGTCACAAAAGTATAAATGCAAATGAGAAATAAATGTTCAATTATAATAATGATTTACAAAACAAACTAAAAGTGTATTTTTTACATTAAATCCTAAACAGCAGATTTAAAGGTATTACTAAGTGTTAGCAAGGAAGGAATGAATATGTATTATGATTTTTTTGGGTGAGTTTGGAAACTGGCACAATCTTTTAGCCAATAAATATCATATCATAATGTGATATTAAAAGTTTTAAAATAACGATATCTTTTTTAAAATGTATCTTTTGTAAATAAAAAAATCTCAAACTATTTACATAGTAAATTTATTAAATTGATATTTACATTGAGAAAACAGCTAAATAAAAGTTGGTATATTCACTGTAAATATAATTTTTGAAAAAAGTATACAGTTATAGGAAAATGCCTACAATACATAAGTCTGCCTGAGTCTGCATGCATGCACACATATGGCAAATTGGCAGAAATTGGGCTAGAAATATGCATATATATTCACACAGAGATTTAAAAATAGGAAAGAAATGCATTAATGTTAACACTGATTTATTCCGTGGGTAGTTGCTTTTATCTTTTTAACACATTTTGAAACCTTTGTACATTTTCCACATCCTTCACAAATAATATAAACAATATATTTGCAATTTAAAAAACAAATATTATTTTTAAATTGCAGGTATTGAATTAGAATAAAACACACTGGGGACAGCATTGTGGCAATGCTGGCATCCCATATAGTGCTAGATCCTGTCCCAGCTGCTTCACTTCCAATCCAGCTCCCTGGTAAGGCCCTGGGAAAAGCAGTGGAAGATGACCCAAGTATTTGCACCCCAGCCACCCACATGGGAGACCTGTAAGTAGCTCCTGGCTTGTGGTTTCAGCCTGCTCCAGTGTTAGCTGCTGTGGCCATTCAGGATTGAACGAGCAGATGGAAAATTTCTCTTTCTCTCTCTCTCCTTTACTCTGGTTTTCAAATAAATAAGTCTTGGGAAAAAAATAGAAACACACAAAAATACATACTGCTTATATGAATTATTACATAAGAAATATCTTGCATAATAATATCTGTCTACTAAAAACATTATTCAAAAAATATGTTTCTAAAAGAACTATTAATACCTGATCTGTACTTTTTATCCTTTTTCTAGCATATTTCCAATACTTTGCAACTTTTTCAGTTTTGATAATCGGTTCGAATAACTTATTTTAGAATTATAATACTGGACCAGAAAATAATATCTTCTCATTGATGGTAATAAAGGTGGTATTCATATAAATTTAATTTTTTTAAAAAAAAATCAGAAAGGGACTTTCTAAATATTTGTAGAGGCTGGCAAGAGAAACCATGAAAACAGAAGAAAGTGGGAAAAATAGCAGTTGTAAAAAAAATGAGTTGGCGAACCAATGTCAGATTTTCCCAACAGCCATTACCCAAATAAAGTTGGCTATTTTTAAAAAAAGAGTTCTTGTAAAACACTGAGTTAAGCCACCTCCTGTTACACCAGCATCTCATATCAGAGTGCCAGTTGGAGCTCTGGTTGCTCTGTTCCAGCTCTCTGCTGATGCACCTGAGAAATTGCAGAGGATGGCTCAGTCACATGGGCCCCTGCCACCCACTTGAGAGACGTGCATGGAACTCCAGGCTCCTGGCTTTGAGTTGGTCCAGCCTTGGCCCTGGAAGACATTTAGGGTGCAGGGGAGAAAGGATTAACATACAGATGGAAGAGTTCTCTCTCCTATCTCTCTCTCTCTGTCTGTCACTCTGCCTTTCAAATAAATAAAAATAAATATTTTGAGAGAGAGATTCCACAAGTCAAGCTCTAGTGTCATCATTTCCTCTGGTTCTTTGTTGTTAACCTTTTTCTCAGTGCCCTCTCTGGACACTGCACTTAATCTAAAGAAGTTCACCAATAACACATAAAGGTTTTAAGGTTATGATCTGACAAAGAGAACCAAGTTGAAAGGAAGAAGTAAAAACAACACAGGAAAGAGACACCCAGGTTAGTATGTTAGTGAGTGATTCTGCTGAACTTTCATCCCACTCCTGCTATTTGACAGATACCTCATATATATCATCTCAAGAACTTGGACTTCCAGGAAGATGGAATATATATATTTTACCCTAGTCTTCTCACCAAATACAACTAAAAACCCTACACAACCAACATAAGAAGATGGAGAAGGCCAGAGAGAATAAAGCAGCTGGCACATAGACTTCAGGATCAGGACAGGATCACAGTGGGAAATTCCCTAAGTTTTCTTTTTTGTATTTTATATCCCAAAATTTAAGCTAAAAAATTCAGCAACCAAGAAATACCAACAGACAAAGATGAAAACAGTCTTAATGAAATCTCCTAGCCAAAGCACAAGGGAAAAAGCACCATAGCTACGCAAATTTTGGAGAATAACTGTTCCAGCCAAACAACACAGAAAAACTGTGTCCCTATCCACTGCACACATACCAGCAAAGGTTGAATGGAAAGCCTAGACTTGTACACTGCAAGACTGTAACAAGAGGGTGTCAGGAAGGACTAGGCAGGAGCAGACTTCTGTCTCATCCTCCTATGGTGTCAGGGTAGACTTTTGGATGAGGCTGAACTTCTACTTCCTCCTGGCAAAAACAAGGCAAGATCAGTCCTTCTCCAATGGGCTGTGGTCAAAGAAAGTCAGCTAAAAGCCAAAGTTAAAACAAAACCTAGAGCCTCTTACCAAAGTATGAAAACGTTCGGGTTTCAATCACCACAACAGGAACTAGGAAGATTGCAACTAAACAACAAACTAATCAGCAGATGATAGCACAGAGGTGAGAAAGATGTCAGAATTATTAGTTCAGGAATGGAATAGGCCATATCACTTCAGACTCTGTGGATATTAAAACGTTGATAGAGGAATGCTATAACCAACTCTAGATAAGTAAATTTGACAATTAGAAATGGAGCGCTTCCTTGAAAACACTCATCAATACAAAATAGGTTATCCAGATAGCTCTATGTCTTCTAAGAAAATTAAATTTGTAAATAAAAGCAGCCCCAAGAAAGAAAGAACCAGGCCAATATAATTTCACTGAAGAATTTTACAATATATTTAAACAGGAATTAATATCAATTTCTCCCAATCAGTTCCAGAAAAGAAAAGAGGAAGGAACACTGTAATTCATTTTAGGAAACCAGTATTAACTACCCTGCACCAAATCAGATAAAAACACTATAAGAAAACAAAATTGAAGACCCATATCCTTTATGTATAAACAAAGGAACTTCAAACATAGCGTTAAGGGTCCAGCAATGTGGCGTATCAGGTAAAGCTGCAACCTGCAGTGCCAGCTTCCCATATGGATGCCAGTTACAGTCCTGGCTACTGCACTTCCGATCCAGCTCCCTACTAATGCACCTGGGAAAGCAGCAGAGGATGGCAAAGTCCTTGGGCCACTGCACCCATGTGGGAGACCCACAGGCAGCTCCTGGCTCCTGGCTTCACTGGCTTTAGATCGGCCCAGCTCCAACTATCCAACTATTGTGGCCATTTAAGGAGTAAACTAGTGAATGGAAGATATCTGTCTGTCTGTCTGTCTGTCTCTCTCTCTCTCTCTCTCTCTGTGTATGTGTGTGTGTGTGTCTGTGTGTGTGTGTCTCAACTCTGCCTTTCAATAAATAAATAAATCTTTTTTAAAAAAAAGAGTTAAAAATAAGTTTATTTTGGTGTAAACATTTTTGAAAACTATACATACTTTCTTCATAGCACCCATCTCCATGAAATTTTTAAAGATCTCCATATGCAGGAATTTCAAACTTTTGCACCAAAATAATTTTATCTTCTTTTTAAACTTATGTATTTCCAATACCAAGAGTAGGGTATGTGATATTCATGAAGAAGTAGACATATAGATCAATAGAGTAGGATATAGAATACAGAAATAGACCCACACAAATATTCCCAATTGATTTTTTGACAAAGGCACAAAAGCAGCTTAATGGAGGAAAAGAACTTTTTTCAACAAAGAGATGCAGCATTGAAAAGACAAACCAAGAAAGAAAGCATGTGCTTCAACATAAGTTTCACATTTTATATAAAAATTAACTCAGAATGGGTCAAGGAGCTAAATGTGAAATACAAAACTATAAAATTTTACAAAAAGGAATAGAGAAAACTTTCAGGATTTGTGTGTAAATATAGATATTAATAGTCCTGATACAAAAAAAAAAACATAATCCATAGCCAATGTCACAGCATATCAGGTAAACCACCACCTGTGATGCTGATATCCCATGGGTTCATGTCCCAGCTGCTTTGCTTCTGAACCAGCACCCTGATAATGGTCTAGAAAAAGCAATGGAAGATGGCCCAAGTGTTTAGTCATCTGCCACTCACATGAGAGACCTGGCTGAAGCTCCTGGCTCCTGATTTCAGTCTAGCCCAGCCCTGGCCATTGCAGCTATCTAGGACTAGAACCAGTGGATGGAAGATCTCTCTCTCTCTCTTTCCCTCTCTCCCTGTCTCTGTCTCTCTGTAACTTTGACTTTCAAATAAATAAACAAAACCTGAAAAAAATAATCCATAAAAGGAATAACTGATAATAAGACTTCATGAAAATAAGAAAGCTCTTCCTCTGTGAAAAACTCTTAGAGGATGAAAAGACAAACTACATAGTGGGATATATTTGCAGACCACATATCTGTCAAAAGAACTAAAATATAAAACAAACTCTCAAAACTCAGTAGAAAATAAAAATCAGCAATCCAATTAGAAAATGGACTAATGATGTGAACAGACATTTCATCACAAAGGATATACAGATTGAAATTAAGCACATTATAGAATCATGTAAAATATATATTATGATGGCTAGCATCATTAGCCATTTGCTACATGCAAATTAAAACCACAATGAGATCTCACTATATAACGATCAGAATGGCTAAAATAAAAAACAGTGACAAAAGTAAATGCTAGTGAGGAGGTATAGAAATAGGATCATCCATATATTGCTGACGGAAATGTAAAATGGTACAACTATTGTGGAAACAAGTATAGCAGTTTCTAAAAAAAAAAAAAAAATCCTAAGTAGGCAACTACCATGCAACCCAGCAATTGTTTTCTAAACAAATGAAGACAAGGGCCAGCACTGTGGCAGAACTTGTTAAACCACCGCCTTCAATGTTGGCATCCCATATGCGCACCAATTGGAGTCCCAGCTGCTCCACTTCTGATCTGATCCAGCACCCTCCTAATATACCTTTGAAAGCTGTGGAATCAAGCCAATTGCCTGGCCCTGCACCCACATGGGAGTCCCAGGTGGAGTCCCAGGTGGAGTTCCTGGCTTCTGGATTCTGCCTTGCCCAGCCCCAGCTGCTGTGGATATCTGAGGAGTGAACCAGCAAATGGAAGATTCATTCTCTCTCTCGCTCTCTCGCTCTCTCACTCTGCCTATCTCTCTCTCTCTCTCTCTCTCTCTCTCTCTCTCTCTCTCTCTCTCTCTTGCTGTCTTTCAATTGTAAACTGTAAGGCTATAGAAATAAAACAGTGAATTAGTGCTGCCAGAGGTCAAGGAGGCAGTTGGGATGAGAGAAATATATAAGGCTGTAAAATAGTAACAAGAGGTGTCCTTGGATGATGGAAACTTTAGTGTTTTGGCAACTTTAGCATCAATGCCTGGTTGTGATATTTGGCCCTCAGGTACCTGACAAACAGCAAAGCTGAGACTGAACCCAGGTGCATTTGTTGCCAGAGACCAGGCTCTGATTTGCTTTGCCTCCTTAGAGGTGAAATATCTGATACAGACCTTAAGGTTTCGATAGTGCTTGGCTCTGAAGCATAAATTGAGGGGGCCTTCCAGGGAGCCAGAACAGCAACAATTAAACAGGCCTATGTTGGGAACACAAGCAAGTAGATCAACTTGATTACCAAATAGAAAGAAACCAGCGCCGCGGCTCACTAGGCTAATCCACCGGATTCTGTCCCGGTTGCTCCTCTTCCAGTCCAGCTCTCTGATGCCACCCAGGAGTGCAATGGAGGAGGGCCCAGGTCCTTGGGCCCCGCACCTGCATGGGAGACCAGGTGGAAGCACCTGGCTCCTGGCTTTGGATAGGTGCAGTGCAGCAGCCGTAGCGGCCATTTGGAGGGTGAACCAACGGAAGGAAAATCTTTCTTTCTGTCTCTCTCTCACTGTCTAACTCTGCCTGTCAAAAAAAAAAAAAAGATGAATGGGACATTCCTTCCTCCTGTACACATGACATCAGAGTTGAGGAAGTCATGAAATGTGGTAGAGGGGCTGGTGCTGTGGTGCAGCAAGTTAAAGTCCAGGCCTATATGTGGGCATGGGTTTGAATCCTGTCTGCCATACTTCCGATCCAGTTCCCTGCTAATGCACCTGGTAAAGTAGCAGAGTCCTTGGGCCCCTGCACCCGTGTGGGAGACCCAAAGAAAGCTCCTGGCTCCTGGCTTTGGATTGGCTCAGCTCTGGCCATTGTGGTCATTTGGGGAGTGAACCAGCAGATGGAAGACCTCTCTCTCTGTCTCCACCTTTCTCTGCAACTCTGTCTTTCAAATAAATAAAATAAATCTTTTTAAAATGTGGTAAAATGAGTTAAGCTTCTCCTATTACAAATAAGAAATTAAGAAAATTTTAGGCAGAGAATGACTCCATAGAAATGTCATTGTTTTATTATTCAAAATTTTTAGAAAAAATTCATTTTAATAATAATAATACCATTCAACAAAATTGTTGAAAATGCACTTAAGAAAATATATTCTTTTGTGGCCATTGTTATTTGCTATAATGAATTACATGATCAGAAGCACTTTATTTCTAATGACCAAAACTTTCAGGATGCAATTAAAACAGAATTTCAAGGCCAGTCACCTGACATCATGCTATTTTGTTATTTGAAGATATAGTCTGGCTTATTGCTCCTTGGTATCTGTCAGAGCTGACCTGACACCTTTTCTAAGTTCATTTTTGGAGACACAGTGGACAGAGAAAAATACTCACCACCTCAGGGTGGCAAGAAATTCCCCGAGTCAGAGAGATTGTTACAACAAACATAAGAAGGCCAAAGTAAGGCCACTGCACCCTGCAGTCAATGCTCCATTATACTGGCAAAGCGCTGTCTCTAAAACCAAAGCCAGATCCCATTGCTCACCTGTGTGACACTCTGCAACATCAGCTATGAAACAAAGTCCAAACTCTTCTTCAGAGCTTGCAAGGCCATGGGCAATCTGTCTTCCCTGGGTTTATCTCTGTTGCTCTGGAACACACACTGGTGTTTCCTACTTCCTCTGTGGAGGAGTGCCCCCCCAACCCAGCCGCGTGCCATTCAACCACTGGGGCACAAAGAACAACCTATAAAGCAGAACCCAGGTTGACAGAGAAGGGATGGACAAGCTCTCTCATTTCCTTTCACCTCCTGTTCTCTGAAGAGGAAGCCTTTAATCTCAGTTGCCATGAACATCCAGTTGCTGACCAGTGTTTAAAGTTTGGAAATATTTTTCCTCTTTTCATCCCCATTTTCTCTTCCACTCTCTTTCCTTTCTGTTTGTCCTGTGTACTTCCTTCTTTTCTTCCTCTTTCCCTTTTCTCTCACTCTTCTGTCACCAGTGAAATCTGTAAGATTCAATTTTATTTTTAGGCAGAAGATGAAAGATCATATTGCTGTTCATTTCATTAAATCTAAGGTGCTATCGATTACACAGTTGTTTATTAAAATGTGAAAAGAAGTCAATGGCAGTCGACATCTATGTCTTCTAGAAAAAATGTTTATCTTAAAATTAACTGAACCATGAACATAAAAGCAGCAGCATCATTATTTCAGTCTCAAACCCACTAGATGCCTCTTGTCCAGACAAGAAAACTATACGTAGTGGGGAGGGTTAACACAGACACTAATTTGGAAAATGTTCTCAGTAATCCCATAATTGGGTGATGCTTTAGGACATACGTGCACATTATGTTGCAGCTAAAAAAGGAAAACCAGCACACATTGCAGTTTTACAGCTTTAATCAGTTCTGATCCACATTAATTGTATGTAGATTTTTGAAAGTGGTGACAGGTACATAGATAATCAAAGCCTAGAGCTTGCTTGGAGGGAATCTTCACTCTGAACAACACCTGGTTGAAGTGTGGGATGTTCCTATTCCTTTGGCCCAGACAGCTTTGTTAGCCTGGTATCAATGTGCACATCTGCACTCCTCATCTCTTTCATAGCAAACTTCTAGATCTCTTTTCCCACCCATACATGTATTCATATAGTCAGGCTTCCTCTTTGGGTGATATTTTCTGACCTTCTACTAAGGGATACATCTATAATTCTAGCACTGGTGTGTGAAAGCTGCCTCCACCTGGCTGACTACCAATGTTTATTGATACACAAGCAACTTCAAATTTCTTCACTGTCATCGCAAGAGAAATGCAAGTGCGTTATGTCCAGTTTGGGGCCTCACAGAACTATTTCTGTTGAACCACATGCCATTAGGCTGCCTTGAAGATGTGATGAGGAACTTGGCTCTTTTCAAAAATATAGGCGATGACATTGTCCACAGCACCACGCTGGTGTCTCTTCTCACTGTCGTGAGTGGTCAGTCACTGGAATCTCAGAACCAGAAATAGCAGGCTTTTCCTAGCCTGCTTTGTTTTCATTTTATGGGCATGACAATTTTTGCAACAGATTGCATTTCTCCTTTGTTGTGGCTGCTGGTAAATTTACAACCAAATTCAGGGCTCATCTCCAGCAGTTGAATAGTGTCTTATGGTATTCATTATGTGTTATCAAACCTCCCTATTTATCCTATTTTCCTGATTTCATTTTCCCATTGCTGCCATTTCCTCACCTTTATTTTTTAAATTTACCCCTTTGTATGCAGACAGATAGAAAGATAGATAGAGATAAGCTGTCTCAAATCACTTTCTGGAATGATTTGGAGGCATAAATAAATCAATAATGCTTTTCATAACAACATCAATAATATGCACTCCAATAATATGCTGCTTCTTATGCTCGCTTTAGTTTATAATTGAACTACTGAAAAACGGCTCAAGGACCATCCACTTGATTCTTATGTTTATTCCAAGTAAGATACAGCCTCTGTACCAATGACCCTTACACTTCAATTTGGGGGGGTAGGGAGATATGACTGTAGTTTTTAAATGTCTAGAAACTAATCTAAAGTTGTACAAATTTAAATAACACACAGGGGGCTTTAAAAAATTAATGAAAAGGGGAGCATATTTGGCCTAGTGATTAAGACATCTGCATCCTATATCAGAGAGCCTGAATTCAATACCTGGCTCTGACTCCGGCTCCTGAGTTCAGCTTCCTGTTAACACAGACCTGGGATGTAATGATGTTGGGTCCCTGCCACTGATGAGAAAATTCTAGACTGAATTCCTAGCTTCTGGCTTTAGTCCTACCCAGTCACTGTGGGCATTTAAGATGTGAACCAGTTGATTTTCTCTCAAATTTTTCTCCTCAAATTTTTGAAAAGTTCATTGGCAATGGGAATTATGAAAAAAATTATGCATGAATTTCAAGAAAATTGTGCCAAAAACAAAGATCTTTTAATTTTTGAAGTACCCTCATACATCATAGTACATTTTTAGCATCTATGAGTATTAGAGAAGTCCATATCCATGTGTGACACTAGGTCGGTAGATGAAAGTCTCACAGAAATGAGACAAAATGTACTTTGTAGAATAATTGGGGTTTGCATTCCAGCAATCTTCTTGTTCCATTTTGTTTTTCTGTATTCAATGTCTGATCCCAAACCTTTCCCGTTTGGAGGCATTACAAGTGATAAGAACTTCTGCATCCAGTAACAGTGTCTTCTTGCAAAACCACAATGCAAATCATCAGAGAAAGAAATCAGCCTGGAGCTAAAAGTACAAATGGTTTGAACCTCACCCCTTAGATAAAACTTTCTTCTCAGAGGCATACTTTGAAACAAGTGCAGATGTTTGCTTATTTACTTGAAAATTCTTACTTGCAGGCTCCCACTGTTATGAGTGGTCTCCAAAAAAAAACTCATGGAAATGTATATTTTCCTTAAAAATGCATATTTTCCATTTTCCCAAGAACTGATTGAAGAGTTTCATATTCCTCAGTCCTTGGGTTGGGTGAGAAAGGCTTTGGTAAGGGAAGAAAATGTCATCCAGGCAGTAGCACTGTGCAGAATGAAATGAGTGTGACTACAGATGCTGTCTGTGGAAAAGGGAGAAAGTAAGGAGAGCACCAAGTCTTCAAGTCAGAACTGAGGGCAGAGAGGAGAGTCTGGGGAGCCTTGGACAGAATTCAGGAAGTCAGTCCTCGGCCTGTGCTGTTGATGTCAATAGCAAGTGACACTGAATCTAGAAAGGAAGGCATACAGCTTCTAAGGTGAACCCTTTGCACACTGTCCTCCACAGATGACAATTTCTCTACCTGCATCTGACAGCAGCTCCTGCCAGGAATTTACAAATAATACAATCCATTTCTGGTGTGCTGAGACAGGCTGCTCCTGGAAAGTCATTGTCCTGGGGATGGGAGGAGTTTGACCCCAAGAGGCAGAGGATGAAGGAACAAGCAAAATAGCTGCCAAGAGATGCTGCTTCCTTCCCTCAGCCATCACACACATTAATTCCACACTGACAGCAAGCAGTTGTCCTGAATTAGGATACCTCCAAGAGCACAATGTCGGGTAGACAGCAGGAATCTGGGCTCCAGGGCTGAGGCAAGGCCTTGGCCTCTGGAGTTAACAAGGACCAGCAGCTATTGCAACCAAAATGAGAGAAAGAGAGAGAGAGAGAGAGAGAGAGAGAGAGAGAGAGAGAGAGAGAGAGAGAGAGAAAGAGGAATAAAGTAACCATGCCTAGACCATTAAACATGTTCTTTAGATTAGTGCTGCCAAACCAAATCAGCACAGCATTATGTAGCTCTGCAGGGAGGTGGCTTGTTGGGAGGAAATCAAGCTAAAAAGCACAAGAGGCTGGAACAAGATCAGCCTCTGCTCATACCCAGGGGTCTCTTTGCCTTTGTGGCTGCAGGTGGTGTCAGTCGTCATCCTGGCAGAGACAAGGGTTGTCTGTCACTGCCTCTGCCCCATCTCCTGCCCTGTTCTTGATAGCTGCTCTGTCATCCACTGCTTCTCCTGATGGGGAGAGACTCAGCCAGCAGTGCAGGGCAGCCAAGGTTAAATGCCCTTACACAGGAGGCTGGGCAAATTCCTAAACAGAGCTTTGGAGAGAACATCAAGGCCAAACTACTCTGAATGCCAGAGGCAGCCATGGCCAGCATGAAAGACTTAGGTATCCAGGATAGGGCTGTCATTCAAGTCTTTCAAAGCAGTAGTTTTTAAATATTTATCCAACATTTGTTTAGTAAAGGAGGAAAAAGTGGATTTCTATTATACAAATTATACAGTTCATTTAAATGCAGATTATAAATAAGATTTTTCATAGGGAAAAGATTGAGAAACATAAGAAATGGGGAAAAAAAAACCTTCCTTTAAACATTTGGGAAATCCTTTACTGCTTTCCTGTAGTTCGTGTTATTTTTCTTTTATAAATCCTCAAATCATGAAACTATTTATGGTTTCAATTCATATACTAAAATACATCCCCTATTCCTAGCAAATGACAAAGGTTTCAAAATATCAACTGACTTTAACTGTTCCTGACTACAAATGTCTGTCTATTGGCAGGCAAGATTAATGACAATGCTGAACTTAAGGTTTTTAACAAGAGTACATAAAAACTGAACATATTTGATGGACTATGATTAAACCAAACATTCATTGATACAGTCAGAACTGTATCAATATCATGTAAACCAAAGTTATTTCAAGTTAAAATAATTAGGATGGGGCTGGTGCTGTGGCATAGTGGTCTAGGCCTCCACATGGGAGCTGGTTAGTATCCTGGCTGCTCCACTTCCAATCCAGCTTCCTGCTGGTGGCCTGGCAAAGTAGTGAAAGATGACACAAAAGCTTGGGCCCCTGCATCCACGTGAGACCTGGAGGAGGCTCCTGGCTCCTGGCTTTGGATCAGCTCAGCTCTGGCCATTGTGGCCATTTGGAGAGTGAACCAACGACAGAAGACCTCTCTCTGTCACTCCCTCTGTCTTTCTGTAATTCTGCCTCTCAAATAAGTAAATAAATTTTTTTAAAAATAAAATAATTAGGATACATAGAAAGTATGTTTGAAAGAAAGAGTTAACTTTCAGAGAAAAAAACTTTAAAAACAGATGGAAGGAGTAGTCTCTATTACTGATGTGCCACCTTCCATCCTTCTCCAGTTGATTCTATTCTTATTAATTAACTAACTAATTAATTAATTAATTTGATGAGGAGTGAAAGAAAAGGAGAGCACTCCATTCCTCTGACTCCCTTCCCAGCTACCCACAGTGGTCAGGGCTGGACTGGTCAGGAACCAGAAACTCAATCTGGATCTCCCACGTGGGTGGCAGGGTCATGATCACTGCATTTGCTGCCTCCAACATTGCACATAAACATTAAACTGGAATCAAGATCAGAGCTCAGACTCACATCCAGGGATTTGGATATGGGATGCGAGCCTTGGCATCTTGGCTATCACGCCAGATACCACCCTGCTTTCTTAATACTTCCTTTATCTTTTTTTAAATATTTATCTCATGTATTTGAAAGGCACAGTTACAGAGAGACATGGAAAGATGGAGAGAGAGAGAGAGAGATCTTCCATCTGCTGGTTATCTCCCCAAATACCCACAATTGCCAGGGCTGGGCCAGATCAAAGCCAGGAGCCAGGCGCTCCATATGGGACTCCCATGTGAGTGTCAGGGCACCAGGTCCTTGGGCCATGTCCCACTGCCTTCCCAGGCACATCAGCAGGGAGCTGGATTGGAAGCAGGGTAGCTGGGACTCAAAACTGTGCTCCAATACTGGATGTTTGCATTGCGGTTTTCAGCTTAACCTACTGTACCACAACCCTGGTCCCAGACTTCCTTCATCTTGAGGTAGCTTGGTTAAGCTTCAGCTTCTTTTAACCAGTAGACAGTTTTAAGGAGGCATATTAATCTATTTCTCATTACTGTAATGAAATATCAGATACTAGAACACTTTATAAAGACAACAGGTTTATTTTGTTCACAGTTCTGGGAAGTCAAGAATATGGCCCCAACATTGGCTCAGCTCCAATTGAGTGTCTCATGGTGGATGATGTCACAAGAGCAGAGTGCATGTAGGAGGTACAGATCAGATAGCAAGCCAAGAAGGCAGAGAAAGACTGGGATCCCAGAGTCTCTCCTGAGGACATGTCCCCAGCTGATCTAAGGACTAACCCTAGGCCCCATTGCTTATATGTTCCAGACTACTTCCCCACATTGCCACCCTGGAGAGCAAGTTTCCAGCCCATGAACCCTTAAGAGACAATGCCAAACCATATCCAAACCCAAGCAGGCTGTGTGTATCTTGGGGATCTCAAAGAAAAGAGCTCAGGTTTTCCAGGGTGGCGGGCAAGGAAGTAGGAATAGCCAATCCCATTAGGTTGGGGATGGAGCTTGACGCCAGTGGCTGGGCCATGTGGCCACCTGGCTTTCAGCAATGGCGGTGGGGGCCAGGGCCTAGGATGTATAGATTGCACCATAGATAAGACTACGCCATTTTCTAACACAAGGAAAGGGGTTGTCAGAGAGATCTCTAAAGTCTTTAAAGACAAATCAGTCAACTTGTCAGACGACTTTTACTGAACACCTACTAACCATCACATATGAATTGGCACCTGGAGAAAAATGCAGCCCCCTCAGGACAATGGTGACAGAAGCTCTGCTATTCTATTTAAAAATAATGCAAGTAATGGAAAGGAGACTTTGTTCCACTGGCAATCCCGAGGCTGACAAGAAGACTTTAAAAGGCACGGCTTCAAGAGTCTGTCCTGGCCACAGGGAAAGCCAAGCTGGACGATGTGCCCAGGCTGAAAGTTACCTAGGAGCTACCAAGACAGTGTTCTCAGAAGGTTAGTGGAGAAGGAAGTTTCCATTTCGGTGGGGCCCTCATTCTTCCTCAACTGAATGTTACCTCCAGGTACTAACGAAAAGTTGGAAAATTAAGCAGAAATCCACAAAGCTACTATCCACTATCAAAACCCTGTAAATTCAGCTCTAAATCTTCTTTCCTCTGGACCACAAATTAAATTGACCTTCAGTGCATCAATGTCAACATCTATAAAGAACAACAAATACAGCCATTGGAAAATATGTAGATTAAATATGCTCAGTGTGATCAAGAAGAGTGTTCAAACAGGGATGAGAATGAGGGTGGACTGTGTCATCACCAACACATTTGAAAAATCCAGAGATTTTTCTTACTTCTATACACTCCCTCCTGAGCTCAGCAGACCAGGTACAGCCCTCACTGTCATGGGAAAAAGTCATGGGAAAAACAATATAACTGCACTTAGGCACCAGAAATGGGATCACTGAGATTTTGCTGAGTTTGACCTCTTACCCAAGAATACAAACCAGAAATGGGTAGTTATTCAATATGAGAAAAACGGTTGCTATGTGTTATCAAATCCTGTGAGAGACTAAAGCTTCAGATTAATCAATAATACAACCTGACTTTTGTCTTAGTGAATTAGGCCTCTAAACTAGAAATCTTTCTGAAAATCAAGAGAATACTTCCACTGTACCATTGAATTCAACCCTGTTAAGGAAAAGGCATTGTTGATTGGGAAGGCATTTTCTGATTCTGTGTAATTGTTTTCTTCTTGATTCAACTTTTGGGGAAGGCAGAGGGGTAGGGAAAGTGTTTGTTAAGCTTTTCACATAAAAGGTAAACCTTCAGTAACATGAAACTTCATTTTTAATGCATCAGTTTATAGACTAAACATCCTCCCAATCCCAAATTTTAACAAACAGTCTGCCTTACATATTTGGAAACCAAAATTGCTTTCTATTTTAATCGATGAGAAGAAAACTTTAGCTTATACATGAATTTTGTCCAGACTTTGCTGAAAATGGATGTTTATAATGGAAGTCTACTTGGTTCTCCATAAAGCTAATTCTGCCTGGATAATTCTGTTCAGGCAGCAGCAAGCACTGTTCTTTTCAGCTCCTGTATAATTAATACCAAGATACAAATAGATTCCTGTCTATTTCAGGGGGAGCTGAAGTGGTGAGAAAAAGAGAAGAGGAGATGATACTAGTGTCAAATGAAATCTCTAATATGTTTCCCCACTAGAGGGAAAGATAAATTAAACGTGCAATAAAAATTTAATAGCGAACAGTGATTGCACTATAGGAACCCTGATAGAAATAAGCATAATGGCATAATAAATTTTCCTGTGTGAGGAATGATTATTTGGGGCTTTAAGCTTTGACAATTCCTGTAAATCTTCTCCGTTTGTTAGCAATTAATAATATTAAATTGCTTCACATCTCCCTAGATAAACATCAGCAATCTTTCAAATCATCGTTGAAGAAATGCATAATCTAGTGCACACCATTACAGAACTTTCAAAAATTTCCGGGATGTTAAATAGCACCGTTCCAAGGAGAAATAAAAGCAATTTAACCTTTACAGCTGATATAAATATATCAACAAATATTTGTTCAACCTTACTTGTGCTTATAGCAGAAATGTCTACCTGTCCATCAAAATTCATTTTTTGCCTGCCTTGTGGAGTATAGGAAGTAGTACCCAGGACAGGACTACATACTCAATTTTCAGACGTCTGATATGGCTATATGACTCATCTCTCCAATAACACTGGCTGGAAATGATGTTCGCACTTGTAAGTCAAATTTTAAGAATTGGACCTGGCTCTTTCCCTTCTACAAGCTGATGTGGCAAACAACAAAATCTTGGGAAGCCGAAAGCCAGATATTAAAATTAGTCGGTCCAGGATCTAAAGGTGGGGAAAAGTTGCTCGTGAACAGGAACAAGAGCGCCTGTCTTGGTTAAATGAGTAAAACATGGACTTCTATTGCTTGTGAGCCATTAGAAATCTCAGTATATTAGTCACAGTATTTTGGCCTGTTCCAGGTAAGAATTTGTTAGATACATAAAGAAGTGAAGGCAATTATATTTCTTACCAAATATATTATATATATATATATATATATATATCTTACCTTTATATACAGCATATATATATATATATATACACATTTGGTAAGAAGTACAATATATATAATTATATATATATATAATTCTGGTTTTGAAAACAAATAGTCCATTCAATAAAAGTAAACTAACACAAAAATATTTAACAATGTAATATTTTTGAAAAATTTATTTATTTATTTGAAAGTCAGAGTTACAGAGACAGAGAGAGGGATCTTCCATTCACTGGTCCACTTTCCAGATGGCCACAATGGTCAGTGTTCAGCTAGGCTGAAGCCAGGAGCCAAGAGTTTCAACCTAGTCTCTCACATGGGGTGTGGGGCCCCCAAAACTTGGACCATCTGATGCTGCTTTTCCCAGGCCATCAGTAGGGAGCTGGATCAGAATTGGAGCAGCTAGGATGCAAACAGTGACCGTATGGGATGCCCGCAACACAGGCAGCCACTTTACTCTCTATGTCACGATGCCAGCCCTAGCCATGTAGTATGGTAAGGGATGCCAGACAACAATATGCTCAAGACTAATTAACAAACAAGTGGTGTCAGTGCAAAATCCTGGGAATTTAAAGGTAAGACATAAATATTTATTTGAAAAATAGCCATGGAAAAGTGATGGTTGCAGATGGTGAGAGCTTCAAGATATCGTGCTGAAAATAATAAAATAATTTATAGTGTGGTTTGTTCTTCCAAGAAATTCTTCATTTTGACAAGTAATCCTAAAGCCCCAGGTTTCCTTAATCCTTTTAGATGTCTTAAAGTCCTCATTTTTCACTGATTCCAGGATCTTTGATTTGTTAAATTTGAAAGCCAAATAATTTTTCTAGCAATGCTCACCTCTGACCTCGCTAGATGGCTTATACTCTTATTTGCTGTTTTTAGTTACTTAAAACAACTCCTCATGATTAATCTTTTCTCACTTAGTGTAAAATGATTTCTGTTTTACTTATTCTATTTTATTCAGGAACTAAGTTTACATATTCCACCTAAAAGAGATTCAGTTCATATTCCAGCCCAAATTAGAAGAGTTCCAGAAATAAGCACTATGTGTTCATCTTATTTTTAAAGCTATTTATTGAGTGTTACTAGTTGTTAGATAATGTGGGTGCAATACTGAGCAGCACAGTGTGGTGCAGGCCCTTTTGGCATTCATGTTCTAATGAAGGTCCCTTTAAAGGATGATGTCATAGTGTAAACAAGAAGAACTGGATGCATTAAGCCAGCAGGCCTGGGAAAACAGCTGAAGGTGGTCCAGGTACTTGTGCCCCTGCCATCTACATGGGAGACCAGATGAAGCTCCTTGCTCCTGGCTTCAGCCCGGCTCAGCCAAAGCTGTTGTGGTCATTTAGGGAGTGAACTAGTAGATAGAAGATTCTCTCTCCCTCACTCCCTCTCTCTGTCTGTCTTTCCATCGCTCTCTGTAACTCTGTCTTTCAAATAAATGAATAGATCTTAATAAATAAATAAATACATTTAAAGATTTAAAGGGTTTTCCTGTGAAATACATGTAAGACTTGTTTCTCATGGCTTCTGTTCACTGCAGTATCCCAAGCTCCAAGTCCTTCTCATTCGCAGCAATAAGGAATGGTAACCATCTCTGTCATCTACTTGCTGTGGGCTTCGGAAAGAAACCACTTAATTTCTCTGAGTTGAACCACAGAGAAAGAGCTATAAGAAAAAGAGTTTGGATTCAATATAAAGAATCAACTTTCAAAGGTCAGAGTGCTCAAACACAAATGGTTTTACTTCTGTGGGGAATTGGTTACTGGAGGTATTCAGACATAGAAGACCAAATGACAGAGTGTTTGTAGGAGACGTCCCAATACAGGAGATTCTCAAGGAAGGGCTCAAGATAGTCTAAGCTTTACATTGGAAATTTAAGGTGACGGAGGCCAAGCAAAACAAAGACCCTAGGTGACATAAGAGATGGAAAGAAAAAGCTATACAGGTAACCAAGGACTCTAAAAGTTGTCCACAGGGAGGTATGAAACTACTAGACAAGAATAATGAACTTAACTAAAAGGAAAGAACCTCACTAGGAGCTTTGCCTGTGGACTGGACCATCCAGGGAAACCACATGCTTGGTATCACACAGATACCAAGGACTCATTCCTGAGCCCTGAATACAGGATTGTTTATGTTTAACCATGAACAAAACCTATATGTTTGGGTTTTTTGTTTGTTTGTTTGTTTTTGCAGAGGGAGCAGTCCTCTTGAACCACTTGACTCTGAGCTGAGAGCTTGGCTTAATTCCGAGCCCTATTAGACAGAGATAGTAAAGAGTGAGAGTCCTCTTGAAAGCCTATTAGCTCCATGCCTTTGGGAAAACTATTCTGAACTTCAGCTTATCAGCAGTATAAGAATTATAACATGAAATTGGTAACAAGGTGTGAGAATTAAATATAAGGATTCAGAGATCCAAGATGGTTGAATAGGAAAAAGATGAGCTGATTTTGACCATGGGAAGATACCAGAACAGAGTAGAAAACATGTTCCCGG
The DNA here is from genome assembly GCA_949820135.1 of Sylvilagus floridanus. NCBI lineage: Eukaryota > Metazoa > Chordata > Mammalia > Lagomorpha > Leporidae > Sylvilagus > Sylvilagus floridanus. The sequence goes on from OX463236.1 coordinate 73,339,868, forward strand.
GAAACAGTTGGAGAGAAGTTTTCAGTGGAAAGTCTACAGAAAAAAAAGATGTTATGCAGAGCTAGCAGGAAGCCACCAGTGACCCCCACAGCCAGTGAGGACACCATCTTCTCAGTCCAGGAAGAAAAGAATTTGCAGCAGCCTACATGACACTGGTGTTCTATCTCAAGGAGAACCTCACATAGAGCTGGTGCAAGGCAGGGAGCCCACCCAACCCCATGGCGGGGGGCCACATCAATTTCCACACCTTCCCCCACCAGGACACCCAGCAACCACTAGGGGGAAATGTTATCTTCCCAGAATTAAGTGAGTGAAAGCTATTGCAGCCTGTGTGTCATTGGTAGATTGTGTCTGACAAAGAAATATGTGGTTCCCACTGACTTTGAGTCTGGCCTTGGAGAGTTGGCAGGGAATACAGGCTGTCCACTTAGTTCCATGAAGTGAGGGCATATTTCTCCTCTCCCCTCACCTGACCAACATCTGTTGGGCAGTTGACTGACACCAGGAATGAGGAAGATGTCTCAGTGGATAAAAAGGTTCACAGGGTAGGGCGTTGATCTCCAGTACCCTTTGACTCTGGGAATCATGTGACTGCACAATTCACCAGGAAACTGAGAAGGCAAGGGCTGTGACTGGGTCTTTGGGCAATCACTGGGTCTGAATCTAAAAGCTCAGAGCTACCCGAATGCTGGGGAGGATCACTGAAGAGGGCACTGCACTCACACTACAGAGTATATGGATCCTATGTGTGGTTCATGCACCTGAGTCGGTGTGGTGTGCAGGCACTGTGATTTCACCGTGGACAATTGGTTCACCTAGGCAGAGAGGGGCTGAGGTTGTGAACATACCAGACAGCATTACGATACCCCGATAACAAACGAGAAAGCCTGAACAACACTCAGTGAAGCAGAAGAAATAATATCTGAGCTAGAAGGCAAGTCTTTGGAAATACCTCAGTAGACAAAAAAAAAAAAAATTAGAAAAGCTGAGAATATTGTTCATGGACTATGGAATACCATCAAATGACTAAAAGGGGGTTCCTGAAGGTATGAAAAAACAGAATGTTAGATTTAGTCAGTGAAATAATAGCAGAAAATTATCCTAATTTGGAGAAAGTTATGGACATTCAAGTACATGAAATACATAGAAACCATAATAAACATCATCAGAAAGTGTCTTAACTGACACATTATAGTCAAACTTTCAAAAATAAAACTTAAAGAAAAGACCCTAAAATGTTCAAGATAGAAATGCATTGTTACTTTTAAAGGAATCCCAATTAGATTGACTGCAGACTTATCAGAAACCCTAGTGGTTAAGAAAAAATGGAGAGACATAGTCTAAGTCCTAAAAGAAAAAAAAAAAAAAACTCAACCCAGAATACTGTACCCTGAAAAGATCTGATCTATAAATGATCTATAAATGAAGGTGAAATAAAGACTTTCAAAGACAAAAAGAAAATGAAAGAATTAGTCTCTAACTGGCTAGGCTTACAAATGATACTTAAGAATGTGCTACAGACAGAAGCAGAGAAAGATAATCAGCATCATGAAAGAATGTAAAGGCAGAACACCTCCTATTAAATGTACAAAGGAGATACAAAACAAACAATAGGAATATTTACAAAAAATAGCAGGATTCAGTCATTACTTATCAATAATAAACTTGAATGCAAAATGGCTCAAATTCTCCAATTAAAAGATACATGCTTGCTGAATGGTTAAGAAACAAGACCCATCAATATTCTGCCTAAAATAAAAACACCTTACCAACAAAGATACACACAGACTGAAAGTGAAAGGATTGAAAAAGATATTCCATGGAAATGGAAATAAATAATGAGCAGCAGTAGCCATCCTAATATCAGACAAAATAGATTTTAATACAAATCTCTTAAAAGAGACAAAGAAGAGCATTATGTAATGATTAAGTGATCAATTCAACAGGAAGAACCAACCACAGTAAATGTATATGCACCCGATGTTAGGGCACCTGGCTACTTAAAACAAATGCCAATGAATCTAAAGGGACACATATGCTCCAATACAATAATAATCGAGGACTTCAACACCCTACTTTTATCAATGAACAAATCAGCTAGATAAAAAAATCAATATACAATAGAGTAATCTCCATTATTTACTAAGTGGACCTAATTGATATCTGCAGAACAGTTCATCTCACAGCTGCTGAATACACATTTTTCATCAGTTCATGGAATGTTGTCTAGGACAGACCATATGCTAGACCATAAAACATGATTCAACAAATTAAAAAAAAATTGAAATAATACCATGTATATTTTCTGACCGCAATGGAATGATATGCAAGAACATGGAGACTGAACAGAATGCTTCTTATTGAACCAGTGGGTCATAGAAGAAATCACAAGGGAAATCAAGGGGGCCAGCACTGTGGTGCAGTAGGTAAATCTGCCACTTGCAGTGCCAGCATCCCTATAGGTACCAGTTTGAGTCCCAGCTGCTCTACTTCCAATGCAGCTCTCTGATCTGGCCTGTGAAAACAGTAGAAAATCGTCCAAGTGCTTGGGTCCTTGCATGCACATGGGCAACCCAGAAGAAGCTCTTAGCTCCTGGCTTCAGATCAGCTCAGCTCTGGCCATTGTGGCCACTTGGAGAATAAGCCAACGAATGGAAGAGCTCTCTCTCTCTCTGCCTCTGCCTCTGCCTCTCTGGAACTCTGCCTTTCAAATAAATAAATAAATCTTTAAAAAAAAAAGGGGGGGAAATCAAAAAATTTCTAAAAACAGATGAAGTAATGACATAACATATCAAAACTTTTTGGATACAGCAAAAGCAGTGTTTAGAGGAAAGTTTATATTGAGGCCGTCACTGTGGCGTAGCTGGTAAAACCGCAGTGTTGGCATCCCATATGGGCGCCAATTCAAGACCCGGCTGCTCCACTTCCGATCCAGCTCTCTGCTATGTCCTGGGAAAGCAGTAGTCTTTGGGCCTCTGAACCCGCATGGGAGACCCGGAGGAATCTCCGGCCATTGCAGCCAATTGGGGAGTGAACCATCTGATGGAAGACATCTCTCTCTCTCTCTCTCTCTCTCTCTCTCTCTTTCTCTCCCCTCTCTCTGAGTACCTCTGACTTTCAAATAAACAAATAAATCTTTAAAACAAAAGAGGAACGTTTATAGCAATTAATGTCTACATCAAGAAATTGGAAAGGCATCAATAAAATGATCTAAGAATGCATCTTGAGGACCTAGAAAAACAAAAACAAACTAAACCCCAAATTAGTAGGAGGAAAAAAAATATTAAAAATTAGAGAAGAAATAAAATTTAAATTTAAAAAAATACAAAAAGTCAGTGAAATGAAGAGCTTTTTTAAAGATGTCTTTATTTGAAAGGCAGAGTTACAGAGAGAGAAAAAGAGAGACGGAGACAAAGAAAGACAGAGAGATCTTCCATCTGCTGGTTCACTCCCCCAAATGACTACAATGATAGGAGCTGTACTGATCCAAAACCAAGAGCAGGAGCTTCTTCCAGGTCTCCCTCGTGAATAAAAAGGCCCAAACACTTGGGCCATCATCCACTGCTTTTCCAGGCACATCAGCAGGGAAGGAACTGGTTTAGAAGTGGAACAGCTGGTGCTCGAACCAGCACCTTAGTGAGATGGCAGCACTGAACAGTTGCTTTACCTGATACTTCACAGCACCAGCTCTAGAGCCTTTTTTTAAAAAATATAATCAAATTGATAAACCATTGGCCTGACTAATCAAAAAAAAAAAAAAAAGGAAAGGGACAGGAAGAAGACCCAAATTAGCAGTAAAATCAGCAATGGAAAAGGAGATGCTACAATGAGTATCACAGAAATAAAACAAATCATCAGCAATTAATACAAACAACCATTTGCCAACAAATTGGTAAATCTAGAAGAAGTGGATAGATTTCTGGACACATACAATTTACCAAAACTGAGGCACAATGATGTAAAAAACCCAAATAGACCAATAACCAAGATGGGGATTGAATCAATAATAAGGAATTGACCAATAAAGAAGAACCTAGGACCAAATGGCTTCACTGCTGAAGTCTACCAAACTTTTAATAAACTAATACAAATTCTTGTCAAACTATTCAAAAAGATCAAAAGGGAGGGAATCTTCCCAAACTTCTTGTTTGGTGAAGGATTAAGCTTGCGATTATAAAGTAAATTGAAAGTACATCATCATAAAAATTAGAATAAAAGTAAAAAAAGGAACAGGAGGGTGGGTGGGAACAAAGGAGAGAAGAAGGAATGGTGGAAAGTATTATTATGTTCATAAAACTATATATATATATATATATATATATATATGGAATGCATGAAATGGGTTTTCTTTGTATAAATAAATCTTTAAAATATGAGTTGATTCTGAGCACATGGCCTGTTTTCTATTATGTGCTATGTTCCCAATGTGTTTCTCCATTTTCCCCATCTAGTTTTTAAATTATATAATTCTTTCTCCATGAGAAAATTTAAATTCTATTTTCAGTTCCTGTTGGTAGAAATGAATTCATCACCTGAGGAAATCAAGTGGAATTTATATACCTATAGAACCAGAATGTGTCATTCAAACTAAGATAAGGGAAATTCAGTTCAGGGCTTTCTATTGTCTTCTCCAAAATCCAAGTAATCCAGCTTAGCCATTTGGTAAACCCACCTAATATTTCTTCCTATCTGTAAAAGCAATGCATTCTGGAAGTTCATTGGCATTTGGAAGCATCATCTCTAACCTATGTCTGCATCATGTAGTGTCAATGCAGCATCTAGAAAGGACAAAAAGGTATTTTTACATTTAATTCCAATTGTGACAGAAAGCCTGAGGCTGCCATGTGTTCCTCCCTTCATCTTGAAAATATCTCATTGCACAAGCACAGTTCTTATCTGACCTGGAGCCACCAGGCTTGCATGAAATAAAAACATGTTGGCATTACAATAATCAAAGCAGAGGCAAATCTACCCTTCAATTTTCAGGTTCTTTCAAAACAAGAAAAATATATCCCCAGATATGCCTCTCCTAGACATGTCGCTCCCACAGGAATGGGGAAGGGGTAAGAAGTCCTGATTCTTTTCAACTTACAAAGCAACTTTCCTTGTATTTAGATCAGTCCATTTTTATGGGAATCCAAAAATAAAGTCTGACATCTTTCCTCCCTAGCATGATTATATATTTTAAAGACTTTTGTTCTTAAAAATTCTTACCCATCTCCCAGAAACAAGCTATTTAGCTGGAATATTCCCAGCCTTGTAAATACTTTTTTTTTCATACTTGCAAACTAACTCACTTTTTCAGTGCACGATTTTGCTTTTAAGCAGTCTGTCATGATGCATGCAACAAAATCAAGTAATCACATTGTCATCCAAGATCAGAAAATAATCATTAGTGCATATAATATTTATTTCAGACCACTTAAAAGCAAAATAATTCTTTATAATTCCTCCAAGAACATTAAATACAAATTGCTCCTGTTTATCTCTTTTGTTTTATTATAATTTCCCTGATATCTAAGTCATTTATACTAATAGACTTTAATGTGAATTGTGTGTGTGTGTGTGTGTGTGTGTGTGTGTGTGTGTTTAATAGGTAATCATGTAAGGAGGGGAGAGGCAAGACCAGAAAACATCAAAGGACTTGCAAAATGCCTTAAAATAAACATAGGACATCCGGAGGAAATAAAATGCTTAAGAGCAAAGTTAAGGAAGATGATTAGCATAAAAATCTTTTGTTTCTCTATATGATGATCAGAATGACCCAAGTGCTAAGCAGCACAGAAAGATTATCTTTCCTTCCTCCTCCCTCCTTCCCTCCCTCCCTGCCTCTCTCTCTCTCTCTCTCTCTCTCTCTCTCTCTCTCTCTTTTGAGGCAGAGAGAGAGAGAGTATTCCTATCCACTGGTTCACTCCCCAAATGCCCACAGGAGCTAGGAACTTAGTGGCAGAAACCTGAGACATAATCAGTGCCTCCCGAGATTTGCATTAGCTGGAAGCAGGAGGCAGGAGCCAGATTCAGAGCCTGAAAGTGAACCCAAGTGTTCAGATGTGAAATGCAGTGTCTTGACCACTAGACTGAAGAAGGTCTGCCCCTAACATGATATTTCTGAATTAGAGTTGGTGATGTGGTTCATGATGAGTTCAGGCTTTCAAACAATTTCCCCTGGGAGCTAAGAGTCATTTCTGAAGTTCCACCATCATTCTCACCCTTAATTTCTTAAGAAATAATTGATTTGTCTGAAAGTAGAACATGTTGGAATTTTTTTAAGGATTTATTTATTTATTTGAAAGAGTTACACAGAGAGAGGAGAGGCAGAGAGTGAGAGAGAGGGGTCTTCCATCCAATGATTCACTCCCCAAATGGCTGCCACAGTTAGAGTTGCGTGATCCGAAACCAAAAGGCAGGAGCTTCTTTAGGTCTCCCACGCGGGTGCAGGGGCCTAAGGGCTTGGGCATCTTCTACTGCTTTCCCAGACCATAGCAGAGTGCTGGATCACGAATGGAGCAGCCAGGTCTTGAACCGGCACCCGTATGGGATGTCGGCACTTCAGGTCAGGGCATTAACCTGCTGAGCCACAGCGCTGGCCCTGAACATGTTGGAATATTAGAAGGCAGATATTTGCATGAAACCATATCAAGGTTGATTTTGGGAGCACCTGTAATTTTTATTTCTGGTTCTAAGTGCACCTGAAAACTCCTCATGCTGTGTTGTTGAAAGAGTATTGAGGATAACAGGGTATGCTAGAGCCTTACCTCAATGGACAATGAGCACAATCAACTGAAACATGAAGTGAGGCACCGGGCAGGAATGGGGAGCTGCCTGCTCAGCTATGCTGTTCACTCTTGAGGTGGGAAATGGGAAGTGGGAATGTAGTTCTTCACAAGAGGATGGCAAGAGGGAGATTTCAGATGGAATGGAGATGTGGAAGCTTGAAAAATATATACCCACAAAATGGTCTATATGTTTGCAAACAAAATTTGCTTCAAGAGGATGAAAGACAGGGAAATAGACTAAACAGATCAGAGGATTGAGGGACTTGCTGCAGAAGAGAACCAGCAGGAATCTTTAGATTTTGCCTTGGATTTATGGAGATTTGCAGAAACTAACACGGGTGATATGTCTGAGTCATCATCATTATTGGTATTACTTTTTCTTGTTATTGTTGCTTTGTATTGTATCCTGTCTGTTCTGATCCCAGAAATGTGAAGGTATGGTTGTCCCAACAGGGCTGTAGGGAATGATTGATAAAAGGACACCAGGAGCTGCAGTTGAATGATGCAAAAGTTATTTATTATTGAAACATGAAAACCTTTGGATAAAACTACATTTTCAGAGGCAGCATGGCATATTACCTGATGGAGATATAAGATCCCTAGGTCTACAAGTCATGTGTAAAGCTGTAGGTACTGTACCACACATGGTGTGAATGCTTCAGCAAGTGCAAGGAGCTCATACTTGCCATCCACGTGGTGTTCATGGCCAGGAGGGGACATGGGTTTATTGTGCTTTCCTGTTACCCCTCCAGATCTCTCACCTGGAGCTTCTTCTACAGTCTCCCTATTCCACATAAAAGGAACTGCTGCACAACCACTCCTCTTGAATATCCCAGACGTTTTTTCAAACACATAGCACCCCTTTAAAGGGCCAGAGATCAGGCCTGTTTTAGGTCCATTCCTGAAAAGGACCTGGTTTACCTGTTTTCTATAAGTAGCTAAGGTTGGAATTTCCAAAACAGGTCAGTCTGGAAAGCAGCTGAATTATGGGGAAATCTCTGTGTGAAGATTAATACAGTCTTCCATTTGATGACTTTGGGACTTGACTTACAATTTCCTTGAATGGTGTAGGCAAACTGGCCAGTGGAGGCCTAATAACAAATTTACTTTCAACCAATGTGAAGGATGCAGTAGGTATAAGAGACAGCATAAGGGCCTGGACCACGGATCCTTATATATGAAGACCCTTATTTAACACTGAAAACTCTGAAGAGTGATGATAGAAAAAATGCACTATTGAAATAGCAATCTGAATTTGATAGTACTATTAAGTGAATTTGTTAGGCTAAAAAGCATTAATGTACATATTTATAAATACTGCATGTATGACCCACATTATTTATTTAATCTATAGTAACACTTAGTGATGTGCATTTTGCTGGAGTCTGTGGCTAAAGAACTTTTTTTTTACTTGACTAAGAGCTCAAAGACCTAAAAGCTAGTCTTGGCACCAATGCTACTAGCAGAAAAGTATGTTAAGTTGCTTTACATCTCTGGAGTGACTTGCCTTTCTCTTCTAGCCATCTATAAAATAAGGCAACTGGATTACATTAATATTTTTTTCAAGTTTTTCCTAAAGTTTCTCGCCTACCTCACCTGAGGTGCTTATTGAGAAGTGACTTTGTGAACCCATCACAGACTTAAGAGTCGAAATCTCTGGATAAGGAATCCAGAATACATGTAGGAAATTCCTCCAGGGACAAAGAACCATAATAAAGTTTGAGAGTCATTGATTTGTTATAGGTTGTTTTTGAAGTCCCTTCTCTCTTTGACATTACCTGAAGACAAGGACAGGGGAACCATCTCTATTAATCTCGTTTGATCAAATGAACAAGGTTAATTCAAGCAATTTGACCCAAACATGCTAGGTCTCATTCATAGTGCTTTTTGTAAGGCAACTGAGCTGTAAAACTTAAAGGTACTTGAGCTAGGCCTGTGGCACAATGCATTAAGCTGTCCGTGATGCCAGCACCCGATGTGAGCACAGGTTTGAGTCCCGGTTGTTCCACTTCCAATCCACCTCCCTGATAATGAGCTTTAAAAAGCAGCGGAAGATGGCTCAAGCACTAGGGTCTCTGTCACCCATATGGGAGACCTGGATGGAGTCCCAGGCTCCTGGCTTCAACCTTGCCCAGTCCTGGCTGTTGTGGCCATTTGGGAAGTGAACCAGCAGATAGAAGATCATTCTTTTTTTCTTTCTCCTTGTAATCCTATCTTTTAAATAAATAAATCTAAAAAAATAAATAACCTTAAAGGAAGGAACTGAGGATTTTGAACCATGATGACCTTGGTTCAAATCCTGCTTTACTTATTTGCTAGCTGTCCTCTTTCCTAAATCCTTCCATGTCCCCATCTGTTGAGTGTGTGGTAATAACAAGGTCTGTATCATAGGCAATCTGATCACTAAAGTTTCTATAGAAGACAACTTAGGGGAGTGGATCTGGTAGGAAGTACAGCTTGGGGAGTGGGATAGAGAATTGATTTTGAAACTCATTTGCCTAGCCACCTCCACGTGAGGTGGCTTTGACAAAGGTGTGGGTGGGGTGGGGATGGATGGAGATCTACTACCATTCTTTGTATAATTATAATGAGGACTGATAAGACAATATGGATTTTAATATATTAGGACAAAAGATAAATCAGTAACAGCTCTTATTAAGTTGAACCACATGAAATTGCTAATATTCAACTCTTTTGACAATCAAACATGGCATTCAATATGGCTTCAGCATAATATAACTTAATATTGAAATCTCAGTAGGACATAAGTAATCCATTTTTCTTAAATTATTCCAGTCCTTTTCAAGGAAGAAAAAGTCAGAGAAGTTCTACTGGTTTTTCTCTTTCATAATGATTTTTTTTCTTTAATGAAAATTCAAAAGGCTTCACCTCAAGTCACACTAGGATCATTTTTCTGAGTAATGATATGATAAGAAGTAAAGCAGCAGGTGGGAGTTTTGATAGAAAACACCCAGGAGGAAGTCATATGAAGGATTTTTATGTCTTGTTCTAACTATTATTATAACAAGCTGTCCTTCCTGTAAAGCACACCCTGTTTCAGTGACTTTAATGATGACCTGAAACTCCCCTAATCAGGTGTTAATGTGGATCATAGACTCCACTGGGTACTTAAAAAGTCACGGAATCTCAGCCTGTTGGTAATGGATGGCTCTGGATTTCCTTCCCGCAGAGCCCATCTTATAAACAAAAGCTAGTCACATGAGGTGTAAAAATAATTAATGGCCTTAACTGAGCTATTAATACTATGTTACTCACCAGATGAGGTATCAATCTAATTTAATTTGCTAATTTCATATTCACAATGTATCTAATAGCTAAAGTGATGAATAAATCATTTTGACTCATATGTTTATCCCTCATGTTTTTAAATCTCATGGGTGTGTACGTCTTAATGGAAATTTATTTTCTGTAAGTTCTCATAGAATATCTGGAGAGTTTACCAAGTGGGGAAATGTAAGGATGAAGTCCTACCTGGCAAGCATGACATCACTACCTGAGCCCAAATACTCAATATCGCAGAAGAGTGTGGGAATCAACACTGAGACATATAAGCCCAGATGTTTTATCAGAAATCTGGAGTTGCAAAGAAGGCAGGTCTGCTCTAAATGTATCCATGATCACTATTGGTTCCATATTATTTCATTAGCTCAAGCATTTTATCTGTCAGGTGACAAAGGGAAGCACAGAGGTACTACTTCAAAAATATATCCAGTGTGGATTTCCTTGTATAGTTCATATTTGTTTTCTTATTATTTTTCCAATTGAATGGGGAGAAGAGCAACTTTTACCCCAATTCTCCGACACCCACTCTGACTTGATCTCTGATTCAGTTCATGGTAACTCTCAGGGGATGTTGTTTCAATGTCTCTCCATGTTCAACTTGAGAGAATGAGTAAAGCTCTTCAATTTGCTTTGGTTTGATCCAGTTCGTCAGATCTAAGCATCATGATGTGGTTTTAAAAAAATATGTATGGTGAAGACAATGGAGAGAACAAACACCTTTGGTTCCCATCCTCATTCAGCTTCTGACATGAGACCAGGAAATAGAGGAAAAGACTAATTAAAAAAATCCAGGAAAGACAACAGGTAGAAATCCTAGCACATTTGGAAACCTGAAAGGAAGATGTGTTGGGGAATGAGCTCAGGGAAACCATGGTGCTTGTAATTAACACTGATGGAACAAGAGGATCTGAGGAGCAAACCAAGCCTCCCCATTTGTTTGGATCTTTGCTGCTTTTACACAACAGCAGAATCCAACCAAGTATTTGCAACAGAAACCTAGTGGCTTACAATATTGGCATATTTATTAGCTGATCCTTTAGAGAAAAAGTTTGCCAATCCCTAGGATAGAGTAATTTAGGAGTAAGGGAAAAATAGCACAACAAAAAGAGGAAATTAGGAATAAGTGTTATATACTAGATGGCAAAGAGCTCAATCTGCTGTAAATAGAAACCTCTAGGCATAAAGAGTAGGCAAGAGAGAGTGTGACAGTGGAAAGTACACATTACAAATACTCCTGATGACCAGATAAAAGAATTCCCATGCCTTTCTGTAGGGTGCAAGGAAGGGCCATCTGGGGGCCAGCATTGTGGTGTGGAGGATAAAGCTGCCACCTGTGATGCCAGCATCCCATGTGGGCACCAGTTCATGTCCTGGCTACTCCACTTCCAATCCAGCTCCATGCTAATGGCCTGGAAGAGCACCAGAAGATGGCCCAAGTACTTGGGTCCCTGCTACCCATTTGAAAGACCTGGAACAAGCCCCTTTCTCCTGGTTTCGGCTGGCCCAACGACCATCTTGGGAGTGAGCCAGCAGATAGAAGACCTCTTTATCAGTCTCTCCCTCTCTCTGTAACTTTGACTTTCAAAAAAATAAATAAATCTTGTTTTAAAAAAACAGAGGAGCCATGTGAAGGGTCTTTTACTGGCAAGTAATAAGATGATATTTTAGCTTAATAACTGTATCTTCAGAAAAACTACCAACAGGTCGCATCATAGAAGACCAGATATGGATCAACTCAAGTAAAGTCCTAGGGCTCCCTGACACCCAGTCCAGCACAAAGAGCATTGCATCTCCATGTAAGTTAATAATTTGTCCATCTTTTTTAAAGTGAGCCATTTAGATTTTCTTCGTCCTTGTATTTTTCTTTACTTCCCTTGTTTTTCCTACTTAGTGCCTTTAACTTACTTAGCATAGCTCAGCCAGTTGGGGGTCAATTCTTAGAGCTAGAGAACGAGACACATCTGCTGAGCAGGATTCACGGATCCACAACCAGCCTGTGAGTTAATAATGAGACACTATAGCTGAATAATAACTGTTACTTTCCTTAATGTCCCTGGGGCATTATTAAATGTGGCACTTAGGGTCCGTTATATGCAATTTGCTTCTGTGGAAGGTCACCTGCAAGTACAGTACTTAGAAATATGCCACAAAGAGCTGTGAGATTCCCTGCTGAGCCCTCCAGTCCTAGCCACTCCCTCCTAAAACTGGCAATGGAGTCTTTGGTTTATCTTCGCAGCAGAAAACAGCCTGACTCTCAGATTTCTGAAGCCTGAGAGCAGTGCATGGACTCAGTTTTCACATCTTATGCCTTTGATCCTTTTAAAAATTATGTTTTTCTATTATCTACTGAAAAATAATACAAAATACATTTTTTACAAATTGCCCTAAATACACATACTTGAGCCAGGACTTGGAGGAGAGCACAACAACTGACATGCAATAATAGCCAGGGCTAGTCAACCTGGCCACCACCTGCTGCCCGGAACACCTCCCACCACAGCCACCTCAGCACGTTGCCACCTGAACAAAGGCCCTTCCTTAGCGTGAAGATGCGCAGTCCTTGTAAATCTGGATCCAGGGCACTCGGGAAGGGCTGTCTATGTCCAAGACCTGCACCTTGGACTGTGGGCCCAATTTTGTGGAAGAGTTGCCCGAATGGCGTTTTTGACAGCTCAACCAGCATTCAGTCTAAAGGCCCCCACAGTAATGTGTGTCTCATCCTGCCTGAAATGATTTGGGACCTCTTCCAACAGGACCCCAGCAAGCTGGCATTCTGTGAGGTTTCCAGGGATACCAGAAGCCTGTAAAGATCCACTGAGGCACAACTGAAAACAGGTAGTGGGGATGTGAGCAACGAGCACTGCTTTTAGAAATGTATGGGGGACAGGTGAACCCCCATGCTGGGGGCTTTCCAACGACTTCCCGGCCTACAAAGCTAGTATTTCTGTGTCATGGGTGTGGCCAGTACATGATAGCGATATAGTGGAAGCATGTGCACTTCCAGATCCATTGGTCTCCATGTCATGCCTACCCAATGAGAATTCCAAATAGTGCTTTGGGAAGGAATCCACATGGGAGGTCTTCACCAGCTGGCCAGTTCACATTGAGTGTAATCTGTGAAGACTTCTGTGTGTTAGCAACCTCTGACCCTAATCCCATTCCCAGGAGCTGGAACAGCGCAGGCTGCCACCCTAACTTCAACACCAAGACCATGCACTAGGGAGCAGAAGCTGCCACAGTGAGACTGAGCAGGCAGCACCAGTACCACGGAAGATCCCAAAGGGGCCTACACAATGCCAAGGGCTTCTCTGGATTCCATGAAACCTCCACTATCAACGACTTTTCTGCAGGTCTCAACAGCGTCCACATCCCCAGACCATGAGTCCTTCCAGTACAAAAACCCAGAGCACCAGAGCTCCAGGCTGCAGAGCCTCCTGGTTCTTTTTCCCACTGCCAGTGCTTATCTTCCCCAGTCACAGCTTCGATGGAGGAGAAGAAATGTTCTTTTGTGTTCCTCACACCCAGCTCATCTTTATTTCTTTGGCCATAGTAGAAGGGTCAAGTTCTGAACCCCTCCACACCCAACCCCTTTTCCCCATCTCTGGAGCGTTGTAGGCATTAGTGTGGGAAGGGATAAGGATGGGTTCTCTGTTTCTCTCCCCTGGGGGAGCCCATCCCATTCCACAGGGTCAGCTGTCCACGTAGTACCCAGTGTTTGGGAGTGGGGGTTGTCTTGGGGGAAAGCTGTGTTGAGGTTATGTTTGATGTTTTGTTAAATATGGGGATTATCACAGAGCCATGCCCTTGGTCTCTTGCTGTGTTGTGTTATGGAGGTAAATACCTTTGCCTGCACACTCAGCACAAACTCATGGATGGTCCTAAAGGAAGAAAATGTTCTTACTGCTTGGTCCTTCACTTATAACACAAAGCAGAGTATATTTATATTTAAACGTGAAAACAAAATTATATGGGTGTGTGGGTGAGTGTTTTTCTAAATGAGGTAACCATCCTGGCCAGGTGAACTAAATTGGAGGCAAATAGACCAGGGTGAAAATAAGGGTCTCCACTTGAGTAGGGCATGGGAGAGGCAGGTGTGAAAATTTAGTGATTTGGAGTCATTGGTCACTCACCTACAACCTCAGGGTTTCCTCTCCTGCCCCTCTTGGAAGGGGTGGAGACTGGTCATTTAGCAGGAGGGACAAACATGACTAGCAGTCACTTGATCCCTGTGGCTTTGAAGGACACACTTGGTTGGCCATGAAAGTTTAAAAATAAGAGTTAGTTGATCAACTTGAGCATGTTACTGACAGGGTACCAAGGTTCCTATCTAGTGGGACTAGCATATCCCTAAAGTAGGCCCTTTGATAGGTTAAAAGCAAAACAAGCTTAGATGGCAATCAAAGTTGTAATGCTTCTAATTTTACAGAACTGCTTGTTTTGTGTCACCTGTCTCCTTCCACCCTGCTCTTGGAGGATAGGGATAGGGTAGAGTCAGAATACTTGGGGTGCATCCTGGTGTCTTTTCCCTCTATGGGACATTTCTTTCCTTTGTTAAGATGCCTGAGGAGGCCAGCACCGTGGCTCACTAGGCTAATCCTCCGCCTGCGGCACCAGCACCCCAGGTTCTAGTCCCAGCTGGGGCACCGGGTACTAGTCCCAGTTGCTCCTCTTCCAGTCCAGCTCTCTGCTGTGGCCCGGGAGGGCAGTGGAGGATGGCCCAAGTGCTTGGGCCCTGCACCCGTATGGGAGACCAGGAGGAAGTACCCAGCTCCTGGCTCCGGATCAGCGCAGCGCCGGCCATAGGGGCCATTAGGGGAGTGAACCAACGGAAGGAAGACCTTTCTTTCTGTCTCTCTCTCACTGTCTATAACTCTCTCTGTCTCTCTCTCTCTCTTTCTAACTCTGCCTGACCAAAACAAACAAACAAAAAAAGATGCCTGAGGAGTTATTTTTCCCTTGTAATAAAAGTAAGCCCCTCCTTCATCCTTGCGCTCCCCTCAGTTCTCCCGTGGTTTTGTACTGGCTGCAGTGGCCAGCTGTGGTTTTCTTGCCATAACAACTCCTGATTGTGATGTGCAGCATGTTCAGTCCCAGATAATTCCTTGTTGTAAACAAACAAATTGCCCAGAGCAGCGCTTATAAATCAACCTAACATTTACAAGAAACACACACACGCACACATACACATACATTCTCTCTAAGTTTCTCCTCACTTTTTAATTAGTGAAATCTACTGCATTTTGTCCCCTGATGCTATGGTTTTAGCTGTTCACCTTCATTGCTCCTCTTTGACTTTCCTGGTTCTTGCTTTTATCATTGTCCCTTGGCACCCATGGGCAATTGGTTACAGGAACCTCCCCACCCCAAGGATATCAAAATCTGTAGATGACTAAGTCCCTTACGTACAGTGGTGTCATATTTGTATATAAGCCAGGCATGTCTTCTTATATACTTTAAATCATCTCTTGATTACTTATAATACCTAACACAATGCAAATGCTAAATAGTTGTTGTACTGTGTTGTTTAGGGAATAACAAGAAAAACATCTGCATATATTTAGTATGGATGCAATCACCATAGGCTAAGCTACCTCTTGCATCCAGAGTGGATTGAATGTGTGATTATGAAACCCACTGATATGAAGAGCTGACTGTACTCTGTAACAGCATGATAATGGGGTGACAGATAACATGGCTGTGGGAGATAAAGCAAGAAAATAAATAAGGTAGCGATCTACCATTTATGCAGCAGTAACCATACGTCTGTTCAAATATATAATTTATTTTATTTAATCCTTCACATTTCTTTGAAAGGAAGGGAGCATTATATGCTCCACTATTCAGGTGAGCAGACAGGCTCTTGCATTTTGTTTTAATTGTGTGACTGACTACACAGGAGCACAAGGTGACTTCTAAGCATGGACACTATTTCTCAGCAGGCATTTCAAGAGACAGGATGTGAAGTAACAGTGAAACAAGTCAATAATTAAACATGATCTATACAACATAGCCTCTGTTCCACCCAGTCATTTCCCTCTCCTTGCTCCTACCTATCTTCGCATCCTATAACTCCTTGCAGCCCTGTCCATGTTGGTTCATTCATGTGCTACAAACCTGTATGAGGGCATTTCAAATGATAGCCCCTACCCCCATCAAAGTCCTCCCTGTCCTCATTCCCTCTGTCTGCGTCCCCACTACAATCTTCCCATTTCATGAGTTACATTTTTTTTAAAATTTATTTATATGTTCTCTCTCTGGTGGAATGGCAACTTATATCAGAGTTTTCACCGTTAAGTCTAGACCATTGCCTGTCACATTGTAGATGTTCTGTTAATATGACCAAGTGAAGTGAATTAATAAAAATTAAGTGAAGTTTACTCAAGGCTACTCAGTTTCTTATTTTTCTTTTATTTCAAGATATTTTAAATTTACAAGGCAGAAATTATGAAATAATATGAAGAGTTCCCAAATACCCCATATCCAATTGCCTCTATTAAGATCTCATATCACTATGACATATTCATCACAATTAATGAACCACACTCAGCTTCCCTATTTTTTTTTATCCCAACTCATTCTATGCTTCCCAGTGGCTAATAATCAACATCTATGTTCAGATTGTGGTGATTTCCTTCCTTCCTTCCTTCCTTTTTCTTCTTTCTTTCTTTCTTTCTTTCTTCCTTTCTTTCTTCTTCCCCTTTTCTTATCAATTTCTTGAACTGCAGAAGAAAGAGCCTTTAGAATCCAATGGGTATTTTCAATAATCAAAAATAGAGTCTAACACACACAATTTCAGAAAGTCATGTGAACATGCAACTCTCTTTCCATAGAGCAGTTTTCAGGGACTTGCACTCTTTTGGAAAATACTGCTTTAAGCTTACAAGTATTTGTGCTTGTGTGGAAATAGAATTGTAAGCAGATTTTGTTAAGAAAGAAAAAGGGGAGCACACTAGAATCCAATGTGACTGAAGCAAAATGAGAGAGACAGCCATTTCACTCGTTTCATTTGTTTGGCAAATACTTCCAGAGTGCATCCAATGGGCTGGGAAACATCCAGACACAGGGGACAGAGCACACAGAGCACAGGAGCAGCTGGGGCTGGAGCTCCCGTGGAGCTCCCACCCTCGCTGATCACTCTGACTGTGCAGACTGCTTTTAATTTTATAAAATTTACAGAAAATTGTTACAAGCCTGTGCCTGTCTCCTTTAAGACTTTGTTTTCTGATTCAAAGTTACAGAAATGTAATTAACCCCCAGGTAGGGCTGTCACACTCATGTTTGTGAGCCAACAGGAAGTATAGATTTCCCACCACTGAATTAATTCCTTCAGGACCTGCACCACAATCAACAACCGGCCATCCGGAAGGCAGTACCGATTCAGATGACCACCATGGATGGAACTGCACTCTTTTATCACATCTTTTGGCACAAACGAGACGACCATAATGCAGGAGAAGAGGGCAGCTGGAAAACTAATTGGCAGGAGATGGCATTATCATCTCCAGCAGCCAATAAGAACAAATAAATAAATAATTTTGTTTTGAAGAAAATGCTCTCTCTTCCTGATAAACAGAACACGGTAACAACATATTGCTCCATGAGTTATGGTGGCTAAAATCTCACTCTGAAAATTACTTGTCATGGCAACAGGCTAGTGCCACCCCCAAAGCCAGCAGCCTGAAGCAGATAGATTGTTTCAATTATCTAATTTTCACAATGAATGAACTCTGCTTATAGAAAATCCATAGGTGGTTGGCAGTAGCAAATGGCAGCTGTGACAAGTTCAGAGTCAGTAGATTTACATCCTCTCTCAAAATACAGAGCAGCACTGTGATTTTTCTGTAAATATTCACAGAAGGAAAAAGAAGAAAAGCAAGAGGAACTGAAGCAATCATCAAACGTCCTCTTTTGTCTAGTGTCTGAGATGTACCTTCTCTGGCCATCGTCCTCTCCCGTCTCTCTCAGAGAGTGCTATGTGACACAGGTGTCCTTCTGGCCTCTCGTGGGCTAGCTCTGGCCCCATCCTTCCTCTATGCCTCTTGAAGTGTTTCGGCCAGTAGAAGCCCTCCTTGTCCACCATAAGCTCTTTGACCCTGGCAGAAACTGCTAGTGTATGAAATGAAATTTTGTATGAAATGTACAGTTAAATTGTATATAAAACTCTTAGCTAAACCAGCGACACAATTACCTGTATTTGAGTGATCTGAACGTGGAGAGGTGGGTGGTCTAGAGCTTTCTAGGGAAACAGTAATTTCCTGCTCCACTGGAAGAGCTGTCCCTGGTGGAGATGAGACCATGAAGGAAATAGACAGACCCTGTAGTGGGTGTGTTCTCATCTTCCACTCCCCTCAGAGACATATGAATCCTTCTGTGTTCCCTCTCCCTCTTCTAACCCAAATAGAGCTAAGCTGACTATCCCATACTAATTTCTACCCCTATTCTTTATAACTCCTATCTATTCTATCTGTGATGTGCTTTTTTTTTCCCCTGAGGAAGGTCATTTTCTTTTATTAAAAGATTTATTTATTTATTTATTTGAAAGTCAGAGTTACAGAGAGAGAGAGAGAGAGAGAGAGAGAGAGAAGCCTTCCAACTGATGGTTCACTCCCCAGATGGTCGCAATGGCCAGAGCTGCACAGATCCAAAGCCAGGAGCCAGGAGCTTCCTCCGGGTCTCCCACAGAGATGCAGGGGCCCAAGCACCCAGGCCATCTTCCACTGCTCTCCCAGAGTGGAGCAGCCAGGTCTCCAACCAGCGCCCACATGGAATGCCTGCACTTTAGGCCAGGACGTTAACCCACTGCGCCACAACGCCGGCCCCGGAAGATCATCTTCAAACAGTGTAACTCCGAGAAATTTGACTTTCATGAAGTAATGTATTTTTATCATGGAATTGTAGGTACCAAGAGCCTTTTGTGCTGTGTTGTTCTTGTTTTTGTTTTGTTTTGCTTTTCATAACAAGCAACAGTGAAGCACAAAGATCTGATGCAATCACAGCTTCCCCAACCAAGCCCACTGCCTACCTCGTCCTGATGAAAATGGCCACCCAGACTATCTCCAACACGCTCCTAGGTTCTCAGTGCCCCTAGAGCTTGACTGCAGTGAAAATTTTACATTCCCTGCACTGATTTCTTCCTAATAATCACATCTTCTTTTCTGTGTGACTTTAAAAAAAAAAAAACGACAAAGAATTTGGTTTTAGTGTAATCCCTTTTTTGGGTAGTGTTGACATTGATTGAGTTGGTTTGTTTGCAAAGTAATGCTTGCTAAATCCCAGAAACAAACAGGGACTTAGGCATTCAGTTTTATATCACTTGAATGTATTTGCTTGACAAAATTCAGTTTACAAGGCAAAATTCAGAGATGATTTTCTTTTTTTAGTAAATTGGAAAAACACCTAAGGAGAAGATTTTCCAGGACCTGCTGATCATTGTACATGGAAATGCATCTTTAGAAAATCTGGAACCATATTTTTTCCCCCAAGTCCCTCTTCAAGATAAGATGAGTTATAGCCATCTATGTTTCAAGTTCTGGCCCTATCATTTCCTCTTTTCAATCTTTTTTTTTTTTTTTGACAGGCAGAGTGGACAGTGAGAGAGAGAGAGACAGAGAGAAAAGGTCTTCCTTTCTTCCTTTTGCCGTTGGTTCACCCTCCAATGGCTGCCGCAGCCGGCACGCCGCACTGATCCGAAGCCAGGAGCCAGGCGCTTCTCCTGGTCTCCCATGCAGGTGCAGGGCCCAAGTACTTGGGCCATCCTCCACTGCACTCCTGGGCCATAGCAGAGAGCTGGCCTGGAAGAGGGGCAACCGGGACAGAATCCGGCGCCCCAACCAGGACTAGAACATGGTGTGCCGGCGCCGCAAGGCGGAGGATTAGCCTAGTGAGCCATGGCGCCGGCCCCTCTTTTCAATCTTTATTCAAACAATGTATGTTTTCAATTCCATACTTTAAATTCTCACAACCAAATTATTAAATGTTTATTTTTTAAGTTAATAAAGGATAAGAAACAGACTCAGTCTTTCACTGATATTTCACTTACAATGATAGAAAATGCCATCAGGGTGGGCATTGTGGTGCAACAAGTTAAGCTACCATGTAAATGCCCACAACCCATATCAGAAGGCCAGATCATTGTCCCAGCTGCTCTGCTTCTGACCCAGTTTCCTGCTAATGCATTTTGGGTGACAGAAGATGATGATTCAAGTATTGGGGTCTCTAATATCCACATAGGAAACCTGAGTGGGATTCTGGTCTCCTGGCTTTGGTCTGGCACAGCTCTGGATGTTGAAGTCATTTGGAAAGTGAACCAGTGGTTGGGAGAGTCTCTCTCTCTCTCTCTCTCTCTCATTCAGCCTTTAAAATAAATTTTAAAAACTTAAATATATATTTATTTAAAAATAAAGAGAGTGCCATCACATGAGCCAGAGCATTTTCTTCTATCAGGCGTCTTACATTTATGAAAGAGAAGGTGAAGACTGTGCTTGACTTTGTTCTTTTAAGACAGACACTAAAGTAGCACTTTAATGTGCTTCATCATTTTCCTTGAGCTCATGGTGTATTAAGATAATGATAAATTGCTTGCCTCAAAATTAGTATATTGGGGCCAGTATTGGGGCACAGCAGATTAAGACACTGCTTGTGATGCTGGCGTCCATATTGGAGTGCCAGTTCAGACCAGTCACTCTATGATCGATCCAGTTTCTATATAATGTGTCTAGGAAAACAGCAAAAGATGGCATAAGTACTTGGGCCCCTGCCACCCCTGTGTGAGACTAGGATAGAGCTCATGGCTCCCGACTTTGGTGTAGCCCTGATCTGGCTATTATGGCCATTTGAGGAGTGAAACAGCAAATGGAAGGCATCTCTTTCTCTCTCTTTGTCTCTGTCTCTGTCTGTCTGTTTCTCTCCCTGTCTCTCCCTCTATATATTGGTCTGCCCTTCAAATATATAAATAAATATATGTTTTAAAAATCGGTATATTGGTTGGTGCCGCGGCTCACTAGGCTAATCCTCCGCCTTGCGGCGCCAGCACACCGGATTCCAGTCCTGGTCGGGGTGCCAGATTCTGTCCCAGTTGCTCCTCTTCCTGTCCAGCTCTCTGCTGTGGCCCGGGAGTGCAGTGTAGGATGGCCCAAGTGCTTGGGCCCTGCACCCACATGGGAGATCAGGAGAAGTGCCTGGCTCCTGGCTTTGGATCAGCACAGCTCCAGCCATTGCAGCCAACTGGGGAGTGAACCAACAGAAAAGGAAGACCTTTCTCTCTGTCTCTCTCTCTCTCACTGTCCACTCTGCCTGTCAAAATTTTTTTTTTTCAAATCAGTATATTTGCTAGAGTAGATATTAAATTTACTATAGTATTTTGAGATATTTCAGAAATAAATATAGTTAATTTCTCTGGAGAGTCATATTGAGTGATAAGATAGGTAATCAAGGGTAGGACAATTTCAGTTCTCACAAATCCCATTTCTGAGTATTGATTCAAAAGAATTGATATAAGAACTCCATAGCCCTCCTGTGTTCACTGTATCACTATTCACAATTGCTAGATATGGAAATAATCTAAGTGTCTACTGATAGATGAACAGAACAAGAAAGTGCAGTGCATGCATGCAATGAAATTCTGCACTGTCTTATGTGGAAGAAGCTCCTGTCATGTGCAAGAGCATGGATGAACCATGAGAACACTATGCTAAGTGGGAGGCACCAGTCACAGAAAGACAAATACTGCATGATTCCAATATATGTTGGATCCCAAATTGCCAAATTCATAGAATTAATGTTCAGGATGTTGATTACCAAGGCTTAAGAGAGAAGAAAAGGGGAACTTACTAATCAATGTGCATAAACTTTCACTCAAGTCAGACAGGTAAAGATGATATATGCCATACAACATTGTACTTATAGTAAGCAATAATGCCTCCACACTTACATATTTGTTAGGAGAGTGTATTTCATGTTCCATTCTATTTATAAAAAAGCAGTATGTTTTATTTTAAAGTAATATTAGTGAAAAAAGGAATGTCAAATGAATGTACAGTTGGTATGTACATCATACTTACACTTTTACGATCAAAGCATTTCATTTTGTATTCTTAAGTCCTCTGAATTTGAGGAATTCAAAAATCTTGAATTCATAGTACTGGCATTGTGGCATAGCAGGTTAAACCTGAAGCATTGGCACCCAATATGGGTACAGGTTCGAGTCCTGGCTTCACTTCCCATCCAGCTCATTGGGTTTTTTTGGTTTTTGTTTTGTTTTGTTTTGTTTTTGACAGGCAGAGTTAGACAGTGAGAGAGACAGAGAGAAAGGTCTTCCTTCCGTTGGTTCACCCCCCAAAATGGCCGTTACTGCCAGTGCTGTGTGCTGATCTGAAGCCAGGAGTCAGGTTCTTCCTCCTGGTCTCCAATGTGGGTGCAGGGCCCAAGCACTTGGGCCATCCTCCACTGCCTTCCCAGGCCACAGCAGAGAGAGCTGGACTGGAAGAGGAGCAACCAGGACAGAATCTGGCACCCCAAGCGGGACTAGAATCCGGAGTACCGGCACTGAAGGCGGAGGATTAGCCTAATGAGCATGGGGCTGGCCAATCCAGCTCACTGTTAATGTGCCTAGAAAAGCAGTAGAGGATGACCCAAGTGCTTGGGCCCCTGCACATTCATGGGAAACCCAAAAAAAGCTCCCAGCTCCTGGCTTCAGCTTGGCCCAGCCCAGCAATTGCAGCCATTAGGGCAGTAAACCAGCAGATCAGAGATCTCTCTGTTTCTCCCTGTCTTTCTCTCTGTAACTCTGCCTTTCAAATAACTGAAATAAAATCTTTAAAATAATTCTTGACTTCTTATAAATTATAACCACCATAATATTTTCAATGCAAGGCTTTTATAAATATTTCCACTTGGACATCATAGTTATATTAGCCAAAATAAGAAGTTGAGTTAGGCTCATGATACTATATGTGAAGAGTCACAGCTGTTCTATACCGGGTATGATATTTCAGGTTACCAAAGATTTTTAGAAAATAATCTTGTTGAAGGGATCCATTGAAAGTAGTTTTGAGCACTGGGCTCAAAATACCAGGTAAGAGAAATGAAGAGTCAGATTTAGAACAATGGGTCTGATGTCAGGCTCCAAGGGTTCTCCCTGGACCAGGATATGAAGCTTGTTTCCAACAGGGAGGCAGCCAGCCTCAAGGAGAAGCCAGCATGGAGAAGTCAATCAACACAAAGATGAAACAAAGCTGGCCCAATTGATCCCAGGTGAAAACCACACATCCCATAGAGTGGCTGTAAAAATGAAAGTAGGTAAATTTGACCAATGGCACGAGAAACCAACTTTTTACTCACACAATAAAAAATTATAATATGTCTTATATGTCAGGCACTCTGCTACCTGCTAAGAATGTAGTGGTGCATAAAACAGACTTTGTTCTCACTTAGTTGAAGTTATAAATCAGTGGGAAGGCAGACTTCAAAGAAATTATCACACATAAAATATACACTAGCAAACAGTATTTGTCTTAAGAGCTATGAAGTGAAATATAAGAAACAGGGTGAGTATATATTTTTATTTTAGACTCAATGGAATGAGTCTTTCTGGGGGGACTGTATTAACCAGCTTTTCATTACTACAATGAAATGCCTGAGACAAGTTACAAATGAAGCACAGAGAGGTACATAGTTTTGGAGGTTCAACCCCAAGATTGGTGGCTCTATTGCTTTGGCATCTGATGAGAGGTACAGATGGCAGTGGCAGAGAACATGCAGAGGAAAGACCACACGAGGAGTTAAGCATCTAAGAGAGGGAGCTGTGCTAACTCAGGCTTTTATAACAACTCTCTTACTAGAACTACTTTTGGAGGACACATCATTAATGTCCTAAGGACTCCCAAATGCCATCTGCTGAATGCTATATCACCTCCCAGTGGTACCACCCTGGGGAACAATCCTTTAACACATAGGTCTTTGAGGAACATTAATATCCAAACTAATATCCAAACCATAGTAGGAACCAACTTAAACTGAGACATGAGGGATTAGCAGAAGTCAGAGAGAGGAATAGTTAAGGCAGAAGTTAGAAAGAATGTTTAGAGGGTGTAAGGAGGTGGAGAGAAGAGCTCTCTGGATTTTGTGTGGCCAATCACAGTACAGGAGCAGGAGAGTGAAGGACATGAGTCCACAGACACCATATGGCTCCATATGCAATGGTAAGATTTGGACTTGTATGCCAAGTGGAATGGAAATCCATTGGAAGCCTTCACAAGGACAGAAAGTTAAGTTAGTATTTGTTTAAAAGCTTAATTTTTCTTCTTAAATTGGAGCAGGGAGAAAGTGAAACAAAAGATTTCTGCATGGTCAGATGAGAGCTCATGACCTGGGCTGGTGCAGTGAGGATAGAAACTAGACGGACTTATGTCAATGGCCCTCTGTCATGGCAGGGAGGTGAAGCCCACCCAGCCCTCATTTCTACTTTCAACTTGGATAACTGTCAATTTCCACCAGCCATGACCAAGTGTTGTGCCCATTATTATCAGTGGACTCAAGACCACTCTAGCAGTTAGCTAGATTAGCAAAACTCAGGAAGGTTTTCCAAGCTAAGATTCAGATTCACTTGCAAAATACTTTTTTCTTAGATTAAAAGACTGTTTAAGGTGAACAAGCAAAAGCATTGCATGCTGCTGATTCTTTTTGCATTCATTTGGCAGGAGCTATCTGAAATCTTAGAGCCAAACACACTAGAACTGACCTAACCACAGGAAAAGCCATGTTGCTGAATTGAAAGTCCTCAAGAAACTCATCATTTATTATTAATGTCACCATGGGCACAGGAGGCTTTGGTATGGATACTGGAGATACCTGCCTGCGTTCAAGTAGGCCCATGCTCTCTTTCTGCTGCCTAAGAGCATTTAATTCGTGGGGAAGAAAGCTGTTTCAGCAGTTTGCCCTCCAGACCATGACAACAGCAAAAGTTCTGAGTGCATGAACCAAATCATTTCAGAAGGGATGTGGGATTTGCTCTCAGCACAATTTGGAAAACCACAAGGTTTCACAGACATGAGGCCTGAAAAGGGAAATAAAAACTCATGAGCAGAATGGCCAGGCTCACCTCATGCCATTTAAATCAGAAACCCGTGTTTGTTGTCTAACCCGAAGGTTTCCAGTCCTTTGCTTTACTTTACCTCTCAGTGCTCTAAAAGTCAGCAAACTTTTAGGAACACGATCATGGTCTCAATTCTTGGTGGCTGTATTTAGGACTATGTATAATGATATCACATCAAATATCCCAGCTAATGCTGAGAGCCTCCTGGAGCTTTGTTACCAAAGCAGAGAGGGAGTAGGTGGCAGAGTGGGAAGACTCAAAACTTTGCACAAAGACTACGGCCCACAGGATACACACTGGGAAAGCAAAGACACATTACCAAACCCATCCTGCCAGCTTTTCATGCGAAGTTTTATTAAACTTTTCCACTTTCAGCATACTAAGTCTTTCCACTGCCAGAGAGAACATATATCCCCAAATAATGGAGATAAGAGAACTCCTTTCATCAATTTGTTGTATTGGCTGTGTAACATTCATTCATTAATCACTGGTTCAACAGATATTTAAATGCTAGACACTGGACTCCTTAGGCAAGTACTTAAATCTTCCAGAGGTCTTATTTGTAGATTGGAACCTACCCCCAATAACAGGTGTCTGTGGCAATTTAAAGAGATAATGTTTTTAGAGTATCAAGCAGAGTCTGGCAACTGGAAGCTTCTCCTTTTCCTTCTTTCTTGCCTGTACCTGCACCTGTCACTCTTGCAAGGTGTTTTGTTAATTTTTACTTGTTGCGGAACTTAAACTTGAGACCACCTTAGAAAAACAGGCTGTTGCACAGCCCTCAGGGCTGCCAAGAGGAAACCTGGTACTGAACTCTTGATTTGCATCTGTAATCTCGTGGGAGAACAAATAGGAAATCCACGGAGTTCTTTCTGGTCTCAGGGGACATAGAACTCAGTTGACCTGGTAACACATCTCCAGGACTGTGGGATACAATTAGATCCTCTACTCTGTACAGATGTCACTGAAATGTTTATGTCCCTTAGGAGGCAAGGAATATCTTGTTCCCATCCTATAGACATGAAAATTGGGCATAATCTGTGCTGTTAAAGGGAAAAGCTTTCTTGGCTGACTTTTGGATTACCCACAAAGGCACAGTACTTCACAGGGGCATAGGCGCTTGTTATTTGAAAAGTACCACGGATATCAAGGCAGACAACATAACAATTGATAAAAAAATATTCACTGGGAAGGAAGCAGTGCAGTTAACTTCACCAGAACTCTATCATCATTGGGAAACAAAATTAATCACACAATTTTTAATTAATTAATTACTGCTCCCAAGTCTCACTTGATCCTAGCCAAAAGGTTGAGAAGTGATTACTCCTAAGTCTCAAAGCCAACATAATATAACTGAGTAAAATGGGAAAATAAAATAAATATGTATGTAGATACGGCATGGCTAGAAACTGATTGAAAATATCTGTAAGTTCAAGGAATACACAGTGATGACTAGGGTCCTCTTATTTACTTA
Organism: Sylvilagus floridanus; assembly: GCA_949820135.1. Lineage (NCBI taxonomy): Eukaryota > Metazoa > Chordata > Mammalia > Lagomorpha > Leporidae > Sylvilagus > Sylvilagus floridanus. The sequence goes on from OX463236.1 coordinate 73,366,512, forward strand.
GGAAGGTAAATCTTAACATGCTAATGTTCATGTTAATGCTAATAGTCCCATCTTAGCTGAAGAGAACATTAATAGAATAGGAAAAAATGAAGCCAAATACCGAAAGGCTGGCACAATGAAAATGGGGTTAGTTTTGCTAGCCTCAATTGCAAAATTGTGCAGGCTCATGGTCTATATTTTTCCAAGTACAGTGTTTGGTGAGTCCAGTGAAGAGATCATTGAGGAAAATTCCACCAACAAAGGCCTGCAATACAGAGAGTGGAGCCCCAAAGGCAGCAAATAAGGAAGTGGCTGCCATTCTTGAGCTCATGCTCTCTGCTAGATCCCATGCTGTGAACCACTCCTTCTTAGGAATATATTTGACAAGCAGCAGAGAGAGCAAGCAAGAGAATTTCCCGAGGGTCAGGAACCTCAAGGTCTAGTCCTGCCTCTGTTACAAATTGCTGTGTGATGTTAGGCAAGTCCCACAACTTGTCTGAACATCAGTCATCCCATCTCAACTAAGAAGGAGTCATAATCCTTGATGTATCTGTTCTGACAACTGGTGAGAGGACAAAGTAAGGTAATATAGGGTACAAAACAAATGTAACATGAATCCTAAGGAGTTTTCATTGTTTTCTTTTTACCGCTTTCGGATTCTGTTGAACTTAAGAATCTGACTAAAAGAGTAAGTGAATTCTCTCCACTGAAATCTTAATAAAAGGCAAAAGATTAATACAGTCTGAAGAGAAACCAGAGTATAGTAAGTGAATTCTCTAAACCCTCCATGGGACACAGCCTAAGCCTACCGCTATAATTTTTTTCAGGGACTGAGGAATTAAATTTCTCCTGCATTTTGAGTGATCTGACCTTGCAGAGCTCCTAATTATTCATGTCTTGTTCTAATTATGATGCTTGTGAAATGAAAGGGAGGTTAAGCAACTGATTTTGTTAATTTTTTCCAAGCAGTCTTCTCCAGCTGTTTAACAAGATTGAGTACCTAGGATAAACCTCTCATTTATTTCTCCAACTCCAGCAACACCCAAGTACTCCCACATATTTGTGTTTCATAAATTGTTAGTAGTCAAACTCTCCTGCTTGCACATTTTTCCTCTGTAATAATATCCACGTCCACTCTCCCCCTCACTTTAAGCCCTCAACAGAAGTACATCTTAGTGAATTCCTACATGTATTTGTGAAGTAGAGGTGCTATGTAAGACCTCAAACAACCTGACATCGCTGTTTGTGTAATGCAGAGTGTATGGCATAAATGACATTGCATCCACACTTTCACAGAATCTGAGTATGTTCAATTCCTGGGGCATATTGCCAGTTACTCAGCTTGACACCTGCATGTGTAGATGAAGAAAATTCGGTCCAAAAAGGCTCAACTCTTGTCTAATATCTGGACCTGAAGAGGGTGCTATCTATCTCCACTATCAACAACAGGAGTTGTTCACTCTGAGCTGCTGAGAGAAGTACTAGGAGGAGACTGAAATAATCAGGTTACAGATCCAGAAACAAGGACACCTCTGGAGTTTACCAATGCTTTCCATGTTCTCCAAACAGACACTGAGAAACAGAAAATGCAATATAGACAATTTCCAATTTATGATAATTCAATTTAGACCTTCTCCTCTTTATGATGGTGTAAGAGTGATACACATACAGTAGAAATCATTCTTTCACTTTCAAAATTTGATCTCCTATTTGCAGTGCAACCCTTCCTCATGGTGCTAGGCCATAGCCCTGAGTACAGCTTCCAGTCATCCCTGTGATCCCAAAGGAAACAAGACTTCAATGTGCTGTGCTACTAAGCTGTGATGTTCCACAGGATGGATATTAAATGCATTTCTTCTTAATGATATATTGAGCTTAGAATGGTTCCCAAAATCAAGAAGTGGTTGTATTTTAAACAGAGATTTGTTAATTTCTCCAAAGGGTTCCAACAGCACTCTGAGAGCATAAAGACTATACCTTCAGGACCAAATCAAGTAGAAGGTATTTGGAAACAACATATCTGGATTCAACCTGCCCTCTTGCTGACTCACTTCCACAGCTCCTTATCATACATGGTCTACACAACAGGGAACCACCAAATAAGTTTACACAAATAAACTTATACTATATCAGGATTCAGTACAGATAAAAATAAATAGAAAGCAAATACTATAACAAATGTAAAGCATACCAAGGCTATGAGATTATACTAGGAAGAATGCATAGTTAAATGGCTCCTTATGACATTATATAATTCATGGAAGATAGAACCTCTTTAAAATCAGGATTATCAATAAATCCAACAACATTGTTTCAGGTTGTTTATACACAACTTGATTTTTGTCTACACAAAAATACACACAAAAGTTTATAGCAGTTTTATTCACAATCACCCAAAACTGGAAATAACCAATATAATCCATTGATAGGTGAGTAAACAAATAGTGGTGCATCATATCATGAAATGTTATTAATTAGTAAAAAGAGACAAACTATTGAGTTACAAAAGACATAGAATAACCTTAAAGATAAATTGCTAAATAAAAGAAGCCAGTCTGAGCAGGTTACATACTGTAACATTGTAAATATACGACATGTTGGAAACAGCAAAACTGCAGACGGTATGAAGTTCAGTCATTGCTAGGGTTTCAGAAGGAGAAAAGGAGAAAAGCATAGGGAAGTTTTAGGGTGGTGAGGCTATTTTGCATAATTTGTAATGGTGGTGCATGACATTATACATTTATCAACACAAAGAATAAACTTTAATGTGTGCAAATTTTTAGAAAGCATTTGGCAGATTGAAGGATCCCAAGACTGCAGAGTGTGAGAAGAGAATCTAACTGCATTACACCTATATAAAACAAGCTCACAGCAGGAAGAGGAGGAAATGGTTTGACTTAAGGAACTTTGAAAATGAGTGGAGTTTGTAGGACTAAAGGCAAAAGGAACTACACTCAAGCACTGTAGTCCAGCTGATAAAAATTGCTTCCCATACAGTATGGGTTAACAATTCTGGTACTACCATCCATGTATATCAAAATGAACAATTATATAAATGGATGGTGGATGGTGGTTCTCACTATTGGAGTGGGAGTTGATGGACAAGCAAGGAGAACAAACTAGTATAATCCATGTGGTAATGAATCAGAATTGGAGGCATCCATTAGAATTCATGTTTAACTCATTATACACACAGTTCATTAAACAAGGTACTTCAAAAACTTTGTGGAAAGTGGCATCAAAAGATAAGGGGGCGGGGATAGGTTGGGTGAGAAGTATCACTAAGCTTTTAAAACTGTATATAGGGCTAACGCTGTGGTGTAGAGGACTAAGCCTCCACCTATAGTGCCCACATCCCATAAGGGCACCAGTTTGAGTCCTGGCTGCTCCACTTCTGATCCAGCACCCTGATAATGTGCCTGGGAAAGCAGTGAAAGATGGTCCAAGTTCTTGGGTCCCTGCACCTACATGGGAGACCTGGAAGAATTTCCTGGATCCTGGCTTCAGCCTGACCCACTCCCAGCAGTTGCAACTATTTGGGGAGTGGGCCAGTGGATGGAAGATCTCTCTCCTTATGTCTCTGCATCTCTAGCTTTCAAATAAATAAGTAAACCTTTAAAAATAAATTTAAAAAACTGTATACATAAACTACATGAAATTTGTTCAACTTGTATGAATTTTTAAATTTTGAAAACAAACAAGCAAAACAAGTAAATGAGCTTTCCTAATCCTTAAAAATGTTTATTTTGGTGCAAAAACATTTGAAACACATACATACAAGCCTACTTCAGAAAATTCATGACAGGAGCTGCTGTTTGGCCTAGTGGTTGAGATGTTACTTGGGATGCCCACATAGCTTATCGGAGAGCTTAGGCATGAGTCCTGATTCTGTTAATGATTCCCGTTTCCTGTCAATGGGAGGCAGTAGGTTATGGTTCAAAAGTTTGGGTCTCCACCACCCATGAGGGTGATCATAGCCCCTACTGTTGCAAGCATTTGGAATGTGGAACAACAAATTGGAGCTCTGTTTCTTTCTCCATCTCTCCCTCTTCATGTGTGTATGTGTGTGTGTGTGTGTGTGTCTTCTTCTAAGATAAATTAAATAAATAAGTAAAAAAATTTCTAAGAACAACTTTTCTAAAGTCCATGTAAAAATTTTATGAAAAACTATGCATGTATTTCAAAAATTTTGCACCAAAATAAATTTATTGTTTAATTCCATTTCCCATGAACTCTTTGATATACCCTCTTATACAGAAATATTTATAGATAACTGAATAAATGTTGGTTAGTAGTATATAGACATTTTTTTTCTCTGTCAGCTTAGAAAGCCTACAAGAAATGACACCACAATAACAAGGAGTACACTTCGCACCTAAGTCTTGGTTTCTAGTACTATTTTCAAATAAGGAAGTGGAGCTTCTTAGAGAAATGTTAATTCTAGGACTAGTGCAGAAAATGTATGAGTGGATCTTGCATCCTAAGATGTAAGGAAATTCTCAAAGAAAACACACACACACACACACACACACACACACCACAGAGATATGCCAAAGTACACAGAAAAAAATGAAAAAGCTCCCAGTTGTCAAAACTGGAACCATATATAACAAAATAAGTAAAGCAGTTTTGAATTGTAACACAAACTAAAATAAAATCATGAGTCTATACTGATAAAAATTGATTAAATAAATAAATATATAGGAGATGGGACACAAAGCATTCATGTAGGATAATTCTAAATAGATTATGCAGGTGCTCAATCTAAATGAGGGGGAAGATAATTTCACACTTAACCATGGACTGTCCATAGAGTACTGAGTAGAACATGGGGAAAGATTTCAGTGTGGAAAGTAAGGGGGATGAGAATGAATTTACAGTGAAGGAAACCGATAAGCACTGCTTCCATCAGATTATCAATGTAAATGCTCAGGCAACAAGTAACTACAGCTCCATATGTACTCCTGATACCTTTTGATGAAAATTACATTTTGTTTCTGTTATATTATGCCCCCAAACTCATAACCATAATTCAATCGTGAGAAAACATTCCAATAGAAAAGCTTCCTCCAAAATACGTGTCCAAAATTGTCAAGGTCATTAAAAACAAGAGAAATCTAAAAAATTGTCGCAAATAAGGGAAGTAAAGGGCCATGACGCTAAATGTAATGCCGGATCCCAGGCAAGATCCTAAAACAGAATGTAGACAATGGGTTAATCTTAAGGAAGTTTGACTAAACTATGGACAGCAATGTATCAAGGCTGGTTCATTAATTGTACCAAATAACAGGGAAAACTGTGCAGAGGCAGAATGGTATATGCAAACTCTTGCTACTATTTCTGTAAATCTGAAACTGCTCTAAATTGCTTTAAAATTCTTGTGTTGAAGAATTTTAAAATAAAACAAAGAACTGAGACCAAATCCAAATGAGGAGCCAAGCCCACACAGCCCAAACAAGGAGGTAAATTTGTACATCCAACCTAACCAGCTGACTCACAGAACTAGAAGAGAAATTCAGGAAAGTCCCAGAATTCTTGAAATATGATGTGCAACCTCCACTCCTCTAAATATTGTTAAACTGCTCCCCAAATGGTTTCATTATCTAAACACCCACAAAATGAATGAGGTTTTATTTACTCGTATTCTCGCTACCAATTGCTGAAACAAGCATTTCAATTTTTGCCAATTTTACTTCTTTAAATATGCATGTCACCAATTTCTCGTAAAGGTGGCCATCTTTTAACAATAAATACTCCAGTAAGCATCTCAACAAATACTTTTAAAAGAATGGCTCTAACAGAGTTGGCATAAAATTAACAGTAATTCCTTTATGACATCTTAATATTGAGTTCTAGTTGAACGTTCCTTTGTAATTTAAAATATTTTTAAATTACTTTATTTAAATCAGGATCCAATCAAGATCCACATATTGCATTTATATTACCATAAATCTCTTTTTTAAAATTGATTTATCTTTTCAGAGATAGAATTGCAGATAGAGAAAGAGGGAGAGACACAGAGACACAAAGGACAATTTCTTTTATCTGCTGTTCACTTCTCAAATGGCTGCAATGCCCAGAGCTGGACCAATCTGAAGCTTGGAGCCAGGAACTTCTTTCAGGTCTCCCATGTGGGTTCAGGTCAGAGCACCTGGGCCCTCTTCTATTGTTTTCCCAGGCCATGGCAGAGAGCTGGATCTGAAGAGGAGCATCTGGGGCATGAACTAGCACCTATATGTGATGCCAGTGCCACAAGGCAGAGCTTTAGCCTACTACACCACAGTAAGAGCCCTCATAAATCTCTCTTAATTCTCTCTCCTATTGTGTTTTTTTTTAAGAAAGTAAATTATTTGTCTTGCAGAATACATGGATTTGGCAAGCTAAAGCACTGTGATATCTTTAACATGCTCCTCTACATCTTCAAATTTCCTGTAAACTGAGTGTTAGATCTAGAAGCCTGATTAGATGCAGGTTACTTCTTTTTAATGTTTTTTGCTGTTTCTCTGTGCTTCCTGATGCCCTACATAACAGAAAGATGTGTCCTATTTGTGTCTTTTTAGTGATTGAAATATTAATTAGTGAATTCAGGTCATGTCAGCCTGATCCATCCATATAAAATTACATACCTAATGGGTTTTTTCCTAATGGTTTTAGCAACTATTGATGACTATGGTCTAGATCCATTAAGGTTTGCAAGTGCGGTTTTCTATTTCTATCATTTCTTCTCGTTTATAAGCCATGATTCTTTTAAAACAATAATAACTTTCCCTCTCCCTCACCAATTATTTTGCTGCTCTGAAATACAGTGCACACAGGAAAGACAACTCATCTCTCCCAACTGAAACACAAACTGCCTGAACCTGGGAGAGTTTATACCCACTTTTCCTGCCACTGGTTGGGGAAGATGCTCTAGGAAGTGGAGCTTTCTCCAAAGTGCAATGGTTTTTCCAATGTGATTATTTGAGAACCATCTGCTTCCTGTTGACTCTCCTTTTATTCACTCTTTGAGTCATCTTGTTGGGAGTCTTTGTAAGGGTAACCCTTGACACTATCTCTGCCAGACAGTATGGATAGGAACCAGGGGAGCCGGAAGGATGACATTGCTCTCTCCTTTGATATTATTGATCAGCTTTAATTTCCTTCCAGGAAGCTTTACATTGTGAGGGAGTAGAAGCAACATGTGGCTACATTTGGTACATTTTTGTTTTGCAAGATTTTCTCTCTGTATCTCTTGGTATATATGTTAGAATTGATAATAACCTATATACAATAATCTTTAAATATCAAGGCAAAGCTGATGTTAATATTTTCTTTACCCTTAAGATATTTGATGCACAGAATCACGACCAACTCCACAGAAGAAAACTCTTTGAGTTTGGGAAATCGCAGATTTCCTTCAGCACCATTAACTGGAAATATCTTTATTTGTCATTCCTTGTTATATATGACTACTATGCCAAGTGCTTTAAAACATAATTTAATTTTGATTTCACAAAAGCCCTGCAGGGTTGTTTTATAAATGAATAAAATGCTCATGACTGTTCAGAACATTAAGTTGTGGAACTAATATTGTGACATGGGTCAATGTTGTTTTAAGGTCTGCATTTTTTCCTTTGAGTCACACCACTCGAAACATTGAACAACTTTCATGGTCAAGATGATGTCCACAGTGCTCGAGAAAACAAGCAATGTTGTAGTCCCAGCCCTCTATATCCTTGCTATTTGCCATGCAAATTGTGGTCTGAGTGATCCAGAGGCAGGAACATCATCCAGGAGCTTATTAGCTACGAAGAATCTAAGATTTCACCCAAGCCTAATGAATCAGCATCTGACTTTTTTTTTTTTTTTTTTTGACAGGCAGAATTAGACAGTGTGAGAAAGGGACAGAGAGAAAGGTCTTCCTTTTTCCTTTGGTTGACCTCCAAGTGGCCGCTACAGCCAGTGCGTTGCAGCCAGCACGCTGCACCCATCCAAAGCCAGGAGCCTCTTCTGGGTCTCCCATGCGGGTGCAGGGCCCAAGGACCTGGGCCATCCTCCACTGCACTCCCGGGCCACAGCAGAGAGCTGGACTGGAAGAGGGGCAACCGGGACAGAACTGGTGCACCAACTGGGACTAGAACCCAGGGTGCCGGCACCGCAGGCAGAGGATTAGCCTAGTGAGACATGGCACTGGCCCAGTATCCGACTTTTTAACAAAACCTCCACATATGCATAAGAAACATATTTGTGATGCACTGATGAAGAATTTTTAATCTAGCTGAAGAAGTTGTGCACAAGAATTTAAAAGGAAAATTAAGCATACAATAGGCAGAGATGAGAAGACAGTAGGTGCCATAAGAAGTCAGCACATGGGTCAGCATTGTGGCACAGCTGAATAAGCTGTTTTTTGCATCACCGATATCCCATATTACAGATCCATTGCCTCCAACCCAGCTCCCAAATAATGAGCCTGAGAAAATAGCAGATGATGGACCATGTATTTGGGCCCCTGTTACCCATGTTGAAGACTCAAATGGAGTCCTTGTCTCCTGATTTTAGCCTAGTGCAGACCCAACCATTGAAATCATTAGGGGAATGAACCAGCAGATGAAAGCATGTGCTCTCTCTCTCTCTCTCTCTCTCTCTATATATATATATATATATATATACCCCTCAGTTTCTCTCTCTTTCCCTCTTTAAAAAAAGAAGATAGCACAATGGGATACAATGGAGTTAGACATTTTGTTGCATATAATCAGGGAAGACTGCCCAGAAAAGATGGAGCTCGAGGTGAGTCATGCCAACTTTTGTGATTTATAAAATGGAGAGACTGTTATGAAAATACAGACTTTAACAATTAAGGCATTTAGGTAGAGGCTTTCGTAGCATGTATGACAAGTAGGGGTGACTCTGCCCAGCATAGTGACTCTTAGAACCTCTTGGAAAATACAGAGGCTGTAACTTCATTTCTCCTTTCCTGGATCTTATCTAGAGTCTAGAATTTTGTGGGTGTCAATAAGCATTTGTTAAAAAAAAAAAGGCAATTCTCAAAAGTTATGTTTCCTCATTGAATTCTTCCATATGTAAGTCACCTTCCCAATTGCTGTCAATACTGTGTAAGTGAGCCATTGGGGACAACATTACCTTGAGGAGGTGTACTGAGCTTCTGCATTCCAAAACTTAGGTTGGTGTGTCTACAAAACATAGGGATACACTTAGAAAGAATGTATGTATGTAAGGTCTTCCAAAATTTCATACAAGTGCACATTTTCTCTTAATTTCATTTTTCTGTGAGCTTTTTGAAGTACCCTCAAGGAGAATTAATTCCCTTAAGTGCTTCAAAGAGAGCAGAAAACCACAAAAGCATATTTCATGGATAGATATATTATGGCCAGTACTTAGAAATATTTCCTTAAAATAGAGTCATAAAACAGAATTACCTGAGGAAAGATATATAAACATCTTAAAACATTGAATCACCAGCTAAATTGATTTCCAAAAAGGATATCCCCTTTAAGAATACCCCACTCTGGAAAAATCACTTAGGAAGAAGCAGGTGCAAGAGAAATGGGTTAAACAACAAACAGTAAGTAACTGCTTCTATGCTATTATCATCTTCCAGAAACTATAACAGTCACTTTTACATATCTTATCTGTAATCTTCACCACAGCTTTTAGAGCTAGATCATTACTTCCATTTCACAGATAAGGAAATTTATCTGTGAGGCTGACAGGGATTTAGTTACTGTCTCCAAAGTCACATAACTATTAAATTTTGGAGCCAGAATGTGAAACCAGAAATCTGAAGTCAACAAGGTCTGCACTGCTCCATCACATCAAAATTCCTTTTCTGGCTATCTACTGATGCGTACTAATAACGCCCAAAGCCAATGACTGAGAAACAGCCACTGTTTTCTTGTGTATTTGCTTGAGTCAGGAGTTCAGGGAAGGCATTTCTAGGCAATTCTTTTCCTCCATTAGCAGAGGCAGTTCATGTATCCACAAGATGGTAGCTCACCTACACAACAGCAAGTTGGTGCTCAGACTGTCAGCTGAGGGTCTTTGTTCTTTACATACGAACACCTCCACTTGGACAACTGGGTTTTCTTTCTTTCTTTCTTTTTCTTGCCAGGCAGGGTTAGACAGTGAGAGAGAGAGGGACAGAGAGAAAGGACTTCCTTACATTGGTTCACCCCCCAGATGGTTGCCACGGCTGGCGCTGCGCCGGTCCGAAGCCAGGAGCCAGGTGCTTCCTCCTGGTCTCTCATGCGGTGCAGTGGCCCAAGCACCTAGGCCATCCTCCACTGCCCTCCCAGGCCACAGCAGAGAGCTGGACTGGAAAAGGAGCAATCGGGACTAGTACCTGGCCAGGACTAGAACCCCAAGTACCGTCATTGCAGGCAGAGTATTAGCCTAGTGAGCCGTGGCGCTGACAGGACAACTGGGTTTTCGAACAGCATGGTAACTGTGTTCCATGAGTAAGTATTCCAGGAGACAGGAAGTCCCTTAAGGTCTGGTCCTAAAACCTGTCATAGGATCACTTTAATTATATTCAATTTATCAGAGAGTCAAAAGAACCCATATATTAATATATATTTAATTTTATGTATATATTAAATATATATATTAAATTTTAATTTTATGTGTATATATTAAATATAAGTATATTTAAATATATTAAATTTTAATATATATAAAGACACACACAGGGGTCAAATTATTAGCAGCCACATTTAATGTTCACATTTCCTAAAACATAGTGCAGAAAGTGCAGACAGTTAATTATATTTACTCTATGATAGTTTATAGAACCTAATACCTCAAAGCAGAATGTTGTTTTCTGTCAAACACCTTCCATATTTTTCTACTTTTTATGATCATATACCTGAATTATTTTGAAATAAATAAAAACAGTTGCTTAAGATTTTACTACATAAAATATACTTATTTCAGAAACTTGATGCAATCAAAGAGTGCTGAATCACAGAAAGGTTGCTATAGGATTTCAGTTTTCTCTCCTTTTCTTTAAGGCTTGGATTTTAAAGTCACTAACAGAAAGCTACAGTTTGAGGAATGGGAACTTGCCGGGTAGCAGAGTTAGTTTCCAAGGTGATAATAGTTAGAGAAATACTGTTTCTTCTTCAAAGAAGTATGCATTGGTAGATGACTACCTAAGAGTCCTGATTTTCCCAATCACAGGATAAACCTGGCTTGATTTCGACAGTGCCTTCAAACTATTTAAAATTCAAATGAGGTTTCCATTTTGCAAATCCTTGTGGACTTCACTCCAAGCCAGCACAGGTGTATCTGACTCATTGGCAAGTATAAGCATGGCTGAAGCATTTCCAGTCCATTAAAAATTTCTCCTCCTCTTCCACCTGTGTTGAAACCCCACACTCATGGTTGGCTAAGCACACTTCAGGAATTAATCAATGAACCACATAATTCACTTTCCCAGTTTAAGCAAAAAATTGGAGGGCTAACATAATTCTCCTCCACTCACCTGATTTCGTACTTAGACCCTCTACATTTCTAATCAAAATAGGAATGTGTCCCTGTAAGCATAACCCTGGGAAATTCTCCCAGGAAATTCCAGCTGTTCCTTCCATTCACTATCCAGCTAAGCCTCAGGATCCTGACTATGCAACCAACTCAGAAGAGGAGCCTGAGTGAATGGATGAGAGAACATAAAGCAAGATTGTATTAGTGATGCAACAGAAAGTTCCATTATGAATTGCAGGATGAATTTAGGAATTGTGTCTGAATCAGCAAATCGTACTCCCCATCTTGATACATGATTTAGGAATTGTCTGCTGTTCCCAACATTATTAGAAAATACAGTGTTTTGTATTCCATATGAAAATTTCTCCATAAAGGAGATCCTGCTAGCCCATGGCAAAGATGTGCTGAGGGGAGATATGTACTCTCTAATTCCAGGAGGTTGCAAGCAGATAGACAAATGGGTTTGTATAAGAATTGCTAAGAGCACTATAATGAAATGACAAGCCAGAGATCAGGTTTAGCTCCCCAAGTTTACTTCCCCAAGTTTACTCCCCCAAGCATTCTTGTTTACTCCAGATTCTAATCACTTCTTTTTTTTTCTTTTTCTTGATAGGCAGAGTTAGACAGTGAGAGAGAGAGAGAGAGAGACAGAGAGACAGAGAGACAGAGACAGAGAGAAAGGTCTTCCTTCCATTGGTTCACCCCCCAGATGGTTGCCACGGCTGGTGCACTGCTGATTCTAATCACTTCTTACCTCCTCTATACCTAGTCCATCCTGGGATACTAAATACTATTTTACAAAGAACACTCTTTAGCAAAAAATAATAATATAGGTTACCCTAATGAGGCTCTTCTGAAACGCTTTGTATTTTCCAAGAGATGGCTTCTATGGAGAGCAGTAACTGTTTTATGGTGTAATTCAGAGAAGAATAAAGAACCAATTCAGGCTTTGTTTTATTTAGCTACAAAATTAAAGCACTGGAACTCATCACTTACAATTTCATGTAATATTATACCTGAATATACAGAGAGGTTCTTTACTGCCATCAAATGTTCATAAGGTAACAATATACTCTAGATTGAGTATCACTCACCCAAAATACTTGCAAACAGAAGTATTTTGAATTTGGGATTTGGAGATTTTTTTTTTTAATTTACATCTGTGTGTGTGTGTAATATGATATTTGGGGAGGGGACCCAAGCATAAACATAAAATTCATTTATATTTTATGTATATCTTAGACACATAGCATGAAAGTAATTATATACAGTATTTTAAATAATTTTATGCATGAAACAGTTTCCTAGTGTAGAATTGGCATCATGTCCATACTCAAAAAATTCCAAAGCATTATGCCTTGTGGATTTTTTATTTTTATTATGGGTGATCAATCTATACTTTATAATATATGTAATATTTATAGTTATATAATAAATAATGATAATAGTTCTTATACTGCAATTGTTAATAATACAAAAGCAAAAATACCTATATGTTTGTAATTGGACATATATAGAAAAAGACTGCATACGCATCAAAATACATTTGATGCAACACATATATCAAAATATTAATGACTGCAGTAAAAAGAGGAGTGGGAGTGCAGAGGATCCTTGAAAAGGGGATTTCAGCTTTTATTCTATTCATGCCTTATAATGTAAGGTTTTTTTAGTTAATAAAGAATTTAAAGGAAGAAGGAAGAGAGGGAGGACAGAGTGATAGAATGAGGGAAAGGACAGAATTGAGACATAAATTTAGCCACTCACTGGTTTGTTCAGGCCTCTGTAACAATACTACAAACTGAGACGTATACACAACAGACATTTATTTCTCTCCATTCTGGAGGCAGGAAGCCCAGGATCAAAGCACATCACAGACCATGTCCAGTGAGGACCTCCTGGTTCACGGGCAGTGACAGTCTTCACTGTATCCTCAGATGGCAGGAGAGGGGGGCCTCTCTAGGGTTTCCTTCGTCAGGATACTAACACCACCATTGCAGGGTCCACTCTCATGGCCTAGTCACCTCCCAAAAGGCTCCTTCTCTTAATATCATCACCTTGAGGACCTGGAATTTCAACATATGTGTTTTAAGGTTAGAAGTCACAAATATACAGACCACGGCCACTACACCTGATTCTGGTAGGATGCCCCACCCTTCCAGCCATGCAATGGGTTTCCTCTTGCGTTGCACTCTTAATAATAACATGGTGAATTTTAGAGCTTTTCTTTTGGAATGGTTGCAAGTGTATGTTTTAATGTTTAATGAAATGTATGTTAGAGGGAAATGCACTATTAAGATGAAACATAATTAGAATGATTTTTGGTTGAAAACTACAGAACCAAAGGAATGTCTTCAACAAACCATCATGAAAAGAAATCCCAGGAGAGAGTCCAACACAAAGGGAATGCCAGAAAAAACAGAGATATTTTTGTTGAGTGTGATGTCAGGCCACGAGGCAAAGAAAGTATGAGATAAGAAAAAGAGCAGAATGAGCTACTGGTTGCTGGGGGAGTTGAAAAGTTTGTTGAAGCAGGCTGGGTAATTTATGCTTCCTAAGCAACAGTGATGAAAACACCTCAGTGTAAGGACAGTGGCAGGAAATAGCAGCTGCTCTGAAGAAGGAGGGACTGGTCTTTTTTCTCAATGCCTTTTAGCTAGACGAATAAAGGAAATAAATCTCAGCAATTGGCAAATACGAGATCTTATTCTGAAGTAGCTCCCACTAAATGTGATCATTTAAGTCAATAGAGTTAGTGGCTGTGCCAACATGTTCCGAGTTGTTGTCTAATGTGTCTTCTAAGTCATTAATTTTTTCGAAGGTCATTGAATTTTAAAGCATAGATAGGCTTTAAAGACTATTTTACCGATTTCTCATTTTTAAAGATGAAACAATAAAACCCCAAGAACAGAAAGTGGTGGAATGCAGGGTCAAAGGAGTGGGTGTGGTCCTCTCTCTCCCCCCAGTGACCTGTATTACCTTTAGGAAGTTATTTTACCTTCTCCAAACCTCTACCACCTCCTCTGAAAAATATGGTTCCTGATATAGCCCTGAATTCTCAGCTACGTTGAAACTACTGTAAATTATTTCTCTTAGGGAAATAAAAGAACACTGTTTTGAGCTTCACATGAGTAAGAATATCCTTGCCTTTTTCATATGAGTTTACTGAGATCTAAAAACTTGTCCAAGAACTTGAAGAAACAGTTTGAATAGAGAGATTTAAGGAATTGCTTTTCCAGGGACTGGGGCTGTGGTGCAGCAGGTTAATGCCCTGGCCTGAAGCGCCCGCATCCCATATGGGCACCGGTTCTACTCCCTGCTGCTCCTCTTAGGATCCAGCTGTCTGCTATGGCCTGGGAAAGCAGTAGAAAATGGCCCAAGTCCTTAGGCCCCTGCACCCGAAAGGGAGACCCAGAAGAAGCTCCTGGCTCCTGGCTTCAGATTGGCACAGCTCCTGCCGTTGTGGCCAACTGGGGAGTGAACCAGTGGCTGGAAGACCTCTCTCTGGCTCTACCTTTCTCTGTAACTCTTTCAAATAAATAAAATAAATCTTTAAAAAAAAAAGAAATTGCTTTTCCAAAAATTAATAGTTCTGGCCTGTGCCACGGCTCATTAGGCTAATTCTCCACCTGCGGCACTGGTACCCTGGGTTCTAGTTCTAGTTGGGGCACTGGGTACTAGTCCCGGTTGCTCCTTTTTCAGTCCAGCTCTCTGCTGTGGCCTGGGAAGGCAGTGGAGGATGGCCCAAGTGCTTGGGCCCCTGCACCCGTGTGGAAGACCAGGAAGAAGCACCTGGCTCCTGGCTTCGGATTGGCGCAGCGCCAGCCATCGCGGCCATTAGGGGAGTGAACCAATGGAAGGAAGACCTTTCTCTCTGTCTCTCTCTCACTATCTATAGCTCTCTCTGTGTCTCTCTCTCTCTCACTGTCTAACTCTGCCTGGCAAAAAATAAAATAAAAGTTCTTTATGCTTATTTATTTTAAAGATTTATTTGAAAAGCAGGAAGGAGGGAAAGAGTGAGAGACTGAGAGATCTTCTCTCCTCTGGTTTACTCCCCAAATGGCCACAATGACTGGGAATGGATCAAGCTGAACATAGGAGCCAGGAATTCTATCCAGATCTCTCACCTGGGTGGTATGTATTCTAGTATTGGGCTATCTCCCAGTGCTTTCAGGAGCTCTAGTAGGTAACTGGATTAGAAGCAGAGCAGCGGAACACAGAACTGGTGTTCTGATATGATATGACATCAGTGTTGCTTAATCCATTTCACCATAATGCCAGTACCTATCCTTATTTTTAAAATGTTGCTTCCTCATTTTTAAGCTAATTTAGAAAAAAATATTATAAACAAATTACCTGAAATCTTATCACCTAGATGAAATTTTGGTGTAAATTTATCTCTAGTGGTAGGCATTCAGCATAATGGTTAAGATATCCGCATCCCACATGAGCATAGCTAGGTCCCATTCTCAGCTTCTAACTCCAGCTTCCTCCAATTCAGACCCTGGGAAAAAAAAAAAAAACAATGATGGCTCAAGTGATTGGGTTCCTACCACTTACATGGGAGACCCAAATTTTGTTCCTTGCTCCTGGTTTTGACCCCAGCCCAGCCATGGGCTTTGTGGGCAGTTGGAAAGTGATATAGCAGATGAGATTTTTCTCTCTCTCTCTCTCTCTCTAATAAGTAATTTTTACATGCATCCCTAAATAACTTCCATTTTTTCTCAGTCTCCTACACCATCCTCCCACAGTGTAGCTGATAGGTGTCAACCAAAACTTTCATTTTAATTTATTCTCTGCCCGATATACTGTTGTTACCCTTAGTTTGAATATTTCTGAAGAAAGAGCATGGAAATACTACATATGGACTAAGGAAACCTTTTGAAGGAGAAGTTTAAAAGTGAAACCCTTTGCATTAGAATTGAAAGATACAGGAAAGTTGAATGGATCCAGTTTGATCAAAAAGATCCCTAAAAAGAAATCTCCAAACACACAGAGTAATGTCTTCTGCTGGGTGACTAACAACTCCATTAACAGAAACAGCTTTTAGTGGTATTTGTAGTGATCCTGAGTAGTGAGGGAACACAGATGACATGTGGCTCCAGCTGTGAGCCAAAAGTAGTATGGACTGACCCTAGCAGCACTAAAAGCACCTATAAAATGGGTTAAGCCCATCACAGACCATCATGGGAGAGGGAATTCTAGAAAGATGGTAGATTAGAGGCAAACTGGGGACTTGGGCCTTTTAATTTAGACTATAAAAGGAGTTATGACATCTTAATTGCAACAACAAGCTCATTTAATGGATCATATGGATCATATTGATTATATAAATGTATATTACATACTTTTAAACAAATGGTGTCATATTATACACGCCAGTGGGAAGAAAACTTTTTCATTTAATGCCAAATTGTGGCTTTCTGTGCTAATTAATATAGACCAACATCCTTACTAATAACTGCATAGTATTTTATAATAAATATGTCATACTTATTTAATTGTTTCTTTACTAACGGGTGTTGTACTTGAATCTTATATTTTCTTTGCCAATATTTCAAGTAATGCTACAAAAATCATTATTTAACATCTATCTCTTTTTAAAAAAGATTTTATTTATTAATTAGAGAGGCAGAGTTACAGGCAGAGAGAGGGAGAGACAAAGAGAAGGGTCTTTCATCCACTGGTTCACTCTCCAAATGACAATAATGGCAGAGTTGGGCTGAGCTTCCTCCAGGCTCCCACATGAGTGCAGGGATCCGCACACTTGGACCATGTTCCACTGCTTTCCCATGCCATAGTTGAGAGCGGATTGGAAAACGAGCAACTGGAACTCAAACCGTTGCCATATGGGATGCCAGCACCACGGATGGAGGCTTAGCCCACTGTGCCATAGTGCCTGCTCCAAACATCTATTTTTTGACACACAGCTCATTATTTACTTAAGACAGTATCCTAGCAATTATATTGCTGGTTAGACAGATTCCAATTTTCTTGTCTTAGTGCCTTCTACCAAATGACCTTTCAGAAGTATTGAGCAAATTTGTACTCTTTTGCCAGTGCCCAAGATTGTCAATTTCCTTATATTTTATTTCTAGGCTGTGTTGGTAATATTTTATATGAAAATATAACAAGTGAGAGTAAAAGCTTTTTTGCTATTTTTGTAGAATATCCCAAATGTTGAAAATACTTTCATGCTTATTTATCATCTTTATTTATCTTAATATGAATTACCTGTTTATGTTCTTCTCATATTTTTCCCTTGGGTATTTAACCCTTTTCTCCATTTTTGTAAGAGTTTTATTTATATAAAGTTTAGAGACATCAATGTATATCTACTGAAATTATTTGTACCACTTTCATATTCTTTAAATTTTATTTCAGTTTATCATTTTAAGTAGTCAAATATATATCATTATCTTAGTATGTCATTTCTACCTGGATGTTGTCATGTAAAAGAACTTCCTGAGTCCCCAAATAACCAAAACATCCTTATTTATTTTTATATAGCACTTATATGATAGATTTTTACATTAAACTTTAAGGCCTCAAAATGTTTTCAGTGTCTAACCACCTATCCCAATATTAGTTATCAAACCCTTTCTCCACTGACATAGAATTGTAAGTTCCCAAATATTATTGAATTTTCTGGAATTTGTGTTTTGTTTCATTTACTTGTCAGATCGTGGCTCTTCCAGACCACATGATCTGCTTTTAAACACTTCAAATACATGTTAATATCAGTGAATACTTTGGAAATATTCAAGAAATTTTAACAAGTCTCATGAGACCCAGAGGTGTGCGATGAAGGAAAGTGGAAGATGGCTGACACACACTGATGTAGAGAATACCCCAGAGAAACAAAAGTCCCAGAGGATCATATTTCAAAACCATCCAGGGAGAGAATTTTTATGTGAATTTGGGAAGGAATCTTAGGGTATATGTTTGGATATTAATAAATGCATGTAAGTGCAAACATTTGTTTTATATTGTGCAATATGAGACCCATGAGGCAAATATCTCCCAAAAACTCTTCTGCTATTATAACATTGTGTTTACATTTTCCATAGTTTAAAAATAAAATCGTTTCAATAGCATCATCTTTTTTCTCAGATTCTTCATCCATACTGATGTTTTCTAAATAATCTTATAAAAATAACTTTTCGATTTATTCTTCTGAGAGTCTGTACTTCTGCCTTATATCAAAAGTTTCCTTGACCTCTAAAAACTCAGATGTTTAATCTGTAGAACAACAATCAAATCCACATGTTCAGTACTGAATGAGAGACATCTATTGCTTAAATACTACCAGCTAGCCAAGAGCAGACACATACAAGGAACACTTCTGGAAATGAAAGTCATTTATTCAAGACTTGAGCAAAGAGGATGAATATGGCCTTGACAGTGAAGGAAATGAAACAAAGAATATACAGACATTTCAGTGTCCAAGAACCTAAGATACAAACATAGACAGGAAAACAAGCTTAGAGTGAAATGTCCATGCCTAAGCTTTGACTTCACCTAGTTGTGGGAAGAGGGGCTTCTGGGACTCAATCTTGGACACATTGGTTATCATGTCAGTTGGCCAACTTAAGGTGAGATAATGAAGTGTGAATCCAGTGATCATATGGGTTTCTGAAATGTTCATAGAGAAATTGCTACCAGGAGAAATTCAGATCACATTTAGCAAAAGTCTTATTTCACATGCCACTAAAAGCAAACACTGTTCATCCTAAACATCACAAAAACTTCTCACATCATGCTCATTTATTTTATAAGTAGCCACTTTGAACTGGATAAAACTGTTTCCCAGTTAAGCATTCAGAGCAACCTGTCAAAAGAGAGAGTATATTCTAATTATGTGAGTTAGGAATGGTTTATTGTACTCCAAAATACCTAATTTCATAGAGAAATTTCTAGAAGAAAATGAACTTCATTCACTCACTCAACAAATATTAAGATCCAAATGAGTATCAGATGCTATTCTAGAAACCAGACATAGAAGAGTGAATAAAACAGTTAAGGCACTGCTTTTGCAGAGCTTACAAATAGTAGCAGAAGTGTAACAATTAATTAAT
The DNA here is from genome assembly GCA_949820135.1 of Sylvilagus floridanus. Lineage (NCBI taxonomy): Eukaryota > Metazoa > Chordata > Mammalia > Lagomorpha > Leporidae > Sylvilagus > Sylvilagus floridanus. The sequence goes on from OX463236.1 coordinate 73,386,050, forward strand.
CAATCAGTTGATAAAATATTAGAATTTAAAAAGCTCTATAAATAAATAGGCTAATATACTGTGTATCAGGGAAGCCCTTTGAGAGAACATGGACTTAAAAAGAGAATGCAGGAAAGTAACATAGCCTAGCTCCCAGGTGTGAAATAGCAGCCTTCCAAGGGGAGGGGCAAGGTGGCCAGAATAGTTGGACACAATGATGTGGAAAGAGGTGAAGAATGAGCAGTGAAAATAGTAGCAAGATCCTTGAAGGAAAAGCCACTGGACTGTGTGAGTAGAGGATTAGGGATTGGACCAGCACTTTTTTAAAAAAGATTTTTTTTAATTTATTTGAAAGTCAGAGTTACACAGAGAGAGGAGAGGCAGAGAGAGAGAGAGAGAGAGAGAGAGAGAGAGAAAGTCTTCCATCCGATGGTTCACTCCCAATTGGCCACAATGGCCGCAGCTGTGCCGATCCAAACCCAGGAGCCTGGAGCTTCTTCCAGGTCTCCCACATCGGTGTAGGGGCCCAAGGGCTTGGGCCATTTTCCTCTGACCCCTATTTCTCTAAGAATGTGTTTTTTCTAAGAGTTTAAGAAATCTTTTCAGATAGTTAATTTCAAATGTAATTATCATTCCAAAGATATTTGTCAGTACATATAAATCCTCATTTTAAAAATAAAAAGTAGATAAAATAGCAACTGCCTTCTTTTAGAGTATAAGTAATTTTTCACAAATACAGATGAATTTCAGCAAACAAATCATCTTCTATAATCACTGATACAACAATTTTTTTAAAAAAAAAGCATGTAAAAATGTGTGTCTCTATAGAAATATCTGCTGAAAATACTGTTCATAGAGCTAGGCATTTGAACGGAAAGAGATCTTTAAGAAGGTGATGAGTATTTTTGAATTTTTAGTCCCATAATAAAACTTCTCTACTTACACATACATTTATGATATCATAAATTCTATAAACAATCGCTATAAGCAAATGGGCCCTGTCAGATATAATACAACTTTATAGAGTATGCTAGCCATTTGCAGATTCAGTTTTGATATTGTTTTCGTGAGCGTGATGACACACCTAAAGGGAAAATAGACCATTTCCCTATGTCCAAAGACATCAGGCACTGAAATTAGCAGCATGTGGTTTACCTTCAGGTCTGACTAGTTGATATCAATGGTATAAGCCATTATTATGTTTATATGAGAGCCCCTGCACTAGGCCATAAAGAAGCATCATTTCACTGGAAATGCGCAATCTCCTGGCAGCTGTTGCTTGTCTGTGTTCCATGCCTTAAATGAGCCAGGGGAAGGGAAAGAGCCAAGGGAAGGGGAAGGATCACTGAGAACCAATGCAAAAAGCAAACTGAATCTTCCCTCCACTCCTTGACAACCTGGACACAATATTCTCTGAGGACGGAAATTCTTGACTAGCCTCATGTTTAAAAAAATTACTCTAATAAATTTATGCCATCATAAAATCATCTGAGCTCAGCTAAAATGGTTTTATGGATATAGTTAGAGGGCATTATTTTAAAGTTATGCTTAAGGCAAAATGACAGTGGCGAAGGCCGTGCATACCAGAAATCATGTCCTACTCTCTTCATGCTGATACTAGTTCTACTATCGTTATATTTTTAGTGATCACATTCTGATACTAAATCTGTTTTCAATTATTTCATTAAGAAAAGAACAGAATCTTATTTCATGTATTTTTTCCTTTGAGTGCTTTACCCCCCAAAAGGCAGTAATATTGTAAAATATTTATTCCATTAGTTTTAGGTAATTGAAATGCCAAGAGCTAGGCGCTTAATCTCTGCCGGCAGGGAGAGCTGCCTGCTGTCACTTTTTATTAAGTCCTTTTTCACTGTTTTTCTGCATAGTCAATAACAGTGTCTAAACTCAAGAAAAGATATAGAGTAACATTTAAAAGGCAGTCTGTGATAAGGTAATGTTTACATTCAGAATAATATGAAAATGTCCACTCTACAGTAGCAAAGATTTTTCTCCAGGTTAACTAATTAGAATGTTTATTAGGTGCATTCATTATTCTGACAGACCAAGTGATTTCTAAACATTACACACTTCTTAAGCACTGGATTCCCTAAAGAGCTGTGTCTGCTGGAATCTGGGCAGGTGGATTTTAGCAGTCCTTGATATTTGCCTTCCATGCCCACAATAACACAGAATCAGAATACAGAGCATTCATCCTTAGTACCTTCCAGGCACTGAAAGAGCCTTCAGCGACTTCCCTCATCATTTTTATGATACCTTTCACCACTCCGACTGGTTAATGAACAGCCTTCCCAGCTGGACTCGGATGGGTGACTTATCACCATAGTAAACAGACAGCAAACAAATCTGTCTTTAGTGACACTAACCAGAGAGGGGAAGGTCTAGTTCTGCCTCGAGGGGTGGTGTGCATTTGTGCAGGGCTCGAGCCTCCCTCTGTCTGAGATACACGTGAAGAGACATGAGCCCTTTGGAAATCTGGATTCTGAGTCTTGAAACATGGAGGCCTGGTATCTTTGATTTGAACTGTATCTAGTTTGTGTTTTCTGCCATATAGAAGTGTTTCTTCTCAATATCATTATAACTGGACCCTGAAATACTTAATCATGCTAATTTTTAAGACCTCCTAACCAAGGCACCATTGTATAAGAAGAAGTTCATGGACTTCAGAATAAAAGCAAAACCAAAAACTGAACTTAAGACCTCTTTCTCTATTTAGTAGCTGTGTGTCCTGTGTTAGGTTTCTTGGCCTTTCTGGGCTTCAGCTTTCTCATCTGTGAAGTTAGGGTGATAGTTACTTTGCAGAGCTATTATTGTCAGGATTGAAAAAGATGGGAGGCAGTGTGGACAAGTGACTCAACTGTAGATTCTGAAGGCTGAAATTTTCTTTGGCTATACAATTGACTAACTTCATGGTTTTGGATACATGACCAAACTCATCTAAGCTCTTATTTTCTCATATTTTGCAAATAATCATAGTACTTACTCCCTGAAATGAGAATTTAAAAATACAACAAATGTCTCTCTAGTGACTCCCAGGAGCTAGAAACTAAGGGCACAGATGAACCATAAAAGACAAAAATCAGGGCCAGTGCTGTGGTGCAGTGGGTTAAGCCACAACCTGCAGTGCTGGCATCCCATTTGAGAGCAGATTCGAGTCTTGGCTCTCCACTTCTAATACAGCTCCCTGCCAATGTACCTGGGAAAGCAGTGGAAGATGGCCAAGTGCTTGGGCCCCTGCATCCACATGGGAGTCCCAGATGAAGCCCCTTGCTCTTGGATTTGGCCTTGTCCAGCCTTGATCACTGTAGTCATTGGGGAGTGAACCAACGAAGGGAAGATTCATTTTTTCTCCCTCTCCCTCTCCCTCTCCCTCTCCCTCTCCCTCTCCCTCTCCCTCTCCCTCTCCCTCTCTCTCCACTTCCCTCAATTTCTCTCTCCACCCATAATTCTGCCTTTCAAATTAACAAATAAAAATAAATCTTAAAAAAAGACAACAGCAGCACAGGAAGACCAATAACAAACAAAACTAATAAATAAACTTAGCATTACCTGAGAATTCTGTGGGAAAAAAATAGAACAACAAAGGAGAAATTGAACATAAAAAGAATTCAGCTCAGTGCCTGGCATTTGGCCAACATCAAATACAAGTTGTCCTATTTCCGCCTATGGTAAACACCTCCCAAAATGATATTTCTGCTTTTTCTCTTCCTGACTCTGAAGTTCCCAAAATTTCTCCTGTTGCAGGAATAAGTTGAAGTCAATACCTACATCAACAGAGAATGAGCCTTTCTGAGGGCTTTATGGCAGAGAGCTACACCCATGGACCACTAAGGGAAAAGGAAACAAGAAATTATCTTTCGCTTCATCTTGTGATGAGGCTTAAAATGCAAATGGCTTGTTGAGGAATCAGTCTCAGAAAGAGTAAGTTGCCATAGAAAACTAAATTGTCAGCAGATCGGCACATTTCAAGTTCATCAGTTGTTCTCTATTTTGAGAATAGGAAGAGGAGGGAAATTAGCAACAGCAGACTGTCCCCTTCCAGCCTAAAGAACAAGTCTTCCCAGACACTGAGGGGTGTCTGGGGCCTCCAGGGAGTATTTGAAGAGGAAAGCCCATGCTCATCAGGGATTTGTTGTGGAGTGCAGGGTCATATTTAGAGAAGAGCTTGTTGAGAGCTTATAGGAAAGAAAGGTAGCTCTTAAAATTGAAAGAGCTCCTTTAAAAAAAATTTCTCAGAAACCTACAAGAAAAGGGCAGTCTCGGGGGCCAAAAGATCTAGTTCAAGGCAGAAAATTGTCCCTGACATGTGGAAAATGTTGCGCCACAGAAATCAGTGATATAGAACCTGGGGACAGAAACGTGGGTCCAGGTTTTGGCATCTTCACAGAGGATTAGTGAAGCCTCACTGGAACCACAGCAGAAACACATCAAGCGCCAATCAGAACCCAAATGTGAGTGGGGAAGAGCTGTGTGAGAAACAGAGCTTATCTGAAGTAAGATTATAAAGCCAACATGACTACTCTATTGGAACTAGAAGGTGTTGTATTTGCTTTAAAATTGACCTATCTTGGCATTTTATAGAGGTAAGATTTTATTAAAAACAAACAAAAAGCCTCCTGAGAGAGGTGTGGCTAGTGGTTAAGATGGGGGTTAGAACACTGGCATCTCACATTGCAGTAGGGATAAGATTACCAGCTCTGACTCCTGGTCAATTGTTTCTAACACAGACCCTGAGAGGCCACAGGTGATATCTCAGCAAGTTGCCACCCATGTGGAAGACCTGAATTGAGTTCCAGGCTTCTGGCTCCCGACTCCTGGCTCAGCTCCCAGCTTTTTACAGATATTTGAAGCATGGGCAGTGGATGGGAGCTCTCTCTGTATCTCTGCCTCCTTCTCTCTCTCTATCTCCCCTTCTCAAATAAATATTTCCATTTAAAAGTATAAATTTCCTTCTTTGTGGAAATGGGTTACAAAGAAGCCAGCTAAATTCGGGTCAAATAAAATTTTCTGAAGTGTCTGCTACAAAACACAAGCTATTTTACTTGTTTCTTGAAAGATATCCCTCCTGCAGCACAGTATTTGTTTTGTCAGATGCATAAGGGCAATAGGACACAGGGCTGCCCTCTGGGTGCTAATGGGGACGTCAGCACTGGTGGTGAGCAGGCAGCTTTTCTACTCCAGATGTGGCTTCCCCCAGGAGTGCCAGCTGTGCTCTCACGCTTTCTTGTTGTCTTTCCATTCCTGCACATATTCTCCAAAGTGATGGGTGATTAGAGAGTTTGGGGGAAATGCAGAAGAGCAGGCACACCTAAGGTCCTTCTCTTCTCCCACTTTGTAACAGGATACATCCTCTACACTGGGAGTGGATGGGAGGACTGCACGGTCCAGCACCTTCTGAAAATCTGCCTGGTTCGAGGATGGTCTTAGGAATGCATGTATGCAACTTGCACTTCAGCCCTTCCTCTCCCTCTTTTTTTCCCTTGGTAGACTTTCTCACTGTGGAGAGCAAGTGCTCTCATTTACTCTTCTACAGTCAATAAATCACAAACCAAGGCTTGTCAGGTATTTCAGGAGATGAGCTTCAACCTCAAACTTCTAGTAACTTGAGCAGGAAGCCTTGAGAAATGAACAACAAACCAGTGAATACAGCTAGATAGTAAAATTATGTAGGGAAATAAAAGAACTAGAAGAATATAAACTGAGGTCAGCACTGTGGTGTAGTGGGTAAAGCCGCCACTTGCAGTGCCAGCATCCCATATGGGTGTCGGTTCAAGTCCTGGCTGCTCCACTTCTGATGCAGCACTCTGCTAAGGCCTAGGAAAGCAGTAGAAGATGGCCCAAGTCCTTGGGCCCCTGCACCTGCGTGGGAGACCTGGAAGAAGCTCCTGGCTCCTGGGTTCAGATCAGCTTAACTCCGGCAGTTGCAGCCAACGGGGGAGTGAACCAGCAGATGAAAGACCTCTCTCTCTTTCTCTGTCTCTCCTCTCTCTGTGTAACTCTGACTTACAAATAAATAAATAAGTCCTTTTTAAAAAAATAATATAAACTATTTTGAAAGAGATGAACAAATTTGGAGAAATGATATTACTTGATTTCAATTTTATTACAGAGCCACAACAATTGTAAGAATGTGATATTTTCATAAGGAAAAAACATATAAATCAATGTAACAAAATACCATGCCCTAAAATAGACCCACTCATATGTGGGTAATTCAGTTAATACATAAGTACAAAGAAGGTCAATGAAAATCAGATAGTTTTTTTGATAAATTGGTGCAAGGATGATTGAAAAATCCAAGAAGAAAAAAAATTTCCTCCCTAGAATAAAATCCAGAAACACTTGCTACATTGGGTTAGACAAACATTTATTAGAAAAGACACAAAATGCACAAGCCATAAGAGGCCATGGAAATTGTCAAACTCTATAAATCAGGTTGTTTGGTTTGATTTTTCCCTAAGAAAGCTGATTGCTAAGTATTTACCAACACACCACTAAGCAATGTTTTGTTGTTGTTGTTTGTGTGTGTGTGTGTGTGTGTGTGAGTGTTTACTATGTATGTCACCTCTGCAGAACCAAGGAGCCATGGCCTGGCTGGATGTCTGAAATGTAGGGAGGCTTAATCCAGATAAGGACTATCTGGGGAAGGTCATAACAACAAAGCAAGGCTTTGAGCTTTAGGTCTAGGCAAAAGTCTCACTAAAATTGCAAGTTGGCCTTAGAAAGGCAGAGTGTGGAATGTTTTGCCACAGCAAAGTCACCAGCTGCAAGTAAGGGCAGAAAAGTACAAATGCAGGGAGTGTAGGCCTAGCTAGATGAGGCTGAGTGATGGACCTTTAGCAGGTTCATATGCTCTGCAAGCAGCTCCTACCACTTTCTTGAACCACACTGGCCCAAATTTCCCTTCACAGACACATCCAAGACAAGAAGAGTCACTGATAGAAAATAATCTTTCCCTGTATGGATCATGTAGACATTATGGGCCAAACAATATTTGCTGCTATTACCTGCAAATGCCATATATAGCCATATTGCCATCACTAAGTTTCTGAGGACTTGACTCAAAGCAAAGGGGAAAATAATACTTCAAAATGAAAATACTTGAAGGGAAAGAGAGGAACCTCAAAGCAATGCTTGAATCCACAACTACCACAGCTTTCTAAACTGAATAAGAAGGCAGCAATATCTCAAGTCTACTTCCCAGGAGAGGACACAGTATAGGTAGCTGGATTCCCTCCACCCCCACATTATAAAGTGTATTACACAAACTAACCTCCTGCTTGAAGATTTTCTTCCACTTTTCAGACTCTAGAAAATTGACACAAAAAAGATTTCCTTCATCAAGATGATCATAGGATTTGTTTTCCAAGCATGACACTTTTGGGACTGGAAGTGACAACTCTTCAACCTTACTTCGGGATAAGAGGTATATACAAGCACTGTCCCAGGGAAATGGGGCCTGTGGCCACCCCCTTCAGTGACCCTTGGGTGTCTGCCACGTCCATGGGCAGGACCAAGTTTTATGTTCTTAAGACAAAGCTTTGTGTGGAGACTGGCTTGCCTTCTAAATGGGAGCAGAGATGGGCCAATACTAGTCATCATTAGTACAATAGTAACTTTGGAGTTTTTTGAAAACTCATCAGACATTGGCATTAGACGAATTCATCTTCTGAGGTCCTGAAGAGATCGTAATCGTTCCAGTGTAAGCTGCTGAGAGAACCCCAATTCTATCCAAAACAGTACTCTTGGGGAAAAGTGAGCAAAATAAGAAATGAGGGAGAACTTTGATTCCATTAGACTTTTAATTCACAAGGGCAAACAAATTTGATTTCTGACTTTAATTCCTTTGCACTTGAACTTGCAAAGCAATTTAATTTCTGAACTAATTTCTCCCCAGGAATTTGATAATGAGGGGGTGTTTATATTCAATTTGAGGTATCTCTGTGTTCTTGACATTTTATTATTGTGAGTATCTTAATGTTGTCATTTAATTTTATTGTAGTTTCTCCAGTGGGCTATATTGGAAAATATGGTTAGACATAATTTGGAATGGGAAATAAGAACTGGGAATGAATGTTCAGCCTTGGGTATAGAGTGGCCTCAGAGTTCATTTAATTAATTATTCTTCTCCCCCATTTCAGTACTATCCTGAGATGAAGTCTGCACTGCCCACTAGATGTCCCTAAAAGTACCCAGAGTTGCAGTGTTTGGGATTTGGAAATGACTTTGAGACCACGATCACAACCTTGGGGATCTTTTCCTTCCACGTGGAGAAAAGAACTTTAGCATCATACCCCTGGTCTCTTTCTATTACCCTGCCTGGGTCTTCTTCAAGAGGGGCAGGAAAGATTACCTGGAAAAAGCTTTTTGTCTGTGGTTCTCAAGGAGGAGAAACTAGCTGAGTCACACTCTTGCATAGGAAACATGGACTCTCTCCTTCTCTCGCCACTCAGATGGGAAGGAAGCAATGACTGCTCTTCAGACCCCAACTTACTCCAGCTGAGTTGATCAGTGGAAAAGGTATTAGCAAGTACATTTTACTTCTCCATCTGCTCTCTCTTTTGCCTAATTTCTTAGTTGGTTCTGAACTAGTCAGAGAAGAGGGAGGCTATTTGTTGCATCCCACCAGGACCTCCTGCAAACAGCTCTCATTGAGTTACATTGCAGAGCACCCAGATGCATATGAGAGCTGAGATTCACAAATCATACCAAAACTAGAGTGATTCCTAAGACAGAAAAATTTTTGATGAAAGATATTGAAAAATATACAAAATTGTGTCAGTCATTGGGGATGGAGTTTAATTTGCCAAATAATAAAGCTTTAAAAAAAAGAAGACTGGAAAGTAATGTTGACCACCCAACTACTATCTAAACTCTTTCAGGAGAGAGGGCCTTTGGCCTGTAGGATTTGATAGGCAATTCCATTATGCAAGATAGGCCCTCAAGCAATCTGCTTTTCACTGTTCCCCTTAACTAATACAAGAAATTACATTTTTGCCATGTAATTATTGGAAAATTCAGATAATAAAAACAAAAATCAATGACCTAAAATCTGACCACCTGTAAAGAATCATTACTAATATTTTGGTGTACATATTTATAGTTTTTATTTTGCAATGAACTCCCAAGGATTGCATACAGAGTTTTTACTATTGTAGGATCATAAATTCTTTTTTTGCTTGTCCTTTCACCAGATGTACCATGATATCTTTGCACATCAATGAATGTACTGTGATATTTTATTTTTAAGTGCGTACAAATATGACACAATCCAAATGCATAATAATGTATTTCATCAATCATCTATGTGGACGCATAATAATTTCCAAATTTTCTCAGTAATACAAAATCACATGGAATATATTAGTGTATACTCCTTATGCAACAGATTTGTATACACGATGAATTTTTCCTGATAATTAAAGCTTTGAAATTTTCTCCATAATAACCTATGTGCCAGCATTTTATTAAATATTGTGGGTATATTGCTTCATCTGATTACTATAAGACCCCCATGAGACATTATTCTCTCTGTTTCACAGAGGAGGCTGCAGATTAGTTACCTGGCCACATATCAAGCAAGAGGAAGACTGGACATTGAATCTGTCTGTCCTTCATCAAAGCTGGGCCCAAATACACAGTGAAATCTCACTTTGGCTTCAGCTTTGGTTAAGCTTCTTCCTAGGTAATTCATGCTTTGAGACTGCTATAAATGAGATTTGCTTTCCAACTTACTCTCTGGTTAATGACTACTGCATAGTAAAACAATTACTGAAACTTTCATAAACTTTCCTTAGTATTTCCAATAACTTGTTTCAGAAAATAATAATAGATTTTTCAGGCAGTCGTTCATGTCACTGCATCTCTTACAAAAAATAAAGCTACTTTATCCTTTGCTTTCATTCTTCTTTTGTTATTGTCTTAATTTCTAGTTGCATAAACTAGGACTTCTAAAACCACCCTAAATAATAATGATGATAGCAGATACTTATTTCATTTCATCTCTTCTGATTGAACTAATGTGTACTTAAGATAGACCTTCATGTCTGCCATTTTGAGGAAGACTATGACTATTCCTAAGAACTAATATTTGTTTTTTGAAGTATAACTCATATTTGGTTGGTGAACTCAAGAGGCTTCCATAGACTTGACAGCCTTGAACTGAGGCTTATAACTGACGTCATAAATAAGAGTGTCAATTGTTAAATCAACAATGGGAGTCGCTGTGCACATGCTCCCCATGTAGGATCACTGCCCTTAATGTGTTGTACTATGAGAATTAATGGTGAAACTACTAGTCGAACAGTACTCTATATCTTGTGTGGCTGTGTGGGTGCAGTCTATTGAAATCTTTACTTAGTATATACTAAGTTGATCATCTGTATATAAAGATAATGAATGAAAATGAATCTTGATAAAGAATGGGATAGGAGAGGGAGTGGGAGATGGAATGGTTGAGGGTGGGAAGGAGGTTATGGGGGAAAACCCACAATGCAAAAGTTGTACTTTGTAAATTTATATTTATTAAATAAAAAATAAAGTGTAACTCATATTTGACAACTCTGAAGGCAATGTTTTTCCCTTTAATCTATTACTATCATGAATTATGTTAGTGGATATCTTAATGCTGTACCATATTTACTTTTTTCTGAATAAATCCTACTTATAAAGGTGAATTATTCATTGAATATGCTGCTGGAATTGATATTCTAATATATTATTTAGGATGTTTGCTTCATACAAAATAAGTCAAATTTTAAAAAATTGTGTACCATCTTTTTGAAGTTTTGACTACCTGGCTTGCACTATCCATGTGAAAATAGAGTCATCACAAAGGACTTCTTTTCTGTGCTCCATGAAGTGTCAGTAATATTAGCAACATTTATCTATCTGAAGCAATACTAACACATTTCTCGGAGCTGGGTCTTCAGATAAGCTTTTGATGTATTATAAGGTAAGTTGATATCTTCCACCTCATCATGTACTTTTTTTGGCAATTTACCAAAAAAAAAAAAAAGCCACAGAATCTAATTAGACTTTGAAGATGATTAGCCTAGAATTTTACAAACTATTTTGTATAATTGATTTAATTGTCTTAAATGTGTCAGTGTAAAATTTGCGTGTATTTTTATCTAATCAAGTTACTTAGCATCCTATGTATATTTTCCCCCAAAATAAATGATTGGAATTATCTGTAAATTGTACTCTTTTCTGTTTTCTAATTTATAACATTGTGCTTCAATCTTTACTAATCGTATCCTCCTTGTGTATATTGGTTTTGCTGTGCTTTGCCATTTATTATGCTTGATTCATATGTTTTATCTTCTTAAAGTATTTTTGTGTTTTTTCAAATACGCATAATTTCCTGAGCCCTTTCATGTTTCTGCATCCTTTTCTGTTGCTTTCAGATGAATGACAATTTGGCCAACACTAGAACTGAGGAGGCATGCTCTTTTCCGTCGAGCTGCTGTAGTCATCTTCTGTCATCTAACATTGCAAAGAATTCTGTGAGCTATCTTTTTTCCTTTTCCTTTTTAGATATCTGTTTTTATTGTTGATTGATTGGTTATGTTGTTTTAATGCTGCAATCCTTTTAGAATTCTTTCCTCATCCTTGAAATTCAACACTTTCACTTTTAATTAAGTTTTCCTTTTACTCCTGAGCCCTTCCCATATGCAGTTCATCCATCATTTTGCACAGGATAGTTATTGTTATTCTATCCACTCCTCTTGCAGGACACAAAAGCTACTTTCTATGCCTGTAGGGCTGGAGGTCAGATCATGAGCACTGGTGTAGTCCTCCAGGTCAATGTCATGTTGACACCCAGAGTCGTCAGCCACCTGGCCTGCTCCAGGAAGGAATGCTATCTCCTGGTTGTCTTCCCTCCAGGCTTCAGTGGATCAGTTGGTTTTGGCTGAGATGTGGGGATTCCAGGAGAAACTTGAAATTTAGCTCTCTGTCCAAGTGGCAAGATATTCCAACAGTGGAATATGCCCCAAGAGCTTGCACCCCTGTACCCACAAGGGAGATTTGGAAGAAGCTTCTGCTTCCTGGCTTCGGATTGACCCAGCTCCAGCCATTGTGGACATTTGTAAAATGAAGCAGTGGATAGACCTCTCCCTCTTTCTGTCTGTAATTCTACCTCTCAAATAAAAAAATATTAACAAAACAGAATCATATCTGCTCCTAAAATATTTTTGCAGGACTGCCATTGTGACATAGCAGGAATAACTGCCACCTATGATGCCAGCATCCCATCACTTCCAATCCAGCTCCCTGCTAATAGGAAAAGCAGTGGAGAATGACCCAAGTGTTTGGACCCCTGCCATCCATGTAGGAGACCTGGATGAAGCTCCTGGCTCCTGGCTCCTGGCTCCTGGCTTCAGCTTGGTTCAGTACTGGTCATTGCAACCTGGGGAGTGTACGAGCAGATGAAAGATTTATCTCTTTCTCTCTCTCTTTCTCTACCTCTCTCTGTAACTCTTACTTTCCAAATAAGTAAATAAATCTTTAAAAAATAGCACTGTGCAACAAAAAACAACAGAAAAAAGTCTGTTGATGAAAAGACTATAAAAAGGATTCGGTGGCTGAAAAACAAAACTCAATTTTATTAAGGCCTTACCCTGTGCAGGTTGGCACATTCTACATGCACCACTTCCCATGGCAGCTCACTGAAACTCCCTATCAATTTTGTGACTGGATTCTATGAGCTCAGATTTCTGAGATGGAAACCAAAACTCAACAAAGTGATATAATTCACTTAGAAAATAGCAGAAGCCTTCTCTTCAAAAATATCTTGGGGATAGTTTATCACTTAAGAAAAACAAAATGATCATAACTTCCGACTCAGTAAATTAATTGCCAGAACTAAGAGAATACAAATAACAAAATTAAATTATGTGGCTCACAAATTGATATCCTAAATTACATGCCAGTAATACAGTAGTTCAAAAAATCATGTAGGATCTCTGTCTTAATGTACTGTACATTGTGAATTAATACTATAACTAGTACTCCAACAATAATTTCAATTTGTGTCTCTATGTGAGGGCAAACTGTTGAAATCTTTACATAATATGTTCTAAACTGATCTTCTGTGTATAAAGAGAATTGAAAATGAATCTTGATGTGAACAGAAGGGGAGAGGGAGCGGGAGAGGAGAGGGTGGCGGGAGGGAGGGAAGTTGTGAGGGGGGGAGCCATTGGAATCCATAAGCTATACTTTGGAAATTTATATTCTTTAAATAAAATCAAAAAAAAAATTTTTTAAGGGCTGGCGCCATGGCTCACTAGGCTAATCCTCCACCTGCAGCGCCGGCACACCGGGTTCTAGTCCCGGTCAGGGCGCTGGTTCTGTCCCAGTTGCTCCTCTTCCAGTCCAGCTCCGGGAGGGCAGTGGAGAATGGCTCAAGTGCTTGGCCCTGCACTCCTATGGGAGACCAGGAGGAAGCACCTGGCTTCTGGCTTCAGATCAGCACAGCGTGCTGGCCGTAGCAGCCATTTGGAGGATGAACCAACAGAAGAAAGACCTTTCTCTCTGTCTCACTGTCTAACTCTGCCTGTCAAAAAAAAATTTTAAACCTATACAATCTAATATCCCATGATCTCAAAGAACATGACACATTCATAAACAATGGGTATTTCTGAAAATTAGCAGATAGTGAATTTTAAAAATAAATTTATCTTTGTGAAAAAAAAATCTTTGAAATCTATGCAGTTTTCTCATAGCAGATTTTCCATGAGCCTGCTGAAGTCCAAGTTTATACATGGATTTTAAAACCTTTCTGCATCAAAATAACTTTATATTTTAATTCCACTTTCCATGACGTTTTGAAGTACCATCATATATAAGCATAAGTGAGGGTCCTTCACAAAGTTGTTGAAAATATGCAATACCTTCTAATTGTAGTTTTCCATAAGCATTTTAAAACATCCTGTTTAGTTGCATATATACTTACATAAATGAATATTTATGTATTATATTACTTTAATCTCTACTAAAGCATATTATTTTTCTAATGCTTTTTTATTTTATAAAAATATTTTATTAGTAATTACACATATTTATGGGGTACATTATGACATTTTCTTTTTTGTGTTCCTAGAAACATTTTCATAATTTAAAATTTAATAATTTTTAACATTTTTCCATAAGTAGATACTATATACATATTCACTTCATATATAGATATTATATACTTACACCCATAGCATATTTTTTCTTGAAAATAGGAATATCATTATCACATAATGCAGAATTCATGACAGTGATCCTAAAGTGAGGAAAGAAGTTTATATTGTCATGTAGATGGTATAATTCAGTGAAGATAATATTTATAATATCTATATATCAAATAATATGACATCCACACAATTTTTATACTCTCTCTATGCAAATTAACTTCCACATACAAGAGAGGTAAAAGTTATATCTATCTATCTGAGTCTGGCTTATAAAATACATGATTTAAAATTTTGTCTAGAAGTGGACAGTGAGGTACTCTGATATTCACAATTTTGTGTTCTGGTCTGGTGTATCTCATTTTGGCCTTTTTTGTTAAAAAAAAAAGAAGGCTTTTATTTAATAAATATAAATTTCATAAGTACAACTTTCGGAATATAGCAATTCTTCTCCCCATACCCTCCCCACCCCCAAATCATCCCACATCCTACTCTCTTTCCCATCCCATTCTTCATTAAGATTCATTTTTAAATTATCTTTATATACAGAAGATCAACTAAGCAAAGATTTCAATAGTTTGCACCCACACAAACACACAAGGTAAAAAGTACTGTTTGAAGACTAGTTTTACCATTAATTCTCATAGTACAACACATTAAAGACAGAGGACCTACACTGGGAGCAAGTGCACAGTGACTCCTGTTGTTGATTTAACACTTGGTACTCTTATTTACAGAGCTGCTCCTCTATCATCTGAACCCACCACCATTTGGGGCAACTGGAGATTAGAGGAAATGGGAGAATTCATCCAAGCAACCAAATGACCAGGCTTGAACGTTACTCCTCCAGCCATAGCCCAGATGCCCGCCACCCTGCTGACACTTTGATATGACATTCTGAGATGCTGAGCTAGAATCACAGAACTAAGCTTCTTCCAGATTCTGACCCTAGACAATGGAAGGTAATTTTTTAAAAATTTTGCTTGTTTGTTTCTCTAAATGGCAATTTTGAGGTAAATTTTTAACACTATAATAGTATATGTGTAGTAGTTTGGGTTGAAAACTCAACATTACAGATATACAAAAGTACTTTGAAAAGTTCATGGAAAATGGAATAAAAGATAGGTTTAGAGACTGTTTAGCCAATCAGCTAAGATATGCAGGTCCCACTTTGTAGTATCTGGATTCAGTTCCCAACTTCCTGCTAACGCAGATTTTGGGAGGTAGGAGAGATGACTTGATGATGCCCCTGACACCCACCTGGGAGACTTGGATTATTTTGCAGCTCCCTGTTTTAGCTTTGGAATGAACTAAAAGATCAAACAGTTCTATCATTCTCTGTCCCCCTTGCCTCTCAAAAAAATAAATAAAATTTTCTGAAAATTACATTTTAAAAAATGTTTTTGCTACAAAAATTTTGAAGACCACACATAAATTTTTCATATAACACATTTTCCATGAATTACATAAAGATTCAAGATACCTTTTAACAACTCCGGATTCTGTCACATCTTACGAAAATTATTAGATTTTTGTTCTGTTAGGCAGCTAACTTGTTTGCAGTATAAACACAAATATTTTCTTTCCCTTTGTGTTTTCTTGCCTTACCTGTTCTATGTCATCCTATTGCTGCGTTTTTAATCTGGAGCTCCTAGGCCCCTCCTGTGCCTATCAAATTTGGCAGTCAGCCAAAGATTTAGATAGAAGAAAGTTCATGCCTCTGCCGTTTCCTTGCTTCTAAGGATTGCCCTAAATTCTAGCCTCGAGCTCTGTTCTCTGACCCTTTACTATTTCTTGCTTCCCAAGCTCTGCATAGCTGGGAAATGCATTAAGTTGGAAAAGCATGAAGCTCACGTTTTTGGCTCTCCATGGCTTTGGCTTTCAAGGGCAGATTGATCTCTGGTCTCTGCCCTGCTTCCTGAAAGCCTCCCCCAGGCCATGCTTAGATGGCTGTCAGCCACAGATTGGAGCAGTTTTCGTACTAAATTTAAATCTCATTTCTTCTGTGGTCCTTATCCTCCACAATGGCTCCTTAGCTCATCCAGCTTTGTCTCTCTAGCCTCTAAGACTGTGGAAAAACCTACCACTAAGTTCCACAGCCATAGCTATGGAGGCCCTCAGTCAAGGAAACACATTCTTAGCCCTACCTGTTCTGTTTACTGATTTGGTTTTGAGTGTTGTTTTTCTCTTTGAGATAAAATTCTCCTCCTGCTTCTCTTTGCTTTTGAATGCCTTCCAATATTTCTTGTTTTATTTTATATAATTGTTATAATTGCAATCTGCTAAGGGTTTACACAAATATTCCAAAATTCCATTATTAACAGAAGTTATTCCAAAGCCTGGCTTCAAACATTTCCCTTTCATTTTTAATGTGGCACCTCCAGGCATTGCAGGAGATTGAAGAACCTCAAAGTTGGAAATACCTCAAGAAGACATCAATCAGAAATTTCCCCCTGCAAAATGGCAAGTTATATTGCAAAGCTGTAAGAATTAAGAACTGGGGCCAGCTTCATGGACAATTCTGATTGAGACCTAGTAGTTACAAGACTGTATGTTGCTGAGAGTCTGCTTCATTGCCTTAACATCAGGGTAAGTATTGTGTTAGTTTTCTGTTGCCATGTAAAAGATTACTATACTCTGAATAGCTTGAACCAATTCTCCTTGATCAGCTTACATTCTGTAGGTCAGATACCTACAGGGCATGACTAGGCTGTCTGCTCAGGTTATCACAAGACTTCAATCCTTAGTCCCTCAGCTGGAGATTCTGGAGAGAAACCGTTCCCAAGCTCAGGCAGTGTGTTGGCAGAATTCAGTGTCTTGCAATTGTAGGACTGAAGTCCTCCTTTCTTCTCTAGCTGTCAGCCAGAGGCCTCCCTCATTCCTTATTGCACACACAGCTTCTCACACGCTCCCTCCCTCTTTAAGCCATCCACAGTGCCTCAAATTTCCCCTCAAGTTCTAAGTTTCTCTGACTTCCCCTTAACCACCAGAGGAAGAAAAACTCTCTGCTTTAAAGGGATTTGGGTGATTAGATCTGGCCCATCCATATTAGCATATTTTTAAAAGTTTTATTTATTTTCTTTTTTATTTATTTGAGAGGTAGAAAAATACACAGACAGAATTTCCCCACACTGGTTCATTCCTTAAATGCCTAGGGGATGGGATACTTAATCCAGGTATCCAACGTATGTGGCTGGGACTCAAGCACTTGTGCCATCACCTTCTGCCTCCTTGCGTGCTCATAAACAGAAAGTTAGAATCTGAAACACAGCCAGAACTCAAACCCAAACACTAATATATGAAATGCAAGCATCTTGATTAGTGTCTTAACTTTTAGGCCAAATGCCTGCCCCAATAATGACCTATTTTGAAGTCATTGTGTTGTATGACCTCACATCATCATGAGAATAAGAATTCATGGTGTTCATGAGTTCTACACATGATGAAACCTTAGCGTCTAACTTTCAGAGTTCTTTCTACCTCAGTCAAATCATAAAAAAATCTCTTTCACTAAACTAAAATGTCATGCAAGTACATGAGGATCTATAAGGACGCAAGGAACAATTTGCAGATAAACTATTTGGGGGCTTGTCAAATTCAATTATTAATCAACAGTCAGTGTGCCAAGAAAAATCCAGTGACACGAGGCTCCCCTTTTAAAAACTTTTACATGCTTCTCTGGTTTTTAGTGCATACTGTAAGAGGGAGTTTAAATTGTGGAAGATTGGACTAGTCTTCAGTACTTTCTTCTAGCATTCATAAGTATGTACTCATACAATGCATTTTGGGAACAGGAGCATGCAATTTGCACTCTAACCTGTGGAGAGAAGCAACTGATTTTCATATGAAAAATGATTTATAGGCAATGCTCACTGCAGCTCTATTTATAATAATAAAAAAGTTTAACAACAATAGAATGCAAAGTAAATTATAGCTCATCCACAAGATGAAGTCATTTGTTCATTCTTTCAGCCTTTCAACAAGTATTTATTGTTTATATACTATGTGCAAGGTACTGTTAGGTACTAGGAATGCAACAGTGATGCAAAAGATATTTGACTCTAACACTTATGGAATTTCTTTTCTAATTGGGGAGGAGAGACATTAATCAAATTTAGCAAACTAATGTTAAATTGCAAAATCTGAAGGGTATAACCATTTAAAATGATGGTTATAATTTAAAAGTGGTACAAAAAATGGAGACAGTTGCTGTAACCTAATGCTAAGATAAAGAAGGATCTATAATTACAGGGACAGAAAGACGGGGCTGGCGCTGTAGCATGGCAGGTAAAGCTGCCACCTGCTGTGCCAGCATCCCATATGGGCACTGGTTCAAGTTCAGGCTGCTCCACTTCTGATCCAGCTCTCTGTTATGGCCTGGGAAAGCAGTAGAAGTTGGCCCAAGTGCTTGGGCCCCTGCACCTGCTTGGGAGACCTGGAAGAAGCTCTTGGCTCCTGGCTTCAGCTGTTGCGACCAATTAGGGAGTGAACCATCGGATGGAAGACCTCCCTCTCTCTCTGACTCTCCTATTTTCTGTGTAACTTTAACTTTCAAATAAATAAATAAATCTAAAAAAAAACACTATGTTACATAACTTCTATCAAAGAGAAAAAAACTGGAATAAAACAAGCCAAATCTTTCTAGTGATTTTCTTCTTTAAAATGTCATTCCAGAGGCCGGCGCTGTGGCATAGCGGGGTAAAGCCACTACCTGCAGTACCAGCATCCCATATTTGCATTGGTTCAAGTCCTGGCTGCTCCACTTCAGATCCAGCTCTCAACTACAGCCTGGGAAAGCAGTAGAAGATGACCCAAGTCCTTGGACCCCTGCACCCACGTGGGAGACTAGGAAGAAGCTCCAGGCTCCTGGCTTCAGATTGGCGCACCTCCACCATTGCAGCCAATTAGAGAGTGAACAAACGGATGGAAGACCTCTATCTCTCTCTCTTTCTCTCTCTCTCTCTGCTTCTGCCTCTCTGTAACTCTGCCTTTCAAGCAAATAAATCTTTAAGAAAAAAAAGTCATTCCAAATTCTATAATTCATATCCACTGTTTTTTTTTTCAAAGAGATTTATTTATTTAGTTGAAAGGTAGAGTTACACATACACACACAGAGAGAGAGAGAAAGAGAGAGAGAGAGAGAGAGAGAGAGAGAGAGAGAGAGAGAGAGAAGGTCTTTCATCCACTGTTTCACTTACCAAATGGCCGCAACAGCAAGCCAATCCGAAGACAGGAGCCAGGAGCTTCTTCTGTGTCTCCAACAGGGGTGCAGGGGCCCAAGGACTTAGGCCATCTTCTACTGCTTTCTCAGGCATAGCAGAGAGCTGGATCAGAAAGGGAGCAGCCAGGACACGAACTGGTGCCCATATAAGGTACATGCGCAAAAGGCAGAAGCTTAACCTACTATGCCATGTTAGTTTTATAAATTGAAAAATAACTCTACTACAAAGACTTAAAAATCACTTTCATTCTACACATTCCTATGATCACATGCATGGTCTAAGCCAGACTTCCAGATCTTCGTTGGAATTTTGCAATTTAGGCTGAACTAACTGGAAACATAAATAAATGTGAAAATATTCAGTTATCCCTTGTCAAACTCCTATTCTTTACATGTATTTGCAAAAGGTTTACAACATTCTGAAAGCCTTCAAAAGTTTTCTGGGCGTAATCAGGCCAGTAACAAATCACAGTTACTGTGACAGCATGTACACCCACCTCCTCCCTTTTTGCTGTTCCCTTTGATCATAACATGCCTGCCTATAGAGAGCCTATTGTGTGACTGGCACCATGCTATACCTTTCACATGTGCCTAGGTCAATAAAATAAGACTGCCCAGAGGGCATTATTATTCTTGTTGGACAGAAAAAGTATCAAAAGTCAATATTATCAGACAGTGAATAAAGGCCAAGGGCCGGAACTGAACTTAGGGCTATCTGGCTCTCAGAATCATCCCCTTTTCACTCATTTGGTCAACAGATTTCTAAGATGGTCCACAACTTTGCCATCATTCCCTCACATACATACCCTCTATAACCCCCTGCCCCTGAGTAGGAACAGGGCCCAGGAAGCTGATGGAACATCACTCTGTGATTGTGTTACATTCTATCGGAAATATAACTTTACAGATGTGATTTTTCTCATACTTTGTGTTAATTAGTAGGGAGATTATTCTGGGTGGGCCTAACGCAATCAGTTAAAGCCTTTGAATGAGACACTGGTCCCTTCCCTGAGGTCAGAGAGCTTGGCCTACTGGCCTTGGAAGGAGGAGCAGCCTTGAGTCCACAGCTGCAAGGAACTGGAATCTTCCAGACCAGGAAAATTGGGAGTGGCCTGGAGTCTAAGGTAAGACTCAGCCTCAGCAAATACCTTATCTCAACCCATTGAGACCCTGAACATAATCTAATACATGGGGAGAATTGGGTACTAAATTTGTGTTGTTTTGAGCTATTGCTGTGCAATAGAAAAATGAACTCAACTACCTTGCTCTATCTGACTTGACCTCTTCATTTGGGTAAGTGGGGATCCAGTTGTCTATACAGGCTGGAGGACTGCGAGCTGAGGCTGAGATATGTGGGCAGTTGAAATCTTCATTCATTAAAGGGTACATGGAAGCATCAGGCCTAATTGGGTTGGTTATCAATGGCAATAACTGCATTGTCAGCCAGCATCTATAAATAAAGAGAAAAGAGTTAGAACAAACCATCCTGGAGACATCCCATACAGCAAGGAGGAGCAGAGCTTTCACAGTAGGTGAACCTAGTGGACAGGAAAGGGTTGAGTGCAGCATAGAGTTGGAGTTTCTCCACCTGAACCTCCTGATGTCCAATGTACCACTCATATCCCCAACGTGAGAGGACCCAAGCATACGCCAGAAGCAGCCACTCAGTCCCTCCTGCACATAGCCTTCATGAATTCTCATGAAGTCACATAATGCTGAAATGTAAATATTGAGTTGCAATGTTGAGCACTCCCCCTGGCTTTAATTGCAATCCCTGGCCCTGGTGATGAAGAAGATGGGAAATTCATGAGTGTCATTGCCAGAAAGCAAGACTCCTGACAATGGGTGCATTTAGCATTAACTCCTGTAAAATATATCACAATGTCAATAAGAGCTTTAAACAAGATGGCTTTGACAAGTGATGTTCCAAAATGTTCTGGTAGGGTAGATGATTCCCCACATTTCAGGAGATTTTAAGAACACTATAAATGTCCAATAATTCAAATATCATAAAATTCTCTGCCCAACATTTTAAATTCATTCATTCAGCTCAGCTCTTTTTGTTTACAGATCTTTTGCTTATGATTATATAGGCATCCCTATAAGAGATGCCTCAATATAAAATTTCATCAATTAGCAGACAGCAACAAATGTCATTCCCTTTCTGCATAAAAATACACACACACACACACACACACACACACATATATATATACATATATATATATATATATGTATATAATCTAAAAGGCAGAGCAACATGGGATGGGGGGAGAGAGAGAGAGATCAATCTTACATATTTACATATTCTGGTTCACTCCCCAAATGACATCAATAACCTTGTTTGGGCCAGGAGCTGAAGCCAGAAGCCAGGAACTCCATCAAGGTCTACTATATGGAGGGCAGAGCCCTAAGTACTTGGGTCATCATATGCTGCTACCCCAGGCATATTATCAGGAAACTAGATGAGAAGAGCAGAACTAGTGCTCATATGGAATGACAGTGTCACAGGTGGTGGCTTAACCCTCTGTGCCATGGGGCTTGCACATTCTTATCCTTTCTTGTGAGCAAATACAGCTACACAATGAATAAGAAATGAGGGAAATACTAAGATGTTGAAGAGTTAAGTTCAAGGCTATGAACACTTGCAGAATGGACATTAGCAGTGATGGCCACAAAACACAAATGCTTCCTTTGCTAGAAACATCTGGAGACATAATCAGTTCCTGTCTTCATTCGTTAGCAAGCAAAAAAAAAAGTCTGCCTTTCGGTTCTGTTGAGTTCAAGGGATCATATTTTAATAGCAATTCTATTTACCACATCTCTCTCCAACTCAAAACTCACTGTTATTCACCACCTAAAGGATAGGAGCTTTATACCTCAGTCTCAAAGTCACGTACAGAACATGAAATTGTTGAGAAATATCTTCAAATAAATGAGGAGGGCTCTGAAAGAGCCCAACCTACAATTTAGCAACAGGAAAGATTTATGTGTGAAAGCACCAAACCACAGACATAGAAAAAATGCTCAGAATTTTTAGCAGGTACCTTCTACAAAACACAGACCAGGTGAGGCTAAAACGACAGGCCAGGAGAGGTGTTTCCTAGAACACAGCATGACAGGAGTCTCTGATCCACCTTCAGGGTGGACACAGGTGTGTTGTTGCTGTAGCTTTGTCCCCTCTGTACCTGCACAGTCACTGCTGTGTTACAGACAAGGCACAGAAAGCAGACAGCTTTAGGAATCGACCATGGTGAGATGCAAAGCTCCAACCACCTTCCCTTGCAACATCCTTTTCCAGACCTTTTGTGTCCAGCACTGCCAACATCCATTCTGCAAATGTTTGCTGCCTTGACCTTAAGGCTTCAGCATTTCAGTATTTTCCTTATTTCTTATTCTTTTTGTGGTCATGTCTGATCACAAGAAAATGTATGAGCTTTGTTGCTGTCTGTCAGAGGATGAAACTTTGAGTTTAGTCATCCTTTGAGGGTCATCTGTGTTAAATAACCACTCCTTTTGGGTGCTGATATCCAAAACAAGTCAGGCCATCCTCATTTGAGAACAGTAGAACTTGATCTCCAAGGGAGAACACAATGTCAAGCACAAGCTTGTGTACTCTGGGGTGAGGAGAAGGGAAAGCTGAGTGTGACAGGGTGATTCTACCTCTGGCAGCCCTGGAAAATCTCTATACCTTCTCCCTGAACAGAGAAAAATAACACAAATTTAATATCCGACATGGATTATGCTGCACTAGAATTTTATAGGATTCTACACACTGAGAATTAGCTCATAACTGGGAAAAAGTGGACCTTGAAGAAAATTTCAGCATGCATCCCCTCCATCAATCATTTAGAGACAGTTATTGCATGCCATGCACTCTGTAAGTTGCTGAACAGCCAAAGATAGATGGAAGTTGGCAGGACAGGGAGCAGAACTAACCACCAGCAAATGTCACACTGGGTGATGATGCTATAAGACAGCAAAACTCAGTGTCTGCATCATAAGGTAAGCAGAGTAGAAAGCAGTCCCCCTACCCTGGGACAGCATCTTAAAGACCCAGGGTTACATTATTATGCTGGAATGTAAACCTTCCATAGAAGACTCACATGAATTCTTATAGATAACTTAGCTCCTAGTTTTATAACTACCACAACTAAGTAAATATTTTTTATACTTTTTGGTAGGGTACATTGATTTTTTCTTATTTTTTATTTTTCAATTTTTTTATTTACATAGGTGAACAAATTTCATGTATTTTATATATACAGATTTAGGAGCAAACTTATAATTCCCACTCTACCCTCCCTCCTGCCCATGTTCCCACCCTTCTTCCTCCTCCCTTTCCTATTCTTTTTTTTTTTTAAGTTTTACAATGACATACTTTCAATTTATTTTATAGTCATAAGCTTAATTCTCCACTAAGTAAAGAATTCAACAAATAGTAAGAAGAAAAATACACTGTTCCTCGACAGTAGAGACAAGTGTTGTAAACAATAATCAAATCTCAAAATGTCAATTTTGCTCATATGCATTATATGTTTTGTACCCTATTAGTTACTACAAATCAAGGACAGTATGATAATTGTCTCTTTGGGACTGGCTTACTTCATTAAGTATAATGGCTTCCAGTTGCATTCATTTTGTTGAAAAAGACAGGTTTTCAAACCATTTATTTGAGAAGCAGAGAAAGAGAGATCTTCCATACATTGGTTCACTCCCAATTGCCTGCAAAAGGGCCTCTGACCAGGACAAGACTGGAAACTCCATAATAGGACTCGCATTTGGCTGTCAGTAACTCAGTAACTTGAACAATCATCTGCAACCTCCCATGGTCTGCATTAGCAGAAAACGTTAGGAATCAAGCCAGGTATGGAACACAAGGACTCTGGTGTAGGACAAAGGCAACTCAACGAGTGTTTTAACCACTAGGCCAAACAACATCCCCAAGATAAATAATTTTGCTTCATGTAAAATCCTTATCAGTAAAGTGGTTGATTTAGTACAGCAAAATGTGCAAATTCAAGAGAAATATCATTTTGTACAATGTGACTTCACCATTAGGTCATAACAGAGAAGAAGAAAAGATACATTTCAACTGAGCCTTGGCATCAGCCGGGGAAGCAGCTCAGGGAATGGAGATAAGACTGCTGTCATGTTCTAAATGGCAGAAACTTCAAAGGAGAAGATTTTTACATTTATGGGGATTTGATTATCCAGAGAGATAAGATAGAAAGTCGTATGGGGAATCAAAGAAAAATAAAGCTCTCAAGATAGCCTGAAAAATCAGGTTATTTGGAAAAAAGAGATCATTCAGCTAGTTGTTTTCTATTACGAATAAAATCCTCAAAGCCAAGATTTCTAACTTGGTGATATTTGAATCCTTTGCAACAATGATGAAACATTTAAAAACCAAGGGTATTGAACTAAACCCTGCTTTTAAAAAAATCTAAAGCATTGGTTTAAGCTAAAGAAGACTGATTCTACAAATATAAGGATTGTTTTGGGCAGTCTATAAACTGACAGTAAGGCTTATGGCAGACCAGATCTTACTCTTCAAAAAATAATATAAAATCCCCAAACTGTTTAGGAATGAGTTCAATGGACACTGCAACTTCACTTCAGGAAATCCAATCCTGAATTCTTGTTAACAATGAAACAAATAGCAAGGTAAGGAGATGTTTTTCTTTCCTTCAAACTCATTGAGAATAGCAGAATTCCCCTAAACTATGAAAATCACCACATACACCACACACACACACACACACACATCTGCACACTCACGTGCACAAACACATTTGAACATCTAAAAAGTAAACCAGGGAATAGTCTTTATCATTCAGTGTACAACCTGCAGTAACTGAACTATTTGTACAAAGAGGGAAAATGAGAGAGAAAGATCTTGTTGTTGAAGTGACAGATTATTTTAGGATTCCCTATCTGGCATGTGATTCAAGTTCTTCTATTTATAGACAGGGCCTATGTCATAGCATGATTAAAATTGACAGCTGCCCAAGCCTACCTATTTAGAGAAACCGTTCTCTATTGCCTGGTTGAGAAAATAAAGCTAAGAATAACCACATCCATTCTTCATTTCATTTTCCCAGCACATACCTTGCTCACAGCTGACCTAATCTATAAATGTAAGTCACCCAGCCTCTAACTCAAGGGAAGAAAGTGCGGAAGCCAGGGGATTAGGCAGCTCCAATTCATCACTCAGAAAATAAACAGGGCCCTGCTACTGTGGTAGTGAGAAGATAGCAGCTGGGTTATAACTAAGAGCCCCCACCAGGGTGGTTGAACAGGACACAATCAATAAATGCTTGACCTTGAGGAGCAAAGAGAGTAAGAAACAGATGATCTTGTCAAAGAAATAAGTTTTTTTCTCTTGCAAAATGAAAGTAAGCGTCATCATTTCTCATATTTCCTAGTTATCTAGTTTTCAAGGCATGTACAAGCACAGTTTCAGTTGATCCTCACAACCTCATTGGTGAGGCAGCCTTGAAAATCCACCCAGATGACTTTGAAGGATGTTATCCAACTCTGTTATTTTGTCATTTCACAAGATTCATGCATTCATGTTCTTTCCTGATCCCAAGTTTCCTTTCAGTGTTACCATCTCTAGTGAGGTTTGGTTACCAAAGTTCATAGTGCAAAGGGGGAATATTTTTTAACACCAGGGTCACAAACAACCATGCACAGGAGGTATGCTTTAAGGTGTTGAAATTAACAATATTTTTTACTTCTGTTTCCAACCAGAAGAGACCAAACCAACATAGGCTTAAACGTAGTCTGCCTATTCTGAAAATGCTTCATGATTACTAATATTTTTGAAGCCTTTTAATTGGTCAGCATTAGGTCAAGGCCCTCACAAGAAAATCAAGCTTCCTTCTTGATAGTCACACTTTGCTTTGAACACAAGACTTCATTAGGCTGTCCTTTCCAGTTGTTGACAAGGCTTGGAGTAGAGTGAGTTTGACTATTTCAAGAATCTTATTCATCAGAGGGGAAATTTTTTTTTTACCTTTGAAGATATTCAAAGGATTGAGAAACTGATTCTACAGATCTTTCCAAAAGAGAAAATCACTTTTCTCCATGCAATTAGAAGTTCCTCGGCTGGCGCCGCAGCTCAATAGGCTAATCCTCCGCCTGCGGCACAGCACACTGGGTTCTATTCCAGGTCGAGGTGCTGGATTCTGTCCCGGTTGCTCCTCTTTCTGTCCAGCTCTCTGCTGTGGCCCGGAGTGCAGAGGAGGATGGCCCAAGTGCTTGGGCCCTGCACTCACATGGGAGACCAGAAGGAAGCACCTGGCTCCTGGCTTCAGATCGGTGAGGTGCGCTGGCTACAGCGCGCCGGCCACAGTGGCCATTGGGGGGGGGGGGTGAACCAATGGAAAAGGAAGACCTTTTTCTCTGTCTCTCTCTCTCTCTCTCACTGTTCACTCTGCCTGTCAAAAAAGAAAAAAGAAGTTCCTCAAGCAGAAGGATGATGACTTATTCCTATTTGTATCTACAGTTCCTGATTCAGTGCCCAACACCCAGGGCCAGTTGCATGGGCATGCAAGCAAGGCAGACACATGTGGACCCTCATTTAGAAAGACCCTGCAAATATACACCCCAACACCATCAAATTATTAGAGAACATTGAGGAAAGCCTGCAAGAGATTGGCACAGGCAAAGAGTAATTGGGAAAGATCCCAGAGTCATAGGCATTCAAAGCCAAAATTAACAAACAGGATTACTTCAAAGAGAAGTTTCTGTACGGCAAAAGAAATAGGAAAGTAAAGAGGCAACTAACAAAGTGGGGGAAATTATTTGCAAGCTATGCAACTGATAAAGGATTGATAACCAGAATCTACAAGGATTTCAAGAAACTCCACAACAACAAAACAAACAACCCACTTAAGAGATGGGCCAAGAACTTACACAGACATTTTGCAGTAGGAAATCCAAATAGTAAACAGACACATAAAAAACATTCAGAATCAGTAGCCACCAGGGAAATGTAAATGAAAACCAAAATGAGGTTTCACCTCATCCCAGTTAGAATGGCTTTCATACAGAAATCAACAAACAGCAAGTGCTGGTGAGTATGTGAGGAAAAAGGTGCTTTAATCTTCTGTTGATGGGAATGCAAACTGGTAAAACCATTAGGAAACACAGTTTGGAGATACCTCAGAAATCTGAATATAGTCCTAAATATAACCCAGCCATCCCACTCCTAGGAATTTACCCAAGAGAAATGAAATCAGCAAATAAAAAAGTTATGTGCAAGGGCTGGCACTGTGGCACAGCAGGTTAAAGCCCTGGCTTGAAGCGCCAGCATCCCATATGCGTGCCGGTTCTAGCACTAGTTGCTCCACTTCCCATCCAGCTCTCTGCTACGGCCTGGGATAGCAATAGAAGATGGCCCAAGTCCTTGGGCCCCTGCACCCACGTGGGAGACCCAGAGGAAGCTCCTGGCTCCTGACTTCAGATTGGCACAGCTCCAGCCATTGCAGCCATCTGGGGAGTGAACCAGTGATAGAAGAAGACCCCTCTCTCTCTCTCTCTCTCTCTCTCTGTAATTCTTTCAAATAAATATTCTTAAAAAAAAGAGTTAACTGCACTTCCAAGTTTATTGCAGCTCAATTCCCAATAGCTAAAACATGGAATCAACCTAAATGCCCATCAACAGAAGACTGGGTAAAAAAAAACTGGAATATGTACTCTGTAGAATACTACACAGCAGTTAAACAAAAAAAAAAAAAAGAAAGAAATAAAGTTATGAAATCTGGTCCTTTGCAACAAAATGGAGGAATCTGGACAACATCATGCTGAGTGAAATAAGCCAGTCCCAAAGGGATAAATACCATATGTTCTCCCTGATCTGTCCAACTAACAGAGCACCTAAATGGTAACCTGTAGAAGTGAAACTGAAACTACAAGAAACAATGACTTGAGCAGTCCTTGTCTTGACTGTTGAGGAACAGTTTATTATTTTACCACTGGTTGAACTCTTTAGTTAACATAGAATTATTCATGGGTGTATAAATTCCATCAAAAAATAGATCCCAGTAAAAAAGAATTAAAAATGAGAATAAGAAAGGAAGGAGCTGCACAGTTCGGCACACATTCCCATGCACTTACCCTTAAGGGTAAAGCTAAAATCTTGACATGGGACTCCAAATCTCATTAAGTCAGGTGGTAATAAAGCCATCCTACATGATAAAGTAAGCATATTAAATGTGTAATTGATCATCTAGATAGGATTAAGTGTCAAAAGGATTACATAAATAAGAACAAGTGTCTGCTAATAACAATAGATATAATTAAAAAGGAGAGACTGTTCCAACATGGGAAGCAGTTCACACAGCAGACTCATGGAATGACAAACACCTTAAACAGCACTCTGACTTCAGAATCAGCCCTTAAGGCATTTTGATCTGACTGAATAGCCCGTGAGAGCATGTCAGGCATGGGAAGCCAATACACTGTGGCAAAAAATTACCTACATGAAGGATCTCTGTGATTAAGACCCTAGTGGAAAAAATGAGCCATCAAATAATGATGTATTTTTCTCTGAAGGGAGGAGAGAACTTCCACTTTGCTTATGACCCTGTCTAAATACTGCCAGAGCTTGTGGACTCAGAAGGCTTCCATAGCTATGGCAGTTCATGTCAAGAGCCTTGGCTGATCACTGACGTCATAAGTAAGAGTGTTAATTGTTAAATCAACAAGAGTCACTGTGCACTTACTCCCCATGTAGGAGCTCTGTCCTTAATGAGTTGTACTATGAAAATTAACTATAAACCTTGTTTTCAAACAGTGCTTTATACACTGGGGGGATGCAAATTGTTGAAATCTTTACTTAATATAGAGTTGGTCTGCTGTATATAAAGTTAATTAAAAATGAATATTGGTGAAGAATGGGATAGGAGAAGGAGTAGGAAGTGGGACAGGAGTGGTGCTGGGTGGGGGGTATGGAGGGAAGAACCACTATATTCTTAAATCTGTACCTATGAAATTTGCATTCATTAAATAAAAGTTTTCTAAAAAAAAAAAAACTACCTCAGAGGGGGGGAAAAAAAAGATCCTGCTCTGCTGTCATGCCTTTAAAATTCTTAATAATTTAACAGGAATAGGTCTGCGCTGTGGCTCAATAGGCTAATCCTCCGCTTGCGGCACTGGCACACCGGGTTCTAGTCCCAGTTGGGGCGCCAGATTCTGTCCGGGTTGACCCTCTTCCAGTCCAGCTCTCTGCTGTGGCCCAGGAGTGCAGTGGAGGATGACCCAAGTCCCTGAGCCCTGCACCTGCATGGGAGACCAGAAGAAGCACCTGGCTCCTGCCTTTGGATCAGCACAGTGCACGGGCTGCAGTGCGCTGGCCACGGCGGCCATTAGAGGGTGAACCAACAGTATAGGAAGACCTTTCTCTCTGTCTCTCTCTCTCACTCTCCACTCTGCCTGTCAAAAATAAATAAATAAATAAATAAATAAATAAAAAATAATTTAACAGGAACTCTGCATTTTTATTATGAACTGGGCCCCACAATTGATGTTGTCATCATACACTATTCGTTAAACTGAATTTAGCCATGTGGGTCTAGATTCCACTTACAGTAATAAGATAGAGCAAAGGGACAAAAACCCTATAGTTGAATGCTGCCCCCAGAATTTATCAATTTTCCAGCCTTAGGCAAATTACATAATCCTTCACACATATGTATGTACTTACATTGTGTTATCTATTTGGTAATAGTTTGAGGATTTGAGATAACACTGATAAAACAAATAGTACAAAATAGACACTCAAAGTTGGATGTTTTATTATTTATTAGCATCATTTTTTTAGAAGTGAGTGGAGTAAGACCCAGATATCATCTATAAAGAACATATAGAGGAAACGCCTGAAAACACTCCTTTTAAACAAGGAAATTAAGTTACCTACCATTTTTATAAACCAGAAGTCACCATTCCAAGCATAACGTATTAGCAAAACTATCTGACCTCTGTATTTGTGACATTATTGTGAAGTTCAAACAAAATTAGGGAAATAAAAATGCTTTGAACTTGATAAACATTAAATATAAGCATTTCACAGTATTCTAAGTTAAATTATATTTTAATTGCTTGTGTAGCATCATGTTTAATTTCTACACACATTAAAAAGATTCATTCTGTTCAATTTTCACTTCCAGTGTCTTTTAGATATAGTTCATCATCATTTCTCCAAAATTATGACCTTTAAGCCCTTGTTCTAGAACACATACTTTCTTAGGTCCAAATTTCTCTACTAGAATAGAATTTGTTGGGTGAATACTTTGAAAAGCCACTTAAGATATAACTTAAAAAGAAAAAATTTTACTCCAGTATCTTCCCACCTTCCTTGCAAGAGATCATCCTTGAAGAACAGTTGAGAGTGACAGTTCTGTGAACCATCCAGCTTTTATTTTGCTGAGTGGTACAAGAGGATCCTTAAGAAAGTTTGTAGAAAAAATGGAATTAAAAGATACATTTATTTTTCATGCAAAAATTGAAACTCATGCATAGTTTTTTCATAATGCACTTTTTCCATGAACTGTTTGAAAATTCCTAGTATATAGATTTTAAACTTTTTTGCACCAAAAAGAAAAGAAAGCCTACCTTTTGATTCCATTTATCCATAAACTTTTTGAAGTATCCTCTTACATAGATTTGCTGAAGATAATACCTAAATTTCTTGTCACACTAGAGAGTTCTTAGAACTTCTGGGAAATAGAGAAGTAAACTTAGGAAAGAAACTTGTATGGGAAGACCAAGTTATCTGACAAGCAATTTCATTAAATAAGATGTGATGTGAAGCCTCTTCTCCATCTTACAACTGACTCTTCAATAAAATCTCTACACCTTATGAATTGTTGATTTAAAATTGTTTCAGAAGAATGGGAACTTGGTGTGCTAGTAAGACAACCCTACAACATATCAGAATGCCTTGATTCAGTGCCTAGTCCTGGCTCCTGATACCAGCTTAGGCGCTCATGGTTGGGCTCCTGGCACCCATGTGAGAAACCTGGATTGATTTCTGCTTGGCCAACTCTGTGATTGTGGGCATTTGGGAACTGGATAAGAGTGTTCTCTTGCTCTCACTCCCTCTCAAATTTAAAATAAATAAATTAAATAAGGTCAAGGAACAATCAGCAAAGAAGTGTAAAGAGCCGAGGGAATCAATTCATGACAAATCCAGCGTGTCCAGTGTTTGGAATTCCTGACACTCTGACATTGTTTCCATGAGAGATTCAAAATGTCAATGCTTTTTCATTATTGGGTTCTGTATGAATGTAATCAAACATAATCACAAGAACTCTCATATTTAAAATAATAATGCCTTTTTTATTTGCATTACCCTGATGGCTAGTGACCTGAGCATTTTTGTTCATATGTCTATTGGCCATTTATATTTCTTTTTTTTTAACTTTTATTTAATTAATATAAATTTCCAAAGTACAGCTTATGGATTACAATGGCTTCCCCCCCCATAACTTCCCTCCCACCCGCACCCCTCCCATCTCCCACTCCCTCTCCCCTTCCTTTCACATCCTGATTCATTTACAATTATCTTTATATACAGAAGATCAGTTTAGCATATATTAAGTAAAATTTCAAAAGTTTTCACCCACATAGCAACACAAAGTGAAAAATACTGTTTGAGTACTAGTTATAGCATTAAATCACAATGTACAGCACATTAAGAACAGAGATCCTACATGAGGAGTAAGTGCACAGTGACTCCTGTTGTTGACTTAACAAATTGACACTCTTGTTTATGGCATCAATAATCACCCTAGGCTCTTGTCAGGAGTTGCCAAGGCTATGGAAGGCTTTTGAGTTCACCGACTTTTTTTTCTTATTTAGTAAATATAAACTTTCAAAGTACAGTTTATGGATTACAATGGCTTCCCCCTCATAATTTCCCTCCCACTCGCACCCCTCCCATCTCCCACTCCCTCTGCCATTCCATTGACATTAAGATTAATTTTCAACTATCTTTATATACAGAAGATCGATTCAATATATATTAAGTAAAGAGTTCATCAGTTTGCACCCACACAGAAACACAAAGTGTAAAAATACTGTTTCAGCACTAGTTATAGCATTACTTCACATTGGACAACACATTAAGGACAGATCCCACATGAGAAGGAAGTACACAGTGACTCCTATTGTTGACTTAACAATTTGACACTCTTGTTTATGGCATCAGTAATCTCCCTAGGCTCTAGTCACGATTTGCCAAGGCTAGGGAAGCCTTTAGAGTTCACAGACTTCGATCTTATTCCAACAGGGAATAAGTGGAGGTTATCTCCTCCCTTCAGAGAAAGGTACCTCCTTCTTTGATGGCCCCGTTGTTTCCACTGGGATCTCCCTCGCAGAGATCTTTCATTTAGGTCTTCCTTTTTTTTTTCCAGAGTGTCTTGGCTTTCCATGCCTAAAATACTCTCATGGGTTCTTCAGCCATATCTGAATGCCTTAAGGGCTGATTCTGAGGCCAGAGTGCTACTTAGGACATCTGCCATTCTATGAGTCTGCTGTGTCTCCCACTTCCCATGATGGATCATTCTCTCCCTTTTTGATTCTATCAGTTAGTATTAGCAGACACTAGTCTTGCTTGTGTGATACCTTTGACTCTTAGACCTATCAGTGTGATCAACTGAGAACTGAAATTGATCACTTGGACTAGTGAGATGGCATTGGTACATGCCACCTTGATGGGATTGTATTGGAATCCCCTGGCACGTTTCTAACTCCACCATTTGGGGCAAGTCTGATTGAGCATGTCCCAAATTGTACATCTCCTCCCTCTCTTATCCCCACTCTTATATTTCACAGGGATCACTTTTCAGTTAAAATTTAAACACCTAAGAATAATTGTGTGTTAATTACAGAGTTCAACCAATAGTACTAGAACAAAACAAAGAAAAAATACTAAAATGGATAAAGTATTACATTGTACATCAACAGTCAACACAAGAGCTGATCAAGGCACTTTTTCTCATAGTGTCCATTTCACTTCAACAGGTTTCCCCTTTGTTGCTCAGTTAGTCGTCGCTGATCAGGGAGAAAATATGATATCTGTCCCCTTGGGACTGGCTTAATTCACTCAGCATGATGTTTTCCAGATTCCTCCATCTTGTTGCAAATGACCGGATTTCATAGTTTTTTACTGCTGTATAGTATTCTATAGAGTACATGTCCCATAATTTCTTTATCCAGTCTACTGTTGATGGGCATTTGAGTTGATTCCAGGTCTTAGCTATTGTGAACTGAGCTGCAATAAACTTTAAGGTGCAGACAGCTTTTTTGTTTGCCAATTTAATTTCCTTTGGGTAAATTCCAAGGAGTGGTATGGCTGGGTTGTATCAGAGGGTTATATTCAGGTTTCTGAGGAATCTCCAGACTGACTTCCATAGTGGTTTAACCAGTTTGCATTCCCACCAACAGTGGGTTAGTGTCCCTTTTTCCCCACATCCTCGCCAGCATCTATTGTTGGTAGATTTCTGAATGTGAGCCATTCTAACTGGGATGAGGTAAAACCTCATTGTGGTTTTGATTTGCATTTCCCTGATTGCTAGGGATCTTGAACATTTTTTCATGTGTCTGTTGGCCATTTGGATTTCCTCTTTGGAAAAATGTCTATTGAGGTCCTTTGCCCATCTCTTAAGTGGGTTGTTTGTTTTGATGTTGTGGAGTTTCTTGATCTCTTTGTAGATTCTGGTTATTAACCCTTTATCTGTTGCAGAGTTTGCAAATATTTTTTTCCCATTCTGTCGGTTTCCTCTTCACTCTCCTGTTTCTTTTGCAGTGCAGAAACTTCTCAATTTGATGCAATCCCAAATGTTAATTTTGGCTTTGACTAACTGTGCCTCCAGGGTCTTTTCTAGGAAGTCTTTGCTGGTACCTATATCTTGCAGGGTTTCTCCAATGTTCTCTAATAATTTGATGGTGTCAGGTCGTAGATTTAAGTCTTTAATCCATGTTGAGTGGATTTTTGTGTAAGGTGAAAGATAGGGGTCTTGCTTCATGCTTCTGCACATGGA
Organism: Sylvilagus floridanus; assembly: GCA_949820135.1. NCBI lineage: Eukaryota > Metazoa > Chordata > Mammalia > Lagomorpha > Leporidae > Sylvilagus > Sylvilagus floridanus. Next base: position 73,420,501 of record OX463236.1, read on the forward strand.
AATCCAGTTTTCCCAGCACTATTTATTGAATAGACTGTTCTTACTCCAGGAATTGGTTTTGGATCCTTGATCAAATATAAGTTGGTTGTAGATGTTTGGATTGATTTCTGGTGTTTCTATTCTGTTCCATTGGTCTATCCATCTGTTTCTGTACCAGTACCATGCTGTTTAGAAACAACTGCCCTGTAGTATGTCCTGAAATCTGGTATTGTGATGCCTCCGGCTTTGTTTTTGTTGTACAAGATTGCTTTAGCTATTCGAGGTCTCCTGTGTCTCCATATGAATTTCAGCATCATTTTTTCCAGATCTGAGAAGAATATCTTTTGATTAGTATTTCATTGAACGTATAAATTGCTTTTGGGAGAATGGACATTTTGATGATATTGATTCTTCCAATCCATGAGCATGGAAGATTTTTCCATTTTTTGGTATCCTCTTCTATTTCTTTCTTTAAGGTTTTGTAATTTTCATCGTAGAGATCTTTAACGTCCTTTGTTAAGTTTATTCCAAGGCATTTGATTGTTTTTGTAGCTATTGTGAATGGGATTGATCTTAGAAGTTCTTCCTCAGCCATGGCGTTGCCTGTGTATACAAAAGCTTTGATTTTTGTGCGTTGATTTTATATCCTGCTACTTTTCCAAACTCTTCTATGAGTTCCAATAGTCTCTTAGTAGAGTTCTTTGGATCCCCTAAATAAAAAATCATATCATCTGCAAAGAGGGATAGTTTGAGTTCTTCCTTCCCAATTTGTATCCCTTTAATTTCTTTTTCTTGCCTAATAGCTCTGGCTAAGACTTCCAGCACTATATTGAATAGCAGTGGTGAGAGTGGGCATCCCTGTCTGGTACCAGATCTCAGTGGAACTGCTTCCAGCTTTTCCCCATTCAATAGGATGTTGGCCATGGGTTTTTCATAAATTGCTTTGATTGTATTGAGGAATGTTCCTCCATACCCAGTTTGCTTAGAGTTTTCATCATGAAAGGGTGTTGAATTTTATCGAATGCTTTCTCTGCGTCTATTGAGATAATCATATGGTTTTTCTTCTGCAATCTGTTAATGTGGTGTATCACGTTGATTGCTTTGTGCACATTGAACCATCCCTGCATACCAGGGATAAATCCCACTTGGTCTGGGTGGATGATATTTCTGATGTGTTGTTGCATTCTATTGGCCAGAATTTTGTTGAGGATTTTTGCGTCTAATTTGTGAGGCTTTGTAAGTAATATAAGCTCATGGAAAAAGTCACACCAAGGTGGAGGCATTCCTTGCAGGCTGCAGTGGCAAGACAAGTCAGTTATGGCTGAGCTCCACAGTCCCCTTTCCTTCACCAAGCTGGGGCAACAGTTCTGGCTGCAATGGTAGAAGCAGTTTCCCAACTTCCATACCATAGCTACTCCAATTGCTTCTTCTATTGCTATTTGAATAATTTTGTAAGAACTTCATTTCCTGTATGACACACTGTCCTGCCAGTGAGATTTCTTTTTTTAAAAAAAAAAATATTTATTTTCATTTCCTGTATGACACACTGTCCTGCCAAAGTACCTATCAGAGATTTCTTTTTTTTTAAAGATTTATTTATTTATTTAAAAGTCAGAGTTACACAGAGAGAGAAGGAAAAGCAGAGAGAGAGAGAGGTCTTCTAACTACTGGTTCACTCCCCAATTGGCCACATTGGCCAAAGCTGCACTGATCTAAAACCAGGAGCCAAGAGCTTCTTCCGGGTATCCCAATCAGGTGCTTGGGACTATCTTCACAGCGCCAGCCCTTAGAGATTTCTATTTCTTTCACTGGATCTGGAGTAATGCAAGCATACTTCAGAAAGTTTGCTGATGATGGAATTAAAAGATAAATTTATTTTACTGCAAAAAATTTTAAATCCATGCATATGAGAAGTCTTCAGAAAGTTCATGGAAGGAAGCACATTGTGGCACAGTCTCAGCCCACGTCTCAGATCAGAGCTCTAGATCAAGTCCCAGCTACTCTGCTTCTGATCCAAATCCCTGATAATGCACCTGAGAAGGCAGTAGATAATGACCCAAGGACTTGGACTTTGACAACCATGTAGGGAACCAGAATGCAGTTCCAGGTTTCTGGCTTTGGCCTGACCAGCCTGGCTGTTGCAACCATTTGAGGAGTTACCTAGCGGATGGAAGATTCTCTCTCACTCTCTCTCTCTCTCTCTCTCTCTCTCTCTCTCTTTCTTCTCCTTCTTCTTCTCCTCCTCCTCTTTCTCCTCCTTCTTCCCTTTCTCCCTCTCTCTTTTATGCCACTCTGCCTTTCAAATAAACAAATAGGTAAGTCTTTCTCAAAATTCATGAAAACAGCCTATTATGAAAAAACTGTGCAAGACTTTCAAAATTTTTTGACCAAAATAAACTTATCTCTATTTTCACAAACCTTTTGAAGTATTCTTCTATAAAGAAATCAACTGTGTTAATGGATCCCTAGATTTAAACAGTCAATGGTTTAATGTGTAAATCAGCATGATCTCTCTCCAAACTGTTTTGCAAAAGGAAGAGAGGCAATTTTCTTCTTGCTATCTTAGTTCATTCAATTTTATTAATATTTAGAAAACACCCACTAGGAGATACCATCACTTAATTAATGAAAAACTTTACCTCCATGGGGTATAGTATTCCACACTTTAAATCATTCATCACCATCAATGAAACAGCAGCAGCCACTAAAATAATCAAACTGAATGGGACTTCCTTAGCAACTCAAATGGACTTTTTGCTGTGGTCTTAAAGTAAGTATGCAGAGAAGTCAGGCAAATTTCTTCACTCACCCTCAAGCAAGGCCTATACACAGTATACTGCTTTAGCCATTCCATTTTGCGGATCATCTGTCTCTTAAATTCCCATTCTACCATCATCTACTAGCCCAGATTTCTAGAATCCTTAAGAGCTCGTATAAAATCCTACAGCACGAGGGAAATTTCCCTCACCCATTCACAATCATCTGTCACTTTATAGTTCTTATATTTACTCTGTTCCTCATTCTTTCTGCTATAGCACTTTTATTTCTACTGATCATTTTTATGAAAGTACATTGTACTTTCCTTAAATCTATCCATACTGAAAACTCAAGGTGCTTTTGGCTTGAGTTTTTTTTTGTTTATATGTTTGTTTCCTAATTACTTGATTTCTGGCACCTAATAGAATGTTTCAGGTTTTGTAGGCTCTCAGTAAAGATTTTCTGAACAAGAAAATTGTGTTATCAGCAGATATGGGGCTACCAAAAATCCATGAACTCTTGTCCATTGCATAGAGTAACTTGTGGGACTGATATCCCATTTCCCTTGCATTCTGGGCCATAGACCTAGTACTTGCCCACAGAACATGAGTAGAATGATGTGTGTCTTTTCTGGTATTCTAAGCAGATCTTTTTATTTTCCAAAGACTGGACAACATCCAAGGCCCTAGCTTGTCAGGGAGCCACATACAAAGAAAGCCTAGATCTCCAGGTTACTAGGTAAAGAAAAAAAAAACTGTTTGTCTATGAGGAAGATCCATGTTGGACACTTATAGAAGAAAGAAAAATTCATTCTATTATCCACACAAATATCTATACAAGATTATTTATGAATGTTTTGTTCATAAAAACTAAAACTAGAAACAATCCATATGTTCACTAACTAATAAATGCATAAACATGCTCTATACTCTGGCATAGCCATTCAACAGACTACTTTTCAGAATAAAAAGGAAGGTACTGATGATGTATACAAGAACACAGATACATCCCAAAAAGTATTCTCCCATTTAAAATGAGACAGACATAAAAAACTATGTGAAACTGAATGCCCTGTTAATACAGTATTCTGGAGAAAACAAAACCAGAAGAATAGAAATCAGAGGGGTAGCTATTGAAGGAAGGAAAGAAGGAAGGAGGGAAGGAGAGAAGGAAGGAAGGAAGGAAGGAAGGAAGGAAGGAAGGAAGGAAGGAAGGAAGGAAGGAAGAAAGGAAGGAAATGAAAGAATGAAAGAAGAAAGTAAGAGGTGTCATTATATTCTTATAATTGCATCTATTAACTACATTGAATATGTTATGATTATATTAATATCACATTAACATGAGAATTTCACTTTAGTAATGATCATGCATTTGCTATGCCCTGAAAAAACCTAATGTATTAATAAACTCTTTATAAAAATAAAAGTGGAAAAATTATTCCTTAGCAAATCTGAGTTTATAAAAAAGTATGTATTAAGACACAGGAATCTTGGAGTTTATTTGGCACACAGAGAAATATGTAGTGTTGTCCTGATTAATCCATGAAAGAATGCAGGACAAATGAAGACAAACTCCACACCAGAGGCTGCTTTCACATGATCCACAAAGCCTTGCATGTTGCTGAGATCAAAATAAGTGCTCAGGAAAAATGTGTTGAAGTAAATTTAATTTCTCCTCCACAATTTTCACATTCTATAGTTTGCCTACAATCATTTGTGTATTCATTCATCCATTTTCTCCTATCACTGCACACCATAAAACAAAGGCTGCCAAGCTCCAGAGCCTGCAAACACGTTTTTCAAATACTTCCCATGCCAGTAATCAGACATTGGTCTATTTTATTCATAAGGTAATTTTTCTTTCTAGCTGCTGGAGCCACTTAAACATTTAATACCCATAAAACTGCTTTAATTTTTTAAGAACACGGACGGGGATTCCACTGCACTGAATATGGAATCATTGGGTGCCATAACAGCAAGATTCACAGTGCCATTCATAATCCAAATACTAAGGACAGTTCTCTATCAAGTAGTCTGGCCTTCTTGGTCTTCTTGGTCATCCTTCTTAGTCACCATATTTAGCACCCAGATCTTCCAAGACTCCCTGCCCTTCTACCTAGAAACATCCTATTCTACCTCCTGGAGACTTAACGCTCCTAATATTTCACTAAGCCTATTTCCCAAAACTAATCAGAATAAATGAATTTACACTCTAAAAGAATTTAAGAAACAGATTCTCTCTTTCTTATGATTTCCTGGAAGGTGTTTCACAAGAATGTGCAGAGTTCAAATAGTAAAATAGTTTGAAGAAAAAATGATTGAAAGCTCTGGAATCAGATGTGGATGGGAATCCTAACTCACATGCTTAATAATGCAGTGTCATGGACATGTAACCTAGACTCTCCAAGCTGTGGGTTTCTCAAATACAAAAACGATGTGTTGAATCAATGAACCTCAAAGGGCTAGAGATCTGGCATGTTATCACTCCCCAGGGCTATTGCATCAGTAAATTAAACCCAGTGGAAGAGCAATGCTTAACACAGTCATGTATATCTGTAAGAAAAAAATCATAGTGCCACTCTTGAGTCTCAGAGTCAAGAATGACCTAGGTCATTTAACTTAGAATAATATCCTTCAAGTTCACCTATGTTGTTGCCAATAACAGGATTTACTTCTTTCAGGAGGTTAAATAATATTCCATATTATATATATATATTATATATAATGTATATATTATATATAATATATATATAAAACATTTTCCTTATCCATTTATTCATCAATACACACATAAGTTGATTCCATATCTTGGCTGTTGTGAGTAATGGTGTCATGAACACGGCATGCAGATATCTCATCAGCAGACTGATTTCATTTCCTTTAGACACATTTCCATAAGTAGGATTGCTAAATGGCATGGTAGTTCCGCTGCTAATTTTTTGAAGCACCATCATAATGGCTGCTAACAATTCATATTCTAATCAACAACATTCAATGGTTTCTTTGTCTAAAATGTTATAAAAACATCACATTGTATACCACAATATGTGCAACTTTTATTTGTCAATTATATCTCAAGAAACCTGGAAAGCAGGGCCCAGCATTGTGATTCAGCACATTTAAGCCTCTGTCCATGATGCCAGCATATGGGCACCAACTCAAGTCCCCGATGCTCCACTTCTGATCCAGCTCTCTGCTAATGTGCCTGAGAAAGCAGCAGAACATGGTTCAAGTGCCCGAGTTCCTACCATCCATGTGGGAGACCTGGAAGAAACTCCTGGTTCCCAGTTTCAGCCCAGCAGTTCCCGCTGTTGCAGTGATTTGGGGAGTGAATCAGTGAATGGAAGATTCTCTCTCTCTCTCTCTCTCTCTCTCTCTCTCTCTCTCTCTCTTTTTCTTATCTTGTTCTGTAACTCTGCTTTCCAAATAAATAAATATTTTTTTTTTAAAAAAGAGAGACTTGGAAAGCTGATTTACAAAAAAAGAATGGTCTGGAAGCAAAACCATGTCCAAATTGGCAATAGTTTATTGCAATATAATGTAAGTTATGGAATTGAAAACTAGACCTGAGACCCATGCAGTCACGAACTCTGTTTCATACAATGGTAGCCCCAGCCTGGCTCATGATAGGTGATCAAAGTCATTAAATGTTTAGTGGAACAAGGATCTTGATTCACCTCATCGTTAACAGTTGTTATCGCCCTAATGGGCTTTGGTTTCCACTTGTATAAAGAGATTATCTGCAATGGTACTTCTGGCTCTGAAATGCAATAGTTTATAGCTCCTAAAAGTGAACAGGGCCTTAAGGGGTCATCTAGTTTAATGCTACTTCTGCTCTCTCTGCTTTCACCCTTAGCAGAAGGGCACTTAAAACTTCTATGACAGATTATTGCCCATCCTTTTGATGGAAAAGATGTAAATGATGTTGGGTGATATTTCTGTGTCTCCCCTTACATACTGTTAATAATTCCCTACCTTATAAAAAAAAAGTGCTGTGCCTACTAACTGAAATGTCAAAATTGACATACCAAGCTTATAGTTACTCTAAGAACAGAGTCAAATACCTCAGAAAGAGCAATTTGTATTCTGGGGTCGGCTGCAGTCCTAGACATACTGTGCAATACCTTGACATTATCAGAGGCGCGTAGAAGTAAAATCTGTCTCCCAAGACATATTTTTACTCTGGTCAGACAATTAATGAGAGAGGCTATTAAAGTTAATCTATGATTGTTAGCATTTGAAAAGGAGCTCCCTGGAAAATGGGCTAAGACAGAAGACATTAAAATAGAGGAACCAAATTTGGTGATGGTGCTTTTCCCCACTTTGGATGGATGATGGACAGATAATGTGGACAGATGATAGATGAATCAGTAATGTGGACAAATGACAGAGAGAGAGCTGTCTTCTGTAATCTCAGTGACATTGCTGCAGACTGCCTGACTCAAAGGAGTAGAATGACTTTGTGGATTAATTAAGTACGCATTCAGAGGACCAGAGAACTATGATTTGTGATTTTAAAAAGCTTTTAAAGCTAAGTAAATAAAAGGTGACCTGTTCACCTTCTGCTGTAACAAAATTTCTTCCTGAAGTCCTTATAACAAAGGAGTTCATGGAAGCTTTGGTTAAAATGCTTGAAATTTGACAACTGAATGATGGTGGGGTGGTGAGCGTGGTTTAGATGAGTAACGTGGGAGCCAGAGGAAAGGGGTCAGGAGAGATAAGCAAAACAAGTATATTAGTAGACTAGGAAAAGCTGGGTAATAAATAACTCCAAGATTACACATCAGAACTTTTTCTAAAGACCGTTCCAAGACCGTTTCAGGACTAAGAGACTGTCCTGCACATCTGACCCCCATGCAGCCATTCTGTGATCCAGAATTGTTGGATCCACCGGTTCTGTCATCTCAACGAAAGAAATTCTGTCATCAGCACATAAAAAAGGAAGTAAACAATAACTCTTTGTTGAGTGCCACAAGATGCCCTGACCCCAGGCATCTCATTTAGCAATTCTCCACGCCCAGGATTCAGCTCCATCACCAGACAAGGTCCTGCACTCTGAACTCTTCCTACAATACTGACAACTAAGTTAGTTCACATGAAGTTTTTATATGTGCAGATTTTAATTGAAATAGAAGGGAGTTTAACATGAATGCAAAGAGAGGAAGGACAACTCGTATTGGACACTGGAGGAGTAGGCATGTAGCATTGTACTGGCTCCTAGAATGGCCCAGAAGCCTGGAGGATCCAGACTTGTATTCATCTGGAACGCTTCCCACACAGTCTAGGTGCTGCTCTGACGTCTCCTTCTCTCTAGCCGGGTAGTGTTCTCATGAGTCTCTCATGAGACAGATGCAGTTCCCAAGTGATAATGGCTGCACAGAGACCAAGAACCCACGGTGGGGCGCTCAGAATGTGGCAGAGCCAACTTTGCAGTTTACTGGCAAGTGCTTGGCACATGATGCTCCTGAAGTAATAGCTCCCATGGGAAACTATCCGTATATGAACTAATTTTTCATTCTCTTAATATTATGTAACTGCACTGTTGTTATTTCCCTTCTATTTGAAGAAATAGGCACTGTAAGGTTAAACAACTTTCCCCAAATACTATATCCAGTGAAGGAAGGAGACAGGATTTGGCATCCAGCAGTCTTGCTCACCACACTATTGCACCGGAACCTCTGCCCTTGATCTGTGCCTACTGTCTCAGATCATCTCACACTGAGATCCCACCTTGCATCCCATCTTCCAGCTGCTCCTGAACCCCATTCTCTTTGACTGAACCCCTGTTTTGGGCTGGGAATTTCCATGCTGACCATTTGTTCAATTTTATTCAAGAGGAAAACAAACAACAGAAAACTCCCTTTCTGTCCTTGACGCCATCCCCCAAGCCCAGCACATGAACAGCAGGACTTCTCACAGGACCTGGCACATAGTCATACTCAAAACTAATGTTACAAACCCTCTCCTGCTGGACATTAAAGGAGGCAGCTTGCAGGAATGCTACAGACTCCATTCCACTTGTTTTCAAAGGGCCAGTTGGGTCTAAGCAAACCGGTACTTACTTTGGAAACCAGACGCCCACCTGCCATAAATGCCCAGTTGCATACCTAAGATAATTGTGTGCCTGAAACTGCCTTAAAGTTGTGATTTAATCCTTGTTGTCTGGTAAAACTATCTTACCTTGCATCTGTGATTTGTTATTCTCTGAGGGCCTAAGATAGAGGTGTGCCCCCTGAATTTTCTACATTACTGCCTTGCTAAATTTAGGGAATAACAGTAGAGAAAGACAAAGGACTGGGGCTTGATGCTTGATCCATGAGTCTAGTCAAGCCCACATGTGTTACTTTCCTCCTGAAGCCTCCAGTACCGTTTGGGTTCTTTGGTCTTTTGTCCATAACGCTATGATTTATTACAATGAAAGGACACAAAGCAAAATCAGGAAAGAGAAAAGGTGCACGTGGTGAGATCTGGAGGAAACCAGGCACAAGCTCTCCTCATGAAGTCACACTGGATATATTCAATTCTTCAAGCCTCAGTTGTAACAACACTTGCAAAATATGGTCTCACAGGGAAAGTCACCAGAGTTTAGCACTCAAGGGCTTTGTTGGAGGCTGGTCACATAGGCAGCCTAGCGTGCACCCACCTCTCAGGTCCCCAGGAGGACAATAGATGTCCAGAGTAAGCTATATCATTTTGTAGAAATAATACAATGACTGATTTATCAGTTCTGGGAATAGTGCTGCAGTCCCTCCCCAAATCCAACTTCCAGATACCAATCAAGGGCCTACAAAGAGACACTTCTAAAGATAGTAATCAGTATTGCTACATCAGCTCTTTTCTGCACATTTTCATATTCACCAGGCATTATACTAAGGAATGAGTTACATTTTCTATTTTTGTGGTATTCTTTAAGATGAGTTAATTTAAATTTTTTTTGGTTATTTATGTATTTATTTTGAAAGGCAGACAAAGACAGAGAGTCACACGGAGACAGCTCTCATCCTCTGACTCACTCCTCACATACCTTAAGAAGCCAGGGCTGGGTCAGGTTAAAACCAGGAGTCAGAAACTCTATCCAGGTCTCCCAAGTGGGTGACAGGAACCAAGGCAGCCATAACCTGCTGCCTTCCAGAGCGCACATTGGCAGGAATCTGAAATTGAAAGTGGAGCTGAGAATCAAATCCAAGCACTCTGCAGTGGGATCAGGAATCCCTAGAAGTAAAGATTTACTTTTTAAGCAATCATTATATGCTAGCCACAGTTGCAAACACTTGTATACAGAAAAAAAAAATCAGACAAAAATATTTCCTTGGGGCCGATGCTGTGGCGCAGCGGGTTAACACCCTGGCCTGAAGCACTGGCATCCTATATGGGCACCGGTTCTAGTCCCGGCTGCTCCTCTTCCGATCTAGCTCTCTGCAGTGGCCTGGGAAAGCAGTAGAAGATGGCCCAAGTCCTTGGACCCCTGCACCCACGCAGGAGACCTGGAAGAAGCTCCTGGCTCCTGGCTCGGATCGGCGCAGCTCTGGCCGTTGTGGCCAATCGGGGAGTGAACCAGCAGATGGAAGACCTCTCTCTCTCTCTCTCTGCCTCTCCTCTCTCTGTGTAACTCTGACTTTCAAATAAACAAGTAAATCTTTAAAAAAAATTCCTTCATAAATCTCACCAGTTAGAGTAGGATCTAAATTTATAAGAGTAACAAGTTACAGTGAATTTACAAATGAAACATATAATGAATAACTCTATAATGAAAGTATTCTGGAGAAAATGAAATCAGGATGAGAAAATAGAGGTGGTTGAAAAGGCAATCCAGAGAGAGTAGCCAGGAAATAGCTTGGTGACAAAGGTGCACTTGGGCAGAGATGAGTGAAAAGGAGAGTCATGCAGCCCTCATTGTGAAGAATTTTCTAGGCAGAAGAAGGGAGGGGAAACCCCTGAGAGGGCACATGCTTAGTGCACATAAAGTAGCAACAAATAAATGCAATATGGCTGGAGAGTAGTAGTGAATAGAAACAATTTAGTAGACAGGAAATAGAATATTCAGCAAATGGCGCTGGAACATTTAGACATCCATGCAAAAAAAAAAAAAAGATAGATAGGTAGATAGGTAGATAGGTAGATAGATAGACAGACAGACATAAAATAACTTTGACCTAGACCTTGCCTTATATGCAAAAGTAATTAAAGAGAATTGTTAACCTAAATGCAAAATTTAGAACCACAGTAATTCTAGAAGAAAATTGTGAAGTCTTGGGCAAAAATGTTTTAGATACAATTATGGACAATCCATAAAAAAAGAAATTGAAAAATTTTACTTCATCAACATTTAAAGATTCTCTTTTCAAAAGGCTCTCTTATGATCATGAAAAGATAAATCATAGACTTGGAGAAAAATACTAAAATTCATCTCTGTGATGGAGAAATTATATATACAAAGAACTCTAAAAACTTAATAATAAGGAGGCAAACAATTCAGGATTTTTTAATGGACAAAATATTTGAACAGGCAAAGGTACCAAATAAATATGAAAAGATTTTCAGCATTGTCCACAATGAGATACCACTATACAACTAACAGTGACTAAGTTTACTTATTTATCTGAAAGTCAGAGTTATACAGAAAGAAGAGAAGCAGAGAGAGAGAGGTCTTCCATCTGATGGTTCACACCCCAATTGGTCACAATGGCTGGAGCTGCGGCCATCCAAAACCAGGGGCCAGGAACTTTTTCCAGGTGCAGGGGCCCAAGGACTTGGGCCATCTTCTACTGCTTTCCCAAGCCATAGCAGAGAGCTGGATCAGAAATGGAGAAGCCGGGTCTCGAATCAATGCCAAATGGGATGCCAGCGCTTCAGGCCAGGGCGTTAACCTGCTGTGCCACAGCACCAGCCTCAACAGTGACTAAAATTAAAAGCAAAGAACCATTTCAAGTTTTAACAAAGATGTGGAGAAACAAGAAATCTACACTGCTTGTGGGCATGCAAAATGGTACAATTATTTTGGAAAACAGTCTGTTTCTTAAAGAGTTATACAGGGGAGCAGCATTGTGGCACAGCATGTAAAGCCGCTATCTAAGACACCAGCATCCCGTGTGGTTGTGCTACTTTTGAGCTAGCTCCCTGCTAATGGCCTGGGAAATGCAACAGAAGATGGCTCAAGTGTTCAGACCCCTGCCACCCACGTGGGATACCCAGATGAAGCTCCTGGATCCTAGCTTAGGCCTGGCTCAGCCCTAGCCCAGTCTTGGCCTTTGTGGCCATCTGGAGAGTGTGTATTATCAGATGGAAGATTTCTCTCCCTCTCTCTCTCTCTGTTTCATTCTCCAGATAATTCTGACTTTCAAATAAATAAATACATCTTAAAAAAAAGAAAAGTTAAACAGAGAACTACTCTATTATTTAGCCTTTTCATGTCTGGATGTATACACACACACACACACAAACAGAAGCTTACATTCATGTACACAAGTGTTCATAGAGGTTCTATTTGAAAGAGTCCCAAACGTCCACTAGTATAGGAATGAGCAATCGAATAGTAGTAAAATCCATACAATGGAATATTACTCATCAAAATAAAAAATAATGAACCAGTGATATAGGCCTAAATGGGACTAATTCAAAAAACAATCATAATAAATAAAAGAAGCAAGGAAGAAAACAGTAGACACTAAATGGTTTTAGTTATATAAAACTCTTAAAATACAAAATAATGTATGGTGAAAGAACACCGATAAATGGTTGTCAGTGTGGAAGGGCAGGGATGGAGGGGAAGAGAGATGTTACAGAAAGGCACAAAAAAATTTTTTGGAAATGTTTGATTCAGTATTTAACCATGGTGATACTTCACAGGTATAAATATACAACAAACATCCCCAAATTGTACATTTCAAGCATGTGAAGTGTTTTATATGGCAGTTATACTTCAATAAAGCTAAAATGAAAAAAGAAAGAAGAGTGGAAAGTGTATCTGGCATGAGAGAAGACAGGACAGGGCCCTGAGTGAATGCCTACCTGTTACGTGACTCCTGACTCTACCTCAGCATGACACAACTATGCCAACTGCAGCCCACCTATTCTAATGCTTTCATGTTGCCAGGTTATGAAATATGTCTTCATCACCTCCCCAAACTTCAGGGGCATGTTTGAATACCCAGATATCAGCCACCCTGGATGCAGCTGCAGAGTCCCTTGCTCAACTCTTATTAAGTGTTGTTTAAATAAACATGGAACTTCACAAGAAAAGACACTCAACATCACCCATCACTAGGAAATGTAAATTTAAATAAACAATGGGATACCACAACACATTTACTAGACTGGTTAAACATTTAAAAAACAATAACATTACCAATGGCTAGCAATGATGCAAAGAAATGGAAACTCTTATTCATTGCTGGTGGGAATATAAAATGGTAAGCCAATGTGAAAAATAGTTTTTTTTTTCAGTTTCCTATAAAGCCAAGCATAATTTTTCAATACAATCCTGCAATTACACTTCTTGATATTTTTATAACCCACACACACACACACACACACACATACACAGAGAGACAGAGACAGAGAGAAGCATTTGCACAAACTAGAAAAAAACATTTCTTATATGACTGGAGATCCAGGCACTAATCCTGTCTTTTTTTTAAACATTTATTTATTTATTTAAAAGGAAGAGTTGAGAGTGAGAGAGAGATATATATATCTTCATTTCACTGATTCATTCCCCAAATAGCCACAATGACCAAAAATGGGCCACACTCTGAATCCAGGAGCTTCTTCCAGGTCTCCCACATGGGTGCAGAGGCCCAAGCACTTGGGCCATCCTCTGATCCTTTCCTATGCACATTAGCAGGGAGATGGATGGGAATTGGAGCAGTAGGGAATTTTACCAGCGCCTGCATGGGATGCCGGCACCACAGGAAGTGGCTTTATTCACTATGAATTCTGTAACTGACCCACTGTGTGATCCAGAGAAGCGATTTGGGTCACACAGAGTTTCCTGCTCCATGGATGAAATGTTTACCCTGCTTACTTTCTAAGGTACCATAAAGCTCAACATTTCCATGACTCTAAGAACCATACAGAGCTCATTATTCTTTCTGTGCTTTAATAAGTAAATGTGACCAGTGCAGGTATATTAAATAGAGGAGCTGAAGATTGAGAGAGGTTGCCTAGTGTTTTTTTCCGTAAAGGTCAAGGCCAGTGAAATGACAGCCATGATGGAGAGACGTCACCAGGAGGTGAGGAAGGCAGAGGCAAGGTCGATGTGTGCTCCTTCTGGTGGTATTTTCAATAACTCAGAAGAAGAGCTACAAAAGGGCTGAAAAATCATCCCCACCCTGGGTAAATAAATAATCTTGATTCTGAGAAGAGATATAACTGATTGAGAAGGAAATCCTAATGCAGCATTCAATGTATTCTATGAACATTTATTGTGTGGCAAGTGCTGAGCTAGAAATATCAAAACAAAGAGAGACAGAGTCCTTGCCCCTTGCCCCAGACTCATACAGCTCATAAATAGGAAGGAACCAGATAATTCATTGAAAAGTGCTTTATATACTCACTCCAATACTGGATGCGGTGTCCCCAGCAGCGGTTTAACCCACAGTGCCACAGTGCCCAGCACAACCTTCAACTTGCTTTGTAATAATGGGTGTGTTGGGGCAGGCATTTAGCTCAGCAGTTAAGATGCCGCTTGGCTTCAGATCGGCACAGCTCCAACCATTGCGGCCATTTGGGGAGTGAACCAAAGGAAGAAAGACCTCTCTCTGTCTCTCTCTCTCTCTGTAATTCTACCTCTCAAATAAATAAATAGGTCTAGGAGAGTGGCAAGATGGCGGAATAGGAAGGGAGCACACCGATAGTCTGGGGAGAGACAGTTTAATAAAAGTGGAGATACTGCAGGTTCAAGGAAGAGTAGGGGAAGAAACAGCAGAGGAAACCCTTCTGGAACTCGTGATTCACAGTGGACCTGCGTGGAGAGCGTGGGAGCCCGCAGTTTGGGACACCAGCAGCAGATTCAACACACCAGTGCTGGAACGCAAGGTGAGCCGAACCTCAATAGCCCAAGATACCAGCAGGGAAGCGGAAAGAGGAGACTAGAGCGAACAAGGCTTGAAACCCTGCAGGGAAAAGTTCACCAGGCTAACTAGAAGGGAGGGGGGGAAGTGACCCATACGGATATAAGTTTCTCTCTCTTTCCGCTCACCTCTCAAAGGTGAGCAAGACAAAGAGCAGGCGCCATTTTGGAATACGTCATAAGCAGGGCGACCTCGGGTCAGCACCGGCCCCGAGCCTAGCAGAAAAACCTGACTCTGGGTGGGAGGGGTGAAATAACAGGAGTTTAGAACCTAATGAATGTGTGGTGCCAATGAACTGAGACTGTGAAAAAAGAGACTGTGGGGGAGAGAACTCACGGAAATCACGAATTCATGTGAGTACTCTCCAGAGACGCTACAGTTCAGTAGCCTTGGCAGCCCAGTGGGAGACTACAGGAGAATCTGAGCCCACACTAAGGGCCGCAAAGATTCCTTCTCTGGTCCTTGGGAAAGAGCTTCCGATCTCTGGCTCCTGTGGGTATATCATTCGCCTGCTAACCACCCCCAATTCCATTCAGCTGTGTGGAATTACTTCCCTTTTGAACCAAAAAAAAAAAAAAGTAACAGAGAGATTTACCACACCTAACCTGGAAGTGTCTCCTTTGACACACCCTCAACCCTGAGGAACCAAACAGAGCTCTCAGGCCACACCCATCTCAAGCCTCTAAGGCTCCATTGAAAGCAGACAGTCCACTTATCTAGAGTCATAGTATAACAAGAAAAAACACCACAGTGAAGAAACCAATATGCCAAACAACAAACGCAAAAACCAAGGTAACAAGAACAAGGAAGACACTATGACACCCCCAAATGAAAAAGACACCCCAATTCAAGATTACGAAGATGATGAGATAGAAGAAATGCCAGAAGCAGATCTCACAAAATTGATAAGAACACTAAGAAGTACTCAAAAACAAATTCTTGAACTACAGAAATCCTTAATGGACAAGGTAGAAAATCTCGTGAAAATGAAATATTAAGGAGGAATCAAGCTGAAATGAAACAACTAGTAGAACATGAAACTCTGATAGTGACGAGAAATCATAATGAAGTGAAGAATTCAATAGATCAAATGAAAAACACATTAGAGAGCCTTACAAACAGAATGGGTGAGGCAGAAGAGAGAATATCGGACTTAGAAGACAGAGCACAGGAAAATATACAGTCAAACCAAAGACAAGAAGAGGAAATTAGAAATCTAAAAAATATTGTCAGGACTCTACAGGATACTATTAAAAAACCCAACATTCTGTTGTCCAATATGAAGTAATGCTATAACTAGCACTGAAACAGTACTTTACACTTTGTGTTTCTGTGTGGGTGCAAACTGATGAAATCTTTACTTAGTATATACTGAATCAATCTTCTGTATATAGATAATTAAAAATGAAAAAAAATCTTGGTGTTAAATTGGAAATTGCCTAGAAAATTAATCAATTTTTTAAAAAAATATATCATGTAGGATCTCTGTCCTTAAAGTGCTATACAGTGTGAATTAATACTATAACTAGTACTCCAACAGTATTTTTCACTTTGTGTTGCTATGTGAGGGCAAACTGTTGAAATCTTTACTTAATATATAGTAAACTGATCTTCTGTATATAAAGAGAATTGAAAATGAATCTTGATGTGAAGCAAGGGGAGAGGGAGTGGGAAAGAGGAGGGTTGCGGGTGGGAGGGAAGTTATGGGGGGGAAAGCCATTGTAATCTATAAGCTGTATTTTGGAAATTTATATTCTTTAAATAACAGCGGTATAAAAAAAAGAAAAAAAAATAAAATAAAATAAAAAACCCAACATTCAAGTTCTAGGAGTTCGTGAAGGCATGGAGAGGGAGAAAGGATTAGAAGGCCTTTTTAGTGAGATAATAGCAGAAAATTTCCCAGTTTTGGAGAAGGACAGAGAAATCCTAGTACAGGAAGCTCATAGAACCCCTAGTAAACATGACCAAAAGAGGTCCTCACCACGACACATTGTAATTAATCTCACCACAGTGAAACAGAAAGAAAAGATCCTAAAATGTGCAAGAGAGAAACATCAGATTACTCTCAGAGGAGCTCCAATTAGACTCACAGCAGACTTCTCATCAGAAACCCTACAAGCTAGAAGGCAATGGTGAGACATAGTCCAGGTACTAAGAGAGGAAAAACTGCCAGCCCAGAATATTATATCCTGCAAAGCTCTCATTTGTGAATGAAGGTAAAATAAGGACCTTTCCTTGCAAACAGAAATTGAAAGAATTTGTTGCCACTTGTCCAGCCTTGCAAAAGATGCTTAAAGATGTGTTACACACAGAAACACAGAAACACGGCCATCAACATAAAAGAAGGTAAACGAAGGGAACCTCACAGCAAAAGATCACAGGGAATTCAAAGCATACATTTGGATAAAGAAATTATGGGACATGTACTCTATAGAATACTATACAGCAGTAAAAAACTATGAAATCCGGTCATTTGCAACAAGATGGAGGAATCTGGAAAACATCATGCTGAGTGAATTAAGCCAGTCCCAAAGGGACAAATATCATATGTTCTCCCTGATCGGTGACAACTAATTGAGCACCAAAGGTGAAACCTATTGAAGTGAAATGTACACTATGAGAAACAGTAACTTGATCAGCTCTTGTGCTGACTGTTGTTGCACAACATAATACTTTAGGCCGGCGCCGTGGCTCAACAGGCTAATCCTCCGCCTTGCGGCGCCGGCACACCAGGTTCTAGTCCCGGTCGGGGCACCGGATTCTGTCCCGGTTGCCCCTCTTCCAGGCCAGCCCTCTGCTGTGGCCCGGGAGTGCAGTGGAGGATGGCCCAGGTGTTTGGGCCCTGCACCCCATGGGGAGACCAGGAAAAGCACCTGGCTCCTGGCTCCTGCCATCGGACGAGCACGGTACGCCGGCCGCAGCGCGCCGACCGCGGCGGCCATTGGAGGGTGAACCAACGGCAAAGGAAGACCTTTCTCTCTGTCTCTCTCACTGTCCACTCTGCCTGTAAAAAAAAAAAAAAAAACAACATAATACTTTATCCATTTTAGTATTTTTTTTATTCTAGTACTATTGGTTGAACTCTGTAATTAACAAACAATTATTCTTAGGTGTTTAAATTTTAACTGAAAAGTGATCCCTGTGAAATATAAGAGTGGGAATAAGAGAGAGAGGAGATGTACAATTTGGGACATGCTCAATCAGTCGTGCCCCAAATGATGGAGTTAGAAATGTGCCAGGGGATTCCAATACAATCCCATCAAGGTGGCATGTACCAAGGCCATCTCACTAGCCCAAGTGATCAATTTCAGTTCACAATTGATCACACTGATAGGTCGAAGAGTCAAAGGGATGACACAAACAAGACTAGTATCTGCTAATACTAACTGATAGAATATAAAAGGGAGAGAATGATCCAACATGGGAAGCGAGAT
Source organism: Sylvilagus floridanus (assembly GCA_949820135.1). NCBI lineage: Eukaryota > Metazoa > Chordata > Mammalia > Lagomorpha > Leporidae > Sylvilagus > Sylvilagus floridanus. Next base: position 73,438,741 of record OX463236.1, read on the forward strand.
ACACAGCAGACTCATAGAATGGCAGATGTCCTAAATAGCACTCTGGCCTCAGAATCAGCCCTTAAGGCATTCAGATCTGGCTCAAGGGCCCATGAGAATATTCTAGGCATGGAAAGCCAAGAAACTCTGGAAAAAAAAAAAAAGAAGACCTAAATGAAAGATCTCTGTGAGTGAGATCCCAGTGGAAAGAACGGGGCCGTCAAAGAAGGAGGTACCTTTCTCTGAAGGGAGGAGAGAAGCTCCACTTTGACTATGACCCTGTTGGAATAAGATTGAAGTCGGCGAACCCTAAAGGCTTCCATAGCCTCGGCAACTCATGACTAGACCCTAGGGGGATTACTAACGCCATAAACAAGAGTGTCAAATTGTTAAATCAACTTCAGGAGTCACTGTGTACTTACGTCTCATGTGGGATCTGTCCTTAATGTGTTGTCCAATGTGAAGTAATGCTATAACTAGCACTGAAACAGTATTTTACACTTTGTGTTTCTGTGTGGGTGCAAACTGATGAAATCTTTACTTAGTACATACTGAATCAATCTTCTGTATATAGATAATTAAAAATGAAAAAAAATCTTGGTGTTAAATTGGAAATTGCCTAGAAAATTAATCAATTTTAAAAAAATATATCATGTAGGTTCTCTGTCCTTAATGTGCTATACATTGTGAATTAATACTATAACTAGTATTCCAACAGTATTTTTCACTTTGTGTTGCCATGTGAGGGCAAACTGTTGAAATCTTTACTTAATATATAGTAAACTGATCTTCTGTATATAAAGAGAATTGGAAATGAATCTTGATGTGAAGCAAGGGGAGAGGGAGTGGAAAAGGGGAGGGTTGCAGGTGGGAGGGAAGTTATGGGGGGGAAGCCATTGTAATCTATAAGCTGTATTTTGGACATTTATATTCTTTAAATAACAGCGGTATAAAAAAAAAAAAAGAAAAGAAAAGTGCTTTATATATGAGGTTGCATAAGTATGCGGGCCAGAGAAAACAAGGCCACAAAAAGAAACAGACCACAGACTCTGGGTGGAAATGGAGTTAGCAGGCATCTATGGCTAAGGCTGGGGAGGAGATGGGGTACCCTCTGAAGCAACACACTGAGACAACTGTGTTGGGAAGAATCTGAGCAGCGTTGTTTTGTTTTTATAGAAGAGTGATTATTAAAGAATAGAAAAGACAAGACTGGATGAGTAGGCATGGGTCAGCTATGTGATGTGGGCTTTATTCAGCAGGGTCATTGAAGACATTTTAGTGGAGAGTAACATAAGCTGATTGGAATCAGTGAGATGAAAAAATTACAGGGTCAGCGCCACGGCTCATATGGCTAATCCTTCTCCTGCGGCGCCAGCACCCCAGGTTCTAGTCCCAGTTAGGGCACTGGATTCTGTCCCAGTTGCTCCTCTTCAAGTCCAGCTCTCCACTCCAGCTCTCTGCTGTGGCCCTGGAAGGCAGTGGAGGGTGGCCCAGGTGCTTGGGCCCTGTACCCACATGGAAGACCAGGAGGAAGCGCCTGGCTCCTGGCTTCGGATCGGCACAGCATGCCAGCTGTAGCAGCCATTTGAGGGGTGAACCAACAGAAAAGGAAGACCTTTCTCTCTCTGTCTCTCTCTTTCATTGTCTAACTTGATCTGTCAAAAAAATAAATAAAAAAAAATAATAAAAAATTTACATTATTCTGTGTTAAAAGAAAGTTAAAGAAATCATGTCTATGGAAAGGGACAGTAAAGTTTTTGCTGTGTCTAAAATCACAAGCTGTTGCTATGAGAGAGAGGGGGAATATCACATGAAAAGAGTTCAAGGCCTGTAGTAGATACAGCCACTGCTTGCAGTGCTGGCATCCCATATGGGCACCAGTTCAAGTGCCAGCTGCTCCACTTCTGATCTAGCTCTCTGTGATGGCCTGGAAAGGCAGTAGAATATGACCCAAGTCCTTGGGCCCTTGCACCCATGTGGGAGACTTGGAAGAAGCTCTTAGCTCCTGACTGCAGATTGGCGCAGCTCCAGCTGTTGTGGCCAACTGAAGAGTAAACCAGTGATAGAAGACCTCTCTCTCTCTCTCTCTCTCTCTCTGCCTCTTCCTCTCTGTAACTCTGCCTTTCAAATAAATTGATCTATTTTTTAAAAAAAAGAGTTCAAGAACAATACTAGCTTCAAAATGGAAATTAGCACAAAAGCTTTCATGTCATCATACTCTTAGGTCCCAGTAAAATCAAAGTGATAGAATTAAAACCAATTGCAAAGAAACAATGGGAGAAGCTCATGGGCCAACAAGGGAGGTTAACAAATTTCTAGTAGGCAGATAAAGAATGGAAATTTGTGTATGGATAACATGTAACAAGATAGCCTAGAGTAAGTGGAAGAGAGCTTTTCAACAGAAATTCCAGACCCGGAGTCAGCAAGAAAAATGGAGCAGGAGAGAGTGCCCAAGGAAGGGACACCACCTGAAATCCTAATGGCCATTATATCAGTTGGAAATCAATGTCACTGAGCCCCTTGAATTTGCACTTGCATGTGAACATTTACATGTGTGCATTCACACGTGTGTATGTGTATACAGGTGCATGAGTGTGCATCTTATTGATTACCTGACACAATATCCTCAGGAGAAACACCCACCACTTTTAGAACAGTGCAATAGAACATGTTTCTCAAGAAAAACGAGGGACTCTCGCTGTGGTACAGTGAATTGAGCTGCCGTCTGTTGCACTGGCATACCATATGGGCACTACTTCAAGCCCCAGTTGCTCCACTTCCAATACAGTTCACTGTCAATGTGCCCGGGAAAGCAGCAGAACATGGCCTAAGTTCTCAGGCCACTGCACCCTCTTGGGAGACCTGAATGAAGCTCCTGGCTCCTGGATTCAGCCTGGCCAAGCCCTAGCCATTGTGGCCATTTGTTGAGTGAAACGATGGTTAGAAGAGCTCTCTCTCTCTCTCTCTCTCTCTCTCTCTCTAACTCTGGCTTTCAAATAGACAAATTTTAAAAGAAAAATGTATAAGGTGATCCAAGATGGCAGAGTAGCAACAGGATGGTCTGATTTATGTCGGGTGAAATTAATATTTTAAAAAAGGAGAGAGAGTACCCTCTCAGGATAAAGTTCAAGGACATCCATGGTGGGAGACCCTGCCAGAGCCCTAGAGGAGGTCCAGACCCATACTTAGAGAGCAAAAACACAACAGAAGACCCACTGAATTGGATCCAAGGAGGACATCCAACCCAGAAAGCCAGGTGAGATGGGACTCCACAGGCCCATGGCACTGCTGATACAAACCGAGGGTGAGCTTAGTGAACTGCTTTTGGAGCTCCATGCAAATGCCCCATGACAGCAGGTGACAAATAGACCAGAGGTGGGGGAAGAAAAATAAAAGGCAGCACATTTCTCTCCCTCCCTGCTCCCTGCTACAGTGAGAACTGTTTGGGGGAGGGGAGGGCTGATTCATTTTTGGTCATAGACAGGGGGCAACCACCCAAGTTCATGTGCCGGTTGTACCATGCCAGTTGCCCAGCAACAGGAGGAAAGGGATAGCTTCCTCTACGAGGGGAAGTGCCACTTGATGGATTCTCCAAACTGCCCAGCACAACTGAGAAGCAAGTGGGGCTGCAACAGGCTAATATTTTGCATGCCTGTGAACCAAATATCTAACCAGAGGAAAAACAAAATTCTACAACTGCCAATAAGTAAAGGCAAAACTTCAAAAAACAAGATTAAGGAAGACACAATGAGACCCTCAAAGGAACACTACAACATTTCAACATTAGAATGTGAAGAGGAAAATATTGAAGAAATGCCAGGAAAGGAATTTAAGAAACTAATCATCAGATTTCTCAGAAGCAATCAGGGCCAGTGCCGTGGCTCAATAGGCTAATCCTCCGCTTTGTGTCACCAGCACACCGGGTTCTAGTCCCAGTCAGGGCACTGGATTCTGTCCCGGTTGCCCCTCTTCAAGTCCAGCTCTCTGCTGTGGCCCAGGAGTGCAGTGGAGGATGGCCCAAGTGCTTGGGCCCTGCACCCCATGGGAGACCAGGAGAAACACCTGGCTCCTGCCTTCGGATCAGTGCAGTGCACTGGCCGCGGCGGCCATTGAAGGGTGAACCAGTGGCAAAGGAAGACCTTTCTCTCTGTCTCTCTCTCTCTTACTGTCCACTCTGCCTGTCAAAAAATAAAAATAAAAAAGAAGCAATCAGAAGCAAATTAACAAACTAAAGAAAATTATGTACGTTATGAATGAAAATTGTTCCAATGAAATTGAGATCTTAAAGAGAAATCAAAATGAAATACTATAAATGAATTCAATAGATCAAATAAAAATGTAGTGGAAAGCCTTAAGAACAAACTCAGTGAGGCAGAAGAAAGAATATTCGAGTTAGAAGACAAATCTCTGGAAATTTTACAGTGAGACCAAAAAAAAGAAGAAAGTAGAAAACTAAAAAAGTGTTGGAGATTTATGGGATTCTATCAAATAACCCAAAACACAGGTCTTAAGAGTTTCTGAAAGCATGGAAAGAAGGAATGGATTAGAAGGCCGTTTTAGTGAAATAATTACAGAAAATGTTCCTAATTTGGAGAAATAAAGGAATGTCCAAGTACAGGAATCACATAGAAATCCTATTAAAAATGACCAGAAAAGATCTTCATCATGACATATTGTAGTAAAACTCTCCACAATAACTCATAAAAAAAAGATTCTAAAATGTACATGAGGGAAATGCCAGATTATGTTCAGAAGATCTCCAATTAGACTCACAGCTGACTTCTCATCAGAAATCCTACAGGCTAGAAAAGAATGGCAAGAAATAGTCCAAGTCTTAAGAGAAAAAACTGGCAACCCAGAATGCTGTAACCTGAAAAACTCTCATTTATGAATGAAAGTGAAATAATAACAGAAATTGAAAGAATTTTTCACCACTCACCCAGCCTTACAAAAGATGCTTATGGATGTGCTATACACAGAAACACAGAAACAGGGTCATCATGATGAAAGAAGGTGAAGGTAGAAAATCTCTCAGTAAAAGTACAAAGGAAATCCAAAGTAAACAATAGAATAATTTATGGCGAAACTGCATGACTAAGTCATTACTTATCAATAGTCATCTTGAGTGTAAATGGCCTCAACTCTCCTGTTAAAAGATACAGACTGGCAGAATTGATTAAAAAACAAAATCCATCTATTTGCTGCCTACAAGAAATACATCTCACCAACAAAGATACATGCAGACTTAAAGTGAAGGGATGGAAATATATATTCCATGCTAACAGAAACCAAGAGAGCTGGTGTAGCCATCCTTATATCAGACAAAACAGACTTTAATGCAAAAACTGTTAAAAGAAACAAAGAAGTATATTATGTAATGATTAAGAAATCAATTCAACAGGTAGATGTGACTATTATAACCATATGCACTTAATTACAGGTCATTTGGCAATTTAAAAAATTCTAGTGAATCTAAAAGAAGACATAGACTACAATACAATAGTAATGGAGGACTTCAATACCCCATTTTCAGCAATGGATAGAACAACCAGACAGAAAATCATCAAGGAAACAAGAGTTAATAGACAGTATAGACCAAATGGACTTGACAGATATCTACAGAACTTTTCATCCTACAGTTGCAGAATAAACATTCTTATCACCAGTACATGGAATTACCTTTAAGACAGACCACATGCCAGGAATAATGCAAATCTCAACAAATTCAAAAAATATCAAAATTATACCATGCATCTTCTCTGACCACAATGGGATGAAGTTGGAAATGAACAACTCATGAATCTCCAGAACATATGCAAACACATGGGGACTGAACATAAACTTCTGAATAAACAGTGGGTCATATAATAAATCAAAAGAGAAATCAAAAAATTACTGGAAACAAATAAAGATGACAATACACCAAATCACAACTTATGGTATACAGCAAAAGCAATGTTAAGAAGAAAGTTTAGAATAATCAGTGCCCACATAAAAGAATTTGGAAAGGCACCAAATAAATGAATTATCAATGTATCTCAAGGACATAGAAAAACAACAGCAAGCCCAATCCAACACCAGTAAGAGAAAAGAAATAATTTAAATTCAAAAAGAAATAAACAAAATTGAAACCACTAAGCTATATAAAAGATCAGCAAAATGAAGAACTAGTTTTTTGAAAAAATTTAAAAAATGACATAACATTGGTATAACTAACCAAAACAAGGAGAGAAAAGACCCAAATCAATAAAATTAGAGATGAAAAATAAAATGTATCAGGAGACACCACAGAAATAAAAAGAATCATCAATAAATTCTACAAAGAGTTGCATGCCAACAAACAGGGAAATTTAGAAATGGATAGAATTCTGAACACATTCAACCTACCTAAATTAAGCCATGAAGACATAGAAAACCTAAATAGACCCATTACCAAGATGGAAATTGAATCAGTAATAAAGACCCTCCCAACAGGAAAAACCCAGGACTGGGTGGCTTTACCACTGAATTCTACCAGACATATAGTGAAGAGCTAACTCCAATTCTTCTCAAGTTACTCAAAACAATTGAAAGGGAGGAAATCCTCCCAAACTCCTTTTATGAAGCAAATGTCTCCTTAATTCCTAACCCTGAAAAAGAGAAAGAGAACTACAAACCAATTTCACTGATGAACATAGACACAAAAATCCTCAATAAAATACTAGCTAATCGAATCTGAAAGCACATCACAAAGATCATTCACCCAGACCAAGTGGGATTTATTCCTGATATGCAGGTATGGTTCAACATTAGCACATCAATCAATGTGATACATCTCATTAACAAATTGAAGAACAAAAAGCATACAATTACCTCAATAGATGCAGAGAAAGCATTTAATAAAATACAATACCTTTTCATGATGAAACCTCTAGGAAAAATGGGATAGAAGGAACATTCCTTAACACAATCAAGGATTTTATGACAAACATATGGCCAGCATCATATTAAATGGAGAAAGTTGGAAGAATTCCCAATGAAATCTGGAACCAGACAAGGATACCAACTCTCACCATTGCTATTCAACATAGTCATTAAAGTTTTAACCAGAGCCATTAGGAAAAAAAGATATCAAAAGAACAAATTGGGAAAGAGGAAAACAAACTATCCCTATTTGTAGATTCTATATATAGGGGATCAAAAAAACTCCAGTTAGAGACTATTGTAACCCATAGAGGAGTTTCATAAAGAAGCCTGGATATTTAATCAATACACAAAAATCAACAGATTTGCATACATAGACAATGTCACTGCTGAAAATGAGCTTCTAAGATCAATCACATTCACAATAGCTAGCAAAAAAATCAAATACCTTGGAATAAATTTAACCAAGTCATAAGTGATCTCCACAATGAGAATTATGAAACATTAAAGAAAGAAATAGAAGATAATACAAAAAATGGAAAAATCTAACAAGTTCAAGGATTGGAAGAATCAATATCATCAAAATGTCCTTATTATGAAAATAATTAACAGATTCAATGTGATATCAATCAGAATACCATGATATTCATCTTAGATATAGAAAAAATGGTGCTGAAATTCATATGGAAACACAGGAAACACAAAATAGCTAAAGAAACATTACACAACAAATACAAAGCCAGAGGCATCACAATACCGGATTTCAAGACATGCTATGAGGTAGTTATAATCAAAACAGCCTGGTAATGACACAAAAAGAGATGGATAGACCAATGGACAAGAATAGAAATTCCAGACTCAACACATGCATCTACAAACAACTTATCTTTGGCAAAGTAGCTAAAAACAATCCCTGGAGCAAGGACAGTCTATTCAACAAATCGTGCTGAGAAAGCTGGATCTCCAGATGCAGAAGTATGAAGCAAGACCCTTACCTTACATCTTAAACAAAAAAACACTCAAAATGGATTAAAGGTCTAAGTCTATGACCCAATAAAATAAAATTATGACAGAACATTGGGGAAACCCTGCAAGACATTGGTATAAGCAAAAAGTTCTTGGAAAAGACCCTAGAGGCACAGGTAATCAAAGCCAAAATTTACAAATGGGATAAAATCGAATTGAGAAGCTTCTGTACTACAAAAGAAACACTTAGCAAAGTGAAGAGGCAACCAACAGAATGGGAGAATCTTTCAAAACTCTACAACTGATAAAGGATTAATAACCAGAACACAAAAAGAGCTCAGGAAACTCAACAACAACAAAACAATCTACCCAGTTATAAATGTGCAAAGGATTTAAACACATATTTTTCAAAAGAGAAAATTCAGTTGGCCAACTGAGATATGAAAAATGCTCAGGATCACTAGCCATGAGGGAAATGCTAATGAAAATCACAATGAGGTTTCATTCACTTCACCCCTATTAGAATGACTTTCATACAGAAATCAACAAACAACAAATGTTGGTGAGGATGTGGGGAAAAAAGTACCCTAATACACTGTTAGTGGGAATTTAAACTGGTAATGCCACTATAGAAGACAGTATGGAGATAACTCAGAAATCTGAATATAGTCCTACTATAGGATCCAGCCATCCCACTCCTGGTAATTTACCCAAGAGAAATGAAATCAGAAAAAAAAAGTATTATCTGCACCTCCATGTTTATAGCAGCTCAATTCACAATAGCTGAGTCATGGAATCAACCCAATGCCCATCACCCAAAGACTGGATAAAAAGATTATGGGATACATACACCATGAGATACTACATGGTGGTAAAGAAAAAAAACCAAAATCCAGTCATTTCAACAAAATGGATGAAACTGGAAAGCATCTGTCTTAGAGCAATTAAGCCAGTCCCAAAGGCACAAATTCTATATGTCCTCCCTGACTTATGATAACTAATAGAGCACCTAAAAGGCAATCTGTAGAAATGAAATTAACGCTTTGAGAAGCAATGACCTTGAACAGTCCTTGTTTTAACTGTTGAGGAATGTCCTTTTTTGTTGGTTTGTGTGTGTGTGTGTGTGAGTGTGTTTGTAATATCTGTTGAATCCTTTATTCAGCATAGAGATAATCATATGTGTATAATTCAATTGAAAATAGATATTAGTAAAAAACAAGAGTGTAAATAAGAGAAGAAGGAAGAAGAAGGGTAGGAGTGTGGGTGAGAGGGTTGGCACAGCGGACAGAATCACAACATTCTTAAAGTTGTAGTTGTGAAATGTATGAAGTTTGTAACTGTGAAACCATATTATTCTGTATACATTCCTAAGGACTTCTAAGGGTACAGTTTTAAAACTTGCTGTGGGAACCCAAATCTCCTTAACCTCAGTTGTAAAAATAGAATTTTAAATATTAAAATGAGCATATGGATAGGATTAAGTGTTAAAGAGAACATATAAAATAGAATTAAGTGTTTGGTAATAATAATAGAATTAAAAAGGAATGAATGCTCCAATATAGGAAACAGCAGACTCAGAAAATAACAATGGCTCTAAGCAGCACTCTGACCTCAGAATCAGCCCTCAAGGCATTCTGGTCTGGCTGAAAAGTCCATGAGAGCATTTCATGCATGGAAAGCCAAGATACTGTGGCAAAAATGTCCTACATGAAGGACCACTGTGGGTGAGACCCAGTGGAAAAAAGAGGTGATCAAAGAAGAATGTAATTTTCTCTGAAAGGAAAAGAGAAATTCCACTTTGCTTATGGCCTTGTCTAAATACTGATGGAGGGGGCCGGCGCTGTGGCATAGTGGGTAAAGGCACTGCCTGCAGTGCTGGCATCTCTTATGGGTGCTGGTTCGAGTCCCAGCTTTTCCATTTCTGATCCAGCTCTCTGTTATGACCTGGGAAAGCAGTAGAAGATAGCCCAAGTCCTTAGGCCCCTGCTCCTGTGTGGGAGACCCAGAAGAAGCTCTTGGCTCCTGGCCTTTGATTGGCACAGCTCTATTGGAGAGTGAGCCAATGGTTGGAAAACATCTCTCTCTCTGCCTCTTCTTCTCTCTCCATGTAACTCTGACTTTCAAATAAATAAATAAATCTTTAAAAATATAAACAAATAAGTACTGATGGAGTTTGTGTATTCAAAATCATCCATGGCCTAGGAAGCTAATGTCAAGTGTCTCTGGTGATCACTGACATCATATGAAAGAGTGTTAATTGTTAAATTAACAACAGGAATCACTGTGCACTAACTTCCCTTGCAGGACCTCTGTCCTCAAAGAGTTATATATGAGAGTTAATATTAAAAACTGGTTCTCAAAGATTTACTTCGTTTTAGTGTATTAAGTGGAGGATATTATTATGTCTCATGAGCAATAGTTATGTCTAAGTGCTCACAAAGCATGTATCATTTTTGGGTTATTCTTCAAAGTTAATTTTCGCAAAAAAAATTATACATAAATTAAACCTCAGAAAGTTTTATTTAATGAATTAAAAAAGTACTTTTTCTTATTGTAAAAATAATCCTTCTGGTGTTCTATTGCACCGTTGGGTAACATAGTTAACAGCAACAATGTATCTTTCTAAGTAACAAGTAGAAAGACTTTTGAATGTTCACACTACAAAGAAATCTTGAATATATGAAGCTATGAATACTAATTATTCTAATTTTATCATTAAAATCTATGCATGTATTGAAATATTACATTGTACCCCATAAATATGTGCAATTATTGATTGTCAATAAAAACAACCTAATAAAAAAGAAAAATCAATAAATTTACCAACCAGCATTAAGTTGCTGGGGTGTATTTCAGTATGTTGCATAAAATGTTTCCTTTTCTGAGTGTATCAATAGTGAAAGGCCAATTTTTAATAACCTGCCCTGGATGTTAAGATTGCTCCAGCTGGGGTTGACCAATTGTTCCAGTTCTAGCCCATAACATATAAGAGAAAGTTTACTGTAGTCCTCCCAAAAAATTAAAATGAAACATAATAATTGGTTTCTTAATAAAAGTCTCAGATACAAAAAAACCTCAGATCCAACATAGGACCTCTTTGCCCTTCTTCTTGCCTGGAACATATGCATGATAATAGAGAAGTAGTGGTCATCTTGTGACTATGTCATAACAAGCAAAATAATAAAGGAATGAACCAAGCATAGAAAAACAAGGAACTAGAAAGAGACTTGTTTTTTTTTTAACAATTTTAACTGCTGAACAAGAACTAGAACACCCTATGTACAGCCATATTTTGAACTATATTGTTGAAGCCACCTATGTCAGGCTTTCTGTTACTTGTAGATAAACACATCCTCACTCATACAGGTCACCATCAGACAAACACTAAGAAATGACACAAACATGGTCTCTTCTTAGGCATTTATTCAAAAAAAGGTTGGATTGTTAAATTCTTTTATTTTTAAAAATTCATTTATTTATTTGAAAGATAGAGTGACAGAGAACGAACTAAAGCAAGAGATATCTTCTGTCTACTGGTTCACTCCCCAAATGACAGCAGCAGGTGAGTCTGAGCCAGGAGCCAAGAACTCCATCCTGGTCTCCCACATCAGTGGAAGGTCCTAAGTATTTGAGTCATCTTTCTTTGCTTTCTCAGACATATGAGCAGGGAGCTGGATTGGAAGTGGGTAGCCAGGACTTGACCAGTACTGCAATATGAGATACTCGAGTCCCAAGCAGTGGCTTAATCCACTGTGTCACAATACTGACTCCTAAATTGTTTCATTTTAATCTATTTGGTAATGTTTTGTATTAATGCAGAAGCCAGAAATTTTTTTCCAAAGGACTTGATCACAGATCTCAGATGCTTGTGACTCTCAGCTGAAAGTAGGTAATCACTTTCTTTTCTCATGACCAACATAGAAAACTTAATACTCAAGAAGCTGTCTTTTCAAGTTGTTTCACTGACAAAACCTCTGTGGCCTTAGGATGTTACTTTTGTACATAGACTACAAAACCACTAAGAGAGCAGTCATCTATCCCTTTGTGTGTGAACATCACTCAGGAGCTTACTAAAAATGCAAGGATTTGAGGACCAGTGTCAGAGTCTGTTCCATTAGGACCCTGTGCCTTGAGAAAATGTTCCAACGGTTTCAAATGTCAGTATCTGATGAACCTCACAAAACACCAGCATCTCACAGGCCCATGGGAAAGCATTCACCACCATGTAGAGTGGATTGAACATTCTCCCACTACCCAGTAATCCATTCACTCACTCACACAACAGCAGCATATAGCATGCTCACCACTGAATGCATAGATCTGGTTAAGGCAGCAATCTTACAATTGAAGATCTGACACTACAACTGGAAAGAAAGACACATTGGCAGAGTAACCCTTAGGATTCTTGAGAATGCATTTTTAAGCACTTTGGAAACCCAGGAAAAATTCTTCAGTTCAGAGCAGAACAGCTCACTGATGACACGTTAGAAATATGTCTTCTAACACTGGAAAGATTAAAATCAAGGCAAAAGCCCAAGACCCAGTCTCTGCTCATAAAAAAGACCTGCATCTTGAGCTTTACCCTTCCTTTATCCTACACACATGCACACACACACAAATGAACATGTATACTCACACCACTACATAAATACACAGGACACACATGCACACACAAATTCTGGCAGTTATAGTCTGTAAGGTTGGCTTTCTTTGTATAATTTATATGTATTATTACTTTTGTTGGAACTCAGAGAGTGTCATCTCATAGGCAATGAGCAACCAGTCAACTTTTAATAAGTCTCAGTGAGTTGTTATTTTGAACAATTTTTAGTTCCAGTGGTTTTTATATCATATCTGTGCACTGAGTTCACTGGAAGTGCTTAACACTTAGTCGTCATTCAGACACTCTAGTGCCACACTGTCAGAGAAGCAATTCTGTCAGCATCATGTAGCAATGGCCAGGGCTTCTTCTTATGAAGAAATCAAGTTTCTTTTGGTTCCAGGCAGAAGCAAATATGTTTATGCTCCTGGCTACACTTTAAAATTAATTTTTCCTCTAATTCTTCCAACTCCAGCTTCACATTTAAGAATTTATTCATCCCCTGCTCTTCATAAATCAGATCCATGAAGCAATAAACAACATTGAGACGATGAAGCATCATAGCTTTAATTAAAACCACCTTTCTTGGTGCACGTCAAGGCCACCCTTGTGGAACCAGCAGTTTTTAAAATGAACTTCACCAATTTAAGAAAGGGCTCTTCTGAGCACAACACCACGACTGGTGCTTTATAATATATTATGTTTTTCAGGTAATAAACATTTTATTGAGTGCTGACTATATGCCAAACACTTTATTGATTTCATTATTCCCATTACTGCACCTGTGCCATAAGAGATTCAAATGTCAACAACTATACATTATTATAGGCAACTCTTAAAAATGATAGCAACAGAAAAAATGCAAAGCAAGCATAGAATGATTTTTTCATCTATGCTGTTGTGGAAGAGCCCATCTCCAACCCCATTCCTACTCTGCCAAACATGACCTCATGAAATCGTGTCTGATAGACAATATCTGTCTCTTTCCTCTTCTCTAGCAGCAGTGTTCCATAGGGTATTTTGTTTCTTCATATTCTGGCCAAATTCTACTACAGCACAATTTTTTTTATATTTTCATAGAAGGCTCTGCCAAATATGTGTACAATACCATCTTCAAAATAACTTTCAAAGTGGGCATGGGCTCCAGGTATGAAAATATTACCATTTAAATTTTAGAAAATATCAGACAGATCATTACATCAAATGAATTGTAGTTTCTAACTAAACAGTGTTGAATTCATCTGCAAAGAGAGCCTCAAAGCAGTATAGGACTAGGGAGAGAGTAGTGACCCACTTTCCCTGGGAATGATATTGAAGGAATAATAGTGAAAATAATTTAAAAAGTATTTATGTCCTTTCCTCTGTTTGAGACATTGAATTAAACAGTCAGCATTGAATTTGTTTGAAAATCAGCATTTCCTAAATTAATCTCTCTGCAATATTAGTCCCAGGTTAGGCTGAATGATCATTGAGAAGTGTTTTATACTGCAATCTGCTCTTTGAGAGTCCCAGTGCCCTCAGTATCTGCAAGGTTAGGTGGAGGCCTCCAGCAGAAATGTTTCAGTTTGGTTCAAACCTTGGATCCCTGGATTTACTTTTCCTTACACCATGACTATTTATTGGAGAGAAAGTCTAAAACCTTGGAAAAGTGTTCTACATCTGAGTGCTGTGGCTAGATTTTTCACTTTGAGATGATGTTTAATCCTTAGCAAACAAGTAAGAGAAATGTTAAAAAAAAAAAAACAGGAAGATATATGTGCTGTTGCTAATAAAAGTCCTATGCATTGTTACTTTTGGTAAAATATTACTGGTTTTCATGACATTGTCTCTGAAGGGGTGGGAAGAATCTTGCTTTCCAAACACTAGTATTTCCTACTACTTTTTCATGCACATCTCAAGATCTGACCCATTCACTTCACCATCATTCTGCTTCCTGGGAATTCTCACAAAGGAAAGTTGTCAGTCTGGAAAAAGCAGCAGTGTAAATCCGAGTAAAACAAAGTGGAAGTAAAACCTCACAAGAAGCGATTCGTCTCTGCTGGAGGAGTTTAATGTTCAGTGGAAGGAGACCAGAATAATTGATGTGAAGCCCAGTGGATTTCAGCACTGCTTAAAATTCCTTTGCAGTGTGATGAGAAGAGTTTTCTATAACGTCTAAGCGTCCTACCTGAATGTAGTTTTAAGATCAAGCGTGAAAAAGCATACCTCTTTTCAGGGAGGCAAAAAATTTACAAATTTCTTCACGTTAAAAACTCATTGTTGGCCGGCTAATCCTCTGCCTGTGGCGCTGGCACCCTGGGTTCTAGTCCCATTTGGAGAGCCGGATTCTGTTCTGGTTGCTCCTCTTCCAGGCCAGCTCTCTGCTGTGGCCCGGGAAGGCAGTGGAGGATGGCCCAGGTGCTTGGGTCCTGCACCCACATGGGAGACCAGGTGGAAGCACCTGGCTCCTGGCTTCGGATTGGAGCAGGATGCCAGCCATGGCGGCTATTTGGGGGGAGGGTGAACCAACGGAAGGAAGACCTTTCTCTCTGTCTCCCTCTCACTGTCTAACTCTGCCTGTCCAAAAAATAAATAAATAAATAAACAAAACAAAACCCATAGTCACACAGTCTACAAATCTAATTTGATGAAAAAGAATTACATGCTTTCATTTTTTAAAGATTTATTTAATTATTTGAAAGACAAAGTTAGAGAGAGAGAGAGAATTTTCCGTTGGGTGCTTCATTCACCAAATGGGAATTTGGGGCTAGGCCCACACTGAAATCAGTGAGCCACAACTCCATTCAGGTCTCCCTTGTGAGTGACAAAGTGAGCCATCTTCCACTTCTTTCCAAGGCCCATTAACAGGGAGCTGGATAGGAAGTGGAGCAGCCAGGACTTAATCAGGAGTTCTGAAATGGGATGTCTTGTCTGAGATGGCAGCTTAACCCACTGCACCATAATACCAACCCCAAATACTATGCATTCTATAGAAATCTACAACCAGGACCTCAGCCATGGTATGCCTGTATCACAATATCCATGAGCTTGGGAAAATCAATGTTAAAACCAGTGTGGTCTCTAAGTCATCATGCTTTTAGGATATCATTATGACTCTTGGGGCCTTGATTTCTTCATCTGTAAGAAAAGTGCTGTTGAATGAGATGTATGTGTATAGTTCATAACCTTAGTCATCTTGTACGTTATTGGATTGCTGGAGGAACTTATATTCTCCATGCACTATTGAAAAATGGCAGATGGATTCCTATAGCAAGCCACAGCATATCCAGGACATCCAAGATGCCAGCCCTGCTTGGCTGCCTGCTGACTTGTTTATAAGTCAATTTACAACAGTTGTGCTTATGACTATAGTTGCAGCCTGTTTGATGTTACTTACGCATTTACTATTGTCAAGATATGAAATCAACCTAAGAGTACACCAACTGATGGATGAGTAAAGATAATGTGGTTTGTACACATGATGGTGCTCTTAATACCATCACCTACATCAAGGATCATATCTGGAGCATCACTGAAGAGTTATTTCCTGAATCATAAGAAAATGCAACAAGGAAAAAATATGTAATCAGTAAAAGCTATGTCAATCATATATTAAGAACTTCATGGCAAGAAAAAAAAAAGTGGAGAGAAACATCTGGAAGGAGCCATCGGATGTGAGATCGAGTCTCCAGATCTCCAATTCATCTACAGCTGAATTGACAGGGGTACCTTGGCCATTTAGATGGCATTTCCTCTGCCAAAGTAAGCTGTCACATAGCCTGTTGCTGGCACTCTAACTCAAGAATTCTGCAAATTATCAATTAAACACAATGCCAGAAGTATCTTTAACTTCATCACAAACACATTTCCCACATTTTGCAAACAGCAGCTGGCTGTGCAGTTACAGGGCCAGCTCTGCCCAAAGTGGCCTGTGGTCCTATGTAAGTCCCTTAATTTATCTTTGTTGCACATTGCCCTCACCAAAGACAGGTAGTGCCTATCAGCCCAAACTGGATGACCAATGCTAGAAATCAAAGGGTTCATTTGTGTGGAAGAACTTTGCAAAAATGCAAAGCCACATCCTAGTGTGTTTTGGCACATTAATACTTTTGTGTGTTTGCAAGAAATATCCAGCACCTTGGACTTAGATTCCCCAAAAGATTCCATGTGAAACATGAGATATTCTCCCCCTGTTCTGAGGATGAAGAAAGCATTGCCTTCAATTACTGTTAGAATTTCAAGGCCTTTCTTATGATGAAAAAAAAATCACTGTAGAATGCATTTGAGTAGCTTCATACTGTTGTATTTCTGCACCAAATAACTCTCAGGCTTTTATTAACTGTTCTACTGAGTCCTATTTATCAGACAGGCAGGTGTATTACCTGATAATACAATAAGCTCTGGTGAATGTATGAGTTGTTTTATTTTTTTATGCCCATAATCAGTTCCCAGAGCATAATAAAACAAAAGGTTTATTTTTCCCATCAACCCCCTTCACTTTTTCCCCTAGTAGTGAAGCTATAAATTATCAACCTTCAGAAATAACTGTTGCCATTTAATAAGAAATATAAAATATATTCTCATCTAACCAGGGACACGATAGATAAAAACAAACAAAGTATTCTTTAACTTTGGTGACATGATAAAAGATGAGTACAAGCATGTGGATGTATTAAAGTTAGCAGTGGGCACGACCCTGAGAAACAGCTAAAAAAGACCTCATTTAGATGTCATAAAGTGGATATTACACATCATTTTTCTAAAATGCAGTTGCAGGCATCTTATCTTAGCTTCTCCTGAGCTTTGCAATTCCCCAAATTGTCAAAGCCAAGAAAAGAAGCACCTTATCATTCGGATATAGCGACATAAAAGCAAAAACAGAGAAGACCTGTTTGGATTACTGGTACAGAGTCTCTGGCATAACCCTAGGCACCAACCTTGACCTTTGAACCATCTTGCTGAGCCCCCTACTCACCCTGCTAATACGCTCATCTCCCTGCTTTTATGTAGAGGGTCTGTCCCAAGTTTGGGTGAAGCTTTACCTGACTCATTCTTGTTGAACTTGTAGTCATCACAGCTTCTGACATTGAATATTTGACATTAAATATTAAAAAATAATTTAATAGTCCTATGTAATAAATATCAATCATGCTTAGTCTTAAGGCTAAATGCTGTAACTGAAAGATTTGTAAATCCTTAAATACCCTGCTTTGGAGAAAGATGATGTCTACCAACCTGAGATCTTATGAGACATGTAGAATCTCTAGAAAGAAAGCAAGAAGCCAGATGTGAAGGAATACAGAGAGTGATTCTGTTGGTGTGAATTCTGGAACAGGCAAGATGGAGAGACAGAAAGCAGATTAGTGATTTCCTGGAACTGACAGGTCAAAAATGATTGTGAAAGGGCATGAGGAAACATTAAGCAATATAGTGTTTTATATCTTGAGTGTTGTGCTTGCTACAGGTCTAGCCATTCATCAAAACTCATTAAACTGCTCACTTTTAAATAATTCATATTTTTATGTGTAAATTATCCCCAGGAAGTTACAAAGAAAAAGTGCAGAAATTAAGTTCCATGTCAGACCTACTAAGTCAGAATCTACATTTTCACCACATCTCCAGATGAACTGTGCACTTAGGGAAGTTTGAGAACAAAAGGATGAGAAAACTTGTTCTCAAAGTGGTACACATTGAAATTACCTAAAAAGCTTCCAACATTACTAATGTTTGGATCCCACCTCCTGAGATTGCGATATTCGTGATATGAAGTATGATCTCAGCATTCAGACTTTTTTGTTGTTGTTGTTTATAAGGCAGAGTGGCAGATGGGGGAGGAAAATAGAGACAGGAAGAGATCCATCTTCCATTCTCTGGCTCACTCACCAGATGCCTGTGAAAATGGGAGCTGAGTCAGATCAAAGGTGGGAGACAGCAACTACATCAAAGTCTCCCATACAAGTGGCAGAAGCCAGGCACCTATGACACCCTCTGCTGCCTCCAGGTTCATCAATAGGAATCTGTATGGGAAGCAGAGGCGGGACTGGATCGCAGGCACTGTGATATGGGGTGCAGGCAATCCAACTAGTGGCTCAAAATCTTTGTTGTAACACCTTTGCCCCTAGCATTCAAATTTTTTAAAGCTAACTGGAATGATTCCAAAATAAATCAAAGTGTGAGAATCACTCACTTAGACTAATAGTTCTGTAAGTGTGGTCCACAGGAGCAGCAACAGCAACAGCACCTCCAGAGTACTGACCAGAAATGGGAAATCTTGGGCTTTGCCCTACATCTTCTCAATCACAAACCATGAGGTTGGAGCCAAGCAGCATGCCTTTACAAACCCTCCAGATGATTCTCAGGAACACTGAAGTTTGAGAATTGATATTTGTTGAGCTCCTATAAGTACTCTGCACATTTATGGGTTTTGTCTCATAAAAGGACCAAACGCATGGTTAAAAAGACTGATTAAATTCTACCCATGTGAATAGAGTAGTGACCATCGATTATGATGCCACTTGCAAAACATATATCATGTCTGCCTAACTAGATTGTTCACTCTTCAGGAAGAGTGACCATGTATTCAATTTCTCTCCTAGCTGCAACGTTTCCCTCTTGAATGTTGGGCCATGTCACGTTGGCTTTGCCCTTGATCCAACTAGGACTGCTGTACTACAATAAATGTAGAATGGCATTATCTTGCTCACCACTAATAGAAATTAAGCCCTTACTTTGGTGCCAACTATTGTGTTGGTTGTTCAATCACAGCATTGTTTAATCACTGAGTGCAAGAGGACTTTAAAAGTTCATAAACATTCATATTATGAATATATGCTATGCACTCATTTCAAAACATTTTTGCAAAAAAATAAATTTAGCTTTTAATTCCAATTTTCCACAAACTTTTGAAGCACCCCCCTTAGAGTCTGCAGCAAGCTCTGGGCTGAGCTGCATGTTTGTTCAGTACACAACCAGTTGTTGAAGACAGAATCCTGGGAATTATCGTTTCCTTCCCCTTCTATCTTAACACTCACTTGAGTGGGGGGTCATCAAATCCTATCAACTTCACTTACGAAATATTTCCACTTTGAATCACTGTTGTTTAAGCCTTTGCCATCACTTGTCCTTCCAGGAGAAACCTCAAACTGAGTTTCTAATTTAATTTGAACATTGAATTCTCATCACCTTGTTTCTAAGAAGGGTCAGTTTGGCTCTAATACACTCAGGGAGTTGACAACTTCCTTCTCCTGCTTCCTTGGGAATGACTTGTATGTTCTTGGCCCTATAGCCTGCTCTTCAGTCGGAGGCCTTGCTCTTCGATCCATTAAGCACTTCTACATTCTATGACACACGGGAGCAGAGAGCACTGAAATACCCTCCCTGTGAGGAGAGAAGACTCCCTTCCACATTTGGGTGTGGATTCCTCAGAGCTGAGTTGGCAGTTTGAGAAATGAAGGCAACTTTGCAAAACACCAAGCTGTCATCATTTATAGGAAGTAGAGGAAAGAAAGTAAAGGTAGAAAAGCAACTCTTCACTCTCAGTAAAAATGTAACTAAGAGTTGGTATTCAATACTTTAATATATAAACAAATGATGTAATTTTATAATTATTAAAAGTATGATAAGGAAATAAATATTTGCTGTTCCTTGTCTGTATTTATGTGCTCTGGAACCATCTATTCTTAACTTACACTCCACATAAGTAAATGTAAGTGATAGCAGAATCACTAACATTTGTTGAGCAGTTATCATACTCCAGAAACTGTCCCAAGGGCTTTCCATATGTTAACTTACTTTATTCTCAGAGAAATTTTAAGAAGCACATATAATTGTCATAGTCATTTTACAAAAGAATTAAGGAACTTGCCCAGAGTCACACAACTAAAAAATGGCAGAGTCAGGATTTGAACTCAGTTCACATGGCTTCAAGGACCTTAAACACCTTACATAAACCTTCCACAGGTCAAAGATAAAGAGAGGATCCTTCATTTTGTTATCTCCACCCTATTCACATTATTCTAATAACTTCAAATCTGCTTCCATTATTCAAATATCAGGTATGATTCTATAGTTACCCATCGAGTGATCAGAATTTTAACTAAAATTATTCCTGTTCAGTGTAACACAAGTATGACATGTTACAAATCATGACATATAACCCCCACAACATTTTTCATAAAATATACAGTTTGGACCCAGAGTAATATAGTGTTTCACTTATACTTGCTTTTAAGAATGATCTATAATATATTTAATAATTGGCAGATGTGGGCATTGACATCCTGGGGTGTGTCAGCATATATTGGTAGACTTTGAAAGGTTATGGTTGTTTCAACATCCAAACTTCTTATACATGTCATTGACACCCAAGTCAGCACACTCCTCTGATCAGAATGGGACCCTTGTAAAGGTAAACACGTTAAAATTTATTTTCTTTCGTTTGGTCATAAGGCAAGAAGCTTTTGGGTTACTGGAAAGTTTTTTTTTTAAAATAGATGGATAAATGAATAGAATTGTTCAACTCTAAATGATAAGCACAAATAATAAGCACTAACTGTCTCATTATTCCTCACAAGCCAAACTTAAACTACTCAGTTCATCTGGGCAACAAATTTCCTGAAAAAGAAACAGAAAATAAACACAGTCATTGTTTGTGGTTATAGCGAAGTCATAAATCACAGTGATTCCAAGTTCTGAGTAGCGAAAGTTTTGACATCTGTTATTCTGTTGCACCCTTTTTGCCCCACACACCTTGTGTTCCAGTCATGTTGTTCACAGAGCCTACTTTGTTACCCACCGTTTGTTAACTCGTTCAGAGTTTCCTATATGCCAGCACATTTTTCCAATTCCATACATCATGTATCCTATCCATTCCTCAAGGTGCTTTTCAAATCTGACCTTTTCAAGAAGATTCTCATGATTAACTGTCAGAAAGGCTCTATCTCTTATCTGAGCACTTTTTTCTCTTAAGTAATTCATTCCATACTGCCTTGTATCATAATTAATTATGAACTGAGTGAGAAATATCCCCAGCCAGACTGTAGAAACTAAGAGGTCAAAGAAAACATCATTTATGCCTTTTTATGTCATAGAATGATTTTCGTTTTATTTTGAAATGCTGAAGGAATTCCATTTAATTAAGAGTGATTAGAATTCTCCAAAGAAACAGAACCAATAAGATAGATTTATGTATATGATTTGTGTGTGTGTGTGTGTGTGTGTGTGTGTTAGGAAGCCCAGTTGTCTGCTGTACGCAAGCTAGAGACCCACAAGAGCCAGTACCATGATTCAGTCTGAAGTTGAGGGCCCAAGAACCAAATCATTGATGGCTCAAATTCCCATCCAGAGGTCAGCATTGTGGTTCGTTGAGCTAAGCTGCCACCTGCAGTGCCAGCATCCCATATTAGAGCACCTGTTCAAGTCCATTTCTGATCCAGCTTCTTGCTAATGTGCCTGGGAAGACAGTAGAAGATCTGACACCCATGTGGCGACCTGCATGGAGCTCTGGGCTTACTGGTTTTGGGCAGGATCAGTTTCAGCCATTGTGGCCATTTGAAGAGCAAACCAGTGGATGGAAGATTCTCTCTCTCTCTCTCTCTCTCTCTTGCTCTCTCGCTCTCACTCTCACTCTGTCTCTCTCTCTTTTTCTAATAAAGACAAATAAATAAATCTTTTTTTATTTTTTTATTTTTTTATTTTTGAAAGGCAGAGTTAGACAGTGAGAAAGAGAGACACAGAGAGAGAAAGGTCTTCCTTTTTCCGTTGGTTCACCCCCCAAGTGGCCGCTACGGCCTGTGCATTGCGGCCGGCGCACTGCACTGATCCGAAGCCAGGAGCCAGGTGCAATAAATAAATTGTGGTGCCAGCAAATAAATAAATCTCTTTACAGCCCAAGGGGAGAAGATGAGAAGGGATGCTCCAGCTCAAGCAGTGGGCAGGAAAACAGGGATGAATTCTTTCTTCACCCACATTAGGGAAGGCAATGAAGTTTACTTTGTCCACCAGTTCAAATGAGAACCTCACCCAGAAACACTCTCACAGAAGCCCCAGAAACAAAGTTTACTCTATCACCCTGTGGTCAATCAAACTGACACGTAAAGTTCACCATCAGTCTAGGGACTGTGACTCCCCAGTTGGACTTCGCAGGCTCCAGGAAAAGCAATCGGGTCTTCATCAGGTCTTCAGTTTCTCTTCTATCCCCCTACACCTACACAAACACATACACAAATAGTTGAAATCGGATACTCAATTAATTAATCTTGAACAGGAAATCTATGACTTTGTCACAGGCCAAAAAAGAAAAGCCTCGGCCAGTGTCACGGCTCACTAGGCTAATCATCTGCCTGTGGCACCAGCACCCTGGGTTCTAGTCCCGGTTGGGGCACTGGGTTCTGTCCAGCTCTCTGCTGTGGCCCGGGAAGGCAGTGGAGGATGGCCCAAGTGCTTGGGCCCTGCACCCACACGGGAGACCAGGAGGAAGCACCTGGCTCCTGGCTTAGGATGGGCACAGCGTGCCTGTTGGGCACTGCCTAAAATCTCCATTACAATATGGCGCCTGGTGGATGTTCCAGGGGCGTGTCTGCGGCTGATGTGGTTAAGCTACGTAAGATCAGACCACCGGCAGGGATAGGTCCACTTTAGTTCCAGACATGTGGACAGTGCGTGATCCCTATACTTTGCTGAAGATGCCCCTGTGTGTGCTCCACCCACGCCTGCGTGACCTTTTCGCTGATTGGCTCCCCTACTGCACATGTCTTTTGTAAGCTTTATAAGCCTGTACACTTCCTCAATAAAGCGGCTCCTGCTTTGACAGAACTCACTGGTGCTTGTGGTGTGTTCATCACCTGTCGACCTTACCTCTCCCATTCGCCTTGTAGGGGAGTGCCTGTACTTCCCCTGCTGGTCAGGGGCCAGCCTCCGGCTTGAGACCCTGACACGCACCGGCCGTGGCGGCCATTTGGGGGGTGAACCAATGGAAGGAAGACCTTTCTCTCTGTCTCTCTCTCTCACTGTCTAACTCTGCCTGTCAAAAAAACAAAACAAAACAAAAAAAAAAAAAAAAAGAAAGAAAGAAAAGAAAAAAAAGCCTCTGGACATTGTAGATATTGGAGAACACTGAAAATACACAAAATCCTGTAATGTTAGTTTCCAAAGTTTCAGATACCAAACTTCTTTTTTAATTAATTAACAAATTATTTTTGGAAGACTGATTTCCCATCTACTGGTTTATTCTACAAATGCCCACAACAGCCAGGGCTGAGCCAGGCCAAATCCAGGAGCCAGGAACTCATTCTTGGTCCCCAACATGGGTGGACTCAAGTACTTGAGACATACCTGCTGCCTCTTATGGTGCACATTAGCAAGAACCTGGATTCAGAAGCAGAGTCAGGATTCCAACCCAGACACTGCAATATAGGATGCAGGTGTGCCGAGTGCTAAGCTGCTCCAAACTCCTGCCCTATGAGATGTCACATTTCTATAATGTCAACCATGCAGAAGTAGCATTGGAGATTTTTTGGAAAACTTTAAAAATATTCCACTATCTGCCATGAATATAAAAAGTGATGTTATTTTCAATTTCTTAGGATCCTGCTTAAAGACAATGAAATGAGAAGGAATCAGAAAAATTGTAATTAGAAAATATATTTGGATTCAGTATAACTGAAAAGAAAGTCATGAGAAAAGATCAGTTCACGGCACACTAAAGCCAGCTATAGTCATGACTGGTACTAATAGCAATTCTTGTCATTCTGAAAACTTCATTGACACCTGTAGACTTGGAAAATTTTGTTTTTGACAGTGCTATGATTACAATACCATATTGAATGATTTTTTTCTTCATAGTCTCCTTCAGGAAAAGGAAAGAATGAGAACAACTGAACAAAGTACCAGTTAAAATGATCAACCAAGTAAATTGGAAAAAATAATAGAGCCTTATGCCAGAACTCAAGAGTCCTGTGTTCAAACATCACTGAATCCATTTAGTTGTGCATCTGTGAGCAAAGCACTTGACCTCACTGAGTCTGCATCTTTTCATACATAAAACAGGAATATGAACAATATCCTCTACAGTTTCCCTTTATGACCAAGTAAAATGTAATTGAGAAATCTCATTGCATACTGTAAAATGTTGTAAAAATGTAAAATAATTAGAATTAGAAATTGGTGCATACAGATAATCAGGTTAACAACTATACCCTTTATGCAAAATAAAATTTCTTTTGTTCTTGCAAAGGAGTGCTTTTTTTTCCAGACATATGTAAAAGGTCTGAAGTCACATTAAAAATTTGGCCGGCGCCATGGCTCACTAGGTTAATCCTCCACCTGCGGCACCGGCACCCCAGGTTCTAGTCCCAGTCAGAGTGCCGGATTCTGTCTCGGTTGCTCCTCTTCCAGTCCAGCTCTCTGCTGTGGCCCAGGAGTGCAGTGGAGGATAGCCCAAGTGCTTGGGCCCTGCACCCACATGGGAGACCAGGAGGAAGCACCTGGCTCCTAGCTTCAGATCCGTGCAGCGCGCCAGCCGCAACGTGCCGGCCATGGCAGCTATTTGGGGGGAGGGTGAACCAACAGAAAAGGAAGACCTTTTTCTCTGTCTCTCTCTCACTGTCTAACTCTGCCTGTCAAAAAAAGAAAAAAATTAAATCACATTTGGTTTTACAATTAAAGAAATTTAGTTTAAAATAATCAAAGCTATTCTGGAAAATCTTAGTACTTAGTATCTCTTTAGATAATTATCACATGATGTTACTCAAGTCCCACTTCTACCACGAAGATTCTGTAAGATATCTCTAGTCTCAACCACACTGATCTTCCCTCTCAACTTCTGTAGCAATCACACTACAACATCCAAACTCGATTATATATTTTTCTTGATGTTGCTTAATTGTGCCTCCCAAAATACATCACACCATCCTTTTGAGTCAGGACCATGGCTTGTCCTTCCGCATCACTCATAACACCTACCAGTTGGCTGAGAATAGAGTCCAAGCTCAGAATGTGTTTAATATATCATTGTATATAAATCTATTACCATATGTCCTTAACAACTTGCCTCTATGTCTCCCTTGAAAACTAAACTAGAGGAGTAAATGCTTAATTTGGGGAAGAATCAAAAAAAAAAAAAAAATGTGATCCTGCAATCCTCCCAGCTATTGCCCTTCTTTAGAAGTCTCCAATTATCTTCTGATCATTAATCTAGCCAAAATTATTAGAGCATAATCTTACCAGGAGCCCAAAACAGAGAGCATGGTAAAAACCGAACTGGTGATCAGAGACACGTCCACCTCTGAAATAACTTGCTGTGAGCAACGAGGAAAGACCCACCTCTCCCAGACCCAGAGTCACAACAGTGAAATAAAGTGATTGCACTAGAAAGTTTCCAAGAACATCTGCAATTCTGAACTCAGTGAAAGTGGGGCATTAAAAGTGGTGCCAGATGATTCCTAAGTATATGTGGATCATGAGAGATCACTAGAACAAATGATAAAAATTAGTTAATAAAAAAAAAACTTGATAAAAGAGACTTTGTTTCCAGTGGTGACTGTTTTTTTCCTTCCAAAGCATGATTATGACTGGAAATCAGGCACTCGAGGAAACACTGATGAATCCACAGTTTCCTCATTACAGAAGAGGAAAACAGAGCCCTGGATGCTTGAAAATTTTGCATGCACCATAATAAGCTTCATGAAAAACAAAAATTAAATCAAACTGCTCCTCAAAAAGAAATTCACCTTTATGAGCAAATACAGCCTTGGGCATTCTCAGAGTTCAGAAAAGGGCAGAATTGAGGTTACATTTGCAGAATCTCTCAGCAATGCATAAATGAATCAGGCCATAAATGAAGCACTAGATTTGCTTAAACTCGAAGAATGTCTATAAAGCATAAAAGCTTTTAACTCCCTGTGAATAATACTTTCCCATAAAAATCTGTCTTCCTAAATTCTATTTCTATAATTTCTATATCTCTAATTTGAAAGCCTTGTTGTTATTTTAAAATACTGTGAAAATTAGTTTCAGAGAAATAGTTCTCACCAGTACATTTGCACGGTGAGAGAGTTAACTGCTATCAAATTTTCTCAGCAAAAACTCTTCAGATTATCAATTTACCAATCACAGACTCAACTTATTGCCTGCTTATCACTCTCCTTCCCTTCTACTATGCTATCCCTACTCATGCTGCAAGGCCCAGATCTCCAAAACATTCTCTGCTTCCTCCAGGCCACATTGACCCCCTTTCTCTAGTTCATTCAGATTTGAGCTGTACCAGATAATTTCACACTCAACTACATACTTGGAATTCTATAATCCTATAATTATGTCATGAAAGGTAACAAAAGTTGCTTCAACTATATTATGATTCTTTTGAGATTTTAATGACATGGCTGATTATCTATGAATTTATTAGAGTGTCTATAATATCGATGAAAAGAAGGCAGGGCACATAGAGAGAGATAACCAACTTACACAAGTTGCTTCACAGATTATCTTGAAGAATGTGTGTTAGGGTAACTTGAAGAGATGCTCATGCATTCTTTTGGCAAAATAACTTATGCAAACTACAAAGATGTAGCCTGATGTAAGATTGAGGGCTCCAGAGTCAGAACCCCTGGATCTGAGTCTTGATTCTCCACCTCCTAACTATAACTACTTGGTGCCTCGGTTTCTCTAAAATCCTTAAGATAAAGATAATAGCCATAACTATTTCAGAGTGCTGTAATTGTGCAAGCTCCCAAATGGAAAATGTCCAGTTGTCATAAGCCTAGTGAGCAGTCTGTGAATAATACTGTTCTTATTTTTTGGTCTGGATTAATAGCAATCCTCCTTGTGATATGGGACTCATATTCAGTTGTTTGCTAGAGCCAGATCAATTTAAAAAAAAAAAAAAGAAGCAAACTAGATCTATAGTCAAAGCGAAAGAAACATAAATGATAAAACTAATGAATTCTGAAGTTACAAGAACTTCTTAAAGAATGGACTTGAGGCCGGCGCTGAGGTTCAATAGGCTAATCCTCCACCTAGTGGCGCCGGCACACCGGGTTCTAGTCCCGGTCGGGGCACTGGATTCTGTCTCAGTTGCCCCTCTTTCAGGCCAGCTCTCTGCTGTGTCCCAGGAGTGCAGTGGAGGATGGCCCAAGTGCTTGGGCCCTGCACCCCATGGGAGACCAGGAGAAGCAGCTGGCTCCTGCCTTCGGATCAGCACGGTGCACCCGGCTGCAGCAGCCATTGGAGGGTGAACCAATGGCAAAAGGAATACCTTTCTCTCTGTCTCTCTCTCTCTCTCTCTCTCTCTCTCTCTCTCTCTCACTGTCCACTCTGCCTGTCAAAAAAAAAGAAGAAGAAGAAGAAGAATGTACTTGAGGCTGGCGCCAGGGCTCACTAGGCTAATCCTCCACCTGTGGCGCCAGCACCCCGAGTTCCAGTCCCCGTCAGGGTGCCGGATTCTGTCTCGGTTGCTCCTCTTCCAGTCCAGCTCTCTGCTGTGACCCGGGAAGGCAGTGGAGGATGGCCCAAGTGCTTGGGCCCTGCACCTGTGTGGAAGACCAGGAGGAAGCACCTGGCTCCTGGCTTCGGATCAACGCAGCGCCACTCCCTTGCTCTGGCTTTCAGAGTGCAAAACCCAAGGAAAAAAAACTCTCCTCTAAGTCACAAGAAACCAAGGTATTATTCAAATTTTTAAATGTAGAGATAAATATATATAAAATAAAAATTTCGATAGGTTATCCAACTTCCCACATTTATAGACCTCTGAATGTCAACCTGAACAAAGGAGATTTGCCACTGGATTAAATGCCTGGATAACAGGAAGATCATCCAGGAAATGCAATAGGGTATTGCAAGGAAGTGAGCCAAATAATACACTTACTAATGGATCTAGCAATGTTACCATGTGTGATTTTCTGTAGCAAGAGTGATTGGCCTTAGTTGTTAAGTAAGTAAGAAGAAATTTTATTTTTTCTGATGTTAATGTAATATTAATACAAAGAGAAGAGATTCACCATAGTCCACAGATAAAATTCTAAAAATACGATACTTCCATTCCTGCTTCCCCCTTTCAATCTCTCTAGAAAGAAAGAGAGAAATTTTAAATGACAGAATTATATCTAATGGGGATCACTCAATAAAGGTGTGCTTCGAAGAATTATTTAAAATTTTGACTGAAACAAATAAATGTTGACATTCCTTCAATAAAATCTGTGTTGACTCATCTTGTTTAAAATAAAATCCTTGACATATGGGCTCAAAATATAATATGTTTCCATTACTCTATATTTCAAAAAATACTTCATTTTGATATTTTCTTGGCCTGGAGTCCATGAACTTAAAGAGATCTGTAAAACAACTGGGATTTTCTGTACAGTTATGTCTGTCACTGCATATGTATATACTTCTGAAGAAAGACTCCAAGGATCCCACCAGATTGTCGCAAGAATAAACAAACCATAAAAAAAATTGTCCAACAGTTAAACACATTCCCAAAATCCCCTGTCATTCATCTTCTTATTTTCTAGCTAAGATTTTCAAAAAAGAAAAAGAATCAAAAAATTGTCATCATGACACTGACACACAGTTTTGAGGTGCTCCATTTAAGAGTTACTTGTAATGATAATATACCTTATTTTGCAACTGTAATCCAAAATAGAATTCCAAATCACTAGGTTCATACTATGGAAGGGTGTGTCATAGAGAGTTCTAAGTATGAGCTCTGCCATAATGAGAAAGGCCTTGAGCTCAAATGGGTATGAAAACATCTGCAAGTTAAAATCAATTTATTCCTGTAAGTAAGCAGAAATTCTTCCAGAGTAAGGGCACCAACTACTGGTAAGCTCACTACATGCTTAACAGAGTAACCAACATCAGAAATGAAATTTAGATGATGTGGGAATGTTGACAAAAAGTTTATACCTCATCCAAGAAAAAAGTTGATAGCTGGTAGTTAAATATAGTCTGTTCCTACTAAAGAAACCGTTTCTTCCTTACATAAATAATAGGAAGCAAGCAGATCCCAGGCCAGAGCCAGCTGACCTTCACTGTTTGCTATCAGGGGGAAACATAGTTTCTTGGGTTCATGTACTTACAAACCCTACAGCCAAGATCTCTGTTTATTCTCTGCAGGGACACACATGATGAAGAATACTAAAGTGTAAGATTCCTGAAGATAGTCATAATAATAGTGACAAGTACATTATCTCAGGGAATCCTTATAATAAACTGAAAGATAGAATGGTTAGACCATTTTACTGGTGAGGATGCTGAGGAGTAAATGTTAACTAATTTGCCCAAGGTCAGTGATGGAATTTGAACTCAGAGTACACTCTCCACTACTCCTCAAGACTGCCTCCTACACCTATTTGTTCATTGCTATATTCCCAGCACCAAGTACAGTGATCAAATATTAAGTGTTCAAATACTTGTCAAATGAGTGAGTGAAGCTCATATAGGGTTTTTCTGGATATATCAGTCATGATTCTTCAGAGAAACAAGGTATACAGAGATATATAAAAGGATATTTATAATGGGAATTGGCCAACATGATTATGGACAAGAGGCCCCATAATAAGCCTTCTACAGATTGGAGACCCAGGAAACCCAGTAGTATAATTCAATTCAAGGTCAAAGACCTAAAAAGTCAAGGTCAAAGGCCTTTGAATCTTGATATCTAGTGGTTCAGATGTCCAAAGGCAGGAGAAGGTGAATGTTCCAGCTCAAGAAGAAAGAGAGCATTTGCTCTTTATCCATCTTTTTGTTCTATTTGGATCCTCAAAGAATTACACGACACCGACCCACTTGGTGAGGATAGATCTTCTTTACTCCATTTCCCACTTCAAACACCAATCTCCTTCAGAAATACTCTCACAAATTCATCAAGAAGAAAAGTTTTACCAGATATCTGGACAGTTTTTGCCCTAATCAAATTAATACATAAAATAATTGACTTACCAGCACTAACTCCACCCATTTTCCTTCTATATACTCGGGAGGTATATTAGCATGTGATAGTGATACTATTGTAAGAAAAATTTGAGCTTATATACACAAATTTAAGTGTGCTCTCAAACTTGAATATTCTCATGTTCTGTTAATTACATCAATTATTAGTGACCAGCATATTATACCACCTTAGTTGATAGCATAGAGCCTGGTTTCTCCATGCAATGATTCCCAGAATTGGCTACTAGGAAGTATCCAGCAAAGACAATGTCATACTCTGCTAATACTACACTAATGTCCATTCTCCCTTTCTTCCAGAGCCACAAAGTATGATGGCTGCCCACCTAGTGTCTACATTTTCAAGGATCTCTTTCTCCAGGTGTGGCCATATAATTAACTTCTTTCAAGTGAAACATGAGCAGAGGTGTGATGTGCCTCTTGCTGGCTTGGTCCAGGAAAACTTGCCTGTGATCTCTCCCACACTGTGATTGTTGTGTAAGCTCCAAGACCGAAGTTCAATCAAGTAAAGAGGGCAATGCTTTCTCACTCACTACTCTGAGACTTTATCAGAGATACAGAATTATAGACCCCATTCCAGAGCCAGAAACCACATTTAACAAGCTTCAAACATGACCCACAAGCAAATTAAAGCTTGAGGTGCCCTGAATTAAGGAACATAAGAAGAATAAGATGAAAAGAAGTCCATGAATTCCTTCCCAGAATAATCTCTGGAAAGGAACTGCTTAGGACTGTATTGTGAGAAGTAAATCATTGTCTGTTTTTTAAGCTATTGAGTTATTGTTGAGCCCTTTATGAGAACAGCCTACACATACCCTGACAGTGAGGAAATAACCTTCTTAATGAGTTTATCTTTAACAAGACATCAACCATGAAAACCTTTGAGCAAACTTTAAGGACAAGTGCCAAAGCAACTTCAATTCATTACTTCTGACATTGAATTTTGAAGGACATTATTGTAAGTCTATCTTTTATTGCATATCTCAGATGTCAAACAGGTTACCTGTCTCTTTTCAGATCTGTTAATATTGATTCAATTCCAAGACTGAATGGACTCCCAGGCCTTCCCTTAAGCTTTTGTGAACTCATGGATCTTCCCATCCTCTGTTTCTCTGCTTCTGAATGTCTGAATTAATGCATACTGTCCTGACTTTGTCTCACATCCATGTAGATGTTAATCCAAACTTCTTTCCTGATTGTTAATATCAATCCACCTTTCTCCATGGATTCTGTGGCTTTGAAACATTATCAACTATTCAGGAATCATACAAACATTTCCATATTTCCTTAATTATCTCTCTGAAATCTGTTTCTTTCCTCTATCCCTTTTGCCCTTCCCTTGTGTAACAGAGAACACTTTCAACCTTAGGAGAGAGGATAGTGGTGATGGAATAAATTATCATAAGACCAGGAGACATAAATGCATGAACTTGATGTTTAGCAATGTCTGTCATTACCAAGCAGCAAAGGCATTCCTGTGCTTTCCTATGGCCTGTTGATATTCCACCTCAAGCTCCCTCCCCTTGTCTACTTTGTGTCACTTAGCACCTTATCCTAAATTCATGTCTTTACATAGCCATTTGTCCTCCATTTATCATGCATTTATTACATGTCAGACACATTGCTAGGTACAGAGGATTCAGGAATCAGAAAATATGAACTCTGATCTTAAAGAGGTTAATATTTATTGGGGAAACAAATAAAAGTCAATGGTTATAGAAAATGAGGTTACAGCTCATTTGAAATCTGTACCCAGGGCAGAATGCATAGAAAAACACTTTCCCAAAGACTGTCACTCTAGTGAATGGAACTTGAGATAGGTAAGGGCAATCAGGAAAGAATTACAAAAGCTATATCAATGTGTGCACAAGGATGGAGAATATGATCTTGTAATACTCAAATCTGTATTTTCATCTCAGAAAGGAACAGGAAGCTGGAATCGGGAGCAGAGCTGCAACTTAAACCCAGGTACTCCAACATGGAATGAAGGTGTCCCAAGAGGTAGCCTAACACTCTTGGTTAGTGTCTGCCTCCTCACATCCCAGGATTGAGTGCTCTTTCTGAGAGGAGAATTTAATCATGTCAACTCCATGTTTCTTGTCACTTCATCACCTTCAGTTGTTCTGTACCTAGTGTCTTCACTTATATAGAATTGTATGGTAGTCTAATTGAGTTGCTTTGTAATCTTATGTCTTATAATTTTATACAACAAGAGCATTTCCTTGAAAAGGGTCCATAAGCTTCATTAGACTTCCCAAGGGGACCATGGTGAAAAAAAAGTAAGAATTTAGATGAAGTTCAAAACTTTAGCCTAAACACTTTTAAACATCCCGCCCTGGCCAGCTGCCAAACTTCACCTCTCATTCCTCTCCTGTACCCACTCATTCTCCCAACTATATATACATGTGAGAGATTTCTCCTTCCCTCTCTCCCTCTCTTCTCTCTCTCCCCTTCCTTTCTGCCTACCTGGGTGTGTTTCTCTGCTTTTCAAGTAAAATAAATATTTTTTAAAGATAAAACTTGGGGAAGATGAGTTGAAAGGAGATGAATCTAGAAGTTGAAGAACCAGTGTGGCAACTGCTGGAATAAGGCCAAATGGGAAGGACTGGGTGAAGAGGAGGTCATTGTTATTTTTATTGTCTATATATTCTTTCTAAAGCAGTAGATCCCACATTTAGGAAATCCAACACTTTCTTAAATATTAAATACTTTTATTGTTGAAATTTCAAAATATTCTTATTTTTAACTGACATTAAAGTATTTCATATTGTTAGCATGCCATGTGATATCTCAATAAATGAATACACAGGGTAAAGATCAAATTAGGGGCCAGTATTGTGGTGTAGCAGTAAAGCTGCCATCTTCAATGCTGGCATCCCATAGAGGTGCTAGCTCTAGTCCTGGTTGCTCCCTGCTAATGCACTTGAGAACACAGCATAAGATGACCCAAGTCCTTGGGCCCCTGCCCTTAATGTGAGAGGACCTGAAAGAAGCTCCTGGCTCCTGAATCCTGGCTTCTGCCTGGCCCAGCCCTGGCCATTGAATCCATTAGGGGAGTGAACCAGGAGATGGAAAATTCTCTTTCTCTCTCTCTCTCTCTCTCTCTCTCTCTCTCTCTCTCTCCTTTCTCTCCATAGCTCTGCCTTATAAATGAATAAAACAAATCTCTTTTAAAAACCAAATTATGAGAAACATATCTATCTCTTCAAGTACTTATAATTTATGGTGAAAATATTCAAAATCCTTTCTTCTTTTTTTTTTTTTTTTTTTTTTTATTTTTATTTTTGACAGGCAGAGTGGACAGTGAGAGAGAGAGAGACAGAGAGAAAGGTCTTCCTTTGCCGTTGGTTCACCCTCCAATGGCCGCCGCGGTCGGCGCGCTGCGGCCGGCGCACCGCGCTCCTCCGATGGCAGGAGCCAGGAGCCAGGTGCTTTTCCTGGTCTCCCCATGGGGTGCAGGGCCCAAGCACCTGGGCCATCCTCCACTGCACTCCCGGGCCACAGCAGAGGGCTGGCCTGGAAGAGGGGCAACCGGGACAGAATCCGGCGCCCCGACCGGGACTAGAACCCGGTGTGCCGGCGCCGCAAGGCGGAGGATTAGCCTGTTGAGCCACGGCGCCGGCCCAAAATCCTTTCTTCTAACATTTTTAAGAAATTTATACAGCACATTGTCATTATTTATAGCCACCCTCCTATGTGAAAAAACACCAGTGGAGAGGAGGCAGGGGGAAATGGTTGAAGAAAGGTGCTAAGTAATAGTTACATAGAAATAAAAAAATTATATATTTTTAAATTCATTTTATTATTCTGAAACAAAATATAATGGTAACATAATTTATATATACACCTTTCCAATACTTTTAGGAGTTAAAAGAAACTTAAAAAGTAACTTTGAGTAAGAATTCATGCATTTCAAAATGCCACCACTCAGGCACAACTAAACAGAAGATGGAATGATACGGTCATCACCCATACCCAGAATCACTGTGCAGGTGGCAGCTCCAAATGCTGACCAACACGAATGTGCTATGTTAGCAAATTAAATTCTTCAAGGACCATTGCCACCATGATTTGAGTTTCTAAATACACTGAACAATTCGAATTCCAAAACAAGACAAAATGCAGTATTTTGTGTGATTTATACAGCTTCTCCAATTCTGGAAATGTCAATGTCTATTTAAGCCAGACAAAAATGCTTTGCTTTCATTAGTACAATGAGGTTAGGTTCTGTGCTTGGTACAATGTAACCAGATTTTTCCTTTATGTATGTGAATGACTGATAGGACCAGTGAAAGACTGGTGGAATTGGAGCCAATTCATTATTGCGCAACACTGCTCTATGCCTTATTAGATGTCTGACATCCCTGGCTCTAAATTACTTTTATTGTGTAGTCCAAACAAGTGCCCCAACAAAGTTGTGAAATGATGTCTGGATAATACCACCTCTATAGAGAAGCATTAGTATATAATAGGCAAGCTAGCACTGTGCACAGGCTTGCATGTATGTGTATGCTATGAGAGGAAGATGAAGAAAGGAAAGATTTATGGAGAATAGATAAGATATATTTCTTAATATTTCTGAGGCCCATTTTTAAAGAGAGAAAGGTTTATTGTGCTTACAAAAGGTCCCCCAGGGAACAAATATTTGGACTAATGGTTAAGACACTGGAGCACCTTGTTGGAGTACCTGAGTTTGATTCCTTGCTCCAGCTCTTGACTCCAACTTCTTGTCAATGCAATTGAGTTCCTGCCATCCACATGGGAGACCTGGATTGAGTTCTTGGATCCTAGCTTTAGCCTCAGCCTGAACCCAGATGTTGTGAGCATTTGCAGAATGCCTACTGGATGAACATTCTCTCTCATTCTCTCACTTTTTCTCTCCTGCCCTTTTATTTTTGTGTATGCTTCTTTGCTTCACAAATAAATAAATAAAATTTGAAAAAAAATGTTAAATTGCTGCCAGACTTAACAAACTCTCCTCTATCAATTTCCAGATTTAGTTAACACCTGAAGCTTAAAAGAAAATACATTTGCTCCACCAGTCTCTCTAACTACACCAAAGGGGGAAATTACCCTTTGACCCCTGAAGCCATTTACTAATGACCTGTAGCATGAGATTGGATGGCTTTTCTCATTAGTGCATGACTATATTGCAAATGTTATTGCCAGCCAGCCGATTATAAAAGCATAAAGAGAAAGTAATTAGCACAATCATTTTACATAGAGTAAATTTTAGTGCAGCCAGTTTGTCAGAGATGCAATTTCATGGGATCACAGCCATGCATTAATGGAGTTATGGGAAACTGTTAATTTGTTATTTGAAATGAAGTCCTTATCTCTGGCCAGTTAGCTCAGTTAGTTAGTGCCTAGTGCTAAGGAGGCCAAGGGCATGGATTTGCCTCCATGGCTACCCAATTTGACCTTGCAGTGTTGCTCATCTGCTGACTGGCACTCCCAGCTGCCAATTCACAGGGGACGCCATTCATTCTAAGTAGAACTGATTTCCAGAGTTGCATGAGTATAGATGACTCAGGAAGATTTGCTGGGACAATTGAAATTCAAAATGCATGTACAAAAGGATCGGCATTAGGGTTCCTTGTGGTGATAGAGCTGTCATGATTAATACACAGACCTATATGATATAGTTTCATAAAGCTGAATACACACACAAATGAGAACAAGTAACACTGGAGAAACCTTAATAAGACTGATGGACTATATCAAGATCAATATATTGGTTCTGACACTCTTACAATAGTTGTTTTTCTTTTGAAAAATGTTACATTTAGGAGAAACTGAGTAAAGGTTACATAGGATCTCTCTGTTTTGTTACTTAAAACTACATGTGAATCTACGATTATATCAGTAAAAATTTTTGCTAAAATTGAAAGAATGCACATATGGTTAGTTATAGCTAAGTAGAATAAACCTTGTATTCTCAGACAGTACATAATTCAAAAAGAATGATTCAGAAAGACTTTAAATATTTCCCAAGCACTGTACCTTTGTGCTCCAGGCACATGGTGCGTTTGATTTGAGAACCAGTCATCTGTTATGTTTTAAAAAAATAGAAGCTAGACAGTTAAACTTGCCTCTCTCTAATTCTACAGATTTGATTCATATTAAATATTCTACATCTCATGGGTGAGTTATGAATTTCATTATTTAAATTTTCACACAAAAGAAAAAAATGGAGAATTAGCAATTTTTTTATAAAATTACCGTCAGTCATCCCAAATTTAAAATCATCTCATTTATACACTTATTACACAAAATTAAGAATGGATAATTTTTACAAAATCATCAATCATGTCAAATACAAAATCATAAAAGATCCTATCTAAAAATGGAGCTTCCTGTCAATGCCGATGTCTTGATATGTCAGAGTTAGCATTAGGCTACAAGTTTCCATCTGATATTTGAACATATGAGATTTAGGAACGTTTTGGAGGGGCTACAAAACAATCTCCTAAAGTTTCATTCTTATAGAACTCTCAGGAAATTCAACAACCATAGGTTTTGGATGGTTGCAATTCTCATCTCCCCAAGTCTATGCAATAAGTTCTTCTGTGAAGGACTCCCTGACCAATGGTGTTTGTAGAATGCTACCTTCCATATCCAACCCTTCTCTTCTGTAGTGGGATTAATAATGTCCCCCCAAAATTCATGTCTACCTGGAAACTCAGAATGTGTCCTTATTATAAGATAGGAACTTTGTAGATAATAGCAATATTAAGATGAGCTCAGAGGCCGGCACCGCGGTTCAATAGGCTAATCCGCTGCCTGCGGCGCTAGCACCCCAGGTTCTAGTCCCAATCAGGACGCCGGATTCTGTCCCAGTCACTCCTCTTCCAGGCCAGCTCTCTGCTATGGCCGGGTAGTGCAGTGGAGGATGGCCCAGGTCCTTGGGCCCTGCACCCACATGGGAGACCAGGAGAAGCACCTGGCTCCTAGCTTCGGATCAGCGCGGTGAGCAGGCCATAGTGCGCCAGCTGCAGCGGCCATTGGGGGATGAACCAACGGAAAAGGAAGACCTTTCTCTCTGTCTCTCTCTCTCTCTCACTGTCCACTCTGCCTGTCAAAAAAAAAAGATGAGCTCAGAGATGACTAGGATCAGCCCTAAATCCAATGACTGGTGCTCCTAACATGAAAAGGCAAGGACATTTAGAGGTATTCATAGTAATTTCATATATACTGAAAAAGAAATATTGGATTGATGCAACTCCAAGCTTAGAAATGCTGAAGATTGACAGCAACCAACAGAAGCTAGAAGAAAGGCATAAAATACATGGTGTTTCTGAGACTCCAGAAAGAACCAACCCTACAGTCCCTTGACTTTAGACTCCTAGGCTCTGGAACTGTAAGGGAATAAATCTAAATTGTCTTAATCAGCACAGTTTATGGCCATTTGCTATGGAAGTCCTAGCAAATGAATATAACCCCTCATCCCAGAAATCTGCTGTATATATTAATATACTGAAAGCTTTGAGAAATCCTTGAATACCCCAAATTTACTTAATCATAGAAGCATTTCCCCCTGTAAAATGCTTAGTAGTCTTTCATGGAGCAAATTATGAAAATGCTGTTTTAGAAAGTTTAAATTTCAGTGTGTATATGAATCACTTGATCATTTTATTAAAATGAAGACTGATTCAGCAAGATTAAGGTGGGCCTGAAATTTTGCATTTCTAGGAAGTTCTGGACACACCTGGTGATGCTGATTCTGCTGGACCTTAGGCTACATTCATAGCAACAGGTTTTACGTGCTGTACACCAGAAGGCAGCCAGCTGGAATGGATAATCTTCCAGGGTCTTGTCCAGTTCAAACGACAATAACAACCAACTATGATGGTTTGGTTTTTGCTCTCACTTCATTTCTTCCTTGTAACAGCGAACTTTGCAGTGCCTGCCACAGTGGGAGGAGTAATTCCCCTGCATCACTTATATCAGCTGAACCACGTAAATTGCTTTAACCTACGGAGTATTCATGGGTGAAGACTATGAACCAGTGATATCTGTGAATGAAGATTATCTACCCCTTTAAAATGGAGCTCCACAGTGAAAACAGAGACAGAAGACCTCAATCCAGACAGAAGCTTAAGAACACACCTGACCCAGCAAGACTCAGCCTCAATCAGCCAAACTCAGTACACCTATAAACTTGCAAGAGGAAAAACAAGTGCTCATTATTATAAGGTACTCAGATTTTTGAAGTAATTGGTTGTGCAGCAAAAGCTAACATATTATACAAGGAGATCTTCTATCTACCCACCCAGTACATTGGTAAGTTCATCTGTAAACCAGGAGGTCTGAGTATTGACCACATTGGCTGTCAATCATCTACCCAGTACAAAGAGGTATCAGGTATATTCTACTTACAGAGTTAATATTCTAGCTTAGAAAAAATGTTGCATACAGACAAAATAATAAATAACAATGTAAAATCATGTAAGATTAGGAGTAATAGAAGTTTGGTGTCATCTAAGTAGATAGATTGGAGTTGTCAGGGAAAATTATGGATGGGTTTTGAGTAGGAAGGAGAAGTAGAGAATTCATTTTGAGAATTTGAGGATGTCCTCTGGAAAAACGATTCTAACAGAGTAAAATGCCACAAACCAACAAAGTATTGATTGCAGTATTCAAACCACCTTTTCTGACCATTATGAGAAAGTTCACATATATTATTATAAGATGGCAGGCCATTTGTGACCATTTGCAGGAGAAAGAACATTCTCCTTGTGCATTATTCAATCCTGGCACAGTAACAATCAAAGGCACAATGAGGAGCCGCCAGTGGCCAGCACTCAGTGGCCATGACAAAGTGAAAGCACGGAGGCCAGTGAGCTGCAGGCAGGAGTCAGTGCACATTATTTGCCCAATGGAGCTGACAAAGGCTGAGAAATATTGGAGCAGGAAAAAAAGTGCTTTGCACCAAATTACTTTTTATTCCTCACTTAATAAAAACTTCCTGGGTTGTCTTCAGTTATCGCAGCTGGGTTCATGATTCATAGATCATAAATGTATGCATAGAGCAATTCCTCTGATGATGTGCTGGGGATTAAGGGAACTTCACTCTGCAAGTCTGTGCAGAGTGACTAATATCCAGCCCCAGGGGTCTGCTCACCTACAAAAGGCATTGCAACAATATTCCTAGGAATGGGATCAATGTCCATTGTCTCCCATAACAATGAGAATCATAATTGTTTAAAACGTAGAAGACTTTATAAATGTTCTTTTCCTATACACTCATTTGTAGACTGGGAAACTGAGGCCCAAAGAAAAGTGATTTGCAAGCAAAATCTGTATGGAACTAGAGCAAGAATTTCAGATTCAGGAATCCCAAGGCATTGTTTTCCTACCTGAGGCAAGAAGTCTCAAAATAGTAGAGCGAGTTGTGTATTTGCCACAGCCCAGCCCTGTCAGGGGGTCTGAGGTACCTACTCCCAGGCATGCTCGCTGGTGAAGGGTCCTGAAGATAGCACATCCTGAAAGGAGCAAGTGCAGGACACAGAAGCCCAGCCATGCCCAAGGAAGGGGACAAACGAAAGAGCAGCAGGGTCTATCCTGCATCCCCTGGCAATACACCTCCTCCATACAACCAGACGAGAATTAGCACAATATCGAGAGAGAAGGCATTAACCAAAAATATCCTAGTTTATATTTACTGAGCACTTTACATGAATTGATTCATTTGTCTCCTCCAAAGCCCATTTTACAGGTGAGAAAATCGAAATTTAAGATGTTAAGCAAGTTTCTCAGAGTTTGAGGCACACGCGTGATGGGAGAAAGGTTTGAGGATGAAGTTTTTACTCCAGGGCTACTGCTTATAACCTCTATTGCAGATTGTTTTACACTGAAGCAATCTCAGACAGGCTACATAAAACTTACGCATGCAGGCACAGCCACATTCTCCTCCCTATAGCCCACTCAAGGTGATTCTGTCAATGTAGAATCAACTCCCATGTTCCACCGTTTGCCCTTGAAAGGAAAGATTATCTTATCTCTAGGATGTGAAAATGTAGCAGACTAATTTTTTTAAAGAATTATTTATTCATTTGAAAGTCAGAGTTACACAGAGAGAGGAGAGAGGAGAGGGAGAGGGAGAGAGAGAGAGAGAGAGAGGTCTTCCATTGGCTGAGTCACTCCCCAGTTGGCTGCAACAGCCAGAGTTGCAACAGTCCAAAGCCAGGAACCAGGAACTTCTTCCGGGTCTCTCATACGGGTGCAGAGGCCCAAGGACTTGGGCCATGAATGCCCATGATTTGGCAGGACCTGGAGAATAAATGAAAGCAAAGACCTTTTCTTAGCAAAGAGGGTTATGTCAGACTACTAAGTAAAGAAAGGGAGAAAAATAAAGAGATGAATCTAGTAATGGGTGTGAGCGGCAGTGAGAAGCCGTGTGAGATGCAGGAGAACTGAGCAAAGCGGATATGAGCAGTGCTGTTGGGGATTAATGTTATTCAGTAGGTAAAAATGAAAAACGCAGTTGCTTTCACAGCAGTGCATGATTATGAAAGTGTACTTCAGTAAATGGGACACCAACCCAAAGCTAAGTAACTATAAAGCATCACTCAATTTTGAGACCAAAGCCTAAATTTTTAGTCTATACCTGTTAAGAAATGGGTCAGAAAGCATCCATACATACAAACTTGTTACACACACTCAGTTGAGGCATTTTCCACAAACACTGAAGGCCACCCATTCTGCAAAAGACAGACAGATCCATCATCCTTCTGTGAGTCCTACAGCTGGCACAAGAAAAGAAAAAGTGAGTGGCAGAAAACAAAAGACCACAAAAGACATTTTTCCCAACACACAGATATGTGAACAATAACCTCTGAACTAAAACTGAATTTAAAGAGAAATATATTTGCAGCAAATTTAATGAAAGCAGAGAGGTATCATTATTACATTTTTATGATTGTAATATACTCCCAGTTTGGGGAAACCCAAAGATGTATGGA
Organism: Sylvilagus floridanus; assembly: GCA_949820135.1. NCBI lineage: Eukaryota > Metazoa > Chordata > Mammalia > Lagomorpha > Leporidae > Sylvilagus > Sylvilagus floridanus. The sequence continues at coordinate 73,480,075 of OX463236.1, forward strand.
TTATATCCTCTTTCTCCATTTAAATGTTGGAAAAATAACACCAGAATTTGGTAACATATATATACAATGAAATATTACTCAGTCTTTCAAAAGAAGGAAATCTGTCATTTGCAACAACATGGATGAAACTGGAGGGCACTATTCCAAGTGCAATAAGCCAGACACAGAGTTGAAAATGACGTGGTTTCAATTATATGTATAATCTACAAGAAAGTCAAATTCATAGAAGCTAAAAGTAGGATAGTAATGTCCAGGACTGGCAACAGGAGAGAAATGGGGAGATGATGATCAACAGGTACAAATTTGGGAAATTTAACATAAAACACTGGGACTGTAGTTAGTATTAATTTACAGTAACCCCCCCCCCCGGAACTGATGCTTTGCTTTCTGTAGCTTCAGTTACCTGTAATCAAATATTAAATGGAAAAATTCAGAAATAAGCAATTCATAAATTTTAAAATGTATGCTCTTCTAAGTAGTATGATGAACTCTCATGTCATTCTGCTTTGTCCTGCCCAAGACACGAATCATTCCCTCATCCAGCACATCCATACTCTATATACCACCCACCTGTTAGTTACTCAAGTAGACATCGTGGTTCTTATATCAACTGTGGTGGTATCACAGTGCTTGTGTTCAAGTAACCCTTATTTTACCTAATAATGACCCCAAAGTATAAGAGTAGTGATGCTGCCAATGTGGGTGTGCCAAAGAGAAGTCATAAAGTGTATGCAACTTACAGAAAAAGAAAATAGTGTATGCAAACATTGCTAAGATCTATAGTAACAATGAACCTTCTAACCATGAAACTGTGAAGAAACGAAAAGAAACTTGTACCAGTTTTATTGTTGTATCTCAAACTGTAAATGTTATGGCCATAGTGTGTGATATATGGAAAAGGCTAAGATGGAAAAGGCATTGAATCCAGGTATATATTTTGGGGAAAAACCTGGTGTGTGTGTGTGTGTGTGTGTGTGTGTGTGTTTGTATATTTCAGTAACAGGACTAAGGAACACCTGGCCCATGAAATAATTTGCTCTGGCCCGGCCAAGGCAACCACAGGCAAGGCTTAACATTCCATAAATCTGCAGCAGACTAATTTTTTTTAAGATTTATTTATTCATTTGAAAGTCAGAGTTACACAGAGAGAGGAGAGGGAGAGAGAGAGAGAGAGAGAGAGAGAGAGAGAGAGTGAGGTCTTCATTGGCTGAGTCACTCCCCAATTGGCTGCAACAGCCGGAGTTGCAACAGTCCAAAGCCAGGAACCAGGAACTTCTACCGGGTCTCTCATGCGGGTGCAGAGGCCCAAGGACTTGGGCCATCTTCTACTGCTTTCCCAGGCCATAACAAAGAGCTGAATCAGAAGTAGAGTAGCCAGGACACTAACCAGCACCCATATGGGATACCAGCACTGCTGGCAGCGGCTTTACCCGCTATGCCACAGCACGGGCCCAAGCAGGCTAATTTTTAAGTTAATAATTTTATATGGCTCACAATGACATCATGAATATCCAAATGGCCCTTGACAAAAAAAAAGGTCCCCCACTCCTGGTTAAGGCATCAACTGGGGGGGTATTCAAAAATTGCCCCAAGAATAAGGGTGGCATTGTAGTATGTATTTGAAATTTTATAAGACAATACATCTCTCGCCACAAAAATATAGTAGCTATGTGAAGAGGATGTGTGTGTTAGTTTGACTACAGTAATCAGTTCACTGTATACACACTTGTGTATCAAAGCATCAAGCTGGGGGCTGGCACCGTGGCTCAATTGGTTAATCCTCCGCCTGCGGCGCTGGCATCCCACATGGACACCGAGTTCTAGTCCCGGTTGCTCCTCTTCTAGTCCAGCTCTCTGCTGTGGCCTGGGAGGGCAGTGGAGGATGGCCCAAATGCTTGGGCCCCTGCACCCTCATGGGAGATCAGGAAGTAGCACCTGGTTCCTGGCTTCGGGTCGGCGCAGCGCTGGCCGTGGCGGGCATTTGGGGAGTGAACCAACAGAAGGAAGACCTTTGTCTGTCTCTTCCTCTCATCAAAAAAAAAAAAAAAAGGCATCACGCTGAACACCTTAAATATGCACAATTCCAATTTAACAGTTAGTAATATATTCAGACGATGTACGTTAACTTGAGAGGCATGTGGCAAAGCAGATCTGCCCCTATAGGGAAATGGAAATTTCAATCCGTGTGCTGAAAGAGTGGTTGGCTCTGAGATGTGGATTTAGGGGGTGATAGGGAGCCATGAGGGCTCCCAGAAAACCCCTGGAGAAGAGAGGCCCTAAGGTCTGAACTTAAGCACTCCCAGTTTCTCAGTTGCTAAGCAACCCCAGCCTAGAGATTAACAATGAGTCAGAATTGTGCAGTGAGCTATTTGTTGTAAGTGACAAAATTGTATCTGAGTCACTAAAGAGCTTTCAAAGGTGACAAGCTCACCACCAGAGGCAGCAGTCACCAAGGTTTATTAGGCTTAGACTATGAACTACCCGAGGAGAGTCAAAAGAAATAAGAATTGGCTCCAATAAATCCCTGAAGAGGTCACCATACAGGCAACACACACTCATATATGTGAAGTTATTGAAAATACATTTACCTGTCTGTCAGGGTGTTTTTAATTAAACAGTGTTCTGGAAATGCACTGGGTCATTGTATTTGTTTGCAGATACAAAAGAATTTGAAAACATTTGTGGGGGAAAAAAAGCACTTTATCTTTTAATCCCATTTTCCCATGAGCTCTTTGAAGCTTCTCATATATTTGTTCTCAGGTCTATTTTACTGCAAAGAAACTCAACCTCTTTGCACTGCAAAGGAACAGCTAAGGCAAAGGAAGAATAAGAAGGTAAGCGGCATGCTGAGGTCAAGGCATAACAAAGTATTTTCTGACTTAAACAGGCTATTGTCCTGTAAGTCACTGCTTTGCAAATATGCTAAGTATAGAAAGAGAGTTGATTTAAGTATGAAGAACATTTAAAAGGAAAAGAACTGACCCACCATCCTCCATGCTGGACATAGGAAAACCTAAAGTAGATTTTTTCCAGTCAAACCTTAGAGACAAGGAAGGCTAGTGAGGTCCTAGAAATTAGACGACTTCCCCATTAAGGAAACACTACACTGGATTCAAAGAGACAGGGTCTGTATAGAGAGCTAGCTTCACAACAGTGTATACAGATGATGTTGTAAGAGTCTCTAGTCCCTTTCTCTGCCCCAGGAAAGATGACCTGCATGTGGTGTGAAATGAAGCCAGATCCCGATTGCAGCTGGCACCCCAGGAGTGGAGCCTGCCAATTCCCTGAAGCACAGTCCCGCAGGTTGACCTTGGCTGGGTTGAAGCACAAAGGTCTCACTTCACACACTTGTGGGTGGAAATGTGGGTTGCTTGGGCACTTGTGTCTCCACACTTAAGGGTGGAGGTGAATGGACATGCCACTAGGACAGTGTTACTCCAACCATCCAGAGATCTAAATGAAAACCAAGGGAAAGACAGCATGCTACACTGTGTATACCTTCCTTTAGTAGTCCAGCTTCTTGGGATTATAGCTGGTTTTAATTTAATTTAAAGAAATAAGAATAGAGGAACATATATCCAGAACACTGTGGAATAATTCATTCCAGACATCTCTCCTTTGAGCATGATGCAGACCCCCACCCTCCTAACCAGGGCATGTCTGCTGCTCTATTCAGATATGCTGAGATGACACAGAATGCATTTGCTTTCTAAACATGGGTATGTATTTTACTCTTAACCCAAAAATTCAGAATCATTACACAGGGCCAGAGGAAGACTGAATAAAAGACACTAATTATTTGTACCCAAGGGGTTTTGAACTTTGCACATTGAGAAAGGCAAATACTGCTTTCAGATACACATGTTGAAAAATTTAGAGATAGAATCAGATGATGAGAATCTCATTAAGATGGGAAAAAAAACCCGAAAACTTATACAAGTCTGATAAAATGCTGACTACTATTGAACCTCAGTGGTGGTAATTGCATGGACTCATTATTTTTGCTTTGGCAAAAATTTTAAAATGTACACAACAAAAGATTTTTTAAAACATTAACTCGGCCGGCGCCGTGGCTCAACAGGCTAATCCTCCGCCTTGCGGCGCCGGCACACCGGGTTCTAGTCCCGGTCGGGGCGCCGGATTCTGTCCCGGTTGCCCCTCTTCCAGGCCAGCCCTCTGCTGTGGCCCAGGAGTGCAGTGGAGGATGGCCCAGGTGCTTGGGCCATGCACCCCATGGGGAGACCAGGAAAAGCACCTGGCTCCTGGCTCCTGCCATCGGAGGAGCGCGGTGCGCCGGCCGCAGCGCGCCGTCTGCGGCGGCCATTGGAGGGTGAACCAACGGCAAAAGGAAGACCTTTCTCTCTGTCTCTCTCTCTCTCACTGTCCACTCTGCCTGTCAAAAATAAAGTAAATAAAAAAAAAAAAGAAAAGAAAACATTAACTCTATCTCTCAAATAAATAAATAATCTATTAAAAAAAAAAAAAAAACAGGCCAGCACTGTGGCGTAGCGGGCTAAGTCTGCCTGCAGCACCAGCATTCCATAGGAGTGCTGGTTCTTGTCTTAGCTGCTGCTCCTCTTCCAATCCAGAAAGCTGGCCTGGGAAAGCAGTGGAAGATGGCCCAAGTTCTTGGGCCCCTGCACCTTCATGGGAGGTCAGGATGAAGCTCCTGGTTCCTGGCCTCAAATCGGCCCAACTCTAGCCATTGTAGTCATTTGGGAAGCGAACTAGCAGATGGAAGACCTTTCTCTGTGTCTTTCTTTCTCTCTGTCTGTAACTCTACTTCTCAAATAAATAAATAAAATCTTTGAAAAAAACTTGTGCAGAAAAAAGAAAACTAGAAGCTATTGGATTTTCAGTATTTTCTCCATGCTTCGCCCTCATGAAGGCCAGTCAGAACAATATGAGTTTCATTATAGGTGACTGAAATCCTGCATCTTGACAAATATCAGATCTAATTATTTAACATATAAATTTGCTCTGAAATCAGACATAGAGTGTTGAGTTAGTTGTAGCCCTGAGCTCTTCATAATGGCACATTATGAAGAGTCTAAACAGGCTTCTCACTTGTGTTGGCCATGTACTTATTCCCTTTCATTTCTCTCCTTTCCCCTTACATGGGCAACTCTTCTCATTTTTCAAGTGTCTTCACATGCATTTCTGAAAATACACACTTTATATGTGTACATGTACACACAGTACATCTAGTACTGAAAATACCAAGCTGGATTGTTATATATTAATTATATACAAAAATCATCTGTTACTGAGAAAGTTATTGCTATGATTTGAATGTATCACTCAAAAGCTCAAGTTTTGGGGAGATGTCTCCATTGTGCTGCAGTGAGTTAAGCCACTGCTGGAAACACTGGCATCTCATGTTGGAGTGCTAGTTTGAATCCCTGCTGCTCCAGTTCTGATCCAACCCCCTGCTGGAAAAGCTCCCTAGGAAAGCAATGGAAGATGACCAAAATGCTTTGGCTGCTGCCACTCATGTGGGAGAACTGAATAGAGTTCTGGGCTCCTGGTTAGGTATCTTCCTCTCTCTCCCTACCTCCCCCATCTATCTCTATTTCTGCCTCTCAATAAATCTTTAGAAAAAACACAAATGTGTTGGGAACTTAATCCCCCAAATTCATATGTTTATGGTATTTGGAGATAGGGACTTTGGGAAGTAATTGGGGTTAGGTGAAGTCACAGAGTAGGATCCCAGTAAAGTCACTGGTGATTTAAGAAGAGAAGGAAAGTGCACTCAAGCAAGACCTACTTTTTCTCTGTCTCAAAAGGTGATGCCCTCTGCCATGACATGGTGCAGCATGAAGGCCTACATTAGATTCCAGCAACTTGATATTGGACATCCCAACCCACAGAATCATAAACTAAATAAACCTCTAATTGTTATCAATTACCTACTCAGTGGTACTCAGTTACAAAACAGAAAATGGACTAAGACAGGTAGGTTCACTTATATAGTTAAAATTACCAAAAACCAAAGAGGGGCAAAAACTGTATAAAAATATATCACAATTTGGCTTTAAAATGTCACTAGCCGAAGCATTGCTTTTTCCACTTTTCAAATTATCTACTTTCATAGACATTTTTCAGTTTGTAACATATTATCTTTATTGAGATTGAATTCACATACCATATATTGTGTCTAATTTAAATGTGTAATTCAATGGTTTTCAGTGTAATCACAAAGTTGTTAAACCATTGCTACAATCATTTTTGCATTTCCATCATTTCAAAATGAAACTGTACCCCTTAGCAGTCACTCTTGATTTTTCATTAATACACTATACCCTACCCTTACTTCAAGCCCTAGGCAACAACTGATATACTTTCTCTATGTATCTGTCTATTTTGGACATTTCTTGTACATTATGTGTTCTTTTTTGGCAGGCTTCCTTCACTTGGCTTCAAGCTTTTAAGTTTCATCCATGTTACAACATGAATCTGTTCTTCATTTCTTTTCTTATAATTATTTAAATTAATAAAAATTTTGATTAGTATGCATGCATGAACGTTAATATGGGCACAGTGCAGTATTTCAATACATATACACAGACTAAAACAATAAAACCAGGCAACCACCTCCCAATTTTCTATCCTTCCTCAGTGTCGGGAGCTTACCAGTTCCCCTCTTCTAGCCCTCCACAATGCAGAACACATAAACAAACTGTAGTCATACCACTGCAGTTTGGAACACCAGAACCCATCATGTTCATCTGACTGTTTGGATTCTTATCATCTAAACTTCTCCTATCCCCTCCTCCTACCTTTCCCTACCCAGAGCAACTACCATTCTAAATTCAGATTGATTTTTCTTTTAGCTTTTGCATATGAAAGAAAACAGAGTATTTGTCTTTCTGTGTCTGGCTCATTTTGCTGAATATAAAAATCTCCATTTCCATGATTTTCCTGCAAATGTCAGTATTTCATTCCCATTTGTGACCACATGATATCCCATTGTGTGTACCTACCACACTCTCTTTATACATTTTTCCATCAGTAGGCACCTAGGTTGATTCCATATACTAGCTGTCATGAATCATGCTGCAATGAACATGGTGGTGTAGGTATGTCTTTCATATACTGACTTTATTTCTCATAGACATAGAAACAGAAGTGGGATAGCTGTGTTAAATGATCCATCTATATTCAGTTTATTGAGAAACCTTCATATTGTTCTCCATAATTTCTACACTAACTTGCATTCCCATCAGCAGTATATAAGGGCTCCCTCTCCTCTATATCATTTCAAATATTCATTAATTCTTCTCATTTTGATTGCAGTTATTCAAACTGGAGTGAGATGACACCTGATTGCGATTTAGACTTGAATTTCTCTGATGGCTAGTGAAATTGAACATTTTTTTCAGGTATTGTTTAGCCAGTTGTATTTCTTCTATGTCTATTCGGATATTTGTCCCTTTCTTAACAGGATCCTTTGTCTCTTGTTGTTGTTGTTGAGTTTTTTGAGATGGTTATATATTCTGAATATTAACCCTCTGTCAGATGCATGATTTGCAAATATTTTTTTCTGTAAGTTGTTCCTTCATTCTGTTGTGTGTCCCTTCATTCTGGTGTGCAGAAGTTTCTTAGTTTCTACCCCACATATTTTTGCTTTTGTTGCCTCTGCATTTGACATCTTATCCAAAAAATTGTTGTCCAGACAAAAGTATTTGTTTACCCTTACGTGCTCTCCTAGTTGTTCGCGTCTCATGTGTAGAACCTTGATCATTTTGGCTTGATTTTTGCGTACAAGGACATATGGAGGTGGAGGTTCAAGTTCCAATCTTCTTCATGTGGATATACTATTCTCCCAGCAACATTTATTGAGGAAACTGTTATGTCTCTAGCATATACTTTTGGCTACTTCCCAAGATAAGTTGGCTATAAATATAAAGACTAATGTGTGGGATCTCCTTTCTGTTCAGTGTTCACGACTGTTTCTATGCCTGTAGTATGCTGTTTTGGTTATAATATCTCTGTAATATGTCTTGACGTCAGGTATTGTGGTGCCTGCAGCTTTGTTCCTTTTGTTCAAGGTTGTTTTGACTATTAGGAGTCTTGTGTTTCCATATGAGTTTTAGGATTCTTTGTCCTGGTTCTGTGAAGAATGTCATTGATATTTTGATGGGAATTTTTTTTGAGTCTGTAAATTGCTTTCAGAATAAAATGTTAATTTTTCTAATCCATGAACATGAGAGATCTTTCCATTTTTGTGTCTTCTTTCATTCGAGTTATGTGATTTTCATTGTAGAGGTCTTTCACATCCTTGCTGAAATTTATCCCCAAGGTGGTTTTGGTTTTTTGTTTGTTTTTTGACAGTTGTTGTGAATGGGATGGCCCTCAATTTCTTTCTCAACAAGTTTGTCACTGATGTGACTGATTTCTGGTATTTTTTAATCTCACAAGCTTACTAAATTCACTTATGAGTTCTAATAGTCTCTCAGTGGAATATTTTAGTTTGACTATAAACAGAATCTTGTCATCTGTAAACTGGGATAATTTGAACTTCTTCCTTCCTTATTTGTGTGCTTTTTTTTTCTTTCTCTTACCTATAGCTGGGTCTAAAACTTCCAATATTATATTGAATGAGAGCAGTGGGAGTGAACATCCTTGACTCGTTCCAGAATTAGAGGAAATACTTTCAATATTTTCCCATTCAATATGATGCTGGCACTGGGCTTGTCATACATAGTCTTTATTATGTTGTGCTATGTTCCTTCTGTTCCTAAGTAACTCAGGGTTCTTATATCAATACGTGTTGAAAATGATCTAATGTATTTTCATATATTGAGATGAACATACGATTTTTACTGATGTGACATATTATGCTTATCATTATGCATATGTTGAACTATCCCTGCATCTCTGGGATAAATTTTGCTTGATCATCATGAAATTTTTGATGTATTGTTGAAATCAATTTGCTAATATGTTGTTGAGAATGTTTACATATATGTTCATCAGGGATACTGTTCTATAGTTTTCTTTTCTTGTGTCCTTGTCCAATTTTGGAATCAAGGTAATTCTGGCTTCATAGAATGAGTTTGGCCTCTTGGAATAGTTCGAGAATAATTGATCTTAGTTCCTCCTTAAAAGCTTGTTAGAGTTAATTAGTGAAACCACCTAGTTTGAGTTTCCTTAAAAGTAACCTAATGCTTTTAGCTTACACATTTTAGAAATCTCTTTGCATTGTATTTTGAAAATTTGACCATGAGGTGTCAAAGGGAAGATTTTTCATTAATAGTGACTATTAGTAGCTGCCCTGTGTTAGATTTGCCAGATCCAAGATGCAGTCCTGTACATGCTGGTGCCCTACTCCACAATAACCAGAGCCTTGATCCTTGTTATCTGCCACAACTGGAGAAGGTATGATGAAGGCAGGCCTTTGGCTGCCCAGCCTGACACTAAGCTGAAATGCATCTGAGTCTCATAGTCTCATAGCTATAGGTCCTTGTGCAGCCTTGCGGTGCATAGCAAGGCTGTAAGGGGCTGAGAGTGATACAAACTGAAACACTCATCCAACCCACCAGGGTGCAGGCTTCTGATAGCAGGACATATATAGAGGCTGCATCTGTGGGCACTGGCCTGAGGATTCAAGCTTTGGGGCTGTTTCTGGTATTGGATCTCACAGCAGAAAGCTAAGTTCTGAGCTTCGAGGCAAAGCCTTAAATTCGCTTTATTATTCTACTCCCTAGAAGTTGGAGTCTTGCTCCACTGTCTTCCAAAGTTTATGGGAAGAGTGATGGAGTCATGCTTTTGACTATCCAGGCCAACACTAAGCTAGGATACACCTAAGTCTCACATTCACTGGATCCTGTCCAAACTCAAAAGTACATCAGCTTGCATGACGGTAGCATCAATACAAGCTGAAACAAGTCCATCTCACCAGGATGTAGCTCTCTACCTGATACCACATCTAGCAGCTGTGTCTGGGAGCACTGGTCTGGGAGGAGAAGCCTTTGGGCTTTAGCTGGTGGCATACATTCTGCAGGTATTCCTCAAATTTCAGGAAAGGGAAACGCTCTAAGATAGCACACTCAATCATGAAGAATGCAATAAACTTGGTACATTGTTGAGTATGAGAAAAAAATGGTTTCTAAGAATTCTTACAATGAATAAGATGGAGAATAGAATTATAGCATCTGTAGGTTAATGTCCGGAGTGGCTTTATTTAAACATGTCAATGATTTTTGTTGTTGTTTTCTTTATTGATAAATCATTTCTGTGTTTTTTCAGCATAGTTACAAATATTTATTTGAATTGTGAGCATTTAGCCTTGTGGTTAAAAAGCCAGTTAAGAGGCTCTCATCCTGCATCAGAGTACCTTGGTTTAGTACCTTGCTCTGGCTCCTGATACCACCTTTCTGGAAATGCAAACCTTGGTTCAAGTAATTGGCTCCCTGTTACCCATACACGAGGCCTGGATTGAACTTCTGGTTTCAAATTTGAACCCATCCAGGATCCTTGCAGGCATTTAGGGAATGAACTAGGAGACGGAATCTCTCTCTCTCTCTCTCTCTCTCTCTCTCTCTCTCTCTCTCTCCCTCTCCCTCTCCCTCTCCCTCTCCCTCTCTCTCTCCCTCTCTCTCTCTCCTTCTATCTGTCAAATAAATAAATAAAAATGATTATTGAAATATGAATGCTTTATAGTAAAGGATATGAATTGATTTTTGCATCTCTAACATTTATCTCTTCCTTTTCCTTTAATCCTTATGAGAAAGTTGATTTTGTTTAAGTGTTTTTTAATTACTGCTTCTGTTCAAGAAACCTAGCATCATGTAAATTAGAAGGCAGGTGCACTCTGCAAACTATCCAAATAAACAGGTCATTCCCAAATTATATATCAAGTATATTCTCAAAGTGTCCTAATACTTAAGGTACTAAGAATTACATTTTTCCTATAAAGATATGTTACACAGTGTTATTAATTTAATAGATTCAATTAAAAAATCTGCATTCTACTAACACTGATAAAATTGTTTTCCTTGAACAGTTGTTCTCTAAATGTGATGCACTGATTCCAGGGGACCAGTGGACACTTTCAAGGAATTTTCAAGGTCAAAACAATTTTCTAAACATCCTGAGAAATCCTTTTCATTTCCACTGAGTAGATATTTGCACTGATGGTCCAAAAGCAATGATGGGTTGAGTTGCACTGCTACTTTTGACCAACACTAGACCAGTGATCTTCATACCCTCCACCACCAATCACTCCATGTTAAAACAAAATGATCACTTTCACTTATGAATGCCATGATGAAGCAGTATATGTTATTTGTTTTATTACAGCACAATTCTGAGTACTCATCCTTTAAGTATTCTATGTAAAAAAAATTCTAAGTGCATACAGTACTTCTGCTGCCTTCCAAAGTACAGTAGTTGCCTACAGGGCAAAAAACTCACGTCACTGTTCAAGTCGTAAGCTGAGTTAGAAGACTGTTTTCATGGGCTATCTTTGTTTCTTGAAAGAACAATGGCAAAATGTGGTAATTCGGACACGGATATCTTGTAGATATGTTCTCAAAAATGAATGAAGGGAGCCAGACAATTCTAGGAAAATATCTGATATCTTTGTTGCCAGCAATCAAATTTGAGCTTTCACATAAAAGTTGGATTTTCAGAAAACCTACATCCACTACCATAAGTTTGACAGGTTCCCAACATTTAAAGACTGACATGTAATTCACATAGAATTCACATTGCAAGTAATCTTTAAGCAATTACCATTTATCGAATTTTGGTAGTATCAAAGAAGAAAATCCATACTTATTTGAGAAGGCTATTAAAATAGCCCTCTTTTCCAACTATATATATGTGCATGGCTGGATTTTCTTGTAATTCAACCAAATCTACCTACTTCAATAATTGAATACAGAAGCAGATATAAGAATACAACTGCCTACTATTAAACCAAATATTAAGGAGATTTCCAGAAAAGAAAATAATTCCACAATTTCTGCTGTATTTTCTATTAAAGAAAATATTTATTTCATTTTTAAATGTTATTTATGTTATATTTAATGGGCTGATTGTTATTTTAAGTGAATTAATAAATATGTGGATTTGTGCATATTATTTTTGATACAATAAACTTCAAAATAAAAACTGTTTAGGGTCCATAATAGTTTCTAAGAAAATAAAGTTTTCCTTCCCACGTTTATTGCAACATCACTATTTGAATTTTAATTTATTAATTTTCTGTTTTTATTTTGAGAGGCAGAGACAAACACAGAAAGAGATGGGGAGAGATCTATAATCTACTAGTTCACTCTACAAATGCCCACAGCAGCCAGAGCTGGACTAGACAGAAGTTAGGAAATTGGAATCAATCCAAGTCTCTCACATGGGTGACAAGGACCCACATACTTGAGCTATCATCTGCTTCCCTCTAGAATTCACATTAGCAGGAAAATGCAACTGGAAGTGAAGCCTGGGCTCAAATCAGATACCCTAACATGGGTTGCAGGCAGCTTAACTGCTGTACCAAACATCTGCTCCCACTGCAGCATTATTCTCAGTAACCAAAATATGGAATCAAGCTAAGTGCCCATCAATGAATGAATGAATAAAGATCAAGAGATATATTCTTATACACACAATGAAATGCTATTTAGCCTTAAAAGATCAAATACTGTTGTTGGCAACATGGATGAACCTGAAAGAAGTTATGTTAACCCAAATAAGTCAGGCACAAAAAGACAAATGCATGATTTCATTTCTGTATCACATTTAAAAAGATCAAACTCATTGAAGCTGAGAGCAAATGGTAGTTACCAGGGCAGTTGGATGACTGGGAAGATGTTGATCATAGGATAGAAAATACAGTTGGACAGGAAGAACAGGTTTAGAAGAGCTCCTGTACCACATGATGCTATAGTTAATAACAATATATTGTGTGCTGGAGAAAACTTCAAATGTTTTCAGTATAAAAATGGGGTATAATGATGCAATTGGTAATTAGCTTGATTTCTTTTTTTTAAGCTTTTATTAAATGAATATAAATTTCCGAAGTACAGCTATTGGATTACAATGGCTTCCCTCCTATAACTTCCCTCCCACCAGCAACCCTCCCCTTTCCCGCTCCCTCTCCCCTTCCATTCACATCAAGATTCATTTTCAATTATCTTTATATACAGAAGATCAGTTTAGTACATATTAAGTAAAGATTTCAAAAGTTTGCCCTCACATAGCAACACAAATTGAAGAATACTGTTGGAGTACTAGTTATAATATTAAATAATTAGCTTGATTTCATCATTTCACAAATTATGCATACTTCAAAACATATGTCATAAATCAAAATATATACAATTTGTATTTATTAATTGTTAAAGTTAATTCATTCATTCCTTTTTTTATGGAGTTCCTGAGATTAAAACGTTGAAGAGCTATTGTCCTAGAGAAGCAGTATTAAGTCTCACTGGAATACCAGAAAAAAAAAGCCAAATCTACTCTGTCCCAAGAATGTGTACCCCTTCAATCCAGCACACCATTTCTAGGAATCTGTCATCAATTCTCCAGCAAACTGCACTTGTAGGGCAAGAGAGATGCATCATGGAAATGGCTGAGGGCTTTTTATATAACTGTGGATTAAAAGGAGGAAGTTGAGCATGGATTTAAAACGTCTGTGGTGGCAGGCATTTGGCATAGTGGTTGAGATACTGTTTGGGATGACTGTATCCCATATCAGAGTGCGTGGGTTCAAGCCTTGAGTTTGAGTCTCAGCTCTGCTTCTGAGTCCAGCTTCTTGCTAATGTGCACCCTGGAGAGCAGCAATGATGACTCAGTTACCTGGGTCCCTTCCACCCACATGGGAGACCTGGATTGAGTTTCTAACTCCTGTCTTCTGCCTCACACAGCCTTGGCTGCTGTTGTGGATGTTCGGAGAGTGAAACAGCAGATAGATTGATCCCTCTCTCATTCCCATTCAAATAAAACACAATTTTTATCTTTTAAAAGAAAACAAAGAAACCAGTCCCAAAAAGGCAAATATCATGTGCTTTTTCTATGTAATAGTAAATACAGAATACGAAAAAATGTATAGAAATGAAACGGACATCCTGTGACTTGAGTGTTGTTTTAAACCATTGTTAAAGATCACTATATCACTATGGAACTGTGGTCTTTCTATTTTTTACTTGTTGGATATCATGGCTAGTGGTATGTAAAGCCTGTGAATATATAATGGACTGAAATTATGTTTTTTTCAAAAACTAAAGAAAAAAATAAAGAAACGATAAGGATTGAGGGAGGAAAGAAAAAAGGAGAGAAATATGGCTATCTTCTTAGAATTGTACCTATGGAATACATGAAATCTGTTCTTTTTATAGTAATAAAAATTTAAAAAGAAAAGAAACAAATAAAAACTGCTTACAAAAATAAGCAAATAATTAAAATTTCCATGGGCATAAAAGATACCAAAAAATCGACATCAAGGCTTAACTTCTATACAGAATTTCTCCAAATATTCTGATGGGAGAATTGGTCCATTATATTTAAAGGTAGATATAATCCCTGGCATATAATACAGTGCCCCCAAGTACACAGTAGCTTCCTGAAATCTATTAGTGGAGGATGGGTAGATGGATTGAAGGGTGGGTAGATGGATGGATGAATACATAAACAGAGAAAAAGACATCTCAGAGGAGACAAAGTCCAAGAAGTAGAGGGGACTTCAACAACTTAATTACAGGTACAATGTCCAACATTGTCAGTATTACATTGAAATATGAGCATTTACTCATTAAAAAGGAAACTAATATTTTAAAGAAACATACAAGGATGTTTTCATACATATTGATTATTTCTTGAATATCAATAAATACTGTTTTTAAAGGGTAGGAGACAGAGAGAAAATAAAGGATGAATGAAGCAAGGTAAAGTAAGATTTTCTGGGAATGCTGAAATTTCGCTGGGCTTTGACCCTGGACATGAATTGATAGAGGAAAAAAAAATTGTAGAAAACTCCAGGTTGAAGAAAAGACATGGTCCCATCTGAACAAATAATTGGCTATTCATCCCAATGTCTTCCATTCATGCAGTAGTGTGGAAGGGATGAGACCACCCAAGGAAGAATTTTACTTATCTTGCCGAGAAAGACACTGTCCCCTTAGCCATACCAGTTTCAAAAGCACCCATTATCATATAAAAAGTGATTTTATCTGACTGCTTACTCTCTCCTACCTCAACATTGGAATGATGACAAAGCCTCTTGAAAAGGTAAATGTTATTATATATTTAGTCTTTGGTTATTAATGGCATTTCATCAATTAAGTCCATTTAGGTCCATTTAGTTTTGAACACCTGTCATACACCAGGAACTACTCTTAATACTACAAAAACAAGGAAGAAAACATGATAGTGCCTGCCTTCAAGGAGCTCACAGATATCTGAATGAATGAAAAACCCATATGTCTAGTGTTGCAGTGGAATCATGTGTTAACAATGCTTTCAGAGCATGGTTTCCCCCAAGTTATATTTTCTAACTTTTCTTTCTTCATTCTCCATCTTTGTTAAGATAGTCTGGAAAAGTCTGCAGGAAAAATCATATCAAAAATAATCTTAATTTAAAATACTTATTTATTAGATAGTAGGCTGCTCCAATAAAAGGCCACACTAAGGAAAAGGGAGCAAATGAGCCCTAAGCATGTCTAGCTTGGAACTATTGCTGGAATTAGACAAACAAGGAAGAGAGAGAGCTTATCATCTTTGTCATTTTCCTTTGCTATCCCAACAAGCTTGTGAAAGAGGACCTCTGCGTAACTATGGTAGGAACCATCTGTTACAACCAAGATAGTTCTAGATTACCAGCCCTCTCTGTCTCCCAAGCAATCATGGAATCTGATGACACCCATGGATTAGACAACCAAACTCAGAACTCCTGGGACACTTGGTAGGTGTCCAGGGTGTCTACTCTATAAATGAGCAAAAAGAGCAATGTGTCTCAAAGATGAAGTAAGAAGAGGAAAAGAAATCTACCCAGGGCAGTAACTTTGAAATATGCACAAATAGGCACAACACACACACACACACACACACACAAGATACTGTTTGTGATGAGTGGTGCAGCTGATAGAACTCAGAATCCAGGAGACAAAAATCAGTGAAGCAAGCACAATTATAAGCCAAGTTGTTGGGATTCCCAGAGACAATAGAGATACAAAGGAGAACAAAGCTGACACATTCATTGCCTGCCCTAAAGAATTTAAAATATAAAAAGGAGAGAATGATCCAACATGGGAAGCAGGATACACAGCAGACTCATAGAATGGCAGATGTCCTAAATAGCACTCTGGCCTCAGAATAAGCCCTTAAGGCATTTGGATCTGGCTGAAGAGCCCATGAGAGTATTTCAGGCATGGAAAGCCAAGACACTCTGGAAAAAAAAAAAGAGAGAGAGAGAGAGAGAGACAGAGAGAGACCTAAATGAAAGATCTCTGTGAGTGAGATCCCAGTGGAAAGAACGGGCCATCAAAGAAGGAGGTACCTTTCTCAGAAGGGAGGAGAGAACTTCCACTTTGACTATGACCTTATCTAAATAAGGTTGGAATCGGCAAACTCAGAAGGCTCCCATAGCCTTGGAAACTCATGACAAGAGCCTAGGGTGATTACTGATGCCATAAACAAGAGTGTCAATTTGTTAAGTCAACAACAGGAGTCACTGTGCACTTACTCCTCATGTAGGATCCCTGTCCTTAATGTGTTGTACAATGTGAATTAATGCTATAACTAGTACTGAAACAGTATTTTTACACTTTGTGTTTCTGTGTGGGTGCAAACTGTTGAAATTTTTACTTAATATATACTAAATTGATCTTCTGTATATAAAGAGAATTGAAAATGAATCTTGATGTGAATGGAATGGGAGAGGGAACAGGAGAGGGGGGAAAAAGCCATTGTAATCCACAAGATGTACTTTGGAAATTTGTATTTATTAAATAATAGTTTAAAAACATAAGTTTTAAAAGTGTAGCTATAGGCCAGCACTACAACTCAATAGGCTAATCCTCCACCTGCGGCTCTGGCACACCGGGTTCTAGTCCCAGTCCCGGGGCCGGATTCTGTCCCGGTCACTCCTCTTCCTGTCCAGCTCTCTGCTGTGGCCTGGGAGTGCAGTGGAGGATGGCCCAAGTCCTTGGGCCCTGCACCCCATGGAAGACCAGGAGACGCACCTGCCTCCTGGCTTCGGATCAGCGCGGTGCACCAGCCACAGTGGCCATTGCAGGGTGAACCAACAGCAAAGGAAGATCTTTCTCTCTGTCTCTCTCTCTCACTGTCCACTCTGCCTGTCAAAAAAAAATTGTAGCTATAAGTGTATGAATTCAGAGAAATACAAGGTAATACAATGGTACATACAAAAGAATTGGCCTAACTTGGGGGAATCAAGGAATACTTCCCTGAGAAAGTGGTTGATTCCCACTGGTTCAGCCTCTGGTGACAATATTCTTGCAGCAGTCCTATGGTGGCACAGAGCATAATGTAGCAAGAGACATGTGCCTATCTGTGTCCATGTGGTCTCCTACAAGGCCAGCAGAATCGAATCATGTGGCTCCAACCTAATCACTCAATCTAAATTCAATCTGCTTTCCATACTACTTTCAAGTATCACATTTGGATTAAATTTCCACTCCCAGTACCATTAGCGTGAGTTGGGGGGATCAAACCTTTAATAAGGGTGAGAAATTTCCAACTTGCTTCCAATTTCAGGGAGGAAGTTGAAATTCAATAAATCCGTGTGCGCGCCTTGGCTCAATAGGCTAATCCTCTGCCTTGCGGCGCCGGCACACTGGGTTCTAGTCCCGGTCGGGGCGCTGGATTCTGTCCCAGTTGCTCCTCTTCCAGTCCAGCTCTCTGCTGTGGCCCGGGAGTGCAGTGGAGGATGGCCCAAGTGCTTGGGCCCTGCACCCACATGGGAGACCAGGAGAAGCACCTGGCTCCTGCCTTCGGATCAGCAAGGTGCACCGGCTGCAGCGGCCATTGGAGGGTGAACCAACAGAAAAGGAAGACCTTTCTCTCTGTCTCTCTCTCTCTCTCACTGTCCACTCTGCCTGTCAAAAAAAAAAAAAAAGAAATTCAATAAATCCATAGCAAGATATTTTTTAACGTAGATAATTTTGTAAGCTATGGCTGATATTATATAAATCCACTTGGTCAATGGCAGAGAAAAGGTTCCCCACCCTTGTATGTATCTTTGGAGAGCACTCAAATCCCAAACTAATATCCAAACCATGGAGTAGGATTGAGAACAATAAGAGCAAGAGAGAAAAAAAAGTCACCACAGCGTCCCATGAGGTGCCTTTTTTTTTATATATACTTCCATATTGAATTGACTTCTACCAGCTTCCTGCTTTTTTGAAAACAACGTAACTATTGAACTTTAAAGCTCAAAAAGAATACCCATCCCATACTTCCCATAAACAAGCTTTAATCCTGTGGGATCTCCTATATCTATTCAGACTCTTAGGTTCTGTGTCATGTGGAGCTCTGAGCTGTCTCTCTGAGTTTGACTTGGATGGCTGATCAAGTTCAGCCAGGGGCTCAGTTAGGATGGAGTGTCTCAGCAGGTCAGTGGTTAATCTGATCCTTTCCTTTTCTGAAGCTCTGCTTCTAGACTTGGGCTCCCAAACTGAGTCTAGGTCTGGTTTCTTGGGTCATCAGGTAGTCAGTGCTTCCTTTTCAGTTAACACTTATTCACATTTTATCTTGTTTTAAATATCACATTGAATATCAAACATTTGATATTTTAAATCCTTTTTATATTTTAAATCCTTTAGGGCAGGCAATGAATGTATCATGTTTGATCCCCCCAACTCACGCTAATGGTACTGGGAGTGGAAATTTAATCCAAATGTGATACTTGAAAGTAGTATGGAAAGCAGATTGAATTTAGATTGAGTGATTAGGTTGGAGCCACATGATTCGATTCTGCTGGCCTTGTAGGAGACCACATGGACACAGATAGGCACATGTCTCTTGCTACATTATGCTCTGTGCCACCATAGGACTGCTGCAAGAATATTGTCACCAGAGGCTGAACCAGTGGGAATCAACCAATCCTGCACTTTGAGCCTCCAAAACCATGAGCCAAAGTAAACCTTTTCTAAGTTAATTGACTCAGGGATTTCATTGTAGTAAAGAAAAGCTGACTAATAAACTCCAGTCATCAAATATTGGCTGTAGAATCACATAAATGTATCAATGAAAATTTAACTTCTGACCTTCAGGCATAAATAAAAACATATTTAAATTTAATTAAATGAAAATTTTACTACTTCCTTCTTATCTCATGCTTTCTAAAAGTGTATTTGAGTTTGGGATAGAGAAAGGATGGTGACCAGAGAGAGGGAAGTCACTCCCAAGAGTGAGATGTTCCTTGCCTGCTCCTACCTATTTAACCTTCTTCCTTTCCCATCTGCCCACTTAGGGCCCTCAGAGTGACTTTTTGTGGGATGATTCAATAGTATTTCTTGCCTGCCAGGTTTCTATTAGGAGCCACTCCAGGATGTGGAGAGCAAGAAGATGAGGTCCAGGTGTCCACTGAACCTGTAGGACAGTTGTGCTAGTAACTGCTCCCACACTTTGGCTTACACCCACACCTTCAGGTCTGTGCTGGCCCAGCATTACTTCAATTCCCCCTTGTAATGTCTCTTAACACTACCTGCCCATTTATAAGAACTGACTTTGCCTTAAACTCTCCTCAATTCCCTCACCTGTGTAACTGAGACCCTGATAAAAAAAAAAAAGCCAGAGAATTTTGCACAAAACTTCATGAGATTATTTATACCTAGAAATGGGGCACTTGGATCAGAGAGGGCCAAGAAAACAGCAAGGAAATGGTGTTTAAGACAGTCAGTGGGGCCAGCATTGTGACACAGCAGGTTAAGCATTACCTTGAAGGGAGACTGAGCCTTTATCAGACATCAGATTTTCCAGTGTCTTGATCTTGAACTTTCAGCATCTAGAGCCACATAAAAATGAGGTTCTCATTTTTGTAAATTGTCCAGTCCTACGTATTTTTGTTAAAGCAGTGCAAACAGGTTACGATATCGTTTGTCACAATTTTTGTTTTCTTATGTTTTCATTTCAATCTTTCCTTTTCCTCATAACTTCCTTGTTCCTTCAACAACAACCACAAAGCAAAAGTCATAATAATGAAATAGTCTTCATTTAAATAATTATAACAGGGTATTTCTTTTTTTTTTTTTTACAGGCAGAGTGGACAGTGAGAGAGAGATACAGAGAGAAAGGTCTTCCGTTGCCGTTGGTTCACCCTCCAATGGCCGCCGCGGCCGGCGCGCTGCGGCCGGCGCACCGCGCTCCTCCGATGGCAGGAGCCAGGAGCCAGGTGCTTTTCCTGGTCTCCCCATGGGGTGCAGGGCCCAAGCACCTGGGCCATCCTCCACTGCACTCCTGGGCCACAGCAGAGGGCTGGCCTGGAAGAGGGGCAACCGGGACAGAATCCGGTGCCCCGACCGGGACTAGAACCCAGTGTGCCGGCGCCGCAAGGCGGAGGATTAGCCTGTTGAGCCACGGCGCCGGCCTAACAGGGTATTTCTACACATAGGCCAGGGATTCAAGTAACCCAGAGAAATTCAACAGACCCAACTTTGACATCAACAAGAGAGAACTCCTATGAGCCTCCTTTCTGGAAATGAGAAGAGATCTAAAAATAGGACATTGGCAAAAAATTATTATAATTTAAAATATAATAAGGAGGAGGCATTGCACAGTTAATCTTTGCAGATATTTTTCTAGTAGAATCAATGACATAATGTATGGGTCCTAGGAAAAATAAAAATGCAAGACATCTTCTTCAAAAGTTATTATTCAGAATTTCCAGATGGCAACAACAGAGCCTCAAACCAAGTATGGGATCTTCTGAACACAAGGCCTATGTGACTATATAGGTCACATGTTCATGACTCTAACTCCTGCAAAGAATCTTTCCTGTCATAGTGAAATCAACTCTTGTTAATCAAAGTAAAAATTTTTAAAAATCAGCAATTAAGACTGTAGAGAAAGCAGATGGGCACAGGTCAGAAATCACGGGGAATATAATCATGCTACCAAACTGTCAGTGTGTATAGGAAAAGCAGCATCTCTGAACTCTGACAATCAGCCACCTTTGAATCTTGTCTTGGCTGTGGGAGAGAAGACCTCCCCCATTCACCCTCTATGACTTTTGCTGGGAACAGTTCTCTCCACTCATTAATCTCAAGGTTAACACAGTGCCACAGTGCTGGTTTCCAGGAAACAATGGAGACCCTGATGCAGCCACATCCTCAGAAAACAATCATTTGCAATGTTTCTCTGTTGTCTAAAAAGTCAATTAACAAAAGAAAACAACATTAATCAACAAATTCTAGCACTTAGAACCTGCTGTAACTTTGCCTAAATGTTGATTAGCTGTTATTAATTTTGCACAGTAAAGGCCAAGTTATTTTTTATTTTCCTCTGATCATAAAAAATGAGTTTAATCTCTAAATATTAATGAAAATTGTTCATTTATAACTGAAGAATTTTTAGGCTTTGTAGATATTGCTGTCACTGATATCAATTCATTAGGAACATGTCAGTGAAGTCAAATCACAGACCAATAGAAATCCTCACTAACTAAAAAATCAAACCCGGCTAAAGATCAAGTTTTAGCCAGAGCCTGCTAATTTCCCCCAGTGCAATCTACATAGCTAAGGCGAGAAGGGTAGAGCTGTTATTTCAATTGTGCAGTCAAATCTGACCATTTATCGTTAAGCCACTCCCTCCTTGTAATAGGCATTTGTTATCTTCTGTTCCTTTTCATTTTACCAAAAGTCACAGTACCTCAACTTTCTTTGGAGGGCACCTGCAATCCTGATGGGGCTGTACAACAAAGAGTCTGACTTTCCCCGTTGACCAGACCCTAGATAATCAGATGAGTTCTGCTAGGACTTGATCAATGGAAAAACTAATTCTGAATCTCAATTCACTCAAGCAGTGAGGCCCTGCAAAGACAATTGACCTATTTCTGCCACCTAGATGCCCAAAGCTACAGAAATTCCTGCATTTTACAACATTTTTTTCTCCAATTTTTCTAGCATTTCTATGAGCTATACAATATCCTTACAGAAAATTACTTTTCTGATAAAGTTAGCTGGAGTTCTGGTGCTTGCAACTAGAAATACACTTCACAACAGAATTTGAGTTTCCATTGTGTGTTGAGGACTGTTTTAGCTCCCAAAGGTAAAAAGGATTGACTGAAGGCAAGCTTACCAAGCTCAGCATCTCACTGGAAAAATAGCTTCAAAGCACATATAAATTGGATAGAAGGACTGGTAAAGCAATAGATCCATGTGGACAAATTAATGTATATAATATATGTTAAGGATACACATTATAATAAAATATATACTATGGAAAACCCAGAGAATCATATGCTAAGCCAATTACCAGAAAGAATGTAAGTTGAATTAAAGGGTGACTTGGTTTAATAAGATGAAAAAGTTTATTTACCCGACCAAACAAATGACAATTGCCAAATATCACTTCCAATGAGCATTATAGGAGCAAATGACTACAAAAAGAAGTCTTGATGTTGCATTAGATCACTGGGAGCCAAACAATCAGTTTGTCTATGGCACATGTGATTAGGTCAAGCAATGTGCTTTGGGTTTTGTCCATAAGAGGCGTCCTGGGATGTGTTTCATTGATATGAAATACATGACTTACAAAGGAAAAAAATCTAGACACAAATTCCAAAGGAACAACTTAGCATTTCTCATCAGTGTTCAAAGGTGGGTGGTCCAATAGTATTTAAATTCAAAATCCATTCCCCAAGTCTGCGAATATTAGTGTAATCCCTATAAATAGCAGGAACTATTTGAAATCTACTTAATAAAAACCTTCAACTTGCACTTTCTTAATATAAAGAAAAATAACTAGCATATTGGCAATCATTTTGCAAAAGAATATAAACCATCAACTTTGAGTAGCAATATTTTTTCTCTGATGCTCTTGCTCTGATGTCATTCAAGTTCAACACTCATCTTCTGTTGAATGGACTGAGACAAAAGTCAGTGTTGTTTGCTTTGTCCATATCTGATATTAGCTCATTTTATTGCATGCTAGTCCTAGCAAGAGATCCAGTGCCCTAGTTTTCATCTTAACTTTCTGACATTCCTAGCTTGCCTTCCTTTCCCCAATACAGTGTTTGTCATGGTGTCAAAGCTAAGTTTGAAAGCTATGATGAGGGTCAGCCTTGTGAGCCAAAACTTAAGCCACTGCCTGCAATGCCAGCATCCCATCTGAGCACCATTTGAGTCCCAGCTTTTCCACTTCCTATCAGCTCCCTGTTGAGGCACCTGGGAAAACAGTGGAAGATGGCCCAAGTGCTGAATTGGAAAACATGGAATGGAATACCCAGCTCACTTGTGGGGGACATGGGGTGTGAATGAGAAATCAAATTTTACAACTAAAGTCTCTAGGAGTCAAGAGGTTTCTGCAACATAATTATATTATTGGACAAATAGTATTAAAATGTCAATGTCATAATCAATACATTTTTTACAGAACATTCAAGAAGCAAAACCAAGGTCATGATTTTGTCTAACAAGTCTTAAATTCATTTGTTTGACATGATGCAAACATCTGTTTGCTCTGCCTATCCTGAGCTTTGAAGAGATCACACTGGTATAAGGTTGTCACATTCTATTAGCTCCATGGACCACAGATGAAGGAATTCTTTTTTTTTTTTTTTTTTTTTTTTGACAGGCAGAGTGGACAGTGAGAGAGAGACAGAGAGAAAGGTCTTCCTTTTGCCGTTGGTTCACCCTCCAATGGCCGCCGCGGTCGGCGCGCTGCGGCCGGCGCACCGCGCTCCTCCGATGGCAGGAGCCAGGAGCCAGGTGCTTTTCCTGGTCTCCCCATGGGGTGCAGGGCCCAAGCACCTGGGCCATCCTCCACTGCACTCCCGGGCCACAGCAGAGGGCTGGCCTGGAAGAGGGGCAACCGGGACAGAATCCGGTGCCCCGACCGGGACTAGAACCCAGTGTGCCGGCACCGCAAGGCGGAGGATTAGCCTGTTGAGCCACGGCGCCGGCCAAGGAATTCTAAAATATCACTTTCTTCAAGGTGTGTTCAATTCCACAAGTACTATCAGGTTATTCACTATGTGTCTAATGAACTCCATGATGTAGCTGTAGGAGTCTTGTTTACAACATTACACCTAGGAAGATCCAAATAAGGACTTGGAAATGTTACTGAATAAGGCCACTAGCAGATAATTGTTGACTTAAATAAGAAGCAAACTTCCCCTGAACAGGAAGTTTCTGTAGATCACACCACAGACAGGTCTGTGTTTCTTTCTCTGCCAAACATAGCACTGCTGATCATAAGAAGGCACCTGTTCTATGTGATCTTCGTCTGCCTAGGACTGGACATGGGCTAGTAAACTCATTAAGAGGTCTAGATACACACAAGAACTTTGACAAAAACTTATTTCTAAAAACTGGACTTGGCTTCTTACAATGATATGCTTTATAAACTCAATATCTACCCTAATAAATACCGTGCACTCACTCACTAGTAAATTGCTAAACGAATCAAAAAGTAAGCTCTGAAATGAGCAGTTAATATATGGAGGTGGGATTAATGAAGACCCAGATTGAGAACCCAGAGAGGGGCTCAACTAAGATTTGAAGGATAGGTAGATTTGAACTCACAGCATAGATAGGCATCACCACATCCTGACGATGAACATTATGGGGCCATTTTTCTATTTGCCTACCAAAACATAAGTAAAAACTAGGTCTTTATTTTAGAGTAAAGCAATTTCCTATTCCTAGAAAAAGGGAGGGGATGAAATATGTCACACCCTGTTGATGACTCAGAACTTCTTTGTGCATCAGTTTCCTGGTCTATGAAATATAAGACTGGGATTAGATGATCTCTGCATTCCCTAACAGCTTGACAATTCTCTGACAACTCTACGCTATGATCTGTAACCATCTATTTTCTTTAAATTTTCCCTCTAAACACACACACACACACACACACACACACACACAAGCTTCTATCACAACTGACATGCTATTCATTCTCCTTTGGGCCAAATGAAGAAAGAGAGGGAATGAAAAGCAACTACCACATTTAAATGAAAGAGTTATCAGTCATTCTTGTATATTGCAGCTGCTTGAGAAGCCATAGGGCAAAGGCATTTATATGGCAGATAAGCTCATTGTGTTGAACAAATTAATGCTGGATTGTGAATTAAATGGCGTGTCTTCGGACAGCTAATTAGCTTTGTGCTGCTCAATTAAGTTTTGAAAGGACACGTTGTGTTTCTTGATGGAACACAGAATATACTTCAAGGCTATTGCTGCTCTGAATAATTTCAATTTCAAACCCAGTGGAAATGAGCAAGAAAGCAGCAAGGGCTTTGTAAGCCCAAACAATTCAGACTGCCCAGAGTTTACATTCCCAATCATTAAATAGCAAAATAACAATTTTATTTTTAACCACATCTGGAAATCTCTGCACACTAACAAATATGAAATTAAACCTATTTTTCATAGCATCATTTAGATGTAGGCAAACATTTTAAAAATAAAGGGAAACACTAAATTAACATTTTAGTCTATAAAATGAAATCACATTCTTCATTCCATTAAGTAAGAAGGAACTGCTGTTGAAAAACTTTTAGACTTTGAAATAAGTGAATGTTAAACAGAACTCATTTCAGATTTTACTCTGCTTCTGACCCTAGGAAAATCTTTTAATTCTGTGTTTGCATTTACGTACCTAAAAAAATGGGGTTACAGGTCTTTTCTTGTGAGGTTATTATGAGTCTCTTATTGTCCAACCACAATGACAGACCCAGTTATAACCACTATTTCTTAGTTATCTTTCCCTGTGCAGGTCAGTTGTGAATTTATCTAAGCCCATGTACAGATTTTTTCTTAAATACAGGAAACTTTTTAAAGATGTATTTATTTTCTTGAAAGGCAGAGTTACAGAGAGAGAGAGAGGGAAAGACAAAGAGTAAGAGATCTTCCAACCACTGGTTAACACCCTAAATAGCTGCAAGCCAGGAGCCAAGAGCTTCTTCCAAGTCTCCCACATGTGTGCGGGGCCCAAGTACCTGGGCCACCTTCTGCTACTTTTCCAGGAACATTAGCAGGGAGCTGAATAGAAAGTAGAGCAGTTGGCACTTAAACCAGCACCCAAAAGAGCACCCATATGGGATGCTGGCACCGCAGGTGGCAGCTTTACCCACTAGGCCACAGTACCAGCCACAAATACAGGAAATTTTCAATATTTAGGAATAGATCTGCTTATGCAAATACATTGCCACCAGATGTTGTGCTATAATGAAATAATAATAATAGTAATAGTAATAATAAATTTCAAATAGAATTGAACCATTCATCCAAATACTGGCAGCAAGCACAGATAAGTCTCAATTTCTGTTTCTTTAAGTATAGGATGTCCCCAATTCTCTAACCCAATCAGTCAAAGCCCTAGGATGAAGAACGGAGCACCCAGGTAGAGTTAGTACTGCTCTGCAGGTAACATTTGCTCCTCTTTAGCCAGGAAGAAAGGAGGGTACAGGAACAAGCTGTACAAGCTGTGGGGCTGATTTCCCACAACAGAGAGCTGGATCAGAAGTGGAGCAGCCAGAACTCGAACCAGCACCCATATAGCATGCCTGCACTGCAGGCAGCAGCTTGACCCATTCTGCCACAGCCCGGACCCTAAATGTCTACTTTCTTCACTGAACTTGAACCCACAAATTCTTATTATCTTTTTATTCTTCCCCAAATTCTCTTATTATCCTTAGGCTATCCACTTCTGAGAACTGAGAACTGAACATTTGCCTTGCTCCACATGCTGGATTCTTGCTCCCTTGTTTCTTTTTCTCCTGGCTGATATGGGAGCCTATAACATGCAAAACCTCTGCTATCTTTCAGAAAACAGAAAAGTCTCTTTTTCAGACACTCTCCTGCT
Source organism: Sylvilagus floridanus (assembly GCA_949820135.1). Classification (NCBI taxonomy): domain Eukaryota; kingdom Metazoa; phylum Chordata; class Mammalia; order Lagomorpha; family Leporidae; genus Sylvilagus; species Sylvilagus floridanus. The sequence continues at coordinate 73,507,069 of OX463236.1, forward strand.
GGCAGGCAGGAAAGTTCTCTTTTTATTTCCATCTCTGCTTAAGTTGGTTTTTGTGCCAGAGCTCCCAGATGAGAGAGACGTTAGGGGACTTGCCTGAGTCCTGTGCTTACTGAAACACTAATCATTTTTCCAGTGAGCAGTTACTTCTAGCATTCCCAAGGCAAATGAGGCTCTCTAGTGAAGGCAAAGTCACAATATTTGAAGCACGTGTGGGAGCCAACTCTTCAGAGTGGATCCTGATAAGATTTCTTTAGATGTTAGCTAACCACATATGCAGCACACCATTTATATAACACAAACTTCAAGAATATGACAGAAAACATGAATAGCATTGTTGAGTACTTCTGATTATACTACACTTTAAGACCACTTTTTAAAGACTTTTAAAATTTGACAGTGACAGAGAGTCGGGGGTTGGGGAAGTGCAAGATAGAGAGATCTGCAATCTGCTCATTCACTCCCAAGTGTCCTACACAGGTGGGGTAGGGGCCCAAGTACTTGGGCCTCTTTTGCTGCCTCCCCAGGCACATTGGCAGGGAGCCGGATTGGAAGCAAAGCAGCCAGGGTTTGAATCTTGTGCTTTTTTATGATATGGGATTTCCATGTCACAAGCAGTGTCTTAACCTGCTACACCACACCAGCCTCAGCTGTTGCATAACATGGCATAGCAAAGAATGGAAGGAGACTGTGTGTATTCATACAGCCCAGCTTTAGTAAAAGCAATGCATTGGCCGGCGCCATGGCTCAACAGGCACACTGGGTTCTAGTCCCGGTAGGGGTGCCGGATTCTGTCCTGGTTGCCCCTCTTCCAGGCCAGCTCTCTGCTGTGGCCAGGGAGTGCAGTGGAGGATGGCCCAAGTGCTTGTACCCTGCACCCCATGGGAGACCTGGATAAGCACCTGGCTCCTGCCATCGGATCAGCGCGGTGCGCCAGCCACAGCGGCCATTGGAGGGTGAACCAATGGCAAAAGGAAGACCTTTCTCTCTGTCTCTCTCTCTCTCTCTCTCTCTCTCTCTCTCTCTCACTGTCCACTCTGCCTGTCAAAAAATAAAAAAAAAAAAGCAATGCATTTATCCAAAAAGAATTTAAAACAAAGCAACAACAAAAAACCACTGGAGTAAGTGTTTAAACTAGCAGTCAAGATGCCGGTTGAGATGCTTATTGTCCCACATGAGGGTGTGTGGGTTCAGTAGTTGGCTGCAGCTCCTCTCCTGACCCCAGTTGCCTGCTAATGCAGACCATGTGAGGCAGTAAGTAATGGATCAATCAAGTTTTGAGCTCTCAACTTTAACTCTGTCCAGTCCTGACCATTATAGACATTTGGGGAGTGAACCAGCAGATGGGAGCTCTGTCTCTATCTCTGTCTCTCTGTCACCCAAATAAATAAATAAAAATTTAAAAAACAATGCAAGATATCTGAATCTATTAGCTTCATTTTCACCTCAGTTAAAAACAAAAAACCTACAGAGTTCCACATACTAGAAACTACAGCAGGGAGACACAGCTATGTCCTCAGGGATTGCCCATACCAGTGCTCATGGAATCACAGAGAATACCCTCGTCAGTGCTAGGGTCATCCTTGTAAAGCCACTAACATGTAGTGATCCTGCTGTGACTTAATATTTTATAGGGACTAGCACCTTCCATTTCCTTAAAGACCAGCTAACAGACCAGATAATTTTAAGTTTTGCTATTTTTTAAAATTTATAATTAAAATAAATTTTAAAGTCTAAAATTTATCTGGTAGAGATATAAAATATTACCTTTACTGGAGAGTCTTTTTGTGTTTTTCCAGATGATTCTTGCCTTTATATGGAGCTACAAGAGTTGGAATTTCATGGTGGCAGATGAAACAGAGGCTGTTTATTGATTAGCATAAAGAGGAACCTTGCTGTGCCCTTCCAATCATATGCCATGATTGGTTACTTTTCCATATAAAAGATTGTCCCTGCTTCCAAAGGATGAGTAATTGTGAGGAATAAAACACTTTTCTTATAAGTCACAAAAATAACCACTTCTGCCCTCATATCATTTCCCTTCCTTCATTCCACTGTAATTTATGAAAACGATTTAAAACTTTGGACTTCGATGAATACTGCAGAATCCGGTCTGCAATTAGTTTGGTATGTTTAAGATTTCTTTCATCAGAGCAAATCATAATTCTTTGGAAGAAAAGTTAAACCTTGAAAAAGATATGAATCTGCAAGCTTCCCTTTTTAGAGAAATTGATTTATAAGAGCAAAGATCTTTAGCGTGATTTCCGAGGTAAAAAAAAATTCTCTGAATTGGGGAAATTGGCACAGGAAACTGCCATCAAATTCAAGTTCTCAATACTTGGAACCAACTTTTATTACTACCTATTTCCAGAGACTATAGTGGGTACTTCCACATGCATGAGACAATCAGTCTCGGGGGACTATTCTAACTTGCAACAAAATTGAGAATAAAGTATGAGACTATTATGAACCTCAAGTCTACAGGATAATCCTCAAAAAGTTACTTAAGTTGCTTTCTCTCTAGGATTCCTGCTTACGCTGCTTCTTGACTAGGATTAGCATGATGCTTGCCATTTAGTAGCACACAATACATGCTTATGGAACTGAGCAAACGCCACCTGAAATCTGAAGCCTGCAGCCTCTAACATCTTTCCAGACCTTGGAAGGTTTATTAGAAGGCAGTGCGTGCTCTCCCTGTATTGACAGTTGATGAGGTAGATGATTAAGCATTCTTAAACTTGGCTTTGTTTTGTTTTTGTTTGGTTGGTTGTTTAATTGTAGAGCTTTAATAAGTAAAAAGCCCCACAGTTTCCTAATGTCTTTCAAAAAGCAAATGAATTATCAGTCCCATTAGTATTTGGAGAAAATTAAAGGACAAAAAAGAGAAAAAGGGAAGATGAAGGTTGATAATTGTTCTCATCTATATAGATAAAGTATTGCTTTCTCAAAATAACTCAATGTTACGTTACAATAATGAATAGGCAGGGATAAAATAACTGTCCACATTTGCCTTTTTTTTTGACAGACAGAGTGGACAGTGAGAGAGAGAGAGAGACAGAGAGAAAGGTCTTCCTTTTGCTGTTGGTTCACCCTCCAATGGCCGCCGTGGCTTGCAAGCTGCAGCCGGCGCACCGCTGATCCGATGGCAGGAGCCAGGTGCTTATCCAGGTCTCCCATGGGGTGCAGGGTACAAGCACTTGGGCCATCCTCCACTGCACTCCCGGGCCACAGCAGAGAGCTGGCCTGGAAGAGGGGCAACCGGGACAGAATCCGGCACCCCTACCGGGACTAGAACCCAGTGTACTGGCGCTGCAAGGCGGAGGATTAGCCTAGTGAGCCGAGGCACAAGCCCACATTTGCCTTACATGCAGTATTGCACAGTTAGATGCCAGTTGCACTGTTTAGAATGATTTGCCAAAATGCTGAAAAAATGAAAAATTTTGTATTTGTTGTAGATTGCCACTTAAATAGAACATTCAGTTCACATGGCCTGGGTGATAGATTTCTCCCACTCCTATCCCCACCTGCTGTGTAGCATCTTCATGGTTAGACCTCAGCTTCTTATGGCCTTGCCTTTTCTTCCTGTTCTCTGGGCTTTTGTATCTTAGAACCTCCCCTTTGTTGATAGAACAATTCATCACAAACATTGCTCTTTGCTGAGTTTTGTAAGATTCATTCCTCTGGGAAATCAAGGCACAGTGTGGTCATGCAATGAGGCAATTCAAAACAGCACCACTGTTTGGAATAGACTGTTGTTGGCATGGTTTCTGTAATCCAAAACCATGATAACACATTTCTATGCCTCAACCCAGGCCTGGTCTCTGTTATCTTTCTCAGGATCATGTGGTAATTAATCATTTGTTGGAATACTGTGCCATTTATTCTTCTTTTTCTTGGTCATCTATGCTACTGTGTCTTCTTCCTGAGAATCAGAATCAAATCAGTACTTTGTCAATATCATTCCAACTTTCCCATATCCTGAGGAAGACCTTGTTCCTGGAGAAGATAACTTGTCCTCTATTGTTCATATGGTAGAATTTAATTCAGCTTCCATTTCTTTCTCAAATTCATCTTCGCTAGGTGGTTCACATTCTCTGGTGAGTTTTCAGTTTGGGTCTGGAGTTCCACGTAAAAGCACATCCGCTTCATCTTCAGAATTGACCAGAGCAGCTCCTCTTTGCCAGACTCCTCAACCACATCAGGGTCATAGTCATCTGACAGCTGGTTCTTGATGACTTGGATGGACCTACCCAGGCCACACACACACTGTAGCATCTCTGTTCACTCCACTGGTGCCTCCCCAAACTTGGACTTTTCAATACATTGGTAGTAATCCTGTAAAATAAATCACATGTCAGTAATAAGCCAAGGATGTCATTCAAAAATTACAAAGGATATCAAAATCTATTTTGATGAATGATTCTTGATATCAGATATATAATCCCAGGTTACATGTTTGAACTGCATCTTTAATGATTTTTTGTTTTGAGGATGACTCTATCTTAAAGCGTTTAACAACATTTGGCAAGAAAAAGGCCAAATCCTCCTGTAGTAGATGAATCTCACTCTGTTTCATCATATTGGCCTCCACTGTCACATCCATAAGCCAAACAAAGAGAAATGCACAGCTTGGTAGACAAAGAATCATCAGCCAGTCCCTGACAAAGTCTCACTGGTGGTGGGAATTTTCTTGATTTGTAGATAAAATTGAATAATCTAAACTAGATGATTAGTTTTATAGAAAAAGATTCTCTTCTACTCAGAATTTAAAGCTATTTCAATAAAAGAAATTTAGGAAATCTGGCATTAACTGTGGGCTCTGACATAATATAAAGGTTTAAAGTTAGAAAATAGAATTTCCACTCACCTGGAGCAGAAAAGCAGACACAGACAGGTGAATTATCTTATAAGTTCTTCTAAAGCCCCTGTCAGGATAATGCCTTTGAGAAGACTTTTCTGGTCCAATCTTGGAAAGGTCTTCCGTTATTTCTCACTATTTGCTTTGTTTCTTCAATGTGTATTTTTGAGAGTTTAGTATGTGCTAGGTGCTAATAACACCACTAACTCAATCAAGAAGGGTCCTTCATCTAGAATTAATATTTTACTTGGTGAGAGAATCATAGACAAATATGGTAGATAGTCTAACATGTGAAACAGACACAAAAAATGATTTAGGGCAGACCAACAATTAGGAAATTTGACCTAAACAAGGAGATCAGGGAGAGACTTCGATCTGAAAGTGTGGACACTGAACATGTGAAGGGTGTGCTCCACACAGAAGGAACCACAGGTCCGGGGTCACTGGCCCTAGAAGGAGTATGGTAACCACAAGTGTTGAAAAGAGGGTGTAGACACTGTGGCACAGCAGGTTAAGACTCTGCCTGCCACACCAGCATCCCATAAGGGTTCTGGTTCAAGTCCCAGATGCTCCACTGCCGATCCAGCTCCCTGTTAATGCACCTGGGAAAGCAGCAAAAGATAGCCCAAGTCCTTAGAACCCTGCACCCTTGTGGGAGACCTGGAAGAAGCTCTGGGCTCCTGAGTTCATCCCTGCACAGTCCCAGCCATTGTGGCCACTTGGGAAATGAACCAAAGGATGGAAGATTGATATCTTTCTCTCTCTCTCTCCTCTGTGTAACACTGCCTTTCAAATAAATAAAATATAAATCTTTAAAAAAATTTTTTAAAAATGTAAAGAGGACAACCATGTGGCTGACACACAACCTGAAGGGAGGTGATGCAAGATGAGGTGGAAAGGGGCCAGAAACTAGACTTGGCAGGACTTGCTGGGCAACTTAAAAGTTTGACTCCACCCTCTGGTTGATTGTTAGCTGCTATTCTGTTCCTTCACTGAATTGTGCTTAAAAGACCCCGTTTGATATGTTTCTCAGGGCTTCCTCTCTTGGAGCCCCATTCCAAATGCTGTATGAGGTTTCTGACTTAAATAAATCTTGCTTTGCTCACACACACACACACACACACGCACACACACACACAAAGAGAGAGAGTTTTGTCTTCAGCTTATGAACAATGGGAAGCCACAAAGTTTTAGTCAGGGAGGTGTCATAACACATTTGGGGATTACTAAAGATCAGTGCAAGGAGAACAAATTGGAAGGGGTCCAGAATGTCTGTTTACAGTTCAGTTAGGAAGCTCCTAGTCCAGGCCAAAGATAATGGTAGCTTAGACTAGGGATGACTATAGCAAGGGGAATAGATGGATTTGAGACAATTCCTCCTGTCTACTTCCATGTCCAATGTGTGCTCTCCAATCTAAATGGCTTCTTCCTCTACACTTATTTTCTTGCTTGTTGCATGCTTCTATCTGTAGTATCAACTGTGAGTGCTAATCTTTCTAATAACGACTCAGTCTACATTTGTTATGAGTAGTTGCCACTTGCATTATACTCTTCCTTGCACCAAAAAATTACTGCAGTTTAATTTGTCCTACAGTGTGCCATGTAGGTATACACACACACACATCACAGAATTGGCTGGAGTCCCCAAGAGCAAAACTGAAAATTCCTTGGAGAAGTCCCCCTCACTCTATTCCCAAGCTTCAGCCTGAAATCCAGCTGCTGAGAGAGCCAGCCTGGGGATGAGCAGTCAGGATAAGGTAGAGATGTGAGGAATGGAGATGTGAGGAATGGATTTCACATCTCTGAGAACAGTTTTCTCTATGGTGTCTGCTGCTGTACCACCAATTCCCATCTCATAAACCAATTTTGATATAATTTCCATTAAGTTATCAGCAGCTTTTCTAGATCTCAAATGGATTTTTAGCATTCTAGTAGCACATTTCTCAGGCTATCTGATGTTGCTAATGTTATGAGATGACTCAAGACCTATTGATAATGTAAGTAGAAAACATTTTTAAGGGTCTTTTATTTGCATGACCTCTTTTGATATTTACAGTACCCCATGAGGGAGTCAAATCAGGCACTTATTCTCTAGGAGTGGCTTGAGAACACAATCAACTCTTTTAGGCAACAACGCAATGAAGTGGATGCTTGCCTGGCTTATCAAGAAGAGAGAATGTGGCCACCTAAAGAGTAAAAAGCCTTAGACAACCCAACCCCAAGCTCTTCCCTCAAAAATTCTTCTCCAGAATTCTTGGATTCCTGTATTGCATATGAAAGTCTACCTTTGTGCATTTTACCTAGACAATTTAAAACTGGAAACATTCACAGCTTTTTTAAGTACAGTCCATTGAATGTTCTCCTAATGTCCAGAAACTTTTTTTAGTTATTTGAGAGCCAGAGACAGAAAGGGTAAAACAGAGAGTCAAAAACAGAAATGTCCCATCTACTGGCTCACTCACCAAAAGCCTACAACATCTGGGACTGGACCAGGCTGAATCCAGGAGACAGAAATTCAATCCAGGTCTTCCCCATATGTGTCAGGGATCCAAGTATTTGAATCATCACTTACTGCCTCTCAGAAGGCACATTAGCGAAAAGCTGGAACCGGGAGTGGAATCGGGTCTCAAAACCAGACACTCTGATACGGATGACGGGCATCCCAAACATCATTTTAACCACTGTGCTAAACCCTTGCACCAATGTCCAGAAATTCTTTCCACCAGATTTCTCTATCTGAGATACTTACCAAAAGGGAGATGTTCTCTCATATTAATTACAGAAGCAAATATAGATGGTGGGTAGTATAATGCTAACCTTGACATTTTCCATACTTTCTCTAACTAGGAAAACTGAAAACAGAGATGAAAAATCTTAGAAAGGCCCTCCATACACATTCAGTGCACATGGTTGACTCCTTTGCTGATATCAATGTGCATACACAGGCTTGTGTATGTGTCCAGAAAAGTTACAGCTTTAGAAGTCTGAAGATTCATGCCTCAATGCTCCTCAATGCTACTACATGTATTCAAAATATCTTTGAAGCATTTTCCTTGGGCATGTCTTTAAAGCCAGTTCCCAAGATGTAGGGGGAAAAAGTGATGACTTTACCTTAAAGAAGGTGAGGTTCATTTTGACACAGAAAAAAAATCAATTTAGGATCTTAATAACACATGACACTTGCCAATAAGCAAATCTGTCCTCAAAGACTAAAACTTTGCTGCCAGTGACGAGTATGAAGAAATTGTAGCTATAGGAGTTGTTTCAGGCCACCAAGTCCCTCACAAAATGTAACAGCAGCTTCACTTTTCTGGATTCAGAACCTCTGAAGTACCTGAAGGGAAGAAATTTTGGCACTTGGATGTAGACGTTCTAAAATCCTTACTTCCAGAATAAATCAAGTGTCACATCAGAATCACACCTGAACTTCATTTTACTTCTACGCATTTCCAGGTTTCCAATCACTGCTGCCATCCTCTTTCTCTGCTCAGAATATCTGCAAAAGAGAGCACAGTCTGGTATGACAACTTATTTTATTATAAGACATGGTGACAAACATGTTGAAACACTTTAAGAGTTGTGGTGATAATGATGAAATCACTGTCGAACAATTTGACTGTGTCTATTAACATGCCTGTAGCAGCCATGTATTACATCAATTGATTTAACTATAAAGATTAAAATGTGTGACATTTAAAACTTTCCACTGACAGTTAGTTGGGGTGTGGAGATGGAGTGTGGAAGTTACCTAGGACATAGTGAATCTCAGTCTTATTCTAAAAACAGGAAATATAAACACAACCAAAAGCAGACTGTACCTTCAAGATTTTCAGGGATTGCTTCCCTTCTCGGTTCTTTTCATCTGAGTCAAGCGCACATCTTTGGATCCAATCATTTTGCTTTTATTAACTTTAAAGCAAATAGAAAATGATGTTCATTCTATCTAAAAATATACTTATAGAAATATTTATAAGAGTGAAAAATGAAAACAGCAATACAAATCAAGAGGTTGATTAAATAAATCATTATGTAGATGTAGATATAATACTATGCCACGACAGGAAATCATGTTTTTGTAAAAAGTTTAACAAGGAGAAAGGCTCACCCTACTCTATGAGCCCCAAGAAGCAGATGGTCCAAGATTCAAGCATTTTTCTGTCCTAAGTGGATCACTCAGAACCACTTTTATCTCAAAATGCACCCATACATTTTTAGTTTATGGAAATGACTGAATGGTATCAATGCAAGGCTAAGGCCATTAAAAGACTTTTATTACAGTCATGCACCCCCACAAAAGTTTTCGTTGAACAGCAGACCAAGTATAGCACAGTGGTCCCATAAGATTGTAGCTAGTGGCATTGTAGTATCTTAGTGTATGCAAGCATGCCCTGTGATGTTGACATCGTGTCAAAGTCACCTGATAGCATTTGTCTCACAACGCATCCCCATCAGAAAGTGACACATGACTGCACTCACATTTCCCAATGGGAGGAGGAGGCATGTGACTTCACACATACCACATGGACAAGCATTGGGTTTGCTCAGAGAGCCAAAGGGTTAAGGTGGAAGCATGACTCAGGGCCTCTGATGTGTCTCCCAAAAGAGAAAGGCAAGGTAGGGCAGAGGACCCAGTTTAGCACTGGCTAGTGCAAATTATGTCAGAGGGCTCTGGACTGTACAGTAGTGTCTAGCAAGCCTGGTACTGTCCCAGGCAGAGGAATATTGTGCCTGGAGTTGAAAAGCTAGACAAAAGAGGCAGTTCAGAGCAAGGGCTCTGAGTTGGTTGATTTGCATGTGAAAGGCACGCTCAAGGTTGAGCCCTTTGCTATCTAAAAAATTGCTTAGCTCTGATAAGGACAGTCTCTCAGCATTAAAACCACAAACATTTTGGTTAAAGATATTAAAGATATCTGCCCTGCTACCCATTGCACCTTCTCATAGTCTCAACCTGAGAGTTCATGCAAAAACAACACTCTTATATATATTTCTATTTAGTGCCAAACATCTATTCTTCCCAAACAGAAATGCTCTGGCACATTCTACCTTTCATTAGCAACCAGGGGGAAATACAGTTCATTATGGATATAGAAAGTGAGAAATACTGTTTATTCTGTGAAGAAGCACTGCCTCCAAAACCTCTGGACCACTGAATAAAGCATTGCCTCAGACTAAGCATGTTTGTCTCCTTCCTCTAAGAAATCACCAGACTAACCCCATTTGTCTCCTTCATGACACTGTGTGCCCAGCTCCCCAATTTTTCATAACATACATTTAACTCAATGCAATTTATTGTGCTCAGCCTTATGGCTTTCTCCCTGGATGATTGTGGGGGTGGGGAGCATCACTTTATCCATCTTTGTAACCTCTCAGTGCCTTGCACAATAAAGGCTTCATAGAATGTGCATCTTTTTCAAGGGAGCTATTTTGACCATAACAATTCCTGTTGACAGCCAGTGAGTTAACCAAAGACCGTGGTATGAACATTCTGCAAAACAGCATGGAGATCAAGTGAGTGTGTGTGTGCTCCCCAACACTATGGCAAAATTTGCTGGACACAAATTTGCCTGAGGTTCTAAGTTCTCAAAATACTCTGTCACTCAAAACACAGTTGAAAACCTGTACTTAAAATAGTTTTGAAAGTTGCCAGTTTGCCCAGATCAATTTTAGAGAATGAGATGATAGAAAGAGCATAGGGAGGAAGCACAGGGTAAAGTGCCTTAGGAAAGTATCTTTTCCAATTCGATCTTGTAATTGAGGGAGGGGGGCAAAACCCCTCTCAACTAAGATAACAAGCCATGGCTCTAGAAATGGTTTTCATCTAACAGCTGAGAGCTGTAGCCTCTGTATGTGAACAGATGAGACAGGGGAACAGCCTGTGTGATTAGGCCAACATGGAGCCATTCACATCTGGAGGCTTGTTAGGCAATTTCACGTTCTTCTGGAGTTTAGCCAACTGATGGGCTGTGACATGAGATAATCAGTGCCACTGATGTGTGAAGGTCCCATAAGAGATGATAGACTGCAGCAACAGGCGTCCCAGTGTCTGCATGTATGTGTGCACACAGCATGAATGCACGTCATCACACACTGCCCATTTGCAGAACAACAGCCTGCTTCTGCGAGACAGCAACAAAAATCTTCCCAAAGTATTTCACTTGATGATTGGGAAGGAAAAAATTTAACCTTGTTTTTTCTGATCATTAATGAATTAAATTAAATTAATGAATTAAAGACAGACAGGGCTAATGCTTTTATGTTTGGGAGGCAATGAATGTTTGCATGTAAACCGAAACCCATCAGTGGTTTTTTTGTTTTTGGTTTTTTGTTTGGTTGGTTGGTTGGGTTTTTTTGACTCTCAGGTTTGAGAGCATGAAAAGATGCAAAATATGTAGCAAGGGAAATGTCTATGATATTGCTTCTCCCATACCATTATTCCACCTGGGAACCACCCTCTTTTTTTTTCAAAGAGTTATTTATTTATTTGAAAGGCAGAGTTAGAGAGAGGCAAAGGCAGAGAGAAATAGAGAAATCTTCCATCCACTGGGAACCACCCTCTTCAATTCCCCTACATCAAGCCAAGTCTCAACAGAAGACCCCACTGATGATTTCCAATTCCTCATTTGTCACTCATTTTCAGCCCACCCCAGTCTGGCTTCTCTGAATCTGCCTGTGTCAAACTCACCAATGATCTCCTAACTGCAAAGTCCAATGATGGCAGTAGTTCTGCTTGGCATTTAAAAGACTCTATTAACACAATTCTTGCTCCTGGAAATTTAACAGTCCAAGTTAGTGTTTCAGGAAATCATAAAATTACTTCCTGCTTGCAGAATAACAGGGTTCAAGTAATAACAATAACTTCCAACTCCAGGATCCTGATGACAGGACAGCTTCTGAGAGGGCAGTAGGACTCGATGTGGATTCCAACACTGAATCTCCTGGTTGGTTCAGTGTGGCAAGTGCTATAATTTTCCAGATACGTGGAGCAAAATCATCATCATTCAAAAATGTGAAATGCTGCATTTTTTGCACATACTTTTGTATTTTTTTCAGAGTATGTTCAACCCTCCTATGGAAAAGAAGCATCACTGAAGTGAATGGGTCTGAACTACAAGCTTGACCGAGGCCAGAACTAGGACAAAGGTGTCTATTGCATATGGTACTCAAATTGTCCACTTTACTCAAATTAGTAGAAATGTCCCTGAATCAAACTGTTGGCTGGCATCTGTCTTTGAACAGGAAGTCACCCACTCCCCTTTTCTCCTCTTCTCCTGGGTACTCCTGCTGCTCTCCTTTCAGAAGCTTTCCTCACCACACCCCAGGCTTGAATTGGATGACCACCCTATCAGATTCTACCTAACACTCCCATAAAACTCAGAAAGGATCATTAGGGTAGAGGGAGCTGAGTATGTCCTGCTTGGTAGACTGAAAAATAATTGATAATGAAGATTGTATGTCTTACTCACCTCTGTCCCCACTGCCAATGTCTGCCAATGCATAGGTATTCCACACATTCTTGTGGAAATAGCAAAGGGAGTGATATTATTATTAGTCAACATCTGCACCAATTCAGTTCATAAACATTCTAAAATAGAAATGCTAAACTGGAATGCAGTGTAGTAGACAAGTGAGTTATTGAGCTATCATCAGGACCCAAGGCAATTAACGCTGTACACTTAGAATATGCTCAATATAAGAAAAATGGAAGATCTAGAATCCATTTAATGCTACTTGTACCTGTAGCACAGATCTGCTCCCTGTTTTCATTTAGCTTCATATCAGCAGCTTACAAGAACACTATTTGAAAAGGTGTCACATTCTCTTATTGAATATTCCATAAACGTATAATAAAAATGAAATGCTGGAGTCCATCGGAAGTATTGTACACCTTATTATTTGTTGTACCTTAAAGTAAAATCCTTTTAAAAATCATTTAGTCCCAGGAGTTTTGCCTGGCAGTATGGCCTGCATCCCATATCAGAGTGCCTAGGTTCAAATCCTGGCTCTGTTGCCAATTCCAGCTTCCTGCTTATGCACATCCTGAGAGGCAGCAGATGATGGCTCTAGTACTCAGGCCCCTGCCACTCAAGTGGGAGACCCATATAGACTTCCTAGCTCCTGGCTTTGGCCTGGCCCAGCCCCAACTGTTGCAGGCATTTGGGGAGTGTATCAGCGGATGAAAGCTCTCTCCTAACTTCCCTTCCTCCTTACCTCCCTCTTTTCAAATAAATTAAGTGAATAAATAATATTTCTAAAAAGCATTTTCAAGTATATTGTCAGTTCTGATATCCCCAGCAATGCTCAGCGTTATATGATAAATTCCCTGATTCCTCTGGAAAGTGTGTGATCTTTCTTGGCAATATGAGAAAGTCGAAATTTAATAAAACCACAAACAGGGGAGTTAGATAACACATGCAGTCTTTTAAAAAAGTGAAATCTTTTTTATTTATTTGAAAGTCAGAGTTACAGAGAGAGGGATAGAGAGAAAGATCTTCCATCCACTGGTTCACTCTTCACCTAGCTGCAATGACTAGGGATGGGCCAGGCTGAACCATGAGCCAGGAGCTTCCCACAGGTCTCCCACAGTGGCAGTGGTCCGAATACTTGGGCCATCTTCTGTTCCTTTTTCCAGGCCATTAGCAGGGAGCTGGATCAGAAGTGGAGCAGCTGGAACTAGTACCAACAACCAAATAGTATGCTGGCATCATAGGCAGCAGCTTTACCTGCTATGTCACAATGTCAGCCCTTCTCTAATCCTTTTATCACGTTATAGTTAGAAAATATTTGTTTATCTAAACTTTCCAGATGCACTAAATCGTCAATTTCGTATTTACTTATATGTACATAGCTTTATTCACAACACTGGCCCCAACAAATATGTTCTTAAGAATAACCCATGTCATTGGCCTTGGGAAAGAGAGAATAGAGTGTAGCACCCAGGAGTAGTGAAATGTCTAAGCAAATGCAAAGAACAAATCAGGATCAGTAAGCAAGGCTCTTAATGCCTCCAACAGATCTCTCTACCTTTGTCCCCAGCCTCATGGGGGTAGGAATCAGTGGAAAGAGTCTCTCTTGCTTCCCCCAAATTCTCTGTTCCACCTTCAAAGTTGTGTCCACAATCCTTCTACCTCCTCAACAGACTCTGTAGTTGCTTCTGAGCAATTAAAATTTAAGAAACCAAAGAGAAAAGGACTAACCAGCGATTTTTATCTTCTACCCTGGTTTGTAGCTCTCCTGAATCAGTGAAGCACTAAGCCAGTTATCTGCATGAAGGAGAGTACAAGAAAAGAAAAAAAATGCACCAATTAAGTTCTCTGTATATACCAGAAACCACACACAGAAGTATACAGAGATGGACTCTTGCTTATGTGTTACATTTTAGAGAAAATCACGTAATCCAGAGCTTTGGGTATGATGTTTGTGGGTTGCTTATTAGCAAAGATCCTCTCCATGTTTGGGAAGGCTGACTCAATGCAGAAATGCTGCTGGGCTTCAAGGTGAGCCTGGGATTCCCAGCCCTGCTCCTTCTCTCTGGGCTTCTGCTGAGTGAATCAGACAGCCAGGCAATCCTGCCAGCATAATTAGGACCAAAGCTCTCACCCTGGCTGCAGATGGTAATCAATCCAATTTGCTCACCTCCTAAAGTCATCTGCCCTCTGCCACTCCTCCTTGGGAAGCGGAAATGAAGCTCCGTCCTGAGTAACAAGCATGATGGATTCTCCAATAACTGACAGTGACAGGAGCAAGGCCAATCCCCGGGCATAAACACACAAGAAGCCACCAGAGCCACACCCCTGCAGCACCACAGTCTGGGTCAGAGAACAAAGCAAGGGACTCTGACAACCCCACCTTTGTTTTTAGAAAGAAAATGGTAATCATGGAGGAGGGTGCTGTTCAAATACACACACTTTTTCTTCTCAAATGACAGGTGATTGAATCATCTTCCTTAATATACTGCGAAGAACTGACTCTTGCAGGCAGGAATATTTGAAAGCACAGGCTTTCCAACAACCAGCAAAGCCTAATATTATGCTTTCATGTTTCCTGCTCTGTGGAACTTGCTACAATCCTGGGTTGAGTGTCCAGACAATGGGTACCATCTCCAGCAAGATCAAATTGCCTCCTATATGCCCTGCTCTCTAGCTGGTGCTACTGTATAATTTAGCTCATGCAATGTCCCAGGTAGGAATCTTTATTCTCCCTTTATAGATGGATCATGTGAAGTTCAGAGAGACTCAGTAGCTTTCCAAAGGTCACACAGCTTGTGAGATGTCAGACGTAGGCATGAGTCATACTTGTCTGCAGTTCTCATGGTGCCTACTCCAGTGCTCCGGGAGACCCTCAGTGAAATATTGAAACAAGCTGCTTTCCTTGTCCCTTTGCTTCCTTGGCAGATCCTCTGCCCCCATCAAACATTCATAGCAATAGTCCCATGAAGGTGGAACACCCAAAGCCACGCACAACACAATTTGACTCTGACCAAAGCTTTGATTCACCAGCAAGCAGAACAGACTTCAGCGTTGATGTCCCTGCTTCATTTGGGTCCCTTTTAGATGCTGGTTCCCTTGTATACTCATTCCACCTTCAACCCCATTAACACATGAAAATTCTTCATTGTGAATTCTTCATAATACGTGTTACTGGGTGTTAGCATTGGAAGTGCTTGCAATTTTTTTTTTTAATAAACCTCTTCACTTTTACAGATGGGCCAAATAAAACACAAAGAGAAGCAGTGGCTGGACAAAGGCCACTGAGTGAGTTGGAAATGGAACCTGGAGATGAAGCCATTCTCTCCAGCTCCAGCCTATGGCTCTGAGGTGATGCCATGATAGTCTTAAAAATATGTGGAAGCCTCTCAGTCCTTCCCTCCCAGGACACCCACTTCTTCCCTATTATCTTTAAGCCTGGAACAAGGCACCATGTTATTCATCATAAAGAGAATTCTGGCCTTGGACATCAATGAGGATGTATTTCCCTCTAAAATGACACTGTTATGAATCTTGCCTTTACTTCTGGATCATTTGAAGTATCTCCACAGAGACAGAGAAGCACTGCAAGGGTGGAACGAACATCTTGGGGTCCCATTCCATATATTCAGACCTGCCCCCGATCCTGGGTTTCTGGGCAGTTTACCTACAGTTTCTCTGTCCCAGGGTCAGCTCAACAACAACCTCATGGCCCTGCTCTTAGGCTTTAGGCCCAATTAGTCTTAATCCCAGTCCTCTATCAGTCCAAAAACTCCTGCACACATAGAAGGAGAGCCTCTGGTCTTAACACCTCACCCCACACACCTTGCTCCTAAATCAGCAGAAGAAAGCAGATGTGGGAAGTGGGTTGTGCTGCCCAAACGGGGAGGAAGCAGGCATGGGAAGGGGTGGCTTGGAGCACAGCAGTAACAGTAGTCCAAGGCCAGAGAAAACACGATTCTTGACAAACTGCACTATTGAAGACTCAGGGGGTGTTATTTGCAATAAGCATGTATGTGTGGTATACACACATGTATACAAACCTGGAGCCTCTATAATATACAGTCAGCTCTCCATATCCACACACAGGTTCTGCTTCAGTAAATTAGACCAACCACAGATCAAAAACTCTCAAAAAAATCTATCTGTACTTAACATGCAGACTTTCTTTTCTTGTCCCTTTTCCCTATTATAATACAGTATAAAAACTATCTATGGAACATTTACCTTGTGTTAGGAATTATAAGTTATCTATAAATTATTGCAGGTATACTAGAGAATATGCATAGGTAATATAAAATACTATACCATATTATGTAAGGAACTTGAGTGTCCACAAATTTTAGTAACCTGGTACCAGTGCCCCCAGATATGAGGTTTGACTACCCATGTGATATTTTCCTGTGCTTGTGTTTATATGTGTGTGTCTTTTGGGATTGTGGATGTGCCATTTGTGTGACGGTAATGAGGGTGACATAAATGACACTGGGAAAAATTGTCCGTCAACTCTAATGACTTCAGAGGTAGCAAAGTACTAACAATAATGAGAAATCACTCTAAAAGTAGAATTAATGTATGAAGCCATGTAGTGGGCACAAGTGGAAAAGGCAGATTCCTGATGTGGAGCCACTGGGGTATCTTCTCTAACAAAGGAGTTATCATGATGAATATGTGAGTCTGCAATGGGTCAGGACAGCATGTAAGCTCAATGGATGTTGACTCTAAATATACTGGTGAACGGGGGCAAGTGATTAGGAGCATGGAAAGGTAATAACACTTTGTCCTCAGACTTGAAAAACAAAGCCATCTACCACTTTAAATGTAATATTCTTATACTCTGTGTCTCTTGACATCTTGGGAATGGGCTAGCAAGCTCTTAGGAGCAAACTGCAGCCTGTTCCTGGTAAGTTTGTATCAGCTGTTAATAGTGATCTTAGACATCTCAAGGAGCCTACCCAGTGCAAATTGTCCAAAAGTCTGGGAATTTTGATGCTGTGAGCAGAAGCAAACCTTCCAGAGAGAAATGCAGTTTATAACAATTACTGCTAACTATGCTATGAAAGCGAGAACACTCTTTCAATAATCAAATGTCAGTTCTAATCCCCACTTATGAGCATTGGAAATAAAATGGTGAGATAATTACACAATCTGCAGGAAAATTGACAAATATATTCCCAATACAAATGATTTATTGATCCTGCCCCACCAGAGCCTGGCTTCATTCCCTAATGGAAGCTGTAAAAAACAGTGCCCTGAGCTTCACTAATCACAGTGATTTCTTATAAACCACTGATGAAGCAATAAATGAAGCAAGCATTTTGGAAACTGTAAAACAGTCTGATTTGTTGGACATGTCTCCAAAATGATGCTCTCTCTGCCTAGGCAGCCTGCTAAAGAATTGTATAAAGGTATTTCAGAAAGGACCTTCTGCAATGTAGGCCATTTCAGAGGTGAGAGAGGTTAAGTGTTGTGCCAAGGGCTTGTAGCAGAACTGGAATTGTACCCAAATGCCTCAATTTGCAGGCCTCTCTGTGATTCCCTATAGCTTCACCTATTAACAAGGCATAATCAAATGTGGGCCATTAACCTTTACTACTTCCCATTTGAGAGCT
The DNA here is from genome assembly GCA_949820135.1 of Sylvilagus floridanus. Classification (NCBI taxonomy): domain Eukaryota; kingdom Metazoa; phylum Chordata; class Mammalia; order Lagomorpha; family Leporidae; genus Sylvilagus; species Sylvilagus floridanus. Next base: position 73,524,999 of record OX463236.1, read on the forward strand.
AAGCCAATCAATATGTTACTGTCACCAACAAGGTGATCATTTGGTAGATTAATGATTTAGGTAATATAGAAATAGCAAAGAAATTCTACTCTTGGGCATAATATGGTCAGGAAGAGTTAGATGAGACAGTAGGGTCTAGATGCAGGTTTTTCCCCAGGAGACTCAACGTAGAGCCATATAGTTCCTCTCCAGGGGGCTCTCGAAGCTCATTGGACAACATACATAGGAAAAGGAAAGTTACCCAGAGAAGCGAAAGGTTATAAAGGCAAAGCTGCGAGAAAAGGAGGTTGAGGAAACAGGAAATAGGATAAATAAAAAGGCAACATTATAAAAAAAAAGATTTGGAATAAAAGATAATACTAGGGGCGAGCTCTGTGGTTTACCAAGTAAAGCCTCCACCTCAGTCAGTGGCAGCAGCCCATATGGGTGCCAGTTCGAGTCCCAGCTGCTCCATTTCTGATCCAGCTCTCTGCTACAGCCTGAGAAAGCAGTAGAGTATGGCCCAGGTCCTTGGGTCCCTGCACTGGCATGAGAGACTCAGAAGAACCTCTGGCTCCTGGCTTCAGATGGGCAAAGCTCTGGCCTTTGTAGTCATAAGGGAAGTGAACCAGCAGATGGAAGATTCTCTCTCTCTCTCTCTCTCTGTCTCTCTCTCTCTCTCTCTTTGCCTCTGCCTCTCTGTAACTCTGCCTTTCAGAATCAATAAATAAATCTTTTAAATAAAGATAATACTATATTCTCAATTTTGTGAGGTGTATGGCTTAATAATATGTTTAAAATTACACATAATTTTGAGTTTACAAACTATTAGTGGTAATTTTAAACTATAATATATTTTCTTCTATTTCTCATTTTAGATAGGCAATAGAGGCTCACTGAAATAGTTGTTATTAAACTATTTTCCATGTAAAATTCTTTGGAAATCGAATAAAAGCTGTGTAATCACACTCAGACAAGCTAAAAACTTTGCAAATAGAGAAAGTGCTGAACACAAGTTCAGGATATTCAAAGACCCTTCTGAATGTCCACCATTAAATCTCAGATACAGAAACCGCTACTAGACTGAGAAGTTTTAACCAATTCCATGAGCATAAACATATACCATAGTCTCCCTTACCCACTGTTTCACTTTTCTCAGTTTCGGTCATCCTAGTCAATCATGGTTTGAAAAACCTGAAATGGAAAATTCCACAGTTTTAACTTGTCCATGGTGCTGAGTCGTGCAATGAAATCTTGCACTATCCTGCTCCATCCCACCTGTGATGTGAATGATTCCTTTCTCCATCATATCCACACCATACTCTTCCTACCCATTAGCAGTCACTTAGTTGTTTTGGGTTATGAGATTGCCTACTGCAGAATCACAATCCTGTACTCATGTAGCCCCTGTTTTATTTAATAATGGTGTCAAAGCACAAGAGTAGTTATGCTAAAAATTTTATTATCAACAATTTAGTATAGTATTATAATAGTTTTATTTGATTATCAGTTATTGTTATTAGTCTCTTACTGTACCTAATTTATAAATTAAACTTTATCATAAGTAGATATATTTTAGGGAAAAGCTTAAGATATATAGGGCCCAGTATTCTTCACAATTTTAGATCTCCTCCTCTGGGGGTCTTGGAAGGTCTCCCCTGCACATAAAGGGGAACTATGAACACTCAAAATCCTAATGTTTCTCTGCCTTTTGAGTTTCTCAAATGTCTTGCTGTAAATTCTGCTGAGAAACTTCATAGGTGTGAGATAGAGCCCAATGTTTGGCATTTTACTGTGTTATGTTGTGCATATTCTCAACAATACCACAATTATTCAGCTCTCTGGGTTCTCACAAGCATTTCATGTCTCATAGCTGTGTGTATGGCAGGTGTATGTGTATATATATTCATGCCAATGCACAGAGTATCACCTTTTTAAGAATCAATTTCCTTATTTATAACATGAAAATACCAATACCAGTTTTATTTATCTCAGATCCTGAGAAATTAGAATGAAATCATGGATAGGAAGATTCTGTTAAAATTTTTTTATGCAAAAATCTCTTTTTTTTCTTTTTTTTTTATTTAGAATATAAATTTCCAAGGTACAACTTGTGGATTGCAATGGCTTCCCCACCCATACCTCCCCTCCCCCCCCCCCGCTACCCTTCCCCATTACCCACTCCCTCTCCCCTTTCATTCACATTCAGATTCATTTTCAATTCTCTTTGTATACAGGAGTTCAGTTTAGTATGTGTTAAGAAAAGGACTATAAAATGTTTGTGGCACTATCATTATTACAACCATCATATTGTTATGACATCTAATACACCAATGCAATCTGCAAGCCTCCATATCTTTTCAAGAAGAAAATCTGAAATGTTATAAAATAAAGATGCAATGACTGCCTAATCAAGTTAATCTTAGTGACTACACCCTCTTGTCCAGAAAATGAAATTGGTCACAGCCTGGGTCCATCGTATGAGTTAATAGGTAATTCTATCACACACATAGGGCTGACTCTTATGGCAGTGGGGCTCCACGGAGCATCAGCTTGCAGCATTTACTCTCCTAGCTTGCACCCCAGTTGTAAGAGCTTTTAAATATTATGCATGAAATACTATGCAGAAACACAGAGTGCTTCAGAAAAGAACAAAAAAGACATATAAAACCCAGCCTATATTCCCAAATTGACAAAAACTTGATTGGAGATAAAGGCCACTAATAACACAGGGTACGTGGTACTTACTTCCTGGTATTAGTGTTTCATTAGGTCAAAAGAGGCAATCTTTGGAAAGGGAGAGTGGAAAACTCCATGTTATGGTGAGATTGACAGTGGTCCAAGGAAGACTTGCCCAGTGCTGCTGGTCATCTCTCAGCTCCACACAAATGCTTTTAGGGGCAGAGACAAACCTTCTCTGTTAACATTAAAAAGGGGCCGGCACTGTGGCACAGTGGGTTAATGCCCTGGCCTGAAGCACCAGCATCCTATATGGGCACTGGTTCTACTCCCGGCTGCTCCCCTTCCAATCCAGCTCTCTGCTATGGCCTGGGAAAGCAGTAAGAAGATGGCCCAAGTCCTTGGGTGCCTGCACCCACGTGGGAGACCCAGAAGAAGCTCCTGGATCCTGTCTTCGGATCGGCACAGCTCCAGCCATTGGGGCAACTGGGGAGTGAACCATCGGATGGACGACCTCTCTCTCACTCTCTGCCTCTTTTCTCTCTGTATAACTCTGACTTTCAAATAAATAAATAAATCTTTAAAAAAAAAAAAGGAACACAGAAAGCAAAATTCCATGCACTCTATTTTAGAAATAGAGTCCCCTTCTCCCTCCTACTTCCAGGCACAAATTTAATTACTTTAGAAGGATAATTTGCAATGTTCTTTAAGATCTTCAGCCATCAGGTGCTACAGGGAAGATAAGTGCTATGACTACTATATCTATTTTGGCGCTGTGGGTAATGCACCATTAGATTAGATCTACATGGCACTCATTTCACGCTACCAATTTCTGTTCTGTTAATTCTTTACTTAAATCTGTTGAGCATCTCTTCATTTGCCTCACCACTGTTATAATTTAATATGTACAACCAGAGTTGGAGTTTAATTGTTTCTTGAGTGTGCTAAAATCCAATATTTGTAAAAATGCTTCCATTTAAATGACTCCCCAGCAAGTTTCTGCCTCTTGCTGTAGCCCTGTCATTGATGGCTTTAGTTTCACCCCTTAGGAGTCTCGTTGCTTCACAGCACAGATTTCATTAGCCAGGAGAAGGCCAGGGCCACATGGGGACTGCCCTCCTGGGGGCCCTGCAGTAACCACTAGTCCTGCCCTCCCTGGCTGAAAGAACTAAATGTGTCAAGAAAAATACATTAACGTGTGGGCAGCCGGGATCTGTTTCCCTAGCCACCCACTAAGAAGAAGCTAGCTTTGTTTTCCTGGATCAAGAAGTAGGAGTGGAGCTGAATTTTCACCAGGTTGAAGAGAAACAGGAAAGAAAATGAGGAGAGAAAGAAGCAAGGAAGTCTATGTGACCCAAAAAGTGTTGGAATGGGAAGCAGGAGAAGGCAAGGTCAAGGTATGAAGTCTGAGGTAGAGACTTTGAAAATTGGGCTCTGTGTGATGAAAATAGTCCCTTTCTCAAATGTTTTCTCATTCTGGAGTCAAGATCCAAACTGCTTCATCTCAAGTATTATTAAATGCTAGAAGTTATTTCTTTGAATGAGGCACTGTGATAAACAGCCTCAGCAGTCCACTCGAAGGACGGACTCAAACTCAGGGAGTGCAGCAAAAGTGAAATTTTATTAACAATCTTGCAAGATCAGGCGCCTCATGGGCCAATACACCCAGGGTGGCTTACAGGGAGCTAATTATTTCTTAACATGAAGGTCCCTCTCCCAGTTCCTCACTGGCTGAGTACAATAGAATTATAATTTTCCTGGCATTTGCTTCAGCTGTTTTGGTCACTAACATCCTGTTTTGCCTAAGAATTTTCAGGTGCGTGTAACCTAGCTGTTATGACAGCTAGCTACTTGTCTGCAAGGTGTTATGCTAGCTAGCTGTCTACTCACAGCTATATAACTTACTCTGAAAATGAACCAAATGTTTACTTCTCACAAGCAATGCAAAGAGGGCAGGGCATATGATGGCTGACATAATAGGCTCTTTGAGAAGCTGCAGCCATGATGCATGTCCTTTCCACATCTGAGGACTACAGTAGAACAGTGTCAGCACCATACAGCTCCTCTTCACAGGGAGGATTGAGCTGGCCAAAATCAGTGTAATAATGTGTGTGCTTCTTACACAACAGCAGGTTTGCATATCAAGTCCAAAATCATTAGACTGTAACCCAAGAACTTCCAGAAACATCTCCTCACCTGACGTCATTTCCTTGACATGAAACTTTCTCTTTTTTAATCACTCTTCTTCCTATCCTTCCCAACAAGTAAAAATCTTTGCATGTGTCTAAAGATATCCCTTCTGGAAAACTCATGCAAACTCATCTTTCTTCCTTAAGTCCAGATCCCTTCCACGAGGTCTGCCAGATCATGTCCGTGCACAATAATTTTTGCACCTTCTAACAGCTGGAAGACTTATAGTCTTTTTGTGACTCATGTAGTTATTGCTTTACTGGGAAAGTATTGCCTTAGGAGAGAGGTAACAAGGATAACAGGCAAGGAGATGAAAAACGTACAGAAGGTGCTACAGAGAGTTCCGAAACAGAGTCAATATAACTTAGCAACTGAATGTGATACTTGGACAGAACCCCTTCCCTAATGGTACCCGTAGCAAAACATTTGCCCCTCAAAGACATTTGTCTATTCCCTAATTGATGGAACCTATGCCTGTATGACTGTAAAAAGCAAAGGAAGATTAAAGTTGCAGGTAAAATTTAGGCTGCTAATTCGCTGACCTTAAAATGGGGACATGAACCTAAATAACCCAAGAGGACCACATACGATCAAAAAGGACCTTATAGGTGGAGAAGAAAGGCAGAATAGAGAGACTGGGACAGACAGCAGTGTGAGTGCTCTACCTGCTGATGCTGGACTTGAGGATGGAAGAAGACAGTCAGAGCCAAGAAATTCATGCAGGCTCCAGGAGCCAGAAAAGGCCAGGAAGCTCCCCTAGAGCCTCCTGAGGACTGCAGGCCTGCTGACACCTGATTTGGCTCAGTCGGATTCATTTAGGACTTCTCACCTCCAAAACTCTAAGATAACCAAGTTTTTTGGCTTAAAGCCACTATGTTAAGGATAATTTGCTGCAGCAGTGATAAGAAAGAAAAACAGTATTCTAGACCCCAGGGCCCTGTCTGGCTTTCTTAACCTGCCTCAACCATGATTCTTATCATCATCAAAGGAATCTTTTCTCACATGTCACAGAAATATTTTGTTGTCCGAAAGGAGCTAACAGATCTCAGTAGGGTCAATAATACAGCATATGTGGGGTTTCAAAGGACTCTGTGGGCAAACCCAAGAACCTGAAAACTACTGTTTCCATGAGAAAAACACTAGTGCTCAACACCCAAAGAGAAAAAGAAATAGAGATAGAGCACCTATCCAGTTTACTTCCCAAATGCCTGCAATGTCAGGGGTGGACCAGGGCTGAAGCTGCCACTCAGGAACACAATTCAGGTGTGCAACGTGGGTGGCAGGAATCCAATTACTTGTGTCATCACTTGCTGATTTCCAAGGTTTGCATTGGCAGCAAGCTAGAATCAGAATCAGGAGCCAGAGCCAGGAATCGAACCCTGGCACTCCAATTGGGACACAGGTGTGACAGTTAGACTAAACATCCACTCTACACAGCCTATTGTCTAATAAATAGTTAGAATTCCTCATATTAGTAAAATGGGTTCTGCCTGTGATCCACAATGATGGTTACGGAAGAACCATAGACTTCAGATTGCAGAGAAATGGGAAGCCAAATTTTATATTTTCAAAAGTTTAAAATTCTGTCTGGTAATGTGGTCTTTAGCAGAAACTTGTGCACTGCAGGAATTGTAAAGCCAAGATAGTAATTCCCTCAAAGTAAAGCTCAATCTATCATATTGCTCAAAAAACATGCAATGAAGGCTACTTTGTGCAGGAGCACATTGAAACCCTGAGAATCCCAATCTGTATCTCAAAATTACATAAACCAGAATATAATTCCAGGTGCACATTTCATAGGAGAACAGGGGTTGGTACAATAAAGCACATACAATATCAATGAGATCTGGTGTTGCAATTCACATCATAAAATAGATATTAAGAAAGGCATTTTACTCTTCTAAGTAGCATGACCATATGTCTATTTTCCTCAAACAGTTCCAGTTTTCATCTGCTGCCTTCTCTTAATTATTACTTCCTTTTCTCACTCTCAGAACTGCCAGTTTGATGACCAATTATATGATCACCATACATATAAAAGATTCAGTCATGATTTTCTCATACTTTTTCTAAAGTCAGAGCACAATTCCTTGCAGTTTCGCCTGCGTCTTGTGAAGCCCGTCAGGTTTCAAAGTCAGCTCCAGGGGAAACACAGGAAGAGAAGGGATAAGGTTTCAGCAGAAAAATAGGTGGTTGGGATATACACACACACATACACACACACACCCCACACACACACACACTCACACACGAGTATACATCAAAAAGCTGGTAGGAAATGGAATAAAAAGAGAAATGTACTTTGGTGCAAAAAAATTTTGAAATCACGGCCGGTACTTTGGTGCAGCAGGTTAATGCCCTGGCCTGAAGTGCCAGCATCCCATATGGGTGTCAGTTCTTCCAATCCAGCTCTCTGCTATGGCCTAGGAAAGCAGTAGAAAATGGCCCAAGTCCTTGGGCTCCTGCACCTGTGTGGCAGACCTGGAAGAGGCTCCTGGTTCCTGGTTTCAGATCAGCACAGCTTCAGCTGTTGCAGCCGATTGGAGAGTGAACCAATGGATGGAAGACCTCTCTCTCTCTCTCTCTCTCTCTCTCTCTCTCTCTCACTCTCTCACTCTCTCTCTCTGTCTCTTCCTCTCCTTCTCCCTCTCCCCCTCCCTCTCCCTCTTCTCTCTCTATGTAACTCCAACTTTCAAATAAATAAATAAATATTTTTTTAAAAAGCCTGGAGAATTTTGAAATCCACACATAGTATTCTTCATAATATACACTTTCCATGACCTTTTTACAGCTATGATCACTTTGCAGTATCCTTCCATATGTGGATATGTACTTGTGATACAGTGCAACTAGGTGCCAAAGCTGTATCTAGTCTCTCTGTCTCTCTCTGTCTCTCTGTCTCTGTCTCTTTTTTCTCTTCCTCCCCGCTCCCTCTCCCTTGTCAATGCCCTCTCTCTCTCTCTCCCCCACACCATGTGTGTGTGTGTGTGTGTGTGTGTGTGTGTGTATAACAAACCCAATCCCCAATACTTGCCTTCATAAAACCCCAACCCTGAGCCTCTAGCTTTATCTTTAGCAATTTGAGGCTATAGAAAATACCTTCTCAATATTAGTAGGAAATTCAAGCTCTTTTTCCCAGAAAAAAAATTACTGTCTATGTGACAGATAGATGAGAGAGACAGAGAGACAGAGAGAGAGAGAGAGAGAGAGAGAGATGATAGAGCTAAAGATAGAAAGATAGGGATAGAGATAGAGAGATAGGGATAGGGTTAGGAATAGGGATAGGGATAAGGATAGACATAGGGATAGAGAGAGAGATAGAAATAGAGATTTTATAGAGAGATGTAGATTTTTACATGGATATAGATTTTTATACACATAGCTCTATAGATAAAGTTTATATATATAGATAGTTAGTTTGCCATACAGTATGACTGAGTGGCAAAGCTATTCCTGCCATCTCTTTGGGTAAATTGTTAATAGATCATCTTTTAATCACAAACTCCTTGAGTCCTAAGCACTTTAAAGCTTTTCCTCTGCTATTGATTTGCTTACACAAAAGATAATAATAGGAAGACATTGATGATATGAAGAGATCATTGCATTTTCTTTATTCAGGAGTAAAGTAATTATTAAAATGTTTGCAGTTTACTTATTTTAACCCTCCCTGCCTTTATTGCTAATTAAGAGATATATTAATTTGTTTTGCTAACTAAACACAATTCTTCTAATATGTTACTGTGAGTAATGAAACCAATTGTTAATGACTAATGATAAGATGTTAATGAATAAACAGTCCTTCTTAGCTTCATAACAGGAGTTAAAGAAACCTCAACACAATGGATTAATGTTTCAGGGGTGTTTTGATAGGTTAGTGGGAGTGAAAGCTTAAAGGCTGTGAGGGCATGGAGTAGACACATTCATATCTATGGAAGCAGTATAACAATGGTTAAGAGTTCAGGCTCTGGATTCATTCTGCACAATCTGAATTTCTGTCCTATTGGGTCAATTTGAGAAAGCTATTTAAGTTCTTTACCATTCTCTGTAGCAGATTCCTTATTTTAAAAATAAAAACAGTAAGGGTAACACCAATGAGATAATAGATAAATCTCTCTCAAAATTCTCTCCTCCATAAGAGCAATAAGAACATTGAAAAACATCATAATCAACTTTTTCAGAACACTGGAAGTTAACCAGAGGCTTACAGCAATATATAGAGAATAATTAATTAGGGGGGAAAAGTCTAAACTGAGGTAGGATCAGTGAGCTTTGGGATGTCCCCAGACCTTGCCACCAGGTCGACAACAGTCTTGACTTTCGGTAACTCTCAGTAGTGGTATAAACCAGGAGTGTTGCAGAACAGGATTAGAGTTCCTAAAAAAAAAAAAAAAAGAATTCCAGAAATTCCAGATAATTGTCATGATTTGATCTATCTGGCAGTTCTCTGAAAAATCCCATTTTCAGTATTGTATTTCTTTGACTTGACTTTCTCCTTCTTCAGTGTGAACAGTCTTTTCTTCCACTAAACCATCACAGACAATAGTTTCACTTTGTGGGTACCTGAAGTATTATACAAACAACAACAGGCTAACCAAAAAGCTTAAAAGGAAATTGTGGCAAGGAGATGTCCATAAGTGCTTTGAACAGCTCTAACATATTTCTGGAAATCTGGAAGGCCACATGTATGAGTAAGCAAAGCTTGCATGAACAGGGATATACACATGATCCAAAAAGACCTGAGAAGAGCCTAAGCTGTAATCTCTGAATAATTTTAAATTTCTGTGCAAGTAGGAGTTGAAGGCTAAGATGGGGCTGGAAAATTCCTGGCTGAGCATTGAATATTCATGAACACAGAGCCTGTTACGAAAGACTAGAAGACTCACTGGCTCTCATCATTTAAGGGAATCTCTGGCCAATCATTAACTGATAACTAAGCTAAACAAGAGGAGACTTCAGTGACTGCACATAATAAATAATACATATGGTACATTATAAGTTCTGAAAATTCACTAGACAAATAAGTAACAACAATAAAAAAGGGTAATCACCACTGCATGTTATTTAAAAATCCTGTTTTAAACAAAATAAAAAAGAGAGAGAGAGACAAACAAAAGACCTGTCCTAAGAAAATAACCTCATCTAAAATAGCATCAAAATAAAATACAGCACAATGGCACAATGGGTTAAGCCACTGCCTGCAGAACCAGCATCACATATGGGCACGGGTTCAAGATGCAGCTGTTCCATTCCCCATCCAGTTCCCTGTCAATGCACCTGGGAAAGCAGCAGAGGATGGTTCAATGCTTTGGCTCCTGTATCCCCATGGGAGACTTCAACGAAACTCCTGGCTCCTGGCTTTCATCTGGCTCAGCCTTGGTCATTGCAGCCCTTTGGGGAGTGAACCAGCAGATGGAAGATCTCTCTCCTCCATTTCTCTCTCTCTCTCTCTCTCTCTCTCTCTCTCTCTGCTCCTTCTCTTTTTGTAACTGCTTTTCTTTTCTTTTCTTTTCTTTTTTTGACAGGCAGAGTGGACAGTGAGAGAGAGACAGACAGAGAGAAAGGTCTTCCTTTTTCCGTTGGTTCACGCCCCAAGTGGCCTCTGTGCCGATCAGGAGCCAGGTGCTTCTCCTGATCTCCCATGTGGGTGCAGGGCCCAAGGACCTGGGCCATCCTCCACTGCACTCCTGGGCCACAGCAGAGAGCTGGCCTGGAAGAGGAGCAACCGGACAGAATCGGTGCCCCAACCGGGACTAGAACCCGGGGTGCCAGTGCCACAGGCAGAGGATTAGCCTAGTGAGCCATGGCACCGGCTGTAACTGCTTTTCAAATAAATCTTTTAAAAGTAAAATAGGATAGAATAATTAGGAAGCATTTAACTAATGAGGTAAAATTCTATTTATTAAAAAACAAAACATTAGTGAAAGAAACTAATGATGATACAAATGTGTTTATTTGTTCATGGATTGGAAAAAATAATATTGTTAAAACATACAAGCAATCTTCAGATTCAGTGCAATCTCTGTCTCACTCAAATGTCATTCTTCAAAAGGTAAAAAAAAAAAAAAAAAACCTAAAACTTACTTGGAATCATGAAAGAATTCTAAATGGCCAAAGCAAATATAACAAAGCTGGAGGCATCAAACTACTTGATCTCAAAATATATTACAAAGTAGCAGTAATCAAAACAACATAGTACTGGCAAAAAACAAACATATCAACTAAAGGAATGGAGAAATAAATCTACACATTTATGGTTGATTTTTAATAAAACCAAAACACACACTAAAATGCAGAAAGGATAGTTTATTCAAAATGCTAAAAACAGAATCTCATGAAGAAACATAGCACACTGAGAGCGCAGCTGAGGGGATGGTGCTTAGTCTAGCAGTTAAGAAATAGGATGGCTGTGTACCACACCGGAGTGCCTGTCTTCACTGCCCACCCCTGGCTCCTGACTCCATTTTGATACAATAGCAGAACCTAGGAAGGTTCAGGTATTGGGTTGCTGCCACCTATGTGGGAGACTTAGACTATGTTCTCAGATCACAGCTTTGGTCTCAACACAGTCTTTGATATTTGGAGACAACCAGTGGGATGGGAGTGCTCATGTTCTCTCTCTCTTTCTCTACTCTCTCCTCTCTCTCTCTTTCTCTCTCTCTCTCTATCTCTCTCTTTAATTCTACCACAATCTACCTCTTTGTCTCCCAAATAAATAAAAATTTTTAAAGTACATGAAAAATATTAAAAGGCAGTACAAATGTATTTTTTTTTACAGGCAGAGTGGACAGTGAGAGAGAGAGAGACAGAGAGAAAGGTCTTCCTTTTGCCTTTGGTTCACCCTCCAATGGCCGCCGCAGCTGGCGTGCTGTGGCTGGTGCACCACGCTGATCCAAAGGCAGGAGCCAGGTGCTTATCCTGGTCTCAGAGCCCAAGCACTTGGGCCATCCTCCACTGCACTCCGGGCCATAACAGAGAGCTTGCCTGGAAGACGGGCAACCGGGACAGAATCTGGTGCCCAAACCAGGACTAGAACACAGTGTGCCAGCGCCGCCAGGCAGGGGATTAGCCTATTGAGCCGTGGCGCCAAACACAAATGTATTTTTAAATGTGATTGATAATTGAATAAAATAATAACTATAAATCTATGTGGATGAACACATGTAAAGGTGTAATTTATGACAATAAAACATGTAGGCAGGGGAAGGAATGAAACTATACAAGCAAAATCTGTATAAACTATTGTTACTATATTGGAATTGATTCAAACTAGATTATCATAAATTAAGATATTAATTACAACTCTCATGGTAATTATTAAGAAAATAAAAGGAAAAATATCATAGAAAGTAAAATTTTTTGAAAGTGAATTTAAATATATATACTAGAAATATCTGTCTAACAGAAGAAAAACAATAATGAAAGAATAGGTTGATCTTAAAAAATAAATATACAGGAAAATAATAGCAAAATACTTGCTATAAATCTTGCCTTACCAGTAGTTATAGTAAATGGATTAAATATGCCAATTAAATGGGCAAAATTGGAAGAAAACATTTAATATATAAACATGATCCAAAGATAACCTAACTGCAAGAGACATAGTTTAGATCCAAGACAAAATTAAGCTGAAAGGGGAAAAATTAGAAAAGACATACCATGAAACAATAATTAAAGGAGAAAGTAACTTTCTTTATAAAGCTTTTATTTAAATAATATAAAATTCCAAAATACAGCTTATGGATTACAATGGCTTCCCTCCCCATAACTTCCCTCCCACCCGCAACCCTCCCCTTTCCCACTCCCTCTCCCCTTCCATTCACATCAAGATTCATTTTCAATTCTCTTTATATACAGAAGATCAGTTTACTATATATTAAGTAAAGATTCCAACAGTTTGCCCTCACATAGCAACACAAAGTGAAAAATACTGTTGGAGTACTAGTTATAGCATTAATTCACAATGTATAGCACATTAAGGACAGATATCCTACATGATATATTTTTTTAAATTGATTAATTTTCTATGCAGTTTCCAATTTAACACCTAGTTTTTTTAGTCATTTTTAATTATCTTTATATACAGAACATCAATTCAGTATATACTACGTAAAGATTTCATCAGTTTGCACCCACACAGAAACATAAAGTGTAAAATACTGTTTCAGTACTAGTTATAGCATTACTTCACATTGGACAACACATTAAGGACAGATCCCACATGAGACGTAAGTACACAGTGACTCCTGAAGTTGATTTAACAATTTGACACTCTTGTTTATGGCATCAGGAATCTCCCTAGATTCTAGTCATGAGTTGCCGAGGCTATGGAAGCCTTTAGGGTTTGCCGACTTCAATCTTCTTCTGACAGGGTCATAGTCAAAGTGGAAGTTCTCGCCTCCCTTCAGAAGTTCTCACTTCCCTTCTTTGATGGCCCCATTCGTTCCACTGGGATCTCCCTCACAGAGATCTTTCATTTAGGTGTTTTTGTTTTTCCAGAGTGTGTTGGCTTTCTTTGCCTAAAATACTCTCAAGGGCTCTTGAGCCAGATCCAAATGCTTTAAAGGGCTGATTCTGAGGCCAGAGTGCTATTTAGGACATCTGCCATTCTATGAGTCTGCTGTGTATCTTGCTTCACATGTTGGACCATTCTCTCCCTTTTTGATTCTATCAGTTAGTATTAGCAGGCACTAGTCTAGTTTGTGTCATCCCTTTGACTCTTAGACCTATCAGTGTGATCAATTGTGAACTGAAATTGATCACTTGGACTAGTGAGATGGCCTTGGTACATGCCACCTTGATGGGATTGTATTGGAATCCCCTGGCACGTTTCTAACTCCGTCATTTGGAGCACATCTGATTGAGCATGTCCCAAATTGTACATCTCCTCACTCTCTTATTTCCACTCTTATATTTCACAGGGATCACTTTTCAGTTAAAATTTGAACACCTTAGCATAATTGTTTGTTATTTACAGAGTTCAACCAATAGTACTAGAATAAAAAAAAATACTAAAATGGATAAAGTATTACATTGTACAACAACAGTCAGCACAAGAGCTGATCAAGTTACTGTTTCTCATAGTGTCCATTTCACTTCAACAGGTTTCCCCTTTGGTGCTCAGTTAGTTGTCACCGATCATGGAGAACATAAGATATTTATCCCTTTTGGACTGCCTTAATTCACTCAGCATGATGTTTTCCAGATTCCTCCATCTTGTTGTAAATGACTGGATTTCATTGTTTTTGACTGCTGTATAGTATTCTATGGAGTACATGTCCCATAATTTCTTTATCCAAATGTATGCTTTGAATTCCCTGTGATCTTTTGCTGTGAGGTTCCCTTTGTTTACCTTCTTTTATGTTGATGGCCGTGTTTCTGTGTTTCTGTATGTAACACATCTTTAAGCATCTTTTGCAAGGCTGGGCAAGTGGCAACAAAAGTTTTTCAATTTCTGTTTGCAATGAAAGATCTTTATTTCACCTTCATTCACAAAAGAGAGCTTTGCAGGATATAATATTCTGGGCTGGCAGTTTTTCTCTCTTAGTACTCTCTCTATGTCTCTCCATTCCCTTCTAGCTTGTAGGGTTTCTGATGAGAAGTCTGCCGTGAGTCTAATTGGAGCTCCTCTGAGAGTAATCTGACGTTTCTCTCTTGCACATTTTAGGATCTTTTCTTTCTGTTTCACTGTGGTGAGTTTAATTACAATGTGTCATGGTGAGGATCTCTTTTGGTCATGTTTACTAGGGGTTCTATGAGCTTCCTGTATTAGGATGTCTCTGTCCTTCTCCAAAACTGGGAAATTTTCTGCTATTATCTCACTAAAAAGGCCTTCTAATCCTTTCTCCCTCTCCATGCCTTCAGGAACTCCTAGAACTCGAATGTTGGGTTTTTTAATAGTATCCTGTAGAGTCCCGACAATATTTTTTAGATTTCTAATTTCCTCTTCTTTTCTTTGGTTTGACTGTATAGTTTCCTGTGCTCTGTCTTCTAAGTCCGATATTCTCTCTTCTGCCTCACCCATTCTGTTTGCAAGGCTCTCTAATGTGTTTTTCATTTGATCTATTGAATTCTTCACTTCATTATGATTTCTTGTCACTATCACAGTTTCATGTTCTACTAGTTGTTTCATTTCAGCTTGATTCCTCCTTAATATTTCATTTTCATGAGAGAGATTTTCTACCTTGTCCATTAAGGATTTCTGTAGTTCAAGAATTTGTTTTTGAGTACTTCTTAGTGTTCTTATCAGTTTTTTGAGATCCGCTTCTTGCATTTCTTCTATCTCATCATCTTCGTAATCTTGAATTGGGGTGTCTTTTTCATTTGGGGGCGCCATAGTGTCTTCCTTGTTCTTGTTACCTCGGTTTTTGCGTTTGTTGTTTGGCATATTGGTTTCTTCACTGTGGTGTTTTTTCTTGTTATACTATGACTCTAGATAAGTGGACTGTCTGCTTTCAATGGAGCCTTAGAGGCTTGAGATGGGTATGGCCTGAGAGCTCTGTTTGGTTCCTCAGGGTTGAGGGTGTGCCAAAGGTGACACTCCCAGGTTAGGCGCGGTAAATCTCTCTCTGTTTCTTTCTTTCTTTTTGATTCAAAAGGGAAGTAATTCCGCACAGCTGAATGGAATTGGGGGTGGTTAGCAGGCAAATGATATACCCACAGGAGCCAGAGATCGGAAGCTCTTTCCCAAGGACCACAGAGGGAATCTCTGCGGCCTTCAGTGTGGGTTCAAATTCTCCTGCAGTCTCACCACTGGGATACCAAGGCTACCAAACTGTAGCGTCTCTGGAGAGTACACATGTGGTGAATTCCGTGAGTTCTCTCCCCCACAGTCTCTTTTTTCACAGTCTCAGTTCATTAGCACCACACATTCATTAGGTTCTAATCTCCTGTTATTTCAGAGTCAGGTTTTTCTGCTAGGCTCAGGGCCTGTGCAGACCTGAGGTCGCCCTGCTTATGACGTATGTCCAAAATGGCGCCTGCTCTTTGTCTTGCTCACCTTTGAGAGGAGGGCGGAGAGAGAGAAACTCGTGTCTGTATCGGTCACTTTTTTCTTTTCTCTCTCTTCTAGTTAGTCTGGTGATCTTTTCCCCACAGAGTTTCAAGCCTTGTTCAGTCTAGTCTCCTCTTTCCGCTTCCCTGCCGGTGTCTCGTGCTATTGAGGTTCAGCTCACCTCGCGTTCCAGCGCTAGTGCGTTGAGTCTGCTGCTGGTGTCCCAAACTGCGGGCTCCCACGCTCTCCACGCAGGTACTGTGAATCACTAGTTCTGGAAGAGTTTCCTCTGCTGTTTCTTCCCCTACTCTTCCTTGAACCTGCAGTATCTCCACTTTTATTAAACTGTCTCTCCCCGGACTATTAGTGTGCTGCCTTCCTATTCTGCCATCTTGCCCTCGTTTCCAAGAATGTAACTATTCTAATGTAGATGAAATAGACGTCATGCCAAAAACTGACTCTAAGAACAAAGCAGGGAGTTTTATAAATATAATAGTGTAAATCCATGAATGAAGACAAAACAATTATAAGTACGCATTCACCTAATAACAGAGACCCAAATACATGGAGCAAAATGTGACAGAATTGAATAGAGAGAAAAATTAGTAGCAATTGAAGGCTTCAACAGTGTACTTTTAATTATGCAGAGCACAAACAAGCAGTGATAAGTAAGAAAATAGAAGAATTGAACAATTAATCAACTAGGCTTAACTGACATGTACAGAAAAATACTCACAACAACAGTAGATTATATTATATAGTCTTCTCAAATCCACGTGGAGCATTCTCTAGAATAGATCACATGGTAGGCCATAATAGAAGCCTCAGCAAATATAAATAAAATGAATCATACATAATCTCTAACAACAGAATGAAAATTTTTTCTTTTTTTCTCCCAGAAAAATTTATTGAAGTAATACAAAGTTCATACTTTCCATAGTTACAATGTTATGAACATGGTGATCATTACCAATGTACCTGCACTCCCACCCACTCTCCAACCCCTACCTCCACCCTCTCCTATTCCCACTCTTATTTTTTAATAAAATCTATTTTCAATTAACTTTATACACATATGATTAACTATATGTTAAGTAAAAAGTTCAACAAATAGTAAGGAAAAAAAACTGTTCCTCAATAATGCTGTTCAAAATCATTGATTCTCAAAGTGTCTACTTCACTTCTACAGATTGCCTTATAGGTTCTCTATTAGTTATCACTAGTTAGGGAGAACATATGATATTTGTCCCTTTGGTTCTGGCTTATTTCACTAAGTATAATGTTTTCCAGTTTCATCCATTTTGTTGCGAATGACTTGATTTCTTTTTTTTTATCACTGTGTAGTATTCTATGGTGTATGTATCCCATACTTTCTTTATCCATGAACCTTGAAGATTTTTCCTTTTTTTATCTTCTTCTATTTCTTTCGTTAATGTTTTCTAATTCTCATCAGAGAAATCTTTGATTTCCTTGGTTAAATTCCAACCAAGGCACTTGATATTTTTTGTATCCATTGTGAATGTGATTGATGTTAGAATTTCTTTTTCAGCCACGGCATTCTCTGTGTATACAAAGGCTGTTTATTTTTGGTGTTGATTTTATATCCTGCTACTTTATCAAACTCTTCTATGAGCTCCAATAGTTTCATTTTCTAAGATTTATTTATTTATCCAAAAGTCAGAGTTACACAGAGAGAGGAGAGGCAGAGAGAGAGAGAGAGAGTGAGAGAGAGGTCTTCCATCTGCTGGTTCACTCCCCAGTTGGTGGTAATGGCTGGAGCTGTGCCGATTTGAGGCCAGGAGCCAGGAGCTCTTCTTCTGGGTCTCCCATGTGGGTGCAGGGGTACACAGGCTTGGGCCATCTTCTACTGCTTTCCCGGCCATAGCAGAGAGCTAGATCAGAAGTGGAGCAGCCGAGACTCGAACCAGTGCCCATATAGGATGTCAGCACTGCAGGTGACGGCTTACCCGATACGCCACAGCACCGGTCCCAAATTCCAATAGTTTCTTAGAGGAGTCTTTTGGATTCCCCTATATGTAGAATCAAATCATCTGCAAATAGGGATAGTTTGTATCCCTTTGATTTCTTTTTTCTTGCCTAATGGCTCTGGCTAAAACTTCCAAGACTTTATTGAATAGCAATGATTAGAATGGGCATCCTTGTCTGGATTCAGATCTCAGTAGGAAGGCTTCCAACTTTTCCCCATTCAATAGAATGCTGGCCATGATTCATCAAAAATCGCCTTGATTGTATTGCGGAATGTTCCTTCTTTACCCAATTTACTTAGAGTTTTCATCATGAAAGGGCATTGTTTTTTAATCAAATGCTTTCTCTGTATCTATTGAGATAATCATATTGTTTTTGTTCTTAAATTCATTAAGGTAATATATCACATTTATTGATTTGTGAACGTTGAATCCCTGCATCCTGGGATAAATCCCACTTGGTCCAGGTGAATGATCTCTCTGAAGTATTATTGGAATTGATTGGCTAGTTTTTTTTGAAGATATATTTTATTTATTCGAAAGACACAGTTACAGAGAGAGGTAGAGACAGAGAGAGAGGCCTTCCATCCACTGCTTCACTCCCCAGATGGCCACAACAGCCAGAGCTGCGCCAATCCGAAGTCAGGAGCCAGGAGCTTTCTCAGGGTCTCCCACGTGGGAGCAGGGGCCCAAGGACTTGGGCCATGCTCTACTGCCTTCCAAGGCCACAGCAGAGAGCTGGATTGGAAGAGGAGCAACTGAGACTAGAACCAGCACCTATATGGGATACCAGTGCTTCAGGCCAGGGCTTTAACCTGCTGTGCCACAGTGCCAGCCCCGATTGGCTAGTTTTTTGTTGAGGATTTCTGTGTCTATGCTCATCAGGAAAGTGATCTGTAGTTCTCTTTCTCTTTTGTATCTTCAGGTATAGGAAATAAGGTGATGCTGGCTTCATAGAAAGAGTTTGGGAGGATTCCCTTCCTTCCAATTGCTTTGAATAAATTGAGAAGAATTGAGTTAGTTCTTCTTTAAATGTCTGGTAGAATAAAGCACTGAAGCCATCTGGTCCTGGGCTCTCTTTGTTGGGAGGGTCTTTAGTACTTATTGAATTTCTGTCTTGGTCATGGGTCTGAATAGATTTTCCATGTCTTAATGAGTCAAATTAGGTAGGTTTATGTGTCCAGGAATCTTCCCATTTCCTCTAGGCTTCCTGGTTTGTTGGCATACAGCTCTTTGTAGTAATTTCTGATTATTCTTTCTACTTTTGTGGTTTCTGTTGTTACATTTCATTTTTAACATCTAATTTTATTGATTTAGGTCTTCTCCCTCCTTTTTTTGGTTGGTTGGGCAAATGGTGTGTTGCCAGAGACCAGCTCCAGGGGCCCCTAGGTGTGAGCGGTGTCAGTGCTCGAAGGAAATGAGAGACACTCACAGCAAGGCTGATGGCATGGCTCTGGCTCTCAAGCACCAGACTATTTTTACATCGTAAGTCAAATAACGATTCTTTTTTCTCACAATAACAAGTCTGTTGTCCATTTTTTTTTCTAACTACAAATTCTTTGATTTTCAAGGGCATATTCAGAGTATGGGTTACAATCACAGACAGGTATGAGGTAACGAATGGGCTGCCCACACAAGCCAAGGCCTGGAGTGCTATTGAGCTATGCAGAAATTGGCTACACAAGCTAGAATAGTACCTTCCTAATCTAATCTTTACTAGAAGCCCCAAGTTCAAAGCAGGTGCTTTTTAAAATGTATTCCCTCTTTGCAGTTCTTTCTGTAACTCGAATTTCTTTATTGTACTTATTTAAAGGTTCACTTAGATCTGTTCTACAGTTTTGACATCCTAACCATTGTAGTATTTGTAGCACATATTGAATTAAAGCTTTAATAACATTTGTCTTTATTTTAGTGGGGAGTATATACCAGAGAGCCTTTTGCCTTTTAATTCTTTTCCACAAACAGCTCAACCTTGCATAAAGCATTAACCCTTTCTCCTACACTAACATTCTGCTTGGTTAAAATTCTACAAAGCAATGGCATTTGGGGGGTTATTAGACTAAATGTTCTTCCCTAAAATTAGGAATACAGCAATCTTTAGCGGGACCACCAGGAAGTTCCAGCTTTCTTATGTGGAGTGTAGCTCTCAACAAACCTAAAACCACCAAGAGAACCGCAGCTGTCCTTCTCACGCCTTGCTGAGACAGACTTTGTGCTGTGACCTTGTCAGCCAGCCGAAGTTGCCTCAGCCTTGTCAGTGTGTCAATTTTGTTAATATTTTCAAAAAACAGCTCTTTATTTTGCTGATCTTTGTATAGTTTTTTTTGTTTCAATGTTATTTATTTCTTTTCCAATATTAATTATGTATTTTTTCCTACTGGTGTTGGGTTTGGTTTGCTGTTGTTTTGCTAGGTCCTTTAATGTATTGATAGCTCATTAATTTGGTGCCTTTCCAATTTCTTCATGTAGGCACCAATTACTATGAACTTTCCTCTTAACACTGCTTTTGCTGTATCCCATATATTTTGATATGTTGTATTGTTTTCGTCATTCTTTTCTAGAATTTTTTTATTTCTATTTTTATTTCTTTTTTATTATAAACACTTTTATTTAGTAAATATAATTTTCCAAAGTACAGTTTATGGATTACAATGGCTTTCCCTCCCCCCATAACTTCCCTCCCACCCGCACCCCACCCATCTCCTGCTCCCTCTCCCATTCTATTTACATCAAGATTCATTTTCAATTCTCTTTATATACAGAAGATTGATTTAGTATATATTAAGTAAAGATTTCATCAGTTTGCACCACACAGGACATAAAGTATAAAATTCTGTTTGAGTACTAGTTACAGCATTACTTCACATTGGACAACACATTAAAGACAAAGACCCCACATGAGGAGTAAGTACACAGTGACTCCTGTTGTTGATTTAACAATTTGACACTTGTTTATGGCGTCAGAAATCTCCCTAGGCTCTAGTCATGAGTTGCCAAGGCTATGGAAGCCTTTTGAGTTCACAGACTTCGATCTTATTCCAACAGGGTCATAGTCAAAGTAGAAGTTCTCTCCTCCCTTCAGAGAAAGGTACCTCCTCCTTTGATGGCCCCATTCGTTCCACTGGGATCTCACTCACAGAGATCTTTCATTTAGGTCTTCTTTTTTTTTTTGCCAGAATGTCTTGGCTTTCCATGCCTAAAATATTCTCATGGGCTCTTCAGCCATATCTGAATGCCATAAGGGCTAATTCTGAAGCTAGAGTGCTATTTAGGACATCTGCCATTCTATGAGTCTGCTGTGTATCCCACTTCCCATGTTGGATCATTCTCTCCGTTTTTCATTCTATCAGTTAGTATTAGCAGGCACTAGTCTTGTTTGTGTGATCCCTTTCACTCTTAGACCTATCAGTGTGATCAATTATGAACTGAAATTGTTCACTTGGACTAGTGAGATGGCATTTGTGCATGCAATCTTGAAGGGATTGTATTGGAATCCCCTGGCACATTTCTAACTCCACCATTTGAGGCAAGCTCAATTGGACTTGCCTCTATTTTTATTTTTTCAACAACCCACTGTTCATTCAGGAGCATATTGTTCACTCTCCATGTGTTTGTATATGTTCTAAAGATTCCTGAGCTGTTGATTTCCAGCTTCATTCCATTTTGGTCAGAGAAGATGCATGGTATGATTTCGATATTTTTGAACTTTCTGAGACTTGCTTTATGGCCTAGCATGTTGTCAATCCTAGAGAAGGTTCTGTGCACTGGTGGGAAGAATATGCATTCCTCGACTGTAGGATGAAAAGTTCTGTAGATATCTATGGGTCCATTTAGCCTATTAGCTCTGTTGTTTCCTTGCTGATTTTCTGTCTGACTGATCTGTCCATTGCTGAAAGTGGGGTATTGAAGTCCCTCATCACTATTGCATTTGATTTTATGTCTCCTTTGGATCTATTAATATTTCTTTTAAATAGCCAGATGACCTGTATTAGTACCTATACATTTATAATAGTCACATCTACCTTTTGAATTGATCCCTCAATCATTACACAGTGCCCTTCTTTGTCTCTTATAACAGTTTTTGTGCTAAAGTCTATTTTGTCTGATACTAGGATGGCTACTTCAGCTCTTTCTTGGTTTCTGTTAGCATGGAATATCTTTTTTCATCCTTTCACTTTCCGTCTGCATGTATCCTTGTTGGTGAGACATTTTCTTGTAAACAGCAAATAGAAAGATTTTATTTTTTAATCCATTTCCCCAGTCTGTATCTTTTAACTGGAGAGCTGAGGTCATTTACATCCAAAATGGCTATTGATAAGACTTGGCCTGCCATTTTTCCATAAATATTCCTATTGTTTAGTTTGGATTTTCTTTGTAATTTTACTGGGAGATTTTCTGCCTTCACCTTCTTTCTTCATGATAATCCTGTTTCTGTGTGTAGCACATCCTTAAGCATCTTTTGTAAGGCTGGATGAGTGGTGACAAATTCTTTCAATTTCTGTTTGTTATGGAAGGTCTTTATTTCACTTTCGTTCATAAATGAGAGCTTTGCCAGTTACAGCATTCTGGGTTGCCAGTTTTTTCTCTTAACACTTGGACTATTTCTTGCGATTCTCTCCTAGCCTGTAGGATTTCTGATGAGAAGTCAGCTATGAGTCTAATTGGAGTTCCTCTGAATGTAATCTAGCATTTTTCTCATGTACATTTTAGAATCTTTTCTTTATGTGTTACTCTGGAGAGTTTTACTACAATATGTCATGGTGAATATCTTTTCTAGTCATGTCTAGTAGGAATTATATGTGTTTCCTGTACTGGATGCCCCTTTTCATCTCAAATTAGGGAAGTTTTCTATAATTATTTCACTAAAACAACCTTCTAATCCAGTCTCTCTTTCCACACCTTCAAGAGCTTCCAAGACCCATATTTTCGGTTGTTTGATAGTATCCCATAAATAACCAGCATTTTTTTTTTAGTTTTCTACTTTCTTTTTTCTTTTTTGGTCTCACTATAAAATTTCCAGTGATTTATCTTCTAACTCAGATATTCTTTCTTCTGCTTCATCAAGTCTAGTTGTTAAGGCTTTCCACCACATATTTTATTTGTTCTATTGAATTATTTATTTCCAAGATTTCATTTTGATTTCTCCTTAGGACCTCAATTTTGTAAGAGAAATTTTCTTTCATGTCATATATGGATTTCATTAATTCATGAATTTGCTCCTGATTACTTCTAATTAATCCTACTATCAATTTTTTAAATTATATTTCTGGCATTTCTTCAATCTCTTCACCTTCATATTCTAGTATTAAAGTGCTGTGTTCTTGGGGCCATCACTGTGGCATAGTGACTAAGCCTCCACCTGTAGCACCAGTATCTCAAACTGGACTCATAGCTGACTTCTCATCAGAAATCCTACAGGTTGGGAGAGAATCGCAAGAAATAGTCCAAGTGTTAAGAGAAAAAACTGGCAACCCAGAATGCTGTGACTGGCAAAGCTCTCATTTATGAATGAAAGTGAAATAAAGACCTTCCATAACAAACAGAAATTGAAAGAATTTGTCACCACTCATCCAGCCTTACAAAAGATGCTTAAGGATGTGCTCCACCTGCAGCACCAGTTTGAGTTTTGAGCTTCCTGCTATGGCCTTGGAAAGCATTAGAAGATGGTCCAAGTGCCTAGGCCCCTATACCTGCATGAGAGACCTGAAAGAAGCTCTTGGTTCCTGGCTTTAGATTATTACAGCCCTGGCCATTGCAGCCATTTGAGGAGTGAACCAGCAGATGGAAGACCTTTCTCTCTGTCTATCCTTCTCTGTCTGTAAATCTACCTCTCAAATAAATAAAATTTTTTAAAAAAAAAGTGTTGTGTTCTTTGGGGGAGTCATATTGTCTTCCTTATTTTTGTTTCTTGAATTGCTGTGTTTATTCTTCAGCACTTGTGGAGATACTCATTGGTTTCTTTTTTATTTTGCTTTGTGTTTTCCCCCTGTGATGGCTTTTATTTTTGGACTATATCTCTGTGGCTTAGTGGAGTGTCTGCTTTTTCAGTTAATACCTAGTGTTGTGTTGGGTGAGGCCAGGGATCTCTGTTCAGTGCTCCAGGGTGAAGGGAGTGTCCAAGGTGACACCAAAGTTGGGCATGGTAAATTGCTCTCTGTCTCTTTATTTTTCATCAGAGAGGAGGCTTGTTCTACTCTGTGTGTGGCCATAGTCTCACACTCACCTCCTTTCCTCAAAGGAGACCAGTGCCTGGGCTCTAGTCTTGGTGGGTACAATATTTATCCTCACTGCCACAACAACCAAAGGATCTGTGCAGTCCTTAGTGTAAGCATGACCCTCACCAGAGAATCAGGGGCTCCAAGCATGTGGAGCCTCCCCTGACGACTGTCCAAAATCCCAAAGCCACACTCTGAGCCCTCCCACACAGCCACAGTGTTTTCACAGTCTGGACACACAAACCTCCCACAATCATGAGCACCGAGTCCCCGTCTATTCTCCTAGCTAGAATCAGGCTTCTCCTCAGCTGGCTGCTAGGTGGGTGGACATGAGCTGGTACAGCTTTCACATACATTCAAAATGACTCCCTTGCTTTCTTGGCCAGTTACAGGGTGCTGGTGCCAGGTGATTGAGGAGAGAGAAATGTGCCCCCTTTTTTTCCCTCTAGGATGGCAGGTATACTGTTGGCCATAGGGCTCCAAGTCAGACTCATGTTAGGGTCTTCGCACAGCTTTTCTTATGTCCAAAATGGTGCCTGCCCCCTCTTGGCTTGTTACAGAATGCCAATTCAGGGTGGTCAAGGAGAGAGAAATGTCCCCCTTTTTTCTCCTCTAATTTTCCAGGTACACTGTCCCCCCACAAGGCTCCAAGCCAGATTCCTGCCAGGCTCTTCCCCCAGCTGTATTACCAGTGGCTTGGGCTGCTGCAGTCTGGTCTCACCTCACTCTCCAGTGCTGGTGCTGAGGTTTTCAGCTGCTGGAGTCCTGAGCTGTGTGTGTCCACATCCTCTGTAGATCCATAATCCAACTAATTTGCATGAAGTTTCCTTGCCATTTTCTGCCTAACTCTTCCCTGAGATTATACTATCTGCACTTTTTTTTAAAACTATGTTCTCCTAAACTAGGGCAGTAAGCTCCCTCCATATTCTGCCACATTGGATCCTTCATAAAATTTAAAATACAATTGAATTTAATGAAGTGGAAAATAGAAAAGCAATAGAGGAAATCATGAACCCAAAATTTAATGCTTTGTAGAAAGGAACAAAATTTACAAACTTATCCCTTTCAACTTACTTTTTTCTTTGATTAACATCGCATCCTTTGCAGATAGTATGCCCCTCTAAATTTTTATTTCTGTTAAGATCAACAGTAATATTTCCCCCAATCTCCATGAAGTTATCAACTTGAGTCTGACAAAGAACAAGAGAGAGGACTCAAATTCCATAGTCCCCAATTGTCTTTGGGGGACAAAATCCCAGACCCTCTTTGGATGCCTGAAACCATAGTTAGTACTGAACCTTATACATACTAACTTTTTCCTATACAAACATACATATGATTAAGTTTATTGACAAATTGGCACAGTAAAATATTAGCAACAGTAATTAATAAAATAGAGCAAATACAACACTATACAAAAGTTATGAATGGGACAGATGGTGTGGTGCAGTGGGTTAAGCTACCACTTAAATTGCCCACATCCCAAATCTTAGTTCCCTTCTGATCCATCTTACTGCTAATGTGCCTGAAGACAGAAGGTAACAACCCTTGCCACCCACATGGGAGTTCCAGGCTCTTGGCTTTAGTCTAGCCAAGCCCAATTATTGTGGGTATTTGGAATGTGAACCAAAGCAAAGGAGACTCAAATTAGCATTTTTTTAATTTTATGTGAATCTATTCTCTCAAATAGCTTATTGTACTTTCACCTTTTCACTTATAGGAATTATTTTAGAACTTCTCTTTGGTATATCTGAATTGTTAGCATCACTGTTCTTGTGCACTGGAGACTTTATTAAGTCAAATAAGAGCTACTTGAGCATAAGCACTGCTATAATGCCATAAACTATCTGGTAGCTGAGATTGCCACTAACTACTGACTAAACAGATAGTAAAATGTGGAAATGCTCAACAAAGAGATGATTCATGTCCTGGGAGGAAGATAGTGGGAAGACAGGAAATTTTGTCATGCTACTCAGAATGGCACAATTTAAAATCTATTAATTGTTTTTCTTAGACTTTCCATTTTATATTTTCAGATCATGGTTGACTACAAATAACTGAAACCCACAGAAATCAAAATGAGGAATAAAATAGCATTAGTGTATTATAAATAATTATGTGCCAATAAATTTGATAAACTGAATGAAATGGACAATTTCATAGAAAGTTAACACAGTACCAAAATTGACTCAAGAAATGTGCCTAAAAAGAAAAAAATGAATTACTAGTCAAAATACTTTACCCAAATTAAATAACAGGAAAAAGTGGCTTCATTGGTAAATTTTACCAAACATTTAGAGCAGTAATACCAATCTGTCACAAACTCTTCCAAGCAATAAAATAGAAAATCTCAACTCATTCTATGAGATCATTATTAGTATACCAAAATAGATAAAAAAACCATCAAAAGAACACTATACAACAATATCTTTTTTGAATATTAGTGCAAAAATCCTAAACAAAATGCTAGTAAACTAAATTTAACAACAACATAATCAAGTGAAATTTAACTCAGAAATGAAAGCTTTCTTCAAAGTGCAAAATTCAATCAATGTAGTGCATCACTGCAACAGAATAAAGGACAAAAACAGCGTAAATATCTCATTAGAGGCATAAAAAGAATTTGACAAAAATCCAACACTCTTTCATGAGTTAAAAAGAAAAAGGCCTAGAACTAACATGTGTAGTAGACAGACAGCACCCATCCCCTACAGATATTCTTCTTGCCCCAGAACCTGAAATATATTACCTCATGTTTCCAAGGAGGTGATCTTAACAGATTTATAATCAATTGATTTTCATCACTGATAATAAGAAAATTCAATGGGAAAAATATTTTTTTCAACAAATAGTTTGGGATTTCCATATATCCACATGCAAAAGAATCAAGTTGGGCCCCTATCACACTCTGTATCCAAAAATTTATTCACATTGAATCAGTAACCTAAATACAAGCAGAAAACTTATTAAAACCTTAGAAGAAAACATAAAAGTAAACCTTTGTGGAGGCTGCACTGTGGCTCAGCAGGTTAATGCCTGGTCTGAAGCACCAACACCCCACATGGGCACCAATTTAAGACCCTGCTGCTCCACTTCAGGTCCAACTCTCTGCTGCGGCCTGGGAAAGCAGTAGAGGGTGGCCCAAGTTCTTGGGCCCCTGCACCCACATGAGAGACCCAAAGGAGGCTCCTGGCGCCTAGCTTCGGCTAGGCACAGCTCCAGCAGTTGTAGCCAATTGGGGAGTGAATCATCGGATGGAAGACTTTCTCTCTCTCTCTCTCTCCCTCTCTCTCTCTCTCTCTCTCTCTCTGCCTCTCATCTCTGTGTAACTCTGGCTTTCAAATAAACAAATATATCTTTAAAAAAAGTAAACCTTTGTGACATCAGAATAGATAGTGGATTTTTAGATATGATACTAAAAGCACAAACAGCATATGAAAAATTAGATAAACTATGCTCAAAGGACACTAGAATTAAAATGAAAACACAATAGGCTGGTGATATGGTATAGTGGGTAAAGCTGCCACCTGCAGTGCTAGCATCCCATATAGGCATCAGTTCGAGTCCTGGCTGCTCCACTTCTGATCCAGCTCTCTGCTATGGCCTGGGAAAGCAGTAGAGGATGGCCCACGGTCTTGGGCCTCTGCACACCCATGGGAGACCCGGAAGAAGCTCCTGGCTCCTGGCTTCAGATTGGCACAGCTCCAGCCTTTGCAGCCATCTGGGGAGTGAACCAGCAGATGGAAGATCTTTCTCTCTCTCTGCCTCTCTTTAACTCTGCCTTTCAAATGAATAAATAAATCTTTTTAAAAAATGAAAACACAACCTACAGAGTGGGAGAAAATATTTGCAAATCACATATCCAATTAAGATCTTGCTTTCAAAAACAGAAGTTTGTGGAAATGGAATTAAAAGATAAATTTATTTTTAGTGCAAAGAAAATTTGAAATCCAGGCATAGAGAGTTTTCAAAAAGCTCACAAAGAATGCATGTTATGGAAAATTTGTGAAATTATTACAAAATGATTTACACCCAAATAAACATCTTTAATTCCATTTTCCACAAACTTTTTTAAGTTTTTTCATATAAAGTACTGTTATGTTTTGGTGGCAAAAACATAAATAACTCAATTGAAAACTAGACAAAGAACTTGAATCAGCATTTCTTCAAATAAGATATTAAAAGGCTAATAAACAGATGAAAAGTTGCTAAATCTGATTAGTAATTAGAGAAATGTAAATAAAAATCAGAATGATATCCCACTTCACATCCACTAGGATGGCATAATCAAAAGTGGTCTACAGCAAGTACTGGAAATGTTGTGGAGATTTTGAGTCCTCATACACTGCTGATGGAATGAAAAATGATGCATTCCCCATGGAAAGCAGTTCAGCAGTTCCTTAAAGCCCTTGTCTCTACTGATGAGGAAGAGTGTTTTTTTTTTTTTTTGTACTATTTGTTGAACTCTTTATTTAGTGTAGGATTAATCTTATGAGTGGAAAGCAAACTGAAATTAGATAATTGTGAAAATTAAGAGAGAGAATAACAGTGGAAGGAGGAGGAAGGGTGGGAGCATGGGCAGCAGGCAAGGTAGTGTAAGAAGTATCACTATGTTCCTAAATCTGTATATATGGTATAAGCAAAATGTGTCCAATTTTAAAAAAATTAAATACATAAACTAAAAAAGAGTTAAAAATGGAATTACAACATGATTCACTAATTCCTTTCCTAGGTATATACTCAGAAGAACTGAATGCATGTTTTCACACAGAAACATGTACATGAATATTCTTATCAGCCAAGGAGTAGAAACAACCAAAATCCATCAACTGATGAATGGATAAGACAATGAGGTATGTTGTAAAATGAAATATTATGCAGCCATAAAAAGGAATGAAGTACTGATGCATGCTAGAAAATGGATGAATCTTTTTTTTTTTTTTTGACAGGCAGAGTGGACAGTGAGAGAGAGAGACAGAGAGAAAGGTCTTCCTTTGCCGTTGGTTCACCCTCCAATGGCTGCCGCGGTCGGCGCGCTGCGGCCGGCGCACCGTGCTGATCCGATGGCAGGAGCCAGGTACTAGGTGCTTCTCCTGGTCTCCCATGGGGTGCAGGGCCCAAGCACCTGGGCCATCCTCCACTGCACTCCCTGGCCACAGCAGAGGGTTGGCCTGGAAGAGGGGCAACTGGGACAGAATCCGGCGCCTCGACCGGGACTAGAACCTGGTGTGCCGGCGCCGCAAGGCGGAGGATTAGCCCATTGAGCCACGGCGCCGGCCGAAAATGGATGAATCTTAAAAATATCACACTTAATGAAAGAAGGCAATCACAAAGATGACATGCACAATGGCCTCATTAAAATAAAATGTACAGAATCTGTAAATCTATCAATTATAAAGACTGAATGTAGCTTAATTACCAAAGGGCTGTGGGGGAGGAAGGAAGGAAGAACGAGAGATTCACTGAGCTTCTTCCAAGGGTGATTAAAATGTTCTGGAATTAGCGGTGATGGCCGCACACCTCTTAACACAGTGAAGCACTTAAATATGCACTTTCAAAGGGTGGATTTTATGATTTGTATCTCAATTTTGAAAGAAAAAAATAAAAATAATAACCTCAAAAGGTTTCCAGGAGGATTAAAAATAAGGAAAGACACAGAAAGCAATTAGCAGGGAGAGTGTTGTGGCAGGATAGGCGTGGCGACAGAACAGGTTGAGCCACCACGCAGGACAACCATATACCAAATCAGCCAGAGTGCCTGGGATTGAGTCCCACCTCTACCTCTGATTTTGATCCAGCTTCCTGTTAACGCATTGGGAAGGCAGCAAATTATGACCCAGCTGCTGGTTCCTGTCAGCTATGTGGGAGACCCAGATATAGTTCTGGCTTCAGCCTAGCCCAGCCCCAGCTGTTGTTTACATTCGGGAAATAAACCAACTTAAGAAAGATCTTTTTGTCACTATATCTAGCCCCAACCCCCATCACTCTGCCTTTCAAGTAAATAATTTTTTGCAAAGCAAGTAACATAGTGTCAGGATCAGTGATGGTGATGGTGATGGTGATGATGATGGTGACATCATTTTGTGAAAGAGGCGGCATTGTGTTACAGCAGGTTAAGCCACCACTTGCAATTCTGGCTCCCTGTAAGAGTGCTGGATCAAGTTCCAATCCAGCTTTCTTCTAATGCACCTGGGAAAATAATGGAAGATGATCCAAGGGCTTGGACCCCTGCCACCATGTGAGAGAGCTGGATGGAGTTTCAGGGTGCTGGACTCAGCATGTTCCAGTCCTAGTCAATGCAGCCATTTGGGGAGTAAACCAGCAAATGGAAGATCTCTCTTTCTGATTCTGCCTCTCTCAGTATCTCTGTCTTTCAAATAAGTAAATAGTCTTTTTTAAAAAAAAAAAGTTTGTGGAAATGGAATAAAAATAATTTCATTTGAGTACAAACATTTTTTAAAATCCATGCATAATTTTTCTTAATTTATATTTTGCATGAATGTTTTGAAGACCCCTCATATTATGCTCACATGTTCAAAGCCTAAACTTTAAACTCAAAAATGATCCACTTAGACTAAATTCAATTTGTGCCTTCACTTACTCTTATTCCTTGTATTCCCTTCCCAATGTCTTCAACTTTTCTGGATCTGATACTGAAAACCCTTTTCTTCTACTCACTCCAAATACAAGGATCTATTCTTGGTCATCTGCAGCCTTTCCTCCTTCTTGACATGCAAGGTGAGGCAGTCTCAAAATTGTCCCCAGTAGCTCATCTCCCGAAACGCAGCACCGTCATAGAGACTGGCTCAACACCCACCTACACAACAAAACAGAAGCCTCAGTCAGTCGTGTGAGGAGAGGGGATAATTTTGGAAATGAGAAGCCTATATCATCACTTTAATGAAATCAGAACAGATTTTTTTGGTTTGCACCCCCTTTGTAATGTTACCACTCACAGACAAGCTTCTGGGAGGAGGTGATTCATCAGTCAGCCATCCCATTGCGAGCAGCAGAGAAACAAATCACCATGCTGCACACATCATAAAAATGGAAATCGAGGAGGCTGTTCATTAATGCAGATGAGTTTTAAGCTTGAAATGGCTTTGCTCTGTCGAGATTAATACACACACAAGAAATTCTCAGTGGGCCTTGGGTCTTTGATAATATATAGTCCTTATTACCTCTGTGACTAATGAACCTTCAAGCTCAGGAGGAGCTTCTTTTGAGCATCCATATTCAGATGGGCCACCCTGCAGATGGGCCAGAGATAGGAGCTTCCCGTCAAACTGTCTTCCACAGCCCGGGCATCTCTAGTCCAACTCTGCTGTCCCTGAGGCAGCCAGAGTTTTCTGTAATTGGTTTGTTCTTACAAAACTGAAGAATGGCTTTGTATTCAGAGTCTCCTTGGCCACTGTTAGAATGAGCAACTGAGCACCAAGTGATCCAATAACAAAGAGTGAATGGCTGAAGATGGCTTAATATGCTGGGCTTCTCAGGATCAAAGTAAAAATATATTTTGAAGACTACCTTAAATTCCATAATCTGAGGGTTAGCTACTGGGAGAATTTCATGCTTTGAAAAAAACTAGTGAAGGATTTTATTTCTTTTTTAGTATATGGGAGAAGTTTTTTAAATGCTTCAAATCAAACCACATAGACAGCTGCCTATTGCAGTCATATTAGAACTCATTTTGATCTTGAACCTAACTCTCGAGTATGGACTAGTTCTGAGCAGGCACTGCTGGTCACATGGTAGCCTGCCTCTTCTTTCCAAAGAAACCTTTAATTTAAGGAATACAAACTTTATAAGTACAACTTTAGTGATATAATGATTCTTCCCACCATATCTGCCCTCCTAGCCTCCTCCTCCTCCCTCTCCCAGTCGCAGTCTCATTCCCCATTAAGATTCATTTTCAGTCAACTTTATACACAGAAGACCAACTCTATACTAAGTAAAGATTTCAATAATTTGCACACACACACACACACACAACCAAAACTGAGAACAAGTACCACAGTTAACTCTTATAATACAACTCACTGAGTATAGCAGTCCTGCCTAGGAAGTTAGTGCACATTGATTCCTGTTGTTAATTTAACAATTAACATTCTTATGTATGACGTCAGTGACCACTTGAGACTCTTGACATGAGCTGCCTAGGCTATGGAAGCCTGTTGAATCCACAAACTCCGTCAGTATTTAGACAAGGCCATAAGCAAAGTGTAAGTTCTCTCTTCCCTTCAGAGAATAGTACATTCTTTGATGACCATTTCTTTCTACTGGGTCTCACCCATAGAGTCCTTCATATAGGATAATTTTTGCCACATTGTCTTGGCTTTCCATGCCTGAAATGCTCTCATGGGCTTTTCAGCCAGACTAGAATGCCTTGAGGACTGATTCTGAAATCAGAGTGCTACTTAAAACAATTATCATTCTATGAGTTTGCTGTGTGGACTGCTATGTAGTCCACAGATATGCATAATTGTGTGTCAATAAAAATTAAAATGACAAAAAATCATAAAGAAAGAAAGCACAAACATTGCACAGAAAAATAACCAACCTTTAATCACACTAAACACCACAACAAAGGTAATAATTTACAACTATGTCTTATATAATAAAGCCCAAAAATGTGGTCTCTAGCCTTTTTCAAATGTATCCTCAAGTAGTAAATTTTTTAAATGCACTTTTAATATATGCACAAATTATATGCATGTACAGCTTCTGTACACTATATCAAATACAATATGAAATACTCCAAAATTTGAAGACTAAAATTAAAACAGGTCCAGCCGGCACCATGGCTCAACAGGCTAATCCTCCACCTGTAGCGCTGGCACACCAGGTTCTAGTCCCAGTTGGGACACCGGATTCTGTCTCAGTTGCTCCTCTTCCAGTCCAGCTCTCTGCGGTGACCTGGGAGTGCAGTGGAGGATGGCCCAAGTGCTTGGGCCCTGCACCCACATGGTAGACCAGGAGAAGCACCTGGCTCCTGGCTTCAGATCAGCATGGTTTGCAGGCCACAGCAGCCATTAGGGGGTGAACCAACGGAAAAAGGAAGACTTTTCTCTCTCTCTCTCTCTCTCTCTCTCTCTCTCTCTCATTGTCCACTCTGCCTGTCAAAAAAAAAATAAAATAAAAAAGGTCCACAAACTTTCTTAAAGCATCAAATAGAAAAGCCACTCAAGAGTACAAACAATAGCTATACACAATAATCAAATCAAATCAAATCAATTTTGGGAGGGTTGCGGGTGGGAGGGAAGTTATGGGGGGGAGGGAGCCACTATAATCCCAAAGCTGTGCTTTGGAACTTTATTAAATAGAAGTTAAAAAATTTATATTTATTAAATTTATATTTATTAAATAAAAGTTAAAAAACAATCAAATCAAATCTCAAAATGTCAATTTCACTCATACACATTACATTTTACTTGTTGAAATTTTATTTAGTAGAGGGTTAAGCTTGTTATTATAAGGTAAATTTAAAGTATAACATTGTAAAAATTAAAAGAAAAACAAGAAAAGGAGAAGGAAGGGGAGAAGGAAGAAGGGAGAGTAGGGTGGCAAGGAGCACTATGCTCTTAAAACTGTATATATGAAATACATAAAATTTATTCCCTTTATTGAAGTTTTTAAAAATGTTAAAGCATCAAATAGTAAATATTTTAGACTTCAATGGCCATATGGTCTTTGTCACAACTACTTAACTCTGCCTTGTAGCATGAAATCATCTATTGACAATATGAAAACAAATGGGCATAGCTGTGTTCCAATAAAACCTTATTTACAGAAACAATGAATGGGAAATATTCAGCCCATGGGCCATACTCCACCAAACCCTGAACTAAAACATAAATATAATTCAATAATTTTCCCATTCTCAGATGGAGGTTACTGCCCAGGAGTAAGAGAAGGAATATGACCAAAGACCTTTTTAAATTCACCAGTTCTTCATTGCTACTACAGAATACAATTTGCCTTGTTATTTCTATATACTGAGATAGAGAGTACAAAAGACAGCTAAGTTAATACAAGAATGCTAATCTGTAAGCTGAGCTTACTTCTGGCTATATAATTTATTTGTCAAATTATATTACTCCACAAATTATATTTCTCAGTGATTCTGTGGTTCAAATGCATTCTTCCATAAAACTTCAAATTACCATGTGCTGTATACCTTTGGGGATTCTGTAAAATAATCAAACACATAGATGTCAAATTAGAAAATCCCAAGAGACTGTTGAACTATGAAAACTAAAGCTTTAAATAAAGTATTAGGGATTTGTGTGTGTGTACACTGGATAAATAAATAGTGTCATCTTGAACACTAAAAATATTATTGTCATTTCTATGATGTTGAACGCAGTGAAGTTTTAAGCTTGAAATGGCTTTGCTAATCACTAAAGAGAGATCTTGGAAATCTTGAACATGTTAGTGAAGTCATTTGTAGTAGATCCAATTGAAATTGGAGAAAGAAGACCAACAAGAGGAACAGTTTTTGAGCATCAGGTAGCTGGATTCTTTGATGATTTTTTAATCTTTCTTCACTAGCATATAAAGTCTTAATGCTGCATTGACCTGTTTAGAATGTCACTATAAGCAGCCCTCTCCAGGAACACTTTTCTGTGAGTCTAAAGTAATAACTCCACCAAACAGAATGGAAGAGTTACTTTAATCATTTTAGTCATATTGAATGTGTCAAGGAGAAATACAATCAATAGGGGCAGCACTAATTCAAAAACATGCCTTCAGCCCCCACTACCCTGAGTGAAGTGGAGAAAGGATACTGCATAGCCTAAGAAGATGATGCTAGCAATCAGGATACCTTGGTTTTAACACAGGTAAAATGCAACTTATTTCAACATTCAAAGCCTCAGTCTCTTATTTTTAAAGATTTTATTCATTTATTTCAAAGACAGAGTGACAGAGAGGGAGATACAGAGAGAGCCCTTCTATACTCTGGTTCACTACCCAAATGGTTGCAATCGCCAGGCCTCTGCCAGCCCAAAGCAGGGAACCAGGGACTCCACTTGGGTCTCCCACATTCCACTGCTTTCTCAGGCTCATTATCAGGGAGGTAAATCGGATGTGGAGCAGCCAAAATTGAACCAAATCAATAAAATTATAGATGAAAAAAGAAATATAAGAACAGACCCCACAAAAATAAAAGGAATCATCAGAAATTATGGCAAAGAGCTGTATGCCAACAAAGTGGGAAAAATGGAAGAAATGGACAGATTCCTGGACATATAAAACCTACCTAAATTGAGCCATGAGGACATAGATAACTTAAATGCATAACCAAGTCAGATATTAAATCAGTAATATATGCAACAGAGAAAGAAAACTACAGACCAATTTCCCTGATGAACATAGAGGCAAAAATCCTGAACAAAATTCTGGCCAATTGAATTCAACAACACATCAAGAAGTTCATTTACCCAGACCAAGTGAGATTTATCCATGGTATGCAGGTATGGTTCAACATTTGCAAATCAATCAATGTGATACATCGCATTAGCGAATTCAAGAAGAGAAAACATATGATTATCTCAAGAGATGCAGAAAAAGAATTTGATAAAATACAACATCCTTTCATGATGAAAACTCTAAGCAAATTGAGTCTAAAAGGAAAATTCTTCAACATAATCAAGGCAAATTATGACAAGCCATGGCCAGCATCATATTGAATGGGGAAAAGTTAGAAGCATTCCTACTGAGATCTGGAACCAGACAAGCATGTCCACTCTCACCACTGCTATTCAATATAGTCTTGGAAGTTTTAGACAGATCCATCAGGCAAAAAAAACAAATCAAATGGATGCAAATAGATGAGGTCAAATTATTCTTATTTGCAGATGATATGATTATATATGCAGGGGACCCAAAAGACTCCACTAGGAGACTGCTGGAACTCATAGAAGAGTTTAGTAACATAGTAAGATATAAAATCAACACACAAAAAACAATAGCCTTTGTATACAAAAACAATGCCACAGCTGAGAAATACTTCTAAGATCAATCCCATTCACAATAGCTACAAAAAAAATTAAATACCTTGGAACAAATTTAACCACGCAGGTCAAAGATCTCCATGATGGGAATTACAAAACTTTAAAGAAAGAAATAGAAAATACAAAAAAAATGGAAAAAAACTTCCATGTTCATGGATCGGAAGAATCAATATCATCAAAATGTCTATTCTTCCAAAAACAATTTACAGATTTGATGCAATACCAAACAAATTACCAAAGACATTCTTCTCAGATCTACAAAAAATGATGCTGAAGTTCATTTGGAAACACAAGAGACCTCAGATAGCTAAAGCAATCTTATACAACAAAAACAAAGCCAGAGGCATCACAATACCAGATTTCAAGACATACAAGGCAGTTATAATCAAAACAGCCTAGTCCTGGTACAAAAACATATGGATAGACCAATGGAACAGAATAGAAATGCCAGAAATCAATCCAAACATCTACAACCAACTTATATTCAACCAAGGAGCTAAAACCATTCCCTGGAGCAAGGACAGTCTCTTCAAGAAATGGTGTTAAATACTGGATTTCCACATACAGAAGTATGAAGCAGGACCCCTACCTTATAACTTGAATAAAAATCCATTCAAAATGGATTAAAGAACTAAATCTATGACCATAACATCAAATTACTAGAGAGCACTGGGGAAACTCTACAAGACATCAGCATAGGCAAAGAGTTCCAGAGGCACAGGCAATAAAAACCAAGATTAACAGCTGGGATTACATGAAATTGAGAAGCTCCTCTACAGCAAAAGAAATAGTCAGGAAAGTAAAGAGGCAATCAACAGAATGGGAGAAATTATTTGCAAACCATGCAACTGATAAAGGATTAAAAACCAGAATTTATAAAGTGATCAAAAAACTCAACAACAGCAAAGCAAACAACCCCAGTCAAGAAGCAGGCAAAAGGCTTAAACAGAAATTTCTCAAAAGAGGAAATCCAAATGGCCTTCAGACACATGAAAAAATGCTCAGGATCACTAGCCATGAGGTAGATGCAAATAAAAACCACTATGATGTTTCCCCTTATCCCAGTTAGAATGGCTTTCATACAGAAATCAACAAGCAAAAATTACTGACCAGCATGTGGGGGAAAAGGTACCCTAATCCACTGTTGGTGGAAATGCAAACTAGTAAAACCACTATGAAAGACAGTTTGGAAATACCTCAGAAATATGAATATAATCCTATCATATGACCCAGAGATCCCATTCCTTGGAATTTATCCAAAGGAACTGAAATCAGCAAATAAGAGTCATCTGCACCTCCATGATTACTGCAGCTCAACAAAAAGTAGCTAAGACATGGAATCAACCTAAATGCCCATCAACAGAAGACTGGATAAAGAAACTCTGGGACATGTACTCTATGAAATACTACACAGCAGTTAAAAAAAATCCAGTCATTTGCAGCAAAATGGATGAATCTGGAAAGCATCACGCTTAGTGAAATAAGCCAGTCCCAAAGGGACAAATACCATATGTTCTCCATGATCTGTGATAACTAACAGAGTACCTAAATGGTAACCTGTAGAAATGAAACTGACACCACAAGAAGCAATGACTTAAACAGCCCTTGTCTTGACTATCGAAGAAAAGTTTTTTATTTCATTTTTTTATTTTTTTCTACTTAATATCATTGGTTGAACTCTTTACTTAACATAGAATTAATCATAGGGCTATTAAGTCAATTGAAAATAGATCCCAGTTAAAAATAAGAGTAATAAGGGTGGGAATTAGAGAAGGAGGAGCTGTACAGTTCGGCACACATTCTGACAGACTTTCTCCTAAGGGTAAAGCCAAAAATTTGCCATGGAATTCCAAATCTCATTAAGCTGGGTGGTATTAATCCCATCTTACATGATAAAGTGATCATATTAAGTGTGTAATTGATCATATAGATATCATTAAGTGTCAAAGGGATCACATAAACAAGACCATAATAAATAAGGTAATAACAACAGATAGAAATAAAAAGGAGAGAAAGTTCCAACATGGGAAGCAGTCCACACAGCAGACTCATAAAATGACAAATGCCCTAAACAGCACTCACACCTCAGAATCAGCCCTTAAGGCATTCAGATCTGGCTGAAAACCCATGAGAGCAGTTCAGGCACAGAAAGCCAACACAATGTGGAAAAAAAAAAAAAAGTTCTGCATGAAAGATCTCTTTGAGTAAGACCCCAGTGGAAAGAAGGAGCCATCGGCCGGCGCCATGGCTCAACAGGCTAATCCTCCACCTTGCGGCGCCGGCACACCAGGTTCTAGTCCCGGTCGGGGCGCCGGATTCTGTCCCGGTTGCCCCTCTTCCAGGCCAGCCCTCTGCTGTGGCCAGGGACTGCAGTGGAGGATGGCCCAGGTGCTTGGGCCCTGCACCCCATGGGGAGACCAGGAAAAAGCACCTGGCTCCTGGCTCCTGCCATCGGATGAGCGCAGTGCGCCGACCGCGGCGGCCATTGGAGGGTGAACCAACGGATAAGGAAGACCTTTCTCTCTGTCTCTCTCTCTCTCACTGTCCACTCTGCCTGTCAAAAAAAAAAAAAAAAAAGGAGCCATCAAAGAAGGAGGTACTTTTCTCGGAAGGGAGGAGAGAACTTCCACTTTGCATATAGCCCCGTTCAAATACTGACAGAGTTTGTGGAATCAAAGGGCTCCCATAGCCTTGGCAGCTCATGTCAAGAGCCTTGGGTGGTCACTGATGTCAAAAATAAGAGTGTTAACTGTTAAATCAGCAGCAGGAGTCACTGTACACTTACTCCCCATGTAGCACCTCTGTCCTTAATGAGGTGTACTATGAGAATTAATGATAAAACTTGTTCTCAAATAGTGCTTTATACATTGTGTATGTGGGTGCAAACTGTTGAAATCTTTAGTTAGTGTAGAGTTTGTCTTCCATATACAAAGACAATTAAAAACTAATATAATGAAGAATGGGATGGGAAAGGTAGTAGGAGGTGAGATGAGAGTGGGGGTGGGAGGGTGGGAGTGGGGGGAAGAACCACTATATTCCTAAAAGCTGTATATATGTAATTCATATTTATTTTAAAAAAGCCTTCTTAAAAAAAAGTAGTAAATTAGTGTAGATTGGTACTAAAAACTCTTCTGAACAGGAACTATTCACACCTGTTGGCAAAGGTTGTTCCTTCTGCTAATGCATGCACATAAAATGAGAATATTGTGCTCAAAGTTTACTTTTCTATAAGGATATTAACATGTTTACACACACTCAGCCCAAACTTAAAGTAATTAAGAAAAACAAAGGAGATGGGACAACACTGTGGTTCAGTCGGTTAAAGTCCCAGCCTGCAGCACCAGCATCCCATAGGGGTGCCAGTTCAAGTCTTAGCTGCTCCACTTCCAATCCAGCTCTATTTTATGGCCCGGGAAAGCAATGGAAGATGGCCCAAGTCCTTGGGCCTCTGCACCCACATGGGAGACCCAGAAGAAGCACCTAGATCCTGGCTTTGTATTGGCCCAGCTCCAGCTGTTGCAGTCATTTGGGGAGTGAACCAGTAAATGGAAGACTCTCTCTCTCTCTCTCTCTCTTTCTCTCTCTCTCTCTCTCTCTCCTTTTGCCTCTGTGTATCTCTGTCTTTCAAATAAATAAATAAATCTTGGAAAGGGGAGGGGAGGGAGGGAAGGAAAGAGGAGGGCAGGGGAGGGAAGGGAAGGGAAGAAAAAACAAGACAGGATTTGGGGAAAACAATCACAAATATAAGATTTGAAAAACAAAGAGGAGAGATGCATTCCCTTCTTTTTCCCCAACATCTCAGCATATCACCACAGGCCTCCAAGGCAGTTTCCTGGATGTTGTTCTAGGTAGTCATCCACATTTGGTCATGAGAAGGCCAGATAGCTTGTGTATTCAAACCTGATTACCAAAAATGACTTAAAATCTCTTCATTAATGACTTTATTAGTGTTGAATAAATCCACTAAATGTATCTGGTTTCCTACTCTGCAAATCAGTGGTAGCAGTGGACTTCTTCCTCTTTCTCCTTGTGTTGGATGTGGACCTATGCCTACCTCAGGCCAACCAGTGGCAACATCCCCACACTGGGATGTGTTAGTGCTGGTGGGAGATCATGCAGAGATTTTTCCCATCACTGTGGTGACTCGCAACATTCAGGATGGTGGTTGCTCTTCCAAATAAGATAAAGGTGCATACCCAGAATCTATAATCACACTATAGTACACCTATAGTTAATAATTATTATTATAATAATTGCAAACATTTAATGAGACCTTACTAAAAGTTAAGCATTATTCTAAGTGTTTAGACCAAATATATTATCTCGTTTAATTTTTACAATATCCTTAAGAGATAAAAAGTTATTTCAAGTTTATGTGGATTGTGAAGAAAACAATAAAAATGCTACTTGCTGGTGATTTTCAGGTCCATCTGAAGTCAAAACAGGGTCTCAACAGAAATGATTATACCTATATAAATAATGGGCAAATCAAAGGATAGCAACAAAGAAGAGAAGGAGGGAAAGAGGGGGGAATCACATTATAATTATAGTATAAAGCATATGAATCTTCACTTATTTGTCAATATTGAACATTTGCATTCCAGGCTTGTGCCAAAGAACATAATTTCAATTTCTCTATTCTCCAATCTTTATCTAAAGCTCAATGACAAGAAATCATTTTTCCTGGAGAATTGCCTAAAGCATATGCACTCTGCCTCTTCTCTGAGATCAATAGCTCTTAATAATTAGGAAGGGGGCATATACACCTTCATAAATCTTATGAAACATTTGGACCCTCTTCCTAGAAAAATGTATGGATTTAAAATTTGAGAGGAGCCATAGAAAGACAGCCCCTGATGTTGCTAATGGGTTCTCCAGGGGACCAAGATTTCTAAATGGCTTCTTCTAGTAACTTCCCTTGGGCCACCTGGACCCTGTCCCCTAGGATCCCACACTTCCAATCACATTCTGAGCCCCTACTCTATTCCTACAGAGGCCTGAGTCAAAGCTTGCTAAAAAAAACTCTGGGGCATGCCTCATATAGAAGATATAGGTTGCTTATGTAAGTCCAATTGGTACACGGCATATGAGGAGATACCAGACAGGAGGATACTGGATGAGTGTAGCTTCTCAGCTCCATGGATAGCATCACCTTCTGCCTATCCAGGATATAGTTCATACCGGTCAGAGAATGCCATTTTTTAATAAACCTCTTACACCTCAAAGACAACAACTTGTAACACAAGAATAATTACTTTGTAGGATTGCCAAACTTACCCACCACATTTTCACTCTCTTAAAATGTTGCAGTTTAAGAAGTCAAATTGAATAATGGTCCTGGTTTATGACCCCTACACCTAGTACCCAATTCCACTAAGTCTAGTGGAATAAGTCTTGGTGGATGAGAGGGGAAATTCCTCTGTCAAGATAAGTGTCAATGGAACATCAAGGGAGAAAAACAAGTCACAGCTTTATAAGCAAAGTGACCAACAGCTTTATCAGTGCTTATAAAAGCAA
The DNA here is from genome assembly GCA_949820135.1 of Sylvilagus floridanus. Lineage (NCBI taxonomy): Eukaryota > Metazoa > Chordata > Mammalia > Lagomorpha > Leporidae > Sylvilagus > Sylvilagus floridanus. The sequence goes on from OX463236.1 coordinate 73,566,568, forward strand.
TAGGGAAAAATACTGAAACATTAATAGTGAAAATAATAGTAAGAATTTTGTTTATTACATCTGCTTTTTTCAAATCCTCTACATAAGCATGCATTTATCCATAATCAGAAAAAATAATTTTATATTAAGTATATCAGAACCATTAGCTCTTTCTAGCATTTTCAAAAATACTCACCAGCACTTAGAATAGAAGAAATCAGAAACAAACATCTAATTGTTAACAACTTCATATTCATTATTTCATTTCATCTTCACAACAGGCCTATGATAGATGTCATGTACTTTTTTAACTGAAAGGAAAAGTATTGAGATTCATAAAAACTTAAAAGATGTACCTATATTCAAATGACTAGAAAGGAGTGTAGTTAAATTTTAAATTCAGGTCTGTGTGTCCTCTCAAAATCGGACATTCTCTCAATGGTAGAAATAGTCCCACAATGAAATGATTAAATTAACATTTCATCTTCGTCTCAGGTATGACTGGTGAAGAAAATGTCCATGTTATGTGAACAGTGCCCCTACAAAGGTGTATCAAAGTTTTGCTCTCTAAAATTAAGCTACCCACCCACCAGACTCACTACTTTGCTCCATGAAGCACGAAGTTTCAGAACTTGAAGAAATCTGAGAGCTGAGTTCAGTGATCAGGTAATGAGCCTTTCCAAGTGAATTAGGTCACTGCCTGCAGCTGTAGAGTAGCCCAGGACCCCCATCCACAGCTCCCACACAGATTTGCCCAGCTTGCCATTATTTTCCCAATGACTCCTGTAGAAAAAAGCAGTATTTCTTCTCAATGCAAGACTTGAGGGCTATGCCCAGGGCTGGGAGTGAAACAGTGCTTGACTGGAAATCGTGTCAGATGGCTGCATGGCTGGCTCTGTGGATGGGAGACAGGAGCTTGTAAGGCCAAGGTTGCTGTTTCACTCCAGTTATTTTTCTGTGAAAAATAAGCTCTGTACAATTTGCAGAGTCTGCACTGCTAATCTCTACCAGCTGTCTCACAACTGCCTGTGTTGGGCTAAGGTGAGGTTTCCAGGGGGCTGGGGGGGAGCCAAAAGAATTACATTTGATGGGCATCTTGGACAGCTGAGACTTTAAACTAATGAGACTTTTTTGAAACATTTTGTAAACCCATGTATTCATCAGTGTCACTGACTCCAAGAGCATAAGATAACCTCTCATCCTTTCCCAAACTCACAGAGTGACAATCAAAGAAAAAAAAAGAAAAACAGAATAAATTCATAGCAGCACTAGAAACAGGAAAAGTGGACCATGAACATTAGAAATGTTTCTAGACTTCCACAAGGCACAAAAGAAAGAGACTTGTTCTTATTGATAAACAGATGTAGGAAGGCACAGCCCAGAATATGCTAAGAAGATAAATCTTGGGTGGTGCGAGCCAATCCTTCCTTCAGATTTACAGTTGTTCTGTATCCTACAGTGTTCATTTCCTATTGTTGTAACAGATCATCACAAACCTGTGACTGAAAACAATGCCAACTTACCATCTTAGAGTTCAGTTCTGTGGCTCAGAAGTTGAAAATGACTTTTCCAGACTAAAATCTGCATTCCCTCCTGGGGGCTCCGGGGAGAAGCTTCTCCCATGCATCTGCCAACGTCTAGAAGCTACCCACATTCCTTGGTTTGTGGTCACATCACCCTTACCTCTGCTCTCATTGTTACATCATCTCCTCTGACTGACTGTGCTCCCTACCTTTTGTCATTACACTGGATCCACTCAGACAATCTAAAATAATCTCCCATCTCAACATCTCTAACTAAATTAAAGTGAAACTCCCTGTACTCATTTAGGCCACATATTTACAAGTTCCAGGGGTTACAATATGGACATCTTAGGGCATCATCATTGTACCTACCATACTTGGTAAGAAGGTACAGAGAAGATGTGAGAAGCAGGAGAAAAATCAGGTCTTCGACACAAGATGGCCCAAGGCAGCCACAAAAGCGGGCTCTGCATCAAGGTGACATGTACCAATGCCATCTCACTAGTCCAAGTGATCAATTTCAGCTCACAATTGATCACACTGATAGGTCTAAGAGTCAAAGGGATCACACAAACAAGACTAGTGCCTGCTAATACTAACTGATAGAATGAAAAAGGGAGAGAATGATCCAACATGGGAAGTGGGATACACAGCAGACTCATAGAATGGCAGATGTCCTAAATAGCACTCTGGCCTCAGAATCAGCCCTTAAGGCAGTCGGATCTGGCTCAAGAGCCCATGAGAATATTTTAGGCATGGAAAGCCAAGACACTCTGGAAAAAAAAAAAAAGAAGAAAACCTAAATGAAAGATCACTATGAGGGAGATCCCAGTGGAAAGAACGGGGCCATCAAAGAAGGGAAGTGAGAACTTCTGAAGGGAGGTGAGAACTTCCACTTTGACTATGACCCTGTCGGAATAAGATCGAAGTCGGCAAACCCTAAAGGCTTCCATAGCGTTGGCAACTCATGACTAGAGCCTAGGGAGATTACTGATGCCATTAACCAGAGTGTCAAATTGTTAAGTCAACAACAGGAGTCACTGTGTACTTACGTCTCATGTGGGATCTGTCCTTAATGTGTTGTCCAATGTGAAGTAATGCTATAACTAGTACTGAAACAGTATTTTCACACTTTGTGTTTCTGTGTGGGTGCAAACTGATGAAATCTTTACTTAATATATACTGAATCGATCTTCTGTTTATAAAGATAATTGAAAATGAAAAAAAAACTAGGTGTTAAATTGGAAATTGCATAGAAAATTAATCAATTTTTTAAAAAAAATCATGTAGAATCTCTGTCCTTAATGTGCTGTACATTGTGATTTAATGCTATAACTAGTACTCCAACAGTATTTTTCACTTTGTGTCGCTATGTGAGGGCAAACTGTTGAAATCTTTACATAATATACACTAAACTGATTTTCTGTATATAAAGAGAATTGAAAATGAATCTTGATGTGAATGGAAGGGGAGAGGGAGTGGGAAAGGGGAGGGTTTGGGTGGGAGGGTAGTTATGGGGGGGAGGGGGAAATCATTGTAATCCATAAGCTGTACTTTGGAAATTTATATTCATTAAATAAAAGCTTTTTAAAAAAAACTGGGCTCTGTACACTGCACTAGAGCAATTGTAACAAATGATTACTCCCAAAATAAAGCTGGATAAGCACTTTCCAACAGAGCTGAACAGTCTTTCATAGAAGAGCCTGGGTTTCTAAATGGAAAAGGACAATCAAAAACAGAACAACTGATCTCAAAGGAAAGAAAGATTACACGGGAAGGATAAGCTGGGGTGAGGGAGATTGTGGGAGGTACAGAACAGGAGACAATGGCAGCCATACAGACAGAGGTAGACACAGTACCCCAGCTTCTACTCTCTTGTCCCTAGCATCACAGGTCTGAGTGTCAGGCTGCAGCAGCAAAGAGTCTCAGCTAGAACTTTCCTTGTTTTTTTTCTTTTATATATAATAACGCTTTTATTTAAAGAATATAAATTTCCAAAATACAGCTTATAGATTACAAAGGCTTCCCAGAACTTTCCTATGGTGTGTTTGGGGATTTCTTTTTGATAAATCATTGGTTCCTGTTTGTCCCATCTTCTCCAAAGGACATGCTATGCTAGCATATTTTGTGCCCTGCATTTGAAGGTTTGGAATAAGAGTGAGGATGGTAAGATCATTTTTGCTTTCATTATAAATGTTTCTGGACTGTTTCATCATTGTTTACAATGTGTACCTATTAGCCTGGATAGAAAATATATTTTTAAATATACTAGCAGTAAAACATAGAGTGATTGAGCAAAGATAATGATCTAATTCACAGACTAGAAAACCCAAATTGAACACAAACATATGCATAGTTATCCAAGGCACCAGCAATGAAAGAAATGCAAATTAAAGTTATGCTGAACCCATCAAATTGGCATAAATTTAAAAATGCATACTTATTGCAGGTTGATACATGGAGAAATTTTACTTTTAGGTGGAACTGTAAAGTGTTGTAGCCTTTTTGGAAAGAAATCTAGCAACACTGATTAAACTATAGATTAAAATTTAGCCTAGCAAACCCAGGACTAGAAACCTGTCCTACAGAAATCAAAATTCCCAAAACTTAAGAACTGCTTGTGAAAATACTGTCCATGGTCCTAAAAACTGGTATAAAAGAAACTAAATGATTGATAGCAATGAAAACACAGAACAAATCAGGGTTTACCTACACACATTTTAAAAAGATGAATATCAGTTTATATGAGGAAGTTTCGTAAGATATGTTCAGTGAAAGCTCAAGAGAAATGTGAAAAAATCCCCAATTGCAGTATTTTTCCATGTACTTGCTTTCTCTCACACTGCTTCTTCCACTTAAAATGTGCTTTCTTTGTGTCATCAGCCTCTTATCTCAGCCTAGCAAATCTTATCCTTGGTGAATATCAAGCAGCTTAACCTTTTTAGGAGTACAAAAATACCATTCAAAGTATAAGATGTGAACATTTTATTCAGCAATTATATCCTGAATTTACAATGAGAATGCAAAGGCATGCGTGGAACATGAGGTATATGCAAGGAGTTTTATAACAACAAAAATGAGAGCAATCTAAAACACATCAATGGAGAATTAGTCAAATAAATTATGATGCATATCCTTAAGAGAATATTATACAGCCACTAAAAATAATAAAGGTGGTCATATTAAATACAAAACTAGGTAGGACTTATTTGAATGATAACTGTTAAATACGGAAGAGACAAAATAAAATTAGATACATTTATTTGTGAATATATTCATGTTGATCCACATAAAGATCAATACAGAAAATAGTTTCCAAGATATTTAATCAGTTGCTATATGGAACATGTGAAATTTAATAAGCAATTTTAGTTTTAGTTTATTTTGGTTTTTCAGCTTGGCATATTGTTTGTGTCTATGTTGCCAAATTCTTATACCGTAAGTTCTAAAGCCTAAGGCAATGCTATTAAGAGGTGTAGCATTTGGAAAACTGATTGGATCATGAGGGCAAAGTCCTCGATTTTTCCACAGAAACCTCTTATTTAAGGAATACAAACTTCATGCATTTCATAAATACAACATTAGGAAGATAGTGATTGATTCTTCCCATCATACCCACCCTCCCACCCATACTTCCACCCCACTTTGTCTTCCATCTTCTATTCCCATTATTATTTTTTACTAAGATCTATTTTCAATTAACTTTATACACATGTGATTAGCTCTACACTAAGTAAAGAATGAAAAAAATAGTATAAAAAAAAAACTCTTCCTCAACAGTCAAGACAAGGGCTATTCAAAGTCATTGCATATCAAAGTGTCAATTTTACTTCTATAGATTACCTTTTAGTTTCTCTATTACATACTACAGATCAGGGAGAACATATGGTATTTGTGCTTTAAGGAATGAGTTATTTCACTACACACAGTGTTCTCCAGTATCATCAATTTTGTTGTAAATGACAGGATTTCATATTTTTTACCACTGTGTAGTATCCCATGGTGTACATATCCCATAATTTCTTTATCCAATCTCCAGTTGATGGACTTTTGGGTTGATTCCATATCCTAGCTGTTGTGAATTGAGCTGTATAAACATGCAGGTGCAGATAACTCATAGGAGGATTTCATTTCCCTTGAATAAATACCCAAAAGTGGGATGGCTGGATCATGTTGTAGATGTATATTCGTATTTCTGAGATATCTCCATACTATCTTCCATAGTGGCTGTACCAGTTTGCAATCCCACCAAGAGTGGATTTTTGCCTAGCCAGCATTTCTTGCTTGCTGATTTCTGTATGAAAGTCATTTTAAGAGGAGTGAGGTTAAACCTCAATGTGGTTTTCTTTTTTTTTTTATTTTATTTTTTTTGTGACAGGCAGAGTGGACAGTGAGAGAGAGAGACAGAGAGAAAGGTCTTCCTTTGCCGTTGGTTCACCCTCCAATGGCTGCCGCGACCAGCGCGCTGCAGCCGTTGCACCGCGCTCATCCGATGTCAGGAGCCAGGTGCTAGGTGCTTTTTCCTGGTCTCCCATGGGGTGCAGGGCCCAAGCACTTGGGCCATCCTCCACTGCACTCCCTGGCCACAGCAGAGGGCTGGCCTGGAAGAGGGGCAACCGGGACAGAATCCGGCGCCCCAACCAGGACTAGAACCCGGTGTGCCGGTGCCGCAAGGCGGAGGATTAGCCTGTTGAGCCACGGCGCCAGCTCAATGTGGTTTTCTTTAGTGTTTCCCTGAAAGCTAGCATTTTTCATGTGTCTGTTGGCCATTTGGATTTTCTCTTTTGAAAAACACCTATTTAAGTTCTTTCCCCATTTCACAACAGGGTTGTTTGTTTTGTTGTTGTGGAGTTTCTTGATCTCTTTAGATATTCTGGTTATTAATCCTTTATAAGTTGCATAGTTTACAAATAATTTCTCCCATTCTGTCTGTTGCCTCCTCACTTTTCTGAGTGTTTCTTTTGCATTATAGAGCCTTCTCAATTTGATGTAATCCCATTTGTCAATCTTGTCTTTGATTGCCTGTGCCTCTGGGGTCTTTTCAAGGAAATTTTTACCCATGCCAGTGTTTTGCAGGGTTTCCCCAATGTTCTCTAGCAATTTGATGGTATTGGGTCAAAGATTAAGGTCATTAATCCATTGTGAGCTGATTTTTGCATGAGGTGTAAGGTAGGGGTCTTGCTTCACACTTCTGCATGTGGGAATCCAGTTTTGCTAACACAATTTGTTGAAGAAATTGCCTTTGCTCCAGGGATTGATTTTAGCTCCTTTGTCAAAGATAAGTTGGTTATAGATGCTTAGATTGATTTCTGGCATTTCTATTCTGTCCCATTGGTCTAACAACCTGGTTTTTTTTTGTTTGTTTGTTTGTTTTTGCCAGTACCAGACTGTTTTGATTATAATTGCCTTGTATTAATGTCTTGAACTCCAACTTCGTTTTTGTTGTATAAGATTGCTTTAGCTATTTGGGGTCTCCTGTGTTTCCATATGAATTTCAGCATCATTTTTTCTATATCTGAGAAGCATGTCCTTGATATTTTGATTGATATCACCTTGAATCTGTAAATTGCATTCATTAGTACTGACTTTTTGATGATATTGATTCTTCCAATTCATGAACATGGAAGGTTTTTTTTCCAATTTTTTTTTGTCTTCTATTTCTTTATTTAATGTTTAGTATTTCTGATCGGAGAGATCTTTGATATCCTCAGTTAAATTTAAACCGAGGCACTTGATTTTTTTGTAGCTATTGTGAATGGGATTAATCTTAGAAGTTCTTTCTCAGCCATGGCAAAAGCTATTGATTTTTGTGTGTTAATTTTATATCCTGTCACGTTATCAAACTCTTCTTTGAATTCCAATAACTTCTTAGTGGCGTCTTTAAGATCTCGTTTATACAGGGAACATTTCATCTGCAATTAGGGATAGTTTGACTTCCTCCTTCCCAACTTGTATCACATTGATGTATTTTCCTTGCCTAATATCTCTAGATAAAACATCCAGAACTATATTGAACAGCAATGGTGAGAGTGGACAATCTTGTCTGGTTTCAGATCTCAGTAGGAATGCTTTCAAATTTTCACCTTCCATAGAATGCTGACCATGGATTTGTCAAAAAATTGCTTTGTGTTGAAGAATGTTCCTTCTATACCCAATTTGCTTAGTTTTCATCTTGAAAGTGTGTTGTATTTTTTCAAAAGTTCTCTGTATCTATTGTGATAATCATAGAGTTTTTGTTCTTGAATTTATTAATGTGATGTATCACATTGATTTGTGAATGTTGAACCATCCCTGCATACCTGGGATAAATCCCACTTGGTTCAGGCGAATGATCTTTCTGATGTCTTGTTGGATGTGATGAGTAATATTTTGTTGATGTGTTTTGCATCTCTGTTCATCAGGGAAATTGGTCTATAGTTCTCTTTCTCTGCTGCACCATTTTCAGGTTTAGGAATTAGGGTGATGCTGGTCTAATAAAATATTTTAGGAGGATTCCCTCCCTCTCAATTGTTTGAATTGCTTGAGAAGAATTGGAGTTTTTTTCTTCTTTTAGTGTCTGGTAGAATTCAGTAGTGAAGCCATCTGGTCCTGGGCTTTTCTTTGTAGGGAAGGTCTTCATTACTGATTCAATTGCTATCTTGGTTATTGGTCTGTTTAGGTTTTCTGTGTCTTCATGGCTCAATTTAGGTAGGTTGTATGTATACAGGAATCCATCCATTTCTTCTAGTTTCCCGGTTTGTTGGCATACAAATCTTTGTAGTAACTTCTGGTGATTCTTTTTTTATTTCTGTGGTGTCTGTTGTTATATTTACTTTTTCATCTATAATTTTACAATTTGGATGTTCGCCCTCCTTTTATTTGTTAGTTGGGCCAATGTTATGTCAATTTTGTTTATTTTTTCAAAAAACCAACTGTCTTTGTTTTGCTAATCTTTTGCATTTTTATTTCAATTTTGGTTATTTGTTATCTGATTTTAATTATTTCTTTTCTCCTACTAATTTGAGGTTTGATTTGCTGTTGTTTTTCTAGGTCCTTGAGGTACATTGACAGCTCATTTATTTGGTGCCTTTCCGATTCCTTGATGGAAGCATCAATTGCTATAAACTTTCCTCTTAACACTGCTTTTGATATGTTATACTGTCATCTTCATCGTTTCCAGAAATTTTTTGATTTCTCTTTTGATTTCTTCAATGAGCCACTATTAATTCAGGAGCATATTGTTCAGTCTCCTTATGTTTGCTTATATTCTAGAGATTCCTGAGTTATTTCCAGCTTCATTTCATTGTGGTCACAGAAGACAGATGGTATGATTTCAATTTTTCTGAATTTGCTGAGACTTGCTTTATGCCCTAGCATGTGATCTATCCTAGAGATAATTCCATGCACTGATGAGAAGAATCTGTATTCTGCAACTGTAGGATGAAAAGTTCTGTAGATATACATTAGGTCCATTTGGTCAATAGTATTTATTAGCTCTGTTGTATCCTTGCTGATTTTCTGTTTGATTGATCTATCCATTGCTGAAAGTGGGGTATTTAAGTCCCCCATTACTATTGTATTGGGGTCTACATCTCCTTTTAGATCCATTAGCATTTCTTTTAAATAGCCAGGTGACCTGTAACTAGGTGCATATAAGTTTATAATAGTCACATCTTCTGGTTGAATTGATTCTTTAATCATTACATAATAAACTTCTTTGTTTCTTTTAACAATTTTTGTACTAAAGTTGGTTGATATTAAGATAGCTACACCAGCTCACTTTTGGTTTCTGTTAGCATGGAATATTTTTTTCTATCCTTTCACTTACAGTCTGCATGTAACCTTGTTGGTAAGATGTATTTATTGTAGGCAACAAAAAGATTTTTTTAAATCCAGTTTGCCAATCTGTATTTTGTAACTGGAGAGCTGAGGTCATTTATATTCAAGATGACCACAGATAAGTAAAGACGGCCTGCTGTTTTTCCATAATTATTCCTATTGTTTACTTTGGATTTTCTTTGTTCTTTTACTGGGAGATTTTCTGCCTTCACCTTCTTTCTTCATGATAATCCTGTTTCTATGTTTCTGTGTGTAGCACATCCTTAAGTATCTTTTATAAGGCTGGATGAGTGGTGACAAATTCTTTCAAATTCTGTTTGTTATGGAAGGTCTTTATTTCACTTTCATTCATAAATGAGAGCTTTGCTGGTTACAGTATTCTGGGTTGCCATTTTTTTTTCTCTTAAGACTTGGACTATATCTTGCCATTCTCTCCCAGCCCGTAGGGTTTCTGATTAGAAGTAAGCTGTAAGTCTAATTGGAGATCCTTTGAAAGTAATCTGGTGTTTCTCTCGAGTACATTTTAGAACTTTTCAGTGTATGTTATTGGGGAGAGTTTGACTACAATGTATCATGGTGAAGATCTTTTCTGGTCATGTCTGTTAGGTGTTCTATATGATTTCTATACTTGGACGCCCCTTTCTCTCTCCAAATTAGGGAAGTTTTCTGTAATTATTTTACTAAAATGTCCTTCTAATCCTTTCTCTCTTTCCATGCCTTCAGGAACTCATAAGACCCGTATGTTAGGTTATTTGACAGAATCCTATAAATGTCCAACACTGTATTTTAGTTGTCTACTTTCTTCTTTCTTTTGGTCTCACTGTAAAATTTCCAGAGACTTCTCTTCTAAGTTGAATATTCTTTCTTCTGCCTCACCAAGTCTGTTGTTAAGGCTTTCCACACATTTTTTCTTTTTCTATTGAATTCTTTATTTCTAATATTTCTTTTCAATTTCTCTTTAAATTTTCAATTTCCTGGAAAAACTTCTCATTCATGTCATGTATGGATTTCTTTAGTTTGTACATGTGCTTCTGATTACTTATAAGTCATCCTACAATCAATTTTTTAATTCCATTTCTGGCATTTCCTGAATCTCTTAATTTTCACATTCTAGTATTGAAACATTAACGTGTTCTTTTGGGGGCATGACGTTGTCTTCCTTATTCTTGTTCCATGAATTGCTGCATTTATTTTAAGGCATTTGTGGATATGCTTTTGTTTTTTCCCCTGTGATGGCTTTTATCTTTGGACTATGTCTCTACAGCTTAGTGGAGTATTTCCTCTTTCAGTGAATACTCAGAGGCAAGTACTGGGTATGGTCGGGGAGCTCTAAACAGAGCTCTAGGATAAGGGGAGGGAGTGTCCAAGGTAAAACTCAAGTCGAACACAGTAAAGTACCCTCTTTTTTTTTTTTCTTTTTTTTTACCAGAGGGGAGGTTGGTTCAGCTCCATTGGTGTAGTCTCACACTCAACTCCTCTCCTCCAAGTAGATCAATGCCTGTGCTCTAGCCCCAGTGGGTAAAATATTCACCCACACTGCCTTAAGAACCACACAAAGGATCTGTACAGTATTTGATATGAACATAGATCCTGAAGCAATGACCCTCTCCAGGGAATCAGGGAGCCTCAAGTGTGTGGAGCTGCCCACAGTAAGTGCCCAATGACACAGCCACATCCTGCACCCTCCCACACAGCCACAGTGTTTTCCTATTCCCAGCACACAAGTTTCCTGCAGTCATGAGCATCGAGGCCCCTGTCAATTCTCTCAGCCTGACTCAGGCAACTCCTCTCAGCTGGTTGCTGGGCACTTGGACATGAGCTGGTGAAGCTGTTATATATGTTCAAAATAGCACCTACCCTTTCTCAGCTAGTTATAGGATGCTGGAGCCAGGTGATCAGGAAAGAGAAACGTGCCCCTTTTTTTCCCTCTAGGATGGCAGGTACACTGTCCCCCACAGGGCTCCAAGCCAGACTCATACCAGAGTCTTCCCACAGCTGTATCACCAGCAGTTTGGCTGCTGCAGTCTAGGTGCAGAGTCCTCATGAAGGTGAACAGTGCCCTCAGCAGAGGCTGCCTTGTCCCTTCTGCCATAGGAGGACACAGCAAGATGATACCACTACGAACCAGGAAACAAACATACCAGACACCAAATCAGCTGACTTCCAGCCTTCAGAACAGTGAAAAATAAATATCTCCTATTTATAAGTCACACCACCTGTGGTATTTTTTTTTCATACTAACAAGAATAGATACAACATGTACAGTTTTAATGTTTATCCAGTGATATATTTTAGAAAAACAAGAATGCTATTTTAATTATTCTGTGTCTATGTGAGTTCCTAGTGTTAGATTCCAAATTACATTTATAAGTCTTAATAAAATAGGAATAGCTAGGGGCCGGCACTGTGGCACAGCAGGTTAAAGCCCTGGCCTGAAGCGCTGGCATCTCTTATGGGCACCAGTTCTAGTCCTGGCTGCTCCTCTTCCGATCCAGCTCTCTGCTATGGCCTAGGATAGCAGTGGAAGATGGCCCAAGTCCTTGGGCCCCTGCACCCATGTGGGAAACCCAGAAGCTTCTAGCTCCTGGCTCATGGCTTCGGATCGGCACAGCTCTGGCCGTTGCGGCCATCTGAGGAGTGAACCATCAGATGGAAGACCTCTCTCTGTCTCTACCTCTCTCTGTAACTCCGTCTTTCAAATAAATAAAATAAATCTTTAAAAAAATAGTAATAGCTAGCATATACTAAGCATTTATTATAAGCATTTACGTAAGTGATCCTCACCGAAGATTTAGAAGGCAGGTACAATTATTGTCCTCATTTTACAGGAAGGAATATAATCCATAGAAAAGCCACTTACTCTAAAAACCTGAACTGTGATCTTTTAAAAAGATTTCCAACAGTTTTAAAACAACAATAACCAAAAAAAAATCTACTTAGCAGAACTCACCCCATTATCTGGAAGAGCCAATTAACCAAGATAGCCTATACAGTCTTTTATTTCCTAAGTAATCTGGCTTTCAGAAGAAGGTTTAACTCTTTCTCTGTTCATAACTATGTGCCTCTTCCCTGCTATATTTTTGTCACCTCTAAAACTCACTGGGGGCCAGTACTGTAGCACATTAGGTAAATCCCCCACTTGTGGTGCTTGCATCCCATATGGCCACTGGTTCGAGTCCCACCTGCTCCACTTTCAATCCTTGCTAATGTGCCTGGGAAAGCAGCAGAAGATGGCCCAAGTGCTTGCGCCACTGCCACCCTTATAGGAGACCCAGAAGAAGCCCCTGGCTCCTGGCTTTCACCTGGCCCAGCCCTGGCTATAGGAGCCATTTGGGGAGTGAAACAACAAATGAAGGATTCTCTTTCTTTCTCTCTCTCTCTCTCTCTCTCTCTCTCTCTCTCTTTCTCTCTCTCTCTCTCTCTCTCTCTCTCTCTCTCTGTCTCTCTCTCCCTTTCAAAATAAATAAGTAAATCTAAAAAAAAAAAAGTACTCACTGTGTTGAAGCTCTCTAGTTACACTTGGTTATGTTAATTTGCATTCACCATTGTCTGTGTGGTTATAAAAGTCATCCACTGCAAAAATTTTCTGCATGCTGAAATACCCAGAAGGCAAAGAGAACATGATAAATGACTCAAAGTTTTAGAACTTAAAGTGTTGTTATTCGGGGAAGGAAAAAAAGCTCAACATAGCAACACAGCACCCGTGCACTTCACATTTCAGAGCACGCAATGGAAGAGATGTAATTACTATGGCTAATTGGTTCCTGGTAAAATGTCACTGACAATGAGAACTCATTAATACGTCATTTCAATCACTGGAGACAACAGGTGCTCTTACTTAGGGTGTGCTTTGTGGACCCTGACATCTTCTGTAGGGTTATTTTCTCCCTCTTTGAAGGAAAAAAATATAAACATCAATTAGTTTATTAGGATTAAGAATACATTCTCTACAATTCTGTAGAAAAATCATATAAATCATGTACCCAGGTAAACAGCTATATAATTCAAGGAAGTTCATGTAATATCTTTGTCTAAAAGACCAGCTTTCTGAATTTCATAAAGATAAATTAGTAAAACATCTTCTTTCTGGCTAGCCCTTATTAATATTACTTCCAATATTAAAATTTTTGATACCTATAGAATGAGAGAAATTATTTGCAAGCTATACATCTGACAAGGGATTAGTAACCAAAACATATATAAAAAACAAATAACTCGATAGCAAGAGAAAACAAATAATGCACTTTTAAAATGTGCAGTAGATGTAAACAAACATTTCTCAAAGAAAGGCATAGAAATAACGAACAGATATATGAAAAAATTTTCAGCATCACTAATTATCAGTGAAATGTTAAACAACAATGAGATGCTACCTCATTCCAGCAAAACTGACTTTTATAAAAAAAAAAAAGTGTTGGAGAGGATATGGAGAAAAATGTTGGTGGGAATGTATATTAGTATAGTCATTGTGGAAAATGGTATGAAGTTTCCTTTAGAAAACTAAAACTGGAGCTACCATATGATCCAGCAGTCTCACTCCTAGGTTACATTAAGGAAATAAAATTGGTCTCTCAAAGAGCCACCTGCAATCCTATGTTTATTGCAACACTATTCTCAATGGCCAAGAAAGGGAATCATTATAAATCCCCCCCACTGATAAAGAAAATATGAAAGGTGTACGAAATAGAATACTACTCACCTATAAAAAGAATGAAATTTTGTTAGTTTCAGCAACATGAATAGAACTGGAGGCTATTATGTAAAGTGAAATAAGCCAAGCACAGAAAGATAAGTATTGCCTTTTTTCTCATTAGTGGAGTCAATAAAAGGTGATCTCATTGGAGTTAAAACAAAAATAGTGGTTACTACAGGCTGGAAAGGTGAAAAGGGAAGGTAGGATAAGGAAAGATTGGGTAGTAGATACTAAATTATTATAGCTACACAGGATTAAGAAGTTGTAGGGTTCCAATGAACAGTAGGATAATTATAATGTTCATATACTGTATATTTCTCTAGATGATAGGCTTTTGAATTTTTTTACCATGAAAAAAATATTAAATGCTTGAGGAAATAAGTGTATTTATCCTGATTGGGCTATACACAATGTATACACATACTGAAATGTCATGTGATAACCCACAAATATGTATAATTTTATTCATCCGTTACAATGCTGTTTAATTCAAAAATATAAGAATAAGCCAAAAGGGTTTGGGTTTATAAGAATAAACCCAAAAGAAAATCTGATACATAAGAATTATATCAGAGGTCATGCTTCCACATAGAGAATTCTATAAGCTATAGCGATTAAAGTAGTTTAGGGAAAAGTACTAAATGCATTCCACCATTTCTAAAAATTGTCTCCTTTACTGCTTTGTACTTCAGCATTCACACAATTCCCAAATCTCTAAATAAAGTTGAAATGAGGATGATTATTATTATGATGATGGTGAAAATGAAGAGGAAGGAGAAAGTAGATGAAGAGGAGGATGAAGGGGAGATAAAGAGATGGTAGCAGTAATAGTGGTGATTATGATAATGATGGTTGATGATAATGGTGAAGGTGATGGTTCTAACAGTGATGAGAAAGTGGTGATAAAAATGGTGTTGATGCATATAGATATGATTCAGTGTAAAAGTGATCATATAAATAACATCAAGTGCCTGGTAATAATAATAGAAAGAATTAAAAAGAAAGGGAAGTCCAATATGGGAAGCAGTCCACACAGCAGACTCATAGAATGACAATCACTTTAAGTAACATTCTGACCTCAGAATCAGCCCTTCAGGCACTTGGATGTGGCTGAAAAACACATGAGAGCAGTTCATGCATGGAAAGCCAAGACACTGTGGTACATGAAGAATATCTGTGAGTGAGACCAAAGGGGAAAGATGGGGCCATCAAAGAAGGACGTACTTTTCTCTGAAGGGAGGAAAGAACTTCCACTTTGATTATGACTGTGTCCAAATACTGATGGATTCTATGGTCACAAAAGCCTTCCATAGCCTCAGCAGCCCATGGCAAGAGCCTTGGGTGATCACTGACTTCACAAATAAGAGTGTGAATTATTAAAGGAACAACAGGAGTCACTGTGCACTTACTCCCCATGTAGGACCTCCATCCTTAATGAGTTATACTATGAGAATCAACTGCAAATCTTGTTCTCAAACTGTATTCTATATGTTGTGGGTGGGTGCAAACTGTTGAAATCTGTGCTTAACATGGAGTTGGTCCTCTCTATACAAAATCAAACTAAAAATGAACCATATTGAAGAAAGGGGTGGGAGAGGGAGAAGGAAGTGGGACGGTAGGAATGGGGGAAAGAACCACTATATTCCTAAAGTTGTACCTATGAAAAATGCATTCATTAAATAAAAACGTAAAAAAGAAAAAGAAAACATTTTTTAAAAAGCAATCAAGTTGAGCATGAATACAGTGGTGATAATGATGATGGTGATGGTGAAATGATGGCAGTGAAGTAATGATGAAAAAGTATTTATAGTGAAGATGACTGATGGTGATGATGAAAGTGATAAAGAGGAGTCAGAGCCGTGGCGTAGCAGGCAAAGCCGCTGCTTGTAATGCCAGCATCCCATATGGGTGCCAGTTCGAACTGCTCCACTTCCAATTCAGCTCTCTGCTGTGGCCTGGAAAAGCAGCAGAAGATGGCCCAAGTCCTTGGGCCCCTGCACTCGCATGGGAGATCTGGAGAAGGCTTCTGACTCCTTCCTTCAGATAAGCATAGCTCTGGCCATTGCAGTCAGCTGGGGAGTAAACCAGTGGCTGGAAGACCTCTCTCTCTCTCCCTCTCTCTCTGCCTCTCCTTCTCTTTGTGTGTAACTCTGACTTTCAAGTAAATAAATAATTTTTTAAAAAAAAGAAAGTAATAAAGAAGGTGATAATGGGGAAGGCAATAGTGATGATGATGATGATGATGATGATGATGATGGCAATGCTGATGATGAGATGATGACAATAAAGTGACAAAGGTGAAGATGATGGTGATGACCATGATGGTTTGATGGTGAGGTGATGAAGTGAGTATTGTGACGATCATTGTGGACATATGATGACAGTGAGATCATGACTGTGAAGGTGATAGGGAATTGATGAGTGCCTTTATTCTTTAGCCACAAGTCTGCATTACCAGGTCCTTAACACACCTAAGTATCTTAAAAATGCATTCTTTGGGGGACATCATTGTCTTGGGGCAGGTTAAGCCTCCACCTGCAAATCCAACATTTATTATGGGCTCTGGTTCAAATCCCAGGTGTTCCGCTTCCCATCCAGCTCTATACTAATGGCCTGGGAAAGGCACAGGAAGATGGCCCAAGTGCTTGGACCCCTGCAACCAAGTGGAAGATCCAGAAGAAGCTCCTGGCTCCTGGCTTCATCCTGGCCCAGCTCTGGCCACTGTGGTCATTTGGGAAGTGAACCAGCAGATGGAAGATATCTTTCTCTCTCCTTTACTCCTACCCCCCTCCCTCACCCTCCTCCTCTCTCTAATAAACAAATAAATAAGCAAATAAATCTTTAAAAAAAAAAAACAATATTTCAAACTGAAAAGAAAAACCACTTCTACATTACACATCTCTCCCTTTCACACATCCAAGAAAAATATTACAACATTTCCAAATTTGTGTGGTTTTTAGGCAAACAGGTTTGCCCGCAAGAATCAAAAGGAGGAGATAGGAGGATTTTTCTCATCAAAGAATCAAATTGTCGGTGTGCTGAAAAAAACTCATTCTTGAAAAGCATTTGTGCTATTTTCAAATGAGTGTTTATTTACACGGAAACTTCCTCTTGAAATGTTAAGTGAAAGAAGTGAGGTTGCAAAATGAAATGCTCATGTTGTACAAAAAATATAGTACCACGTTCACTGTATAGAACAATTATAGATTTTATATGTTCTGATATTTTTTTACTTTTTCACATTTTTGAAAACTTTTTCTGCAATGAGAATGTGATAGTTTTGTGTTGAGAAAATAAAAAGGGAGGTTTTTCTCTGGCTGTGGCTAGAATACTAAAACTGTAAATGGACTGCTTGCACTGAGAAGGCAGTGGACCTGTCTTCCAGGGCTAAGCTCACATTAGCAAAAGAGCTCTCTGAGAGAGAAAAAGTCAGATAACATGAAGTGTTGAAGAGGAAATGTTTCTGAGGGTCAGGGAGGGGAGTCTGAAGGAGACAGAGTTCGCATGAGCTGCACAAATAGTTATCACCTGATCTAGACCCAGCATTGAACTTCACAGGAAGAAAATCAGACCACTCAGGACCCCTTCCCTTGAGAAACAATTAGCCCAACAGAAAGAGAGGAGAAATGGGAGCATTCACATGTCGGGAGAGCACCATGAGGAGAGATGAGTTCCATGAAATCTCAGAGGAGACACCAGGGAGGGAAGGTGAGAGTGCAGCTTCCCCAGAGAGCTGGGTACAAAAGAACAGGTAAAACTAAAGAAAGGGAAAATGAGAAAGAACATTCCAAGCAGGAGAAATGGAATTAGCAACAACTTAGTGAAAAGCAAGATATATTTGTGGAGAAACACGTACCATGGAGTAAGGTTACATGAATGCTACTAGAGTGACAAACAAGGCTGATGAGGTTTGGAGGTCCACTTCCTGGACTGCAGATCTGACACTTAGAATTTACCATGTAGGGGCTGGCTTTGTGGTGCAGTGAGTCAAGCCACAACTTGGAACACTGGCATACCATGTTGGGAAGGCAACAGAAGATGTCCTGGCTCCTGGCTTTGGCCTGACCAAGCCCTAGCTGTTGTGGCCTTTTGGAACATGAACCAACTGATGGAAGATCTGTCTATGTGTGTATGTGTGGGTGGGTGGGTGGGTGGGTGGGTGTGTGTGCCTCTGTCCGTCTGCTTCACTCTTTCTTTCTAACAAATAAATAAATCTCTTTTTTAAATAAAAGAATTTATCAAAGGGATGAAAACCCCCACATGGATTTTAAGTGGGATGAGACGCTGAGCCCTTACCCCCAGAAAAAACAATGGTTAATAAATCCTCTGACTCTTTTGTGTTCCCGAAATGGACTACAACAAAGAAAAGGAGGAGGGAGAGGAGGAAGCAGAGGAGAAGCAGAAAAACATTCTCTATGTGTAACTTCAGGAACACTCACATCCACTTTCTCAGGACCCCCTTAAGACAAGTGAATGCTTCCCTGGTTTACCTATGAAATGCTGAACACAGGCCTTTCCCCTGTTGACAAGACCACAGAGTGTATGAGCTTCCTGGGGCCCCTGTAAAAAGGTGCCATAACCCAGCTGGCTCTAAAAAACAGAAGTTAATTATCCAACAGTTCTGGAGGCCACAAGTCCAAAAGCAAGGTGTCTGTATGGCAAAGCTTTCTCAGGGCTCTAGCAGAATCTGGAAAGTCCATGCCTTTCTCTTATTTTGTGCTGTCACTAACAGTCCTTGTTGCTTGTAGCTATGTAACTCCAAACTGTACTTCTGCCATCATGTGGCATTCTTCTCCCTGTGTGTCTCTGTATTCCTTCTTACTAAGGACACCAGTCATACTCAACTAGCACCCACCATGATGACTGATCTTTCCTTTTTTAAAGATTTATTTATTTTTTTGCAAGTCAGAGTCACACAGAGAAGAGATGCAGAGAGAGAGAGAGAGAGAGAGATCTTCTACCCGATGGTTTATTCCCCAAAGGCCAGAGCTGCACCGATCTGAAGCCAGGAGCCAGGAGCTTCTTCCAGGTCTCCCATGTGGGTGCAGGAGCCCAAGGACTTGGACCATCTTCTACTGCTTTCCCAGGCCATAGCAGAGAGCTGGATGGGAAGTGGAGCATCCAAGTCTCGAAACAGCACCCATATGGGATGCCAGCGCTTCAGGGAAGGGCATTAACCTACTGCACCACAGAGCCTGCCCCGATGACTGATCTTAACATGATTACATCTGTTCTGCAAAGACCTTATTTTGAAATTAGGACTTCAACATATCACATTCTTTAGCTCATGAATTATTAGTTGATATCAAAGCTATCTGTGCCTCTGAGACTAACTAAACATAGAGGAGGGGATTTTCCCTCTAGGGATAACTGACAGAGCCTTTCTCTGCCAGCAGAAGGATCCTTCCTGCAACATACTCACCCCTCCCTACAAAAGTCTAAGAAAAATACACAGTGCTGAGACACTCTGCCCTTGTGACCTGGGGTGTTCTCCCTATTGCAATAGCATAAATAAAATCAATCTCTTTGCTTGTTTTGTGTTTTCCTTGGACATGTTATGGTTAGGATGTTGTTTTAGTAGTCCACATGAGTCCTTAGTGACTGGAGGGTTAGTTCCCAGGGTGGCAGCCTTGGGGGGTGCTGTAGAACTTAGAGAGTTGGGCTTACTAGGAAGCCTTAGGTCACTGGGAATGTGATCTTGGAAGGTAGCTTTCAGGCAATCACTTGAATTCTCATGATAGGGTTAATATAAAAGGAACAAGCCTGGCCCAACCTGGATCTCTCTGCCTCCTCAAGATGTGACTGCTTGCCCCAACATTGCTCCAACCATTCCCATGCACCAACCAGCCTAAGGCCTTAATCATAACTCAGCTGGTGACTAATATAAGAGAGGGGGGAATACGTTGTGGAATGGCAGGTTAAGCCACCCATATCAAGTACTGATTCGAGTCCTAGCTGCTTTGCTTCCAATCCAGCTTCCTGCTACTGTACCTGGGAAAACAACAAATGATATCCTAAGTTTTTGGGCTTCTGCCACCCACATAGGTGACCCAAATAGAGTTCTTGCCTCTTGGCTTGAGCCTGGTCCAACTCCAGTGGCCACTTGGGGAGTGAATCAGTAAGATAAGATCTCTGTATCTCTTCCCCTCTCTGTGTTGAGTAAATAAATAAATATTAAATTTACAAAAGGGATGTGTCATGGTTAAATTCGTCCACGTATTCTAAGTAAAGACCAGAGGTGGGCAATGGTCATGAAGGCCAGTAGATGCCAGAGAAGCATTTATGATAGTGAATGCCATGGTCCTCAGCCAGATCCTTCCACGAGACCTCTGCACTCACACCCTTGCAGCTGAGAACATCAGCATCTTTCACCAGGAATTTCCTCAACTTATCTACTGTTTGTGCTCCAAAGATAAGAGAGACGAGATGGGATTGTTCATTTGTGGCTTTTAAGTATTGATATTTTCCCTCTCACTTCACTTAACAAATGTAAAAAAGAATCCAGGCCTACTGTTGACTTTTTGTGTACTTTTGTGTTTCAGAGAGTAGAAGCTTGGGAATCTCTGTGAGACAACATTCCATTCTCTCATCTAGGCTTTTGTAGCCAAGATCCATGGCTCACTGAAGCAATGAAAACAAATGGTCCCAGAACAAAGGACTGCGATTAGACAGGACAAGGGAAGCAAAGCAGCTTGTGTTTTTTCCAAGAGATGCTGGAAAGGAGACAATATTTTGCAGCTCCTTGGATACCAGGGTTGGCTCAGCAATGCATGGGAGACTGAATATAAAGAGAGATGGCCTTGGAACGGTAGCTGAATACACCATGACAATGCTAAGCAGGTATTCAATAAAGCCACTCACCTCTGAATAGGCTATGTACATTTGAACCTTGGCCATCATAATGATGGTCTATAACCAGAGGCTCTTTCACTATCTACACTACTCTGATCCCTGTATTTCACACAGAAACAGAGCAACCCTCCAAATGAGACTGTGATCTGATTTCTCATTCTCTGGAGAATTAAATTAGGGACACATTTGATTTTTAAAAGCAAAGCATCTCTTGCCCCTAGAGAGTGTAGATTAAATTCTTAACTGCTACCAAGGCAAATACAAGCCAATCAGACAGAAGTATATAAATAAGATAGCTCCCAACCAGTTGTTTATTGAACAGCATGTGTCTCCCTTAGCTCCAGTTCAGAGATCATCATTAAAATTCTCTGGAGGGGCTGGCACTGTAGTATAGTGGGTAAAGCCACGGCCTGCAATAACATCATCCCATGGTTTGAGTCCCAGCTGCTCCACTTCCAATCCAGCTCCTTGGATCAACTGCTTGGGCCCCTGCTCCCACATGAGACACCCAAAGGAAGCTCCCAGCTTCAGATCAGCCCAGCTCTGATCAATGAGGTTTTTTGGGAGTGAATCAGCAGATGGAAGATCTGTGTGTGTGTGTGTGTGTGTCTGTCTGTCTGTCTGTTTGTCTCTCCCACCTCTCTGTACATCTGCCTCCCAAATAAATAAATCTTTTTTTAAAAAGTTCTCCGGAAACCTACTCTTAAGGGAATATTGGTGTATCACCTCTCCCAATGCCTATAAACAAAATCACCTCTTTCCTACTTGTCCCTGCTTTGTTTTGTAAACAGGACATTAAACTGTCATCTCTTGGTTCAAACTGATGTAAGTCTAGGGAGACCCAAAGGCAGGATCTCTGCCCATTTCTCACTCCAGTGGCAAGTGGAAGGAAGTAGTAGAGTGCCCATCCTTCCAGCTGAGTCTCTGTTTCCAAGCATCTAAAGGAGAACATAATATGACAGACTCTCAACTACTGTGGCATCTGGACCAACTAGCATGCAGCAGGGGAAGTGCTGCCAGAAATTATCTGGGAAGAAGAAAAGGATTGCTGTGTAGAGAATGAGCCATCTCCCAGGAAGCCTGCTTGAGCTATGGGATATTCCCTTTCTCTGGTTACTTGCATAAACCTCCTTCTGCTGCTTATCCACTCAGAAATGCTGAGTACTATCTCAAGGTTTTTGCCATGAATTGATGCCTGCATTTTCCCCACATCCTCTCTCCCCTACTGATTGTTGAGACACTGAAACACATCAACCCTGACCCACCCAACTCCACCACACCTCTCTGCTCCTCTGTCATCCCAAACTCTCTGCATGTATCCCTACTGCCACTATAACCAGTTCACTGGCCCACATGGGGTGCGAAGGGAAGCACTCTTCCACAGAGGTTTGTAGACTCTCCTGAGTCTATGTCAGGACAGCTTCCTGGTCCATCTCATTCATAACAGCCACATGTGAGTCAGTTCAAACCATTGAAGGAAGTGGAAAGTCCTGCCTAGTGTCATTCAATACTCAACACTACACACAGTGTGAAGATTTTCCCCTTCTCCTGGTGCAGGCCTTGCCTATAACTTATGAGGGAAAGAACGCCATCTGTGCCTTCTCTCCTCCCCAGCCTCCACCTCTGTCAAACTGGTCTCCCTTTCTCCTCAAGAGCCAGAGTTCAGGAGTAGTCATTAAGGAAGAACTCTCACAAAACTGACATCATTTTCTTTTTTTTTTCAAAGATTACAAACATTTTTGACATTTTATTAGGGAAATTTCAAATTTAGACACAAAAGTTGAAACATTTCTTTGATAAACTCAGCTTTGCCGACTAGCAGTATTTTTTTCTCGTTTCATATAAGCTCCATTATTTTATTCTATGTTTTTCTACTGAAATGCTTAAACAAAATTCCAAACATCATATCAATTCACTCAAATACTTTAGTATATCAATCATTTTCTTCTACCAACAGCACCCTCACTGGGATAGCAAGTCCATTCTGAGGCTACCTGTAGGTTTTCAGGGTGACCCCAAATGGACCCCTTGTTATGCGATTCCTGAATAAGAGGGATGAACTCCTCAGAACTTTCTGAGTCCTCCCACAGCCTTCTACCCCTCATATATGCAGGCTATTGACGGCTGCGAGTGCTCCTTTTGGTGCTGCTCTTAGTTTCTGCCCAGAGCCTCTCATTATGGTTTGGATGTGGTTTCTCCCCAGAGGTTTGTGTGTTGGGAGCTCAGTCTTCAGCACGGCAGTGTTGAAAAGTGGTGGACCCTTTAGAAGGTGGGACTTGGTAAGAGGTAACTGGGTCTTTGGCAGCACTGCCCTTAAGAGAGTTTACTATGGCTTATGCGGGATCTCATTTAATTTCTTTGGGTATGGATTGCTACAAGAGGAGTGAGTCTAGGTCCAAAGTTCCCTGGATGCCTGTCTTCCCATAAGATCTCTTCTGCATGAGCCATCACCATTGTGATGCATCTGCCAAGATGGGGCCACATGATCATGGACTTTCAGCCTTCCAAACTGTAAGCTAAATACAGCTCCTATCTTTATAAGTACTCAGCATCAGGTATTTTGTTATTGAGACAAAAAATGAACTACTATACCACTTATGTCCCACAGCATCCACATGGTCCATAGGAAACTGACCAATTCCTGGCACACCAAGGTGTGGAAATGCTGGCCTTAACGTCACTGCTGTAAGAAGTAGATACCAGTGCTTATACTCAAAGTCTTCTCACTCCCAGAGCTTTAACTCTTCTGCCATGCTCCAGGCTGGGGGCACCCTGAGAGCATGCCTGCAGCTTCAACTGCTCAGCAGCATCAAGCCCAGGCGTGGGATGCCAGGCTCTCTTTTCGCTTGTTTTAGGAGAGGTGGGAACATCTGCTCCTCCTCCAAATAGAAAAGAGAGAAAAGTCCCATCATTTTCATTAGGCAGAAGCCTACTACTACGAATCCTAACAAAAAATCTCTTGCATATATAATTATCCACTTTTACAACCTGTGGGAGGGTGTAGAGGGCATAGAAGTGAGGAGTGGGCAGTGACAATGACAAGACATTCTGGCCATCTCTATTAAGCCCTGTCTGGGCCTGACAGCTCCTCGGTGAGCTCTACAGACTGTAACAATAATTAGCTCATGCTGTTTTCAGCTTTAAGGCTTCTGTAGAAAATCCAAGACAACAGGAAAAGTTCTGCTTGTATTCCTGATACATATTCAAATGCTCCCAATCCGCCAAGCCAGAACATCCCCCAGGCCCCCCAAGAAGCCTCTCTGCTCTGAAAACTTTGGCCCTCACTGAGAACTCCTTTATCTAGAACATCCAATGCACTTAATGTCAGAACAGCACATTCTGAAGAGTAAATATATTCTGTCTCATGTTGGTCTCTTGTTGTTTCTCCATGTTGGTCCCAATAGCACAGCAGATTTTTTGAAGTTAGAGACTGTGCTTTATACTTACTTTGTATCCCCTATGGCTTTTACCACTTTGCTGCCAACATAAAGGTGCTCAATACATATTTGAAGTGAGTTGAATTGAATTTTCAATCAGGCACACACTAGATGGAGAAAGCCTCAGTGTGGCTAGGGGTGCATTGCATGGAGCAGAAAGAGAGATTGCACATGAAGTTTCTTTCTGAAATTTAGGTGCTGTAAAATTGAACAAGGACTTTGTAAAAATAACATATGCTGCTGCTACTTGGAGCTGGATAATGTTGTTTATACATCTCTAGGAATAATAACCTGGGCTCAGAATTCGATGTATTGGCTCCCTTTGCATACGCAGCCTCTGGCACTGAGATCATGAAAGGGGAAGGAAGCAAGGAATCAAGCTGAAGCCTCCTTCCCCCATTTCAGCTTAAACTTCTCCACATCCAGAAGATTCTGTGACTAGACAGGAGTGGCAAATGCTCAGATGTGGCAGGAAATTCCTAAGGGACCAGGTGCCATAAGTTAGATGGGCATATCCCCTTCTCTCCTCTTCTTTCCCCATTCACACACACACACTGAGTGCTATAGTTTTAATGCAGTTTGTCCCCCGATGACTCATATGTTGAAATCTCAATCCCTAGTATGATAATATTAAACAGTGGTAGGACCAATAAGAAGTGAGGGATTAGTAGAAGGTTATTGGATCATTGAAGGGCACTGTCCTTGGAAAGAATTTGTGGAGTTTCATGACATCTTGATTAGTTCTCATGAAAGGGTTTTTGTAAATGAGTAAGCTTGGCCCCTCCCTGATCTCTCCAGCTTCCTGTCTTACAATGTGACCTCTTGGTCTCTCATGTGCAACCACTACGATACCATCCACTATGATATGAGACAGCCAGAGTCCTCACAAGAGCCAGGTACATGCTGTTTGGACATTCAGCTTCCCAAACTAAATAAATCTCTTTTACTTATAAAGTATCCAGTTTCAGGTATTTTGTGACAGCAAGAGTAAATGGACCAGTAAACAGAGATAAGCATGTGCTCATAGCACACCAGGAGGAGACAGCATGCCAAAATGCAAGTGAGCAATACAGCTGAGCACATTTCTCTCTTCTTTTACATTTGTTCACCTTCTCCACCAGTGGAGAATTTTTTCAAGAAAGATTTTAATACTGTTTCATCCTTTCAAGGTACACTTTAATACACTGAATGTTAGGACATCTACTTTGAATAAATGAAAGAAGATCCTGAGGTATTGGGCCACACCCAGTTAATGTGTTCATAAATATTTCCATTAACATCAACACCCAGTATGCAGGTGATTGGCCTACCAGATAAAATTCTGACTGAGACATCAGCAACCCTTAAGTGAGTGCTTTGATTGCTGGATCTTGCTCCTGATTCGAGCTTCCTAACAAGGCAAATTCTGAGAAGCAGCTGTGATGGCTCCAGCAGAAGAGTCTTGAATTGAGTTTCCAGCTCCTGGCTTTGTGTAGTCCAGATGTAGCCACTGTGGCATTGGGGAGTGAACCAGTAGATAGGAGCACTCTCAAATAAATAAAATAAATAAGGTAAATGCTTTTTAAAATTTTAAAACAGCAACACCAAAAAATAACATTACTGCAGCCCCACATGCTAGTGAGAAAAACCAGATTTAATGCATTTCCCCTTTTCTTATACGGTGTGCATGATTTTTTGCTTCCAAAGCTGAAAGGGTAGGGGGCAGTAAGTAGACATCCTCAGCCTCAGCTCCTAAAAGGTGTACACGCATCTGCCCATTCCTTTGAATTGTAAAGACAGTACCAAGGCCCTCCTCTGCTGTTCCACCTGCTCCTTTGTTCTTCCACACCCTGTAAGAGAACAGCAACCATGCTCCTCTGGACCTGGTAGAGTACCAGGTCCCTCTCCCTCATCCAACCAGGTGTCCTCTCCTAACTTCTCTCCCAAAATTCCAAGAATTTGAAAGTGACAATGATACATAAGAGTGAAATTAATTTAGAGGCAGTTGTGGGTTATTTTTACTCAACTCACCATTCTTAGATAGGAGCTGAAAGAAGTAGGTCAGAAGAGAAAGCATTGTAGAAACCTTTATCTGGGGGAGGAGCCAAGATGGCGGAATAGGGAGGGAGCTTACTGATAGTCTGGGAGAAGACAGATTAATAAAAGTGAAGATAGTGTAGTCTCAGGGAAGAATTAGAGAAAAAACAGCAGAGGAAACTCTTCCATAATTAGAGGGATTTGGTGGACCTATGTGGAGGGCACGGGCACCCACGGCTCGGGATACCAGCTGCAGAGAGGCTCTGCACCAGTGCTGGAGGGAGAGGTGAGATGAAAAACTGCAGTAGCCCGAGACACTTGCGGAAAAGCAGCAGGAAGAGCCTAGAGGGAACGAGGCTTGAGTCCCCATTGGGGAGTGTATACCAGCCTAACTAGAGGAGAGAAAAAAGTGAAGTGGACGGTATGGACACAATTCTCTCTCTCCACACACCTTACAAAGGCAAGCAAGACAATAGAGCAGGTGCCATTTTGGACATACATAATAGCTGTGCCAGCTTGGGGCTGCGCCCACCCTCAACCAAGCAGAAAGATCTGACTCTGGTGGGAAGTAATAATATGAGACTAAGACCTACTGAATGTGTGAAGCTTAGGAACCGGGACTGTGAAAAAAAAAAAATTGAGAGTGTGTGGGAGAACCCACGATGTGGCTGAGACGTGAGTAGTCTGTGTGAGACGCCACAAACTTGGTAGCCTTAGCTACCTGGTGAGAGACATGGCAGGGGAATCTAAGCTTACACTGAGGACTGTACAGATCCTTCGTGTGGTACTTGGGACAGAGCAGACAAATATTATACTCACTGGGGCTAGCGCTCAGGCACTGATTGCCATCAAGGAGAAGAGCTCAGCTGAATGGAATTACTTCCCTTCTGAATTAAAAAAAAAAAAAGTAGAGGGAGAGAAGATTCACCACACCAAACCTGCATATGTCACCTTTGGCACAGCCAAAACCCTGAAGAAATACCCACACCCACTACAAGCCTCTAGAGATTTACAAAAAGCAGACAGTCCACTTAATCAAGAGTCACAGTATAATGAGAAAAGCCAAGTCAGAGAGAAAAAGAAGAAGAAGAAGAAGAAGAAGAAGAAGAAGAAGAAGAAGAAGAAGAAGAAGAAGAAGAAGAAGAAGAAGAAGAAAGAATATCTCCACAATGCCATTTCCACTGAGATCTGGTACCAGACAGGGATGCCCAATCCCACCACTGCTATTCAATATAGTACTGGAAGTTTTAGCCAGAGCCATTAGGCAAGAAAAAGAAATTAAAGGGATACAAATTGGGAAGGAAGAACTCAAACTATCCCTCTTTGCAGATTATATGATTCCTTATTTAGGGGATCCAAAAAACTCTACTAAGAAACTGTTGGAACTCATAGAAGAGTTTGGCAAAGTAGCAGGATATAAAATCAATGCACGAAAATCAACAGCATTTGTATACACAGGCAATGCCATGGCTGAGAAAGAACTGCTAAGATCAATCCCATTCACAATAGCTACAAAAACAATCAAATACCTTGGAATAAACTTAACCAAGGACGTTAAAGATCTCAACGATGAGAATTACAAAATCTTAAAGAAAGAAATAGAAGAGGATACCAAAAAATGGAAATATCTTCCATGCTCATGGATTGGAAGAATCAATATCATCAAAATGCCCATTCTCCCAAAAACAATTTATACATTCAATGCAATACCAATCAAAATACCAAAGACATTCTTCTCAGATCTGGAAAAAATGATGCTGAAATTCATATAGAGGCACAGGAGACCTCAAATAGCTAAAGCAATCTTGCACAACAAAAAACAAAGCCGGAGGCATCACAATACCAGATTTCAGGACATACTACAGGGAAGTTATAATCAAAACAGCATGGAACTTGTACAGAAACAGATAGATAGACCAGTGGAACAGAATAGAAACACCAGAAATCAATCCAAACATCTACAGCCAACTTATATTTGATCAAGGATCTAAAACCAAATCCTGGAGTAAGGACAATCTGTTCAACAAATGGTTCTGGGAAAACTGGATTTCCACATGCAGAAGCATGAAGCAAAACCCTTACCTTACACCTTTCACAAAAATCCACTCAGCATCGATTCAAGATCTAAATCTATGACCCGACACTATCAAATTACTAGAGAACATTGGAGAAACCCTGCAAATAGGTACCAGCAAAGACTTTCTAGAAAAGACCCCAGAGGTTCAGGCAGTCAAAGCCAAAATTAACAATTGGGATTACATCAAATTGAGAAGTTACTGTACTGAAAAAGAAACAGGAAAGTGAAGAGGCAACCAACAGAATGGGAAAAATATTTGCAAACTATGCAATCGATAAAGCATTAATATCCAGAATCTACAAAGAGATCAAGAAACTCAACAACAACAAAACAAACAACCCACTTAAGAGATGGGCCAAGGACCTCAATAGACATTTTTCCAGAGAGGAAATCCAAATGGCTAACAGACACATGAAAAAATGTTCAGGATCACTAGCAATCAGGGAATTGCAAATCAAAACCACAATAAGGTTTCACCTCACCCCAGTTAGAATGGCTCACATATAGAAATCAACTAACAGCAGATGCTGGCAAGCATGTGAGGAAATGGGGACACTAACCCACTGTTGGTGGGAATGCAAACTGGTAAAGCCACTATGGAAGTCAGTCTGGAGATTCCTCAGAAATCTGAATATAACCCTACCATACAACCCAGCCATCCCACTCCTTGGAATTTACCCAAAGGAAATTAAACTGGCAAATAAAAGAGCCGTCTGCACCTCAATGTTTATTGCAGCTCAATTCACAATAGCTATGACCTGGAATCAACCCAAATGCCCATCAACAGTATACTGGATAAAGAAATTATGGGATATGTACTCTATAGAATACTATACAGTAGTAAAAAAAACAATGAAATCCTGTCATTTACAACTAAATGGAGGAATCTGGAAAACACATGATGAGTGAAATAAGCCAGTCCCAAATGACAATTACTATATATTCTCCCTGTTCGGTAACAACTAATTGAGCACCTAAAAGGAAACCTGATGAAGTGAAATGGACACTATGAGAAACAATGTCTTAATCAGCTCTTGTCCTGACTGTCTAGGAATAACTTATTATTTTATTCCTTTTAGTATTTTTTTGTTCTACTTAATACCATTAGTTGACCTCTATAATTAACACACAATTATTCTTAGTCATTTAAATTTAACTAAAAAGTGATCCCTGTTAAATATAAGAGTGAGACTAAGAAAGGGAAGAGATGTACAGTTTGGCACATTTTCACTCAGACTTACCCCTAATGGTAGAGCTAGAAATGTGCCAGGGGATTCCAATTCAATCTCATCAAGATGGCAGGTACCAATGGCATCTTGCTTGTTAAAGTGATCAGTTTAAGTTCATAATTGATCAATAAGATAGGATTAAGTGTCAAAGGGATTACATAAATAAGACCAGTGTCTGCAAGTAATAATTGATAGAATTAAAAAGGAGAGAATGATCCTTCATGGGAAGCAGGTTATGCAGCAGACTCATGGAATGGTAAATGCCCTAAAAAGCACTCTGGCCTCAGAATCAGCCTTTAAGGCATTCGGATCAGGCTAAAAAGCCCATGAGAGTTTTGCAGGCATGGAAAGCCAAGACACTCTGGAAAAAAAAATTACCTAAATGAAAGATCTCTGTGAGTGAGATCCCAGCGGAAAGAACGGGCCATCAAAGAAGGCTGTACCTTTCTCTGAAGGGAGGAGAGAACTTCCACTTTGAATATGGCCTTGTCTAAACAAGATCGGAGTTTGGTGAACTCAAGAGGCTTCCATAGCCTTGGCAGTTCATGACAAGAACCTTGGGTGATTACTGACGTCATAAATCAGACTGTCGATTGTTAAATCAACAACAGGAGTCACTGTGCACCTGCTCCCCATGTAGGACCTCTGTCCTTAATGTGTTGTACTATGCGAATTAATGGTAAAACTACTATCCAAACGGTAATCTATACTTTGTCTGTCTTTGTGGGTGCAGTCTGTTGCAATCTTTACTTAGTATATACTAAGTTGGTCTTCTGTATATAATAATAATTGAAAATGAATCGTGATGAAGAATGGGATGGGAAAGGGAGTGGGCGATGCGATGGTTGTGGGTGGGAGGGGGGTTATGGGAGGGAAAGCTGAGAAAAGCTGCTATAATTCAAAAATTGTACTTTGGAAATTTATATTTATTAAATAAAAGTTATTTATAAAAAGAAACCTTTATCTACTGGGGCTGTGTTATTGGTTAATTAGGACTTGTCTCCCCAGAATTCATATATATGTTTAAACTGATCTCTTTATGTCAATGGTTGATAGATTAAGGGTATAGACTTGATCCAGTGATGGCATCTGAGAAGTGAGTCTGGTGGGGAGTGTTTAGATCATTGGGAGCATGCTCAGAGGATGGTTTTTTTTTTTTTTTCAAGAGTGCTGATTATTGTTTGAGCTCAAGTTCAGCCTAGCAGCTCTCTTTCTCTGTGTCCTGGCTCACGATGTGATCATTCCTCCACATCACCATGACTAACTTCCATGGATGCCAGATTATGGGGCTGTCTGATCCTGCTCTGTAATCCCCAAACTATGAGATAAAACAAACCTTTGCCTTCCCAAGAAGCTATTCTTGGGCATTTTTGTTTTAGTATAAAAAGTGGATGAATACAGGGTGCCGTAACAAAATATTTCAAACTGCATGGCTTATAAACAATAGAAATGTATTTGTCTCAATTCTAGTGGTTAGGAAGTCCAATATCAAGGGGCTTGCAGGTTTAGTATTGATGGAAAGCCTTTTCCTGTTTCACTTTATCTTCACGTGGTGGAAACAGGGAGAAAAACTTTCTCGGGCCTCTTAATAAGGGTGTCAGTTTCATTCATGCAGACTATGTCCCTGTGACCTAATCAAATCCTGAATGCTCCACCACTTACTGCCATCCACTTGTGGGTTATCATTTCAGCATCTGAATTTGGGGACATATTCAGACCATCACAGGAGCTCACCTTAGCACACTAAGAGTCAAATTTGCTAAGAGTCAAATTTGCCAAGAGTCAAATTCTAACTTCAGAGAGTGTAGACATCTGGGACACATGAGTTGTATCTCTGCTAGTTCCCGTGGCTGATGGCATCATGTTCTCCTGTGCAATGATTCTTTTTATGTGACAAGGAGTTGGAGAAAGGGATGCTGAGCAAAGGAGTCCATATATTCTCCATAACTCGAATTACTACAATGAATTGCTCCATTACTCACCTTTGCACTGGACATTAATCACAAAAACAAAACTGCAGAGCCAGGGAGTTAGTGAGGATGTGCTATTTCAACCCTGCACCCATGCCAAGTGATGCAGCTGCAATGAGAGATCTGCAGTGCTCCCCCTTCCCATCTGTTTGTAAACCATTAATACAGAAGTTTTTGAGAGAAGCTCAAAGCAACTACTGCAACAGTGCTGGATACTTGTGAAGTTTTCCCAGTCATCTATGAGGGCAACCTGCCAAAAGTATTCACCAGACCTGCCTCTGGATCCTAGTGCTTGCCATTCAATCTGTCAATCCAGACCCATGCCTAATATTAACAAACTAGTTGAAGCTCTGAAATATTAAAAAAAATCCACTGGAAAGGATTTTAGGTAAATATAAAGTATTCATTGGGTGTCACAAAAAGAGGTAAGTTATTAAGGTAAGTTTACCAAGAGATAAGTACCAATCACCTCATTTATCTGTGTAAATGTCTTTACAAAATATATGATTTTTATATTTTTTTTGAAAGTCAGAGTTACACAGAGAGAGGAGAGGCAGAGAGAGAGAGAGGTCTTCCATTCGATGTTTCACTCCCCAGATGGCCGCAACGGCCAGAGCTGCGCCAATCCAAAGCCAGGAGGCAGAAACTTCTTCCAGATCTCTCATGCAGGTGCAGGGGCCCAAGGACTTGGGCCATATTCCACTGCTTTCCCAGGCCATAGCAGAGAGCTGGATTGGAAGAATAGGCACCCATATGGGATGCCGGCACTTCAGCAGAGGGTGTTAACCAGCTGCGCCACAGCACCGGCTCTGATTTTTACATATTTTATTTCATTCTATCTCCCACCAGCCTATGGGAGACAGGCTCAAATTTGAACCTAAGTGGGCCTACAGAGAATAAATACTTATAAGATGCCTAGAACAATTGAGCTTGGGACTAGGGAATACCTTTAACTGATTTCTTTCTTTCTTTCTTTCTTTCTTTCTTTCTTTCTTTCTTTCTTTCTTTCTTTCTGACTTTCTGTCTTTCTGTCTTTCTTTCTTTCTTTCTTTCTTTTTTTTTGACAGGCAGAGTTAGACAGTGAGAGACAGAGAGAAAGGTCTTCCTTCCGTTGGTTCACCCCCCCAAATGGCCGCTAAGGCAGGTGCGCTGCAGCCGGTGCACCGCGCCCATCCACAGACAGGGGCCAGGTGCTTCCTCCTGGTCTCCCATGCAGGTGCAAGGCCCAAGCACCTGGGCCATCCTTCACTGCACTCCCAGGCCACAGCAGAGAGCTTGACTGGAAGAGGAGCAACCAGGACAGAATCTGGCACCCTGACAGAGACTAGAACCTGGTGTGCGAGCGCCACAGGCAGAGAATTAGCCTAGCGAGCTGCGGTGCCGGCCTAACTGATTTCTTGAAGTGTTTCCCCCAACCTTTTTGTGCAATAGTTCTGGGGCCCTGTGTAGGCCAGGGACACAAGAGGAATGAAGAGGATGAGGAATTTGAGGATGTCATTATTGCTCTTACCATCATGTTTTCCACAGAAACAGGGACTCACAAGGACTTAGGGCAAAGAAACAGATGTCCTGGATCCCTGTCCTTTTGTTAAAACACACTCCACCATCATTTCCCTCTGAGTCTTTGCAATCCCTTTCTTCTCTGCTGCGAAGCAGACCTGGTTTCCAGTGCTCTGTACAACAGCAGTATCCTCTTCCTTCTCTGTTCCTCCATGGTCCCCAGAGAAAATTGTTCCCCTCCAGCAGTTCTTTCCTTCTGTTGCCTTTGCATAGTCTCCAGCTCTATCAGAAGCTTTTTTCTCTGAAAACACATTTTTGCAGGTTATTTCACATTCCAAGTTGCCATTCATCTCCTTTAAAATGTTGAGAACCAATCTCATCAATAGCTTGAATGGGGGAGAGGAAAAAAGAAAATAAATTTTGAAAAAAGTCTGCATTGTGGTGTGTTCCCATAGAGAAAAATTAAGGAAAAGATTAAATCCACTTTGACTTTTTAATCGACATGCTTCTGCTTCTTGGATTAACTTTGAACTTCAAAAATAAAAAATATGAAAGATGATGATTTTCTAAGAAAATTTCTATTGCAATATTCAGACAAGTGAGTTGTCTATTTTTTCAAAGTTTAACTGAAGTTTCATTCAGGGAATAAATATCCAGGAGAAGTAAAATAAATTTATAAGCACATTTTAAAAATCACATAAGGCTATCTGGAAACATCAAATAAAAATTTTTTAGAAATTATAGCAATCCATATAGCCATGAAAGATGTGAATATAGAGGGGCCAGTGCTGTGGTGTAGCAGTAAGGCCACCACCTGCAGTGCTGGCATCCCATATGAGTGCTGGTTTGAGACCCAGCTGCTCCACTTCCGATCCAGCTCTCTGCCATGGCCCTGGAAAGCAGTGGAAGATGGCCCAAGTCCTTGGGGCCCTGCATCTGAGTAGGAGACCAGGAAGAAGCTCCTGGCTCCTGGCTTTGGATTGGCGCAGCTCCAGCCTTTGGGGAATGAACCATCAGATAGAAGAGACTCTCTCTCTCTCTCTCTCTCTCTCTCTCTCTCTCTCTCTCTCTCTCTCTCTCTCTCTTTCCGCCTCGCCTTCTCTCTGTGTGTAACTCTGCCTTTCAAATAAATAAATAAATATTTTAAAAAAGAATGTGAATGCCATTTGTCATTAGGATCCCCTTCCCCTGAGTTTGCTCTTTCACCAATGATAATGCTGATCCCTGCCATCATCATTCTCACAAACCCTGAGAGTGTATCATGCACCAGACATTGTTCACAGATACTTTAACATACTAGCTTATCTAAGTCTCCCAAATACCTTCAGAGGTACATATTCAAAATGTCATTATTGTACAGTTATAAAAAATTACAGTCAATGTAATTTGTCTGACTGAACTGGAATTTCAGCACTGTTGATATGGACAGCATCCCTCTCTTCTCTGACCCCTACCCCCTACCAACACCCATGTTCCAAAGCCTCACTAAGATGGAACACCTTAGCCCCTTAGCCCTCAATTCCTACAGTCCTCTGCTGTCCTCCACCATGAAGTCTAATTATTATTTTCTCTTAGGAAAGGAGTGAGACTGAGAAGAAGGAGGCTGAATAGAGAAAACAAGAGCTGACAAAAGGGTGAAGACTACCAGGTTGCTGCTCTCACATAGCCCCTCTGGCTGGGACTGAGGTCTGTCTGTTGGTCAGTGAAACCCAGTTGCTGGAGGACCTACTGTGAGTGGAGCATTTAGGGACATCTGTGTTCCGAAGAATAGACAAGTTGAAGAGACATTTTCTCGCCGGCGCTGCAGCTCAATAGGCTAATCCTCCGGCTTGCGGCGCCGGCACACCAGGTTCTAGTCCCGGTCAGGGTGCCGGATTCTGTCCCGGTTGCCCCTCTTCCAGGCCAGCTCTCTGCTGTGGCCAGGGAGTACAGTGGAGGATGGCCCAAGTGCTTGGGCCCTGCACCCCATGGGAGACCAGGAGAAGCACCTGGATCCTGCCATCGGATCAGCGCGGTACGCCAGCCACAGCACGCCAGCCGCGGCAGCCATTGGAGGGTGAACCAAAGGCAAAGGAAGACCTTTCGCTCTGTCTCTCTCTCTCTCACTGTCCACTCTGCCTGTAAAAAAAAAAAAGAGAGACATTTTCTCTTTCCATCCACTCACAGCCCAGTTCTGCTCTGACCCCCAGGAGACCACTACTTTGGGAACCCTGGGAAAGAGCATGCTGAGCAGGATCATTAGTGTTCTCTTAATAGGCACCATCTGAAGTATCTTAAGTGAGCTAGTCAAAGAAACTTCTAAGCAGGAATCAGAGAAGAGGAAAAGGACCCCACTAGCTATGCTACAGAGGCTTCCAGATCTAGTGTTTTTTACTACACTGGGGAAGACTTCCACTCACATGGCACAAAAGGCACACTTCAATGTGTGGAATTGAGGAGGGAGCATTTCAACAGGAAAGGAGCATTGTTAACACAGCTCCTTTGCACAGGTTAGTAAGATGCTATTTGGACCACAGTGGCTGTCTTTAGCTTCATTTCTGAGCTCCACACTTCAAACAGAACATTGAAAGCTAGAGTTGTTCCAAGGAAAACTGACCAAACTGAGAGAATATCAGGTGAGGAGCAACCGAAGGTACTCTGAATCTTCAGTTTGAAAAAGAGAAGACACTGTAACTCTGTAAATATTAAGCAGCTGTCAGATCCATTTTTAACTGAGGTTTTTCACTAACTAGAGAAGAACTTGGGCCTTTGGGTGAGCTGAAATGGACACAGTTTTCAGCTCAAAATGAGGATGGCAGGTTTGACCATTCCATCTGTCCGTAAGAAAATGTCCACAATGACATAGGTGTGATTTACACACCGTCTAGGACCTTGAATTGCTTAACTGCTCAAACACTCCCAATGCTGAGATTTAAAATAAAAATGTCAGCAACATTATTCCCAATACTTAACAAATCTAATTTGGTTTTGGAGTCTTTCTATCTGTAAAATCCACTGATTATATTCAAAATTACTTTCTCATCAATTAAGCATGAAAAATAGCGTTGTGATGGTAAATTTTAGGTGTCAACTTGACTGAATTAAAGAGTACCTAGAAACCTGGAAAAGCATTATTTGGGGTGTGTCTGTAAGGGATATTCCAGAGTAGTATGTGAATCTCAATGGCCTAGATGAAGATGGCCTGCCCTCCATGTACGTAGGAGGCATGCAATGGGCTGGAGCAGAAAAGAATAAATACACAAAGCAAATCGGTGCCATGCTCTCCCCACTACCCCCTCATGTACTGTGAGAGCTGGAACACACCTGTCCCTTGGCTTGTACCTCAGAAGCCCAGAGTCTTCAGTTCATGGGCTCTAGGATTTAGACCAGTGGCACCTTTCTGGATTCTGAGGGTTTTGGACTTTTCACTGAGTTATGCCATCATCTTCCTTTGTTCTGAGGTTTTTAAGACTTGGACTGATTCATGTTCCTGGCATCCCAGCCTCCATCCTACAGAGAAATTGTCCTGGGCCTTCTCCGCTGCTGAAATTTCATGAACCAATTCCCTTAAGTAATTTCCTCTCACCTATCTGCATACATCCCATTGATTCTGTCTCTCTGGAGAACCCTAACCTGTGTAAGCATTACCATGAAAAAAGCACTGAAATTCTAAGTTAATAAGCTTAACTCTGCTCCAAACAGTTCTAAGCCAGCATGACGTAAACGGGAAGAAAATCACTTTGGGCTGCCTGAGAATCCATTTCTTCATCTGCAAAGCAGTATCGTCATTGAACAAAATCTCAGACGAAACCCCATCCATCAAGGCTTTCTGAGAGCTTCCCCAGAGTCAGTTTTGGGCCTCAGCAGGCAAATGTTCCCCTTTGAAGTTCTCATTGGCTCCTTATTACAGGCATTGCCAAGTTTCAACTATTTCTTTCCTCTCACTGTATTGTACCCATTGCTTCTAATTCTCCCCTGTTACAGAGGAAAGAAATATGTGAAATTCCTTCAGAGAAAGGCATTAGAAACTTGAATGTGTTCAGTCTTACAGACCAGTTAAAATTTTTAGAAACAAATATCATTTGGTAAAAGAAAATGCTGGACCCAGTAATTGGGATTGCAGATCCAGGTGTACC
The DNA here is from genome assembly GCA_949820135.1 of Sylvilagus floridanus. Lineage (NCBI taxonomy): Eukaryota > Metazoa > Chordata > Mammalia > Lagomorpha > Leporidae > Sylvilagus > Sylvilagus floridanus. Next base: position 73,603,777 of record OX463236.1, read on the forward strand.
CAAATGTAAGGCTTCATATGTAGGCAGAGAAATCTTCCTGGCATGGCTCAAAGAGGCAGATGGCTTAAAATTTCTTAAATGTAGAGCCCAGAGAATATTTTTCCATTCTCCACCAAAGGGACTCAGCTTCAATTTGAAGAGTGATTGAACAGAGCAGCATCAGGCATCGCCTCCTAATAAATGCAGCAGCAGGAGCCAGCCTAAGAAATGTGATTTTCCAGCCTACTTGGCCAAAGCTGTTATCATCTAAGATATCACTTGCGTGAAATACATTCTCTCTTAAAACAATAATCAATATTAGACACCTGCTGCCTTCCCTTTCAAGGCCTGTAATACACTGCATTCTGCTGGCTGATGAAATGTGGAAGAGAGAGACTTCTGGGCCTGTTTCTTCATCTATACAGGCCAATGCCAGAGCAAAGAAAAAGATGGTCATGGGAAAGATCACTGGTGAGACAGGTCAATTTCACTCCTTCTTTCACTTGTGTATTCACTGTGGGGTGTGTGTGTGTGTGTGTGGTCTATTAGGATAAAAATTCATCAGAAATGAGGCACAAGGACTATCATTATTGGCAAAAGAAAAATTTGCTTTTGGGATATTCCATGTGAGGCATTTGAAAGACTAATACTGATCACAGAAGGTCCGTGTATCCCCCTTTCCCATACTCTAAGGTGGTAAACAAAGATCTCCAGTTTTTAGCATTTGAAAAATTTGGCAGAATAGAGCCAAACAAGGTGGTAGGTAAAGAGGAAAAGAAAGAGGCAGCTCAAGAGGGAGGATTTCCATACAATGCATCTGAAACCCCTCCTCTGAGTGACTGTGGTCACCTCCTGGAAAGACAGTAATGGCCATCTGCTCATTGTGGACACCCGCCTTCTTAAGTACTGAGACTTGAAGCATGTCACACTGCAGAAAACAAGACCTTGGAATCAGCAGACAAAATTGGATTTGAGCATCAAGCACACCATTTTCTGGCTGTGTGACCCTTGGAAACTTTCATAATTATTGGACCTCTCTTTTCCCCTGTGTAATACAGAAGTAAAAACTTAGCGAGGACTAAAGTCCTGGGCTGATGGTTAAGCTCTTACCAAATTCATCTGACAGATATATATGGATTAACAATTGCAATTGCTTTCTTGGTGCCTGCTATGTTTTACTACCAAAATAGCTGCATTTTGTTGATGAAATATCAAAAACTTTAATTGTAACATAAAAATTATCTAAATTGTATCGAGAAGTTATATGTGGTATAAAAATTTAACTTGATTAAGTTGGAAAGCATTCTTTTCTCCCTCCATAAATCAAAGAAAATAATAATGAATGAAGCAAGGAGTCATTGTGAGAGTAACTCTCACTCTGGATGAAAGATGTTCTGTGTAAATAAGATATGCCCATGACAATGCTAAAACTACACAGGGCCCTCTGCAGGGTCTTCATCTGCACGTGATCCGTTGAAGAAAACAAAGAGGGGCAGGCATTTGGTGCAGCAATTAAGACTCCACTTGGGTCCCAGTCCCAGCTCCACCCCATTTCATTGCTTACTAATGTGCATCCTGAGACAGCACATGATGGAACAAGTACTTGAGTCCCTCTCACCCATGTGGGAGATCTGGGTTGAGTTCCTGGCTCCTGATTTTGGCCTGACCCAGCCCCAGTTGTTGCGGACATTTGGGGTGTGAACCAGGAGATGGAAGATCTATAACTAACTAAATAAATAAATAAAATTTAAAAGTAATGATGAAAAGAAAATGAATCAAATACAAACCGGATTATCCTTCCTTGAAATGAAAACAACTGCTTGGTAGGAACAAAAAGGCATACATTTCCTGGAAAAAAAAAGAAAAGTTTAAAAAGATGTCAACCCATTTAAAGGAAAGAAGAAATTGTTTGAAGGACTTTGAATAAAGTATTTTTTAAAGATTTATTTGAAAGAGTTACAGAGAGAGAAGAGAGGCAGAGAGAGAGAGAGAGAGAGAGAGAGAGAGATCTTCCATCGATGCTTCACTCCCCAGCTCCCCAGTTGACCGCAACGGCCGGAGATGCACTGATCTGAAGCCAGGAGTTTCTTCTGGGTCTCCCATGCAGGTGCAGGGGCCCAAGGACTTGAGCCGTCTTCTACTGCTTTCCCAGGCCATAGCAGAGAGCTGGATTGGAAGCTGAGCAGCCAGGACTCAAACCGGCATCCATACGGGATGCTGGCACTGCAAGCAGCAGCTTAACCTGCTACACCACAGCGATGGCCCTGTGAATAAAGTATTTAGATTTGCTTGAAAGTATCTTCTCTCCATGCCATCATCCAGTGTGGGTCCAAAAAGGGCTATTGCATTAGCTGGAAAATTTTACCCAAAACTCACTTGTTGCTCAGTGATGGCACTATTAATATACGTTTATTTTAAAATGTTTCTTCTTAAAGTGTTGCTAACCAACTAACTTTAAATTCTAAAATTAAATTTACTTACATTTTATGTCATCTTGGTTCCTTTTCTATGCTACTTCATTGCCTTAATTTCACTACTAACAATTTAAATTAAAATGGAAATATGCTTATTATTTATGTATGATTATATTTTTATTCTGCTTTATAATTACAATATTTATACATTTTCACACTTGAAATCAATGTTTGACTTAAATGTTCTTTCATGTTTTGTGAATTCTGAACATTTATATATATAAAGATACTTAAGGCTTACATAAAAGAGACTGCAGTGCTGGTGCTGATGGCTTGCCTTAGGTTGCAATCATTATTATTAACTGTTTTTATGTGCAAATTCCTACAAAGATACAGGAGAATAATAATGCACAGTATCCTTAGGAAGCTCATAATTTGAATGTATGGTCAGGTCCTTCAATTCTTACTCACACTTTAAATACATATACAGTTACATAAGTTACTGTATATTGATATAGACTAAAAAAATTTATTCTAAAAAATTATCCCAGTGGTTTTCTAAATATCCCGTGGGCAACATGCAAGTCCTGGGACTCTTTGCACCCCAGTGCAAACATCCATAATCAATGTTCTCTGAGGTGGTATTGACAAGCAGAGGATTATTCAAAAATTGTGTCTGTTTTTGCTTTCACTTATGCTTGTGTAGCTAGCATTAGAACAGTTAGGAGATTTACTTAAGAGATCTTAACAATTAAAACATCTTGATGAAGTTTATAGAAAAATATCAGTGATGTGGCACTGTGGGTTAAGCTACCACTTGTGATGGTAGCATCCCATATTAAAGTGCTGGTTCAAGTTTCAGTTACTCCACTTCTGATCCACCTTCTGGCTAATCTAAGGTGGCAGCAAGTAATGGACCAAGAACTTGGGTACCTGTCACCCACGTGGCAAACCTGGATGGAGTTCAGGTTCCTGGTTTTGTCTGCTGCAGGCATTTACTGAGTGAACCAACAATCAAATATTCTCTCTATCTCTCTCTCTCTCTCTCTCTCTCCCTTCATCTCTCCTTTCCTCCCTTTCTCCCTCTTCCCCTTCCTTCTCCCTCCCTCTCTGTTGCCCTGCCTTTCAAATAAACAAATATTTTTTAAAAGAAAAGTCATATTAGAAATACCAGGATTATCACTTTATCCATTTTAGTTTTTTTTTTGTTGTTGTTCTAGTACTAGTACTAGTGGTTGAACTCTGTAATTAACACACAATTATTCTTAGGTGTTTATATTTTAACTGAAAAGTGATCCCTGTTAAATATAAGAGTGGCAAAAAGAGAGGGAGGAGATGTACAATTTGGGACATGCTCAATCGGACTTGCCCTAAATGATGGAGTTAGAAACGTGCCAGGGGATTCCAATACAATCCCATCAAGGTGGCATGTACCAAGGCCATCTCACTAGTCCAAGTGATCATCTTCAGTTCACAATTGACCACACTGATAGGTCTAAGAGTCAAAGGGATCACACAAACAAGACTAGTGTCTGCTAATACTAACTGATCGAATCAAAAAGGGAGAGAATGATCCAACATGCGAAGCAAGATACACAGCAGACTCATAGAATGGCAGATGTCCTAAATAGCACTCTGGCCTCAGAATAAGCCCTTAAGGCATTTGGATCTGGCTCAAGAGCCCATGAGGGTATTTTGGGCATGGAAAGCAAAGACACTCTGGAAAAAAAAAAAAAAAAAAGAAGACCTAGATGAAAGATCTCTGCGAGTGAGATCCCAGTGGAAAGAACGGGGTCATCAAAGAAGGAGGTACCTTTCTCTGAAGGGAAGAGAGAACTTCCACTTTGACTATGACCCTGTCGGAATAAGATCGAAGTCGGCAAACCCTAAAGGCTTCCATAGCATTGGCAACTCATGACTAGAGCCTAGGGAGATTACTGATGCCATTAACCAGAGTGTCAAATTGTTAAATCAACAACAGGAGTCACTGTGTACTTACGTCTCATGTGGGATCTGTCCTTAATGTGTTGTCCAATGTGAAGTAATGCTATAACTAGTACTGAAACAGTATTTTTACACTTTGTGTTTCTGTGTGGGTGCAAACTGATGAAATCTTTACTTAGTATATACTGAATCGATCTTCTGTTTATAAAGATAATTGAAAATGAAAAAAAAAAACTAGGTGTTAAATTGGAAATTGCATAGAAAATTAATCAATTTTTAAAAAAATATCATGTAGGATCTCTGTCCTTAATGTGCTGTACATTGTGATTTAATGCTATAACTAGTACTCCAACAGTATTTTTCACTTTGTGTTGCTATGTGAGGGCAAACTGTTGAAATCTTTACGTAATATGTACTAAACTGATCTTCTGTATACAAAGAGAATTGACAATGAATCTTGATGTGAATGGAAGGGGAGAGGGAGTGGGAAAGGGGAGGGTTGCAGGTGGGAGGGAAGTTACGGGGGGGGGGGGGGAGCCATTGTATTCCATAAGCTGTACTTTGGAAATTTATATTCATTAAATAAAAGCTTTAAAAAAAAAGAAATACTAGATTATCAAAGTATACAGACAGAAGAGGAAAGAGCAAAGAAATGCCGAGTCAGCTTGCAATGGGAATCAGGGGAGGCATCAGTGGGCAGTGTTTTCTAACATTTGAATTTGAATTTTTTTTCCCTAGGAAAGTGACTTGGGTTATGAAGTGGAGCAGCCCATGTCATCAAGGGTGACAACAAAATAAAAGTAGTTTCAAGATTCATTTTGAAGTTGATTGACATAGTTGTTTTAATCATGACTTGGAGATCTGTGTTGAGTATGCTGCTTAAAATGAAAGGTTCTTGAATCCAGAGTAAAAGCAATGTTGATTAATTATGTTACTCTGTGCTTCTCAGCTATAGATACTGTTGCTTGTAATGGTAATCAGGGGAGGCAGCAGGCACCATTGTTTTTATCATCTGTAAACCTGAATTAAGTTGTTTAGCAAACAGAAAATGATCTCCAACCTTTTTGGTCTTGGGGTAATTCTTTGTTTTAACAGAAACACATTTCTTTTTTAAAAAAAATTTTTTTTTTGCTTATTTGAAAGGCAGAGTTACAGAGAGAGAGAGAGAGAGAGAAAGAGAGAGAGAGAGATCTTATCCATTGGTTCACTCTCTAAATGGCTGCAATGGCCAAAGCTGGGCCAATCCAAAGTCAGGAGCCAGGAGCTTCCTCTGGGTCTTCCATGTGGGTGCAATCCTTGGGTCATCATCTACTGCTTTCCCAGGTCATAGCAGAGAGCTTGATCTGAAGTGGAGCAGTTGTGACTTGAACAAGGGGCCATATGAGATGTCAGCACTGCTGGAGGCAGCTTTACCTGCTATGCCACAGTGCTGGCCCCTGGAATATTACTTTTTTTTACCTCCCCTGGCTATCAAATTCAATGTGTTCTGTTGTGTGCTTTGGGCATCTGGTTGATCCTCTGATGCTAGACATGAGGAGTATCCATGTGTTTAGTACAAGTTGGCTCTAGGTAAAAACCATTTATTATTCATGTTGTTAACTCAAAAGAAAGATAATATAAAGCTTCTGAGAACAAGCATGTCAGAATTGAGATGAAGTCCCCAAAGACTGCCTCACCCATCTATCTCCTCTGTGAGCATCACAAGATACGGCTGTCACAGTAATGGGAAGGTTTCTGGGATCTCAAGGGACAGCAAAATGTAATGAATGTCTCAGGATTTGTTCCTTTGATGCTCTATCTCATCTTTCAGTACTTTCTATTCTAACTAATGACTTCAATATCATTTGTATTCTGATGACTTGAATTGTTACCTCCACCTTGGACTCTCACACAAGTCTATATTTGGACATTCTACCATCTTATTGACATCTCCACTTGGTTGTTCAAAAGGAATTTCAATTGTCACAAGCCCAACAACAAGCTCCTAATTTTCTCCAGGAAACCAACCCCTTTCCACATCCTTTCCGCTTCGGTAAAGGGCAACTCTGCCCCTCCAAGTGTCTTGGTCCAAAACTGAGGACTCATCCTTCCTTCTCAGCCCACATCTGTTCATCAGCAAGTTCTGTAGGCTCTTCCTCTAGAGTCCCACACTTATTGTCACCCCTCCTTCACAGTCCCTGCCTGGTCCAAACCATCTGCTCTTGCCTGGATTAGCTCTATGCTCTCTCTGCTTCTACCCTGTCCTCCATCCTGTTCTCAACCCAGCATGTAAATCAAACAAAGCTAGCTTTCTGCTCCTAACATCTAGAGCCCTCTGCCAGAGTAAAAGCCAAAGTCAAGGTCCCAGGTAACATTCTGAACTCACCTCCACCTGCTTTCTCATTTGCTCACTCTGTGTTGCAGATGACATTTTCCAGAAGCAGATGCTGAGAGGGAATTTGTCATGCTGAGTCTTTAATACGGGTCAACATCCATGGAAAGAAGTGGGAAAAATCAGGATGGGTTGGTGGGGGGGGGGGGAGAGAGAAATGTACTGTGAAGTCAGGACAACAGACTTGCAGGCCACACTACAAGAAGCATGGGAGCATATATGGCCTTCCAGAATTGTCTCTCATCAAGCTATGATGGTAACAATTTTACACCAACCTCACTAGGCATTGGATGTGCAGTGTGACCTGGCACAGGCAGTTCTCTGCAGCTAAGGCACACCTTGAAGGAGCTGTCCAAAACAAGTTGTTGCTGGCTGCCATGGGCAGTGCATATCCATGTCCCTAACACTCATCCCCATTCTCTTATTCAACAAATCCAGTTTGCTCTAGCTCAGGATTTATTGCACTTGCTTGAGTGCTCTTCCAGTAGATACTTTTCATAATTCTTGCTCCTTTATCTCCTCCAGGCCTCTACTTAAATACTATTTATTATAAGACATCACTTCCCCAAACATCCTATCGAAAGCTAAGAATTCCCCTCAACATTCATATTTCTAATATCTCTTTCCTTATTTACCTTTCTCTGTAGAACTTACTGCCACTTGATACACAACATGTGTAATCTCTGACTTGTTATTGTCTATTTCTCTGTTATTGCTATATAGCATCACATTTAGTAAAAGATGTTTCTGGTACTGGTTCCAAGGATTTAGACCTGAAAAAATTCAATATTGGTATTTTGAGATGTTTCTATTTCTCCCCACAAAATAACAGATGTCTGAGATAATGAATAATGTAGAATTATAAGTCTTAAAGAGATTAATGTTTAAACTCTTAGAGAAAATAAGTGCTCTGGAAGCACTAATTTATATCACCACTTTGACATGTTGATTAAAATCACTCTGTCCTACTAAAGCTAATTCTCCAACTCTGTAAATGATTTGAAAAGCAATCTGTGAGCTTCATTTATGCTTTCTCTTGTTGCTGGAAAGAAATAGAAATGTATTTAAACTCTTTATATTTTTGTTAATCATGGAAATCTTCCTGTAATTAGCTCTTTTGCTTCTTTGTTGTTCTGCAAAGCTTGATGCTAACTGGAGGAGGGTGACACTGGCCTACAGAGCTGGGACCAGCTAAGGCCTTAGATGTTGTGCATTAATTCAATTGTATTTCTGTTTTTGCATGTGTTATACACTAGGAAAAATAATTAGCAACCTTTATTTCATCATTTCAAGATTCCAGGGCAAGCATTTTATTGCAGCAGGCTAAGCTGCTTCTTGGGATGCCTGCACCCCATATCGTAGTGTTGATTAGAGTTGTAGTATCTCTGTTTCTGATCTAGCTTCCAGCTAGTACACCTAGGAGGAAACAGGTAATGACTCAAAGGCTTGGATCACTGGCACTTGAGTGGGACACTTCTGATTTCAACCTTAGACAGCCCAGGTTCTTGTTGGCATTTGGAGAGTGAACCAGCTGATGAAAAAGTCAATAAATCTATCTGTGTGTCTCTCTCCCTTTTCAGTAAATAAATGAATAAATCCTTAAAGAAAATAAAAGAATTTGAAAATATGACAGATAATTTAAAAGGATAATTTCAAAGGTTGGTCTCCTATTTATAAAGATAATTAAAAATGAGTCTTAATGAAGAATGGGATGGGAGAGGGAGTAGGAGGTGGGACAGGAGTGGGGGCAGGAGGACGGGTATAGGGGAAGAACCACTATATTCCTAAACCTGTACCTATGAAATTTATATTTATTAAATAAAAGTTTTTTAAAGATTTTTTAATGTATTTATTTGAAAATCAGAGTTACAGAGAGAGAGGAGAGGCAGAGAGAGAGATCTTCCATCTGATGATTCACTCCCCAATTGGCCGCAATGGCTGGAGCTACGCTGATCTAAAGCCAGGAGCCAGGAGCTTCCTCTGAGTCTCCCACGTGGGTGCAGAGGCCCAAGGACTTGTCCATCTTCTACTGCTTTCCCAGGCCACAGCAGAGAGCTGGATTGGAAGTGGAGCAGCCGGGTCTCGAACCGGCGCCCATATGGGATGCTGGCACTCAGACCAGGGCATTAACCTGCTGTGCCACAGTGCCAGCCCCAATAAAGGGTTTTAAAATAAAAAGACTCATTTCAAAGTGCCCTTGATTATCTCCTCATTCATACTCCCCCCTTTTCATTCACACTTCTTCTTAATGTCATCATCCTTGTTGACTTGCGCTGTTTTGCTGTAATCTAAGTCACTTTTCCTAGGAAAACAAATTCAAATTCAAATTTTTTAAAAACTACACACCTCAGTTCTGGCACTGTGGTGTAGCAGGTAAAACCACCGCCTGCATTGCTGGCATCCCATATGGGCGCCAGTTCAAATTCTGATTGCTCCATTTCTGATCCAGCTCTCTGCTGTGGCCTGGGAAAGCAGTAGAAGATGGCCCAAGTCCTTGGGCCCCTGTACCAGCATGGGAGACCTGGAAGAAGATCCTGGTTCCTGGCTTCAAATTGGCCCAGCTCTGGTCATTGCAGCTATTTGGAGAGTGAACCAGTGGATGGAAGACATTTTCTCTCTTTCTCTGCCTCTCTGTAACTGCCTCTCAAATAAATAAATCTTAAAAAAAAAAAAAAGGCAGGACATGAATCATACATGCACAAGATCTCTGTGAGTGAGATCCTAGCAGAAAGAACGGGCCATCAAAGAAGGCAGTACCTTTCTCTGAAGGGAGGAGAGAACTTCCACTTTGAATATGGCCTTGTCTAAATAAGATCAGAGTTGGCGAACTCAAGAGGCTTCCATAGCCTTGGCAGTTCATGACAAGAGCCTTGGGTGATTACTGACATCATAAATCAGACTGTCAATTGTTAAATCAACAATAGGAGTCACTGTGCACCTGCTCCCCATGTAGGACCTCTGTCCTTAATGTGTTGTACTATGCGAATTAATGGTAAAACTACTATCCAAACAGTGCTCTATACTTTGTCTTTGTGGGTGCAGTCTGTTGCAATCTTTACTTAGTATATACTAAGTTGGTCTTCTGTATATAATGATAATTGAAAATGAATCGTGATGAAGAATGGGATGGGAGAGGGAGTGGGCGATGCGATGGTTGTGGGTGGGAGGGAGGTTATGGGAAGGAAAAGCTGCTATAATTCAAAAATTGTACTTTGGAAATTTATATTTATGAAATAAAATTTTAAAAAATTTAAAAAAAGAAATCTTCCCTTTTTAATGCCTTCATTACAAAGACAAATAAAACCCAGATGCAAAGACATGTACCAAAACAGAAAAAGAAAGTGGACATTTAGACTGGCAGTTAAGACACCAGTTGAGAACCTACTTCCATATCAAAATAGCTTGGTTTGATATCTGGCTCCAGCTCCTGACTCCAGATTCCTGCCAATGCAGGCCCTGGGAGGCAGTGGTAATGGCTAAAGTAATTGAATTCCTGCCACCCATGTGGAAGACCTGAATTGAGTTGTTGACTCCTAACTTCAGCCTGGGCTGTATCTCTCTCTCTCTCTCTCTCTCTCTCTCTCTCTCTCTCAAATAAATAAGTAAATATTTTTAAGAAACAGTGAATGAATTCTTTAGTTTGATACCTCTCAAATTAACTCATGGTAAATGCAGATCTGGTTCAGTCAGATCTAGAACAGAGTATAGATTTCTGTGTTTTTAAGGAGTTCCCAGGTATAGGGCTGGTACTCCTTCACAATCTCCAATAATAATACTCAGTTAACACTGTCTAATGGGAGGATGACATGACCACAAACAGAGAAAAAAACCCAGACACAGGTTCACTGAGAGACCTTGAGCATAGGTTCACAGTTGCAGGGAAGGAAAAGTTTCAACCATAAAAGAAAGAATTCCAAGTGAATAATGCCTGTTCAAACCTTACCAAACCACAGTGGAAGTTGGTAAGACTATAGTGAAGAGTAGATGGACCTGCCATTGGAAACCATAGACCATTCTGTCGAAATGGAACCTAATCATCCACAGGTGTTTATGTTCCTGGAAATTTTATAGTCTAATTTAATTTGTACATCACATTTAAAGACAATGCTTATGCTGATGTTCAATATCTTATTTCAATTCTTCTATTTTCAAAATTATAATTAGGCAAGTGTTCTTTTCACACTGTTTAAAATTCAGATGTCTAAATCGTTCTCAATCCTGGCTACACAAACACAACCTGGAGAGGTCTGAAAGCACCCGTCCCAACCCTGCAGGACAGGATTCCATTACTCTAGGATGGCTCTGAGCCTTTGTAAAGTTTAAACCTCCCAGCTTACTCTAATGGGCACCCAGTGGGAGAACTGATGAATTTAACCAAACCTAAGAGAACTTCTGGGCTCCAGGAGACTATAACCCAGGAAACACAGTCCACATACTAGTGGAGTAGCAGTAGGAAATGATCTCTGGAGACTAACCTTTCAAACCCAAACTTAGAAAGTTATAGCAAACATCATAAAGGATTAACCATATCCTTTGATCTCAAAAACTTCTAAAAGCCTAGTCATTTCTCTTTCCCTTTTCCACTTTTCCAAATCAAAGACTTCAGACAGATTATCTTCAAGCAGGTTTCAAAAGACTCCCACTGAAATTGAAATGTTGGAAGTTTCAGCAGATATCAGAATGAAACTGATATGAAGAACTGCTCTTGAAGTGTCAGAATTATCAGTTGATCCTATGGTGCTTTAAAATATACAAGTGGAAGAAAGGGAGGAAGTCAAGAAATAAGGGAAGGAAGGAAAAGAAGAAAGAAGGTAGAAAAGAAAGGAGGGAGAAAGAGAGGAAGGAGTGAAGGAAGAAAGGAAAGAAGGAAGGGAGGAGGGAGGAGGGAAGGAGGGAGGAGACGGTAATCTCCTTTGATAGAATATTCTATTTTTCCTGTTGAGCAGATTCTGAACAGAAATAGTCCAAGAGAGTAGTTTGTAAGGGGACTAGTGTCTAAGCCTGCATCTAAAGATGAAAGGAGAAATTAGAAACTGAAATGTCTTTCTCCTTCAGACTTCACAGGCCACACGGAACAGGCAGCATAAAGGTAGGGTGTTGGGAAAGTCCCATTAAGGTGAGTGAGCTCACTTTGTTGAAAGAGGAAGACGGCAACATCAAGAGAAATGGATAAGATCTCCATGTAACTCCACCCATTTCCTTCTATTCTCTCACATCCCCAAATCTAACCATTCATTTTAGAAATTATATTCTCCTGAACAACATGGAAATCTAGCAGGAATTGGTCAATGCTTTGGGGCAGATATAGCCCACTAACTGGAACAGTCGATCACCTTTATTGATGAGGATGGCACAGTCTCATGACATTATCTTCAGAGCTTCTATCTGTTATCTGGAAAAATGAGGATTTTCCTTTTATCAACAAAAACAACAATTTCAATGAGAATCCAAGATGTAACCTGCTTTTTCTTTATCATTGGTTTTGTATGGGTTTCCACAAAGTGTGGTGTGAAAAGGATTGTCCAAAATGATCCTTAAAGTTCATACTGTTTTTCTTGGATAAGGAGCCAGAATATAACATGGATTTTCCCCTTTGACTGCATCTGGATTTTTTTAAGGTTTATTTATTTGAAAAGTAGAGTGGCAAAGAGAGAGAGAGATACAGACAGACAGACAACAGAGAGGAAGAGAGATTTTCCACCCACTGCATTACTCCCCCAAATGCCCACAAAACCAGGGCTGGGCCAGACAGAAGCCAGGAGCCAAGAACTCCATGCAAGTCTCCCACAAGGATGGCAAGGACTCAAGTACTTGGGCCATCACCTGCTGCTTTCTCAGGTGTACTAGCAGGAAGCTACATCAGAAACAGAGCAACCTGAACTCAAATTAGCACTCAAATTAGCACTCAGATTAGTCAAGATACCACTTGTGATGCTGGTATCTCAGGCGGATGATTAACCAAGTGAGCCACTGCGCTGGCCCCTTAATTACTTTCTTTAAAAAGCCTACCTCTGGGGGCCGGCGCTGTGGCTCACTAGGTTAATCCTCCGCCTGTGGTGCCTGCAACACATATGGGCACCGTGTTCTAGTCCAGCTCCCTGCTATGGCCCCGGGAAGGCAGAGAAGCATGGCCCAAGTGCTTGAGCCCCTGAACCCTCATGGGAGACTAGGAGGAAGCACCTGGCTCCTGGCTTCTGATCAGCATAGCTCTGGCATAGCTCCTGCTGTAGTGGCCATTTGGGGAGTGAACAAATGGAAGGAAGACCTTTCTCTCTCTCTAACTGTTTAACTCTATCTGTCAAAAAAAAAAAAAAGCCTATCTCCAACAGTGGTAAAAATTCTGGAATATACCCCCACAGGTGCCTTTGGGAGAGACATGACAAACCCATTGCAGCTTATATGGACTCATGCACAAGCCAACCTCAGGTTCCAAGCATAATGAAAGAAAAGTTCCTACTACACAAATTTTTCTTTTTTTTTTAAACTTTTATTTAATGAATAGAAATTTCCAAAGTACAGCTTATGGATTACAATGGCTTCCCCCCCATAACTTCCCTCCCACCCGCAACCCTCCCCTTTCCCGCTCCCTCTCCCATTCCATTCACATCAAGATTCATTTTCAGTTCTTTTTATATACAGAAGATCAGTTTAGTAAAGATTTCAACAGTTTGCCCTCACATAGCAACACAAAGTGAAAAATACTGTTGGAGTACTAGTTATAGCATTAAATCACAATGTACAGCACATTAAGGATAGAGATCCTACATGATATTTTTTAAAAAATTAATTAATTTTCTATGCAATTTCCAATTTAACACCAAGGGTTTTTTTTTTTCATTTTCAATTATCTTTATAAACAGAAGATCGATTCAGTATATATTAAGTAAAGATTTCATCAGTTTGCATCCACACAGAAACACAAAGTGTAAAAATACTGTTTCAATACTAGTTATAGCATTACTTCACATTGGACAACACATTAAGGACAGATCCCACATGAGACGTAAGTACACAGTGACTCCTGTTGTTGATTTAACAATTTGACACTCTGGTTAATGGCATCAGTAATCTCCCTAGGCTCTAGTCATGAGTTGCCAAGGCTATGGAAGCCTTTAGGGTTTGCCGACTTCGATCTTATTCCGACAGGGTCATAGTCAAAGTGGAAGTTCTCTCTTCCCTTCAGAGAAAGGTACCTCCTTCTTTGATGGCCCCGTTCTTTCCACTGGGATCTCCCTCGCAGAGATCTTTCATTTAGGTCTTCTTTTTTTTTTCCAGAGTGTCTTGGCTTTCCATGCTCAAAATACCCTCATGGGCTCTTGAGCCAGATCCAAATGCCTTAAGGGCTGATTCTGAGGCCAGAGTGCTATTTAGGACATCTGCCATTCTATGAGTCTGCTGTGACTCTGCTTCCCATGCTGGATCATTCTCTCCCTTTTTGGTTCTATCAGTTAGTATTAGCAGACACTAGTCTTGTTTGTGTGATCCCTTTGACTCTTAGACCTATCAGTGTGGTCAATTGTGAACTGAAGATGATCACTTGGACTAGTGAGATGGCCTTGGTACATGCCACCTTGATGGGATTGTATTGGAATCCCCTGGCACATTTCTAACTCCATCATTTGGGGCAAGTCCAATTGAGCATGTCCCAAATTGTACATCTCCTCCCTCTCTTATTCCCACTCTTATATTTAACAGGGATCACTTTTCAGTTAAAATATAAACACCTAAGAATAATTGTGTGTTAATTACAGAGTTCAACCCATAGTACTAGAACAAAAAAAAAATACAAAAATGGATAAAGATTTACATTGTACATCAACAGTCAGCACAAGAGCTGATCAAGTCACTGTTTCTCATAGTGTCCATTTCACTTCAACAGGTTTCCCCTTTGGTGCTCAGTTAGTTGTCACCAATCAGGGAAAATAAATTATATTTGTCTCTTTGGGACTGGCTTAATTTACTCAGCATGATGTATTCCAGATTCCTCCATCTTGTTGCAAATGACCGGATTTCATTGTTTTTGACTGCTGTATAGTATTCTATAGAGTACATGTCCCATAATTTCTTTATCCAGTCTACTGTTGATGGGCATTTGGGTTGATTCCAGGTCTTAGCAATTGACAATTGAGCTGCAATAAACATTAGTGTGCAGACGGCTTTTTGGTTTGCCAATTTAATTTCCTTTGGGTAAATTCCAAGGAGTGGGATGGCTGGGTTGTATGGTATGGTTATATTCATGTTTCTGAGGAATCTCCAGACTGACTTCCATAGTGGTTCAACCAGTTTGCATTCCCACCAACAGTGGGTGAGTGTCCCTTTTTCCCCACATCCTCTCCAGCATCTATTGTTGGTGGATTTATGAATGTGAGCCATTCTGACTGGGGTGAGGTGAAACCTTATTGTGGTTTTGATTTGCATTTCCCTGATTGCTAGTGATCTTGAACATTTTTTCATGTGTCTGTTGGCCATTTGGATTTCCTCTTTTGAAAAATGTCTATTGAGGTCCTTGGCCCATCTCTTAAGTGGGTTGTTTGTTTTGTTGTTGTTGAGTTTCTTGATTTCTTTGTAGATTCTTGTGCTGTGCTTCATTTACTTAATTTCCATTTCCATTGGCCAGGTTCATCTTAAAACCAGGGTAACTGTGGAGTGGCAATAGAAAAAAATCGTGGATGGATGGATGGAGACAAACACGGCCATTGTTGCAGTCTATCACATGTTATGATGGAAATATTAGGGTACTTCCAAAAGTTTGTGGAAAATGGAATTATAAGACAAATTTATTTTGGTGCAAATAAATTTTTAATTTACATTCCTTTGATGGATTGTCATAAAGCTTATTGAAAATGTATATTTTTTAAAAAAGCATGAATTTCAAAATTTTCCACAGCAAAATAAATATATCTTGTAATTCATTTTCCATAAACATTCTGAATTACCCTCATACATATTTTTAACTTTAATATCTGTTGCCATAATAATTTCTACAAGTGCAGTGATAATTCACATTTTAGTATCAATACACACAAATATCTCCAAAATTAGTGTTTACAGGAGCTCTGCTTGCTTCATTTGATCATTAAATGGTATTTACAAACATACTTCACAAAGTACATGGAAAATGGAATTTGAAATAAAGTTATTTTGTCCAAAAAGCCTGGAAATCAATGCATATAAAAGGCCTTCCAAAGTTCATGAAAATGTGTATTACAAAAATACTATTCCTGATTTTCAATTCTCTGCACCTATGTAAATTTAACTTTTAATTCCATTTTCAATGCGCTGTTCAAAGTACCCTTGTACGTAAGAATTCACCCATCATTGTTATTGGTAAAGATACCTTTTTCAGACATAAAGTTTTCAATATAATGAAAGACTTACTACAGTGTTAATATGAACCAGTCATGAAATTTCCTTGTAAAATAAGAAAAGCAATCTTTAACTTTCCCTTTCTCACCTTTATGATAACAGAATTGAACACTCCTTGGGAGAAAAAGTGTTCTATCAGTAGTCTTCATTGGCATATGCATTACACTAGCAAATCTGAAGCATCTCAGGTTGAATAACTTAATATTTTAAATCAACATGAGGTCATCTAATATAGATATGTTGCTCAGGTATTGACCTCTCCCTAAACTTTTCCCAAATGTCATGTTTTAATGAGACACTTAAGGATGCAGGCTAAGCCTTTCAAGTGACATTGCCAACTGCCATTGCTAATCCTGTGTCAAACTAAGCTCTCTGTCCAGTGGTCAGTAAATAAGATGAGATTTGCACAGTCCATTTGCTCCTGCTCAATTTGACTGGTGTCACAATCTTCAGAGCTTCCAAGAACCAATGAGCACAGAAAATGAGTTTTTGTAATAAATGTTTCATAGCAAAGAACAAGGTCAGACATCTATCTGCATCCAACCTAGCCTTTGAAGACACAGCTCAAGCCCTTTCAATCCATGACACACTCACGTTTCCTCACCCCGATGATCTCTCCCACTTTTGAACTTCTGTTATGTTTTATTGAATGAATGAGACTCAAAAGGAAGTGAGCAAAAAAAAAAACAGGATTTTGTCTTTTCTCACCTTTTTCCCAGAAGCTTGATAAGCATAGTCATTCTACCACCACTTCTGGACAAATTTGGGGTAGTTTCCTATTGCTTTGATCACTTTAGGATATGAAAATATCAATGAAAACATCATTGGAACATCAGGCCAGTTCAATCCTTTTTTAAAAGATTTATTTATTGGGGCCAGTGCCGTGGCGCACTAGGTTAATCCTCTGCCTGCAGTGCCGGATTCCCATGTGGTACCAGTTCTAGTCCTGGTTTCTCCTCTGTCCAGCTCTCTGCTGTGGCCTGGGAAAGCAGTGGAGGATGGCCTAAGTGCTTGGGCCCCTGCACCCATATGGGAGACCGGGAAGAAGCACCTGGCTCCTGGCTTCGGATCAGCATAGCTCCTGCCATTGTGGCCACTTGGGGAGTGAACCAACAGAAGGAAGAACTTTCTTTTTGTCTCTCTAAGTGTCTGTAACTCTACCTGTCAAATAAATAAATAATCAATCTTTTAAAAAAGATTGATTATTTACTTATTTATTTATTTGAAAGACAGAGATACAGAGAGGCAGAGAGAGAGAGAGAAAGAAAGAGAGAGTTTTCCACCCACTGGCTAACTTTCCAAATGGCCACAATGGTCAGAGTTGGGCCAGGTCTTCCACACAGGTTCAGGGACCTGAAACATCTTCTCCTACTTTCCCAGGCCATAGCAGAGAGCCAGATCTGAAGTGGAGTGACTGGGACTTGAACCAGCACCCATGTGGGATGATGGCACTGCAGGTGGCAGCTTTACCTGCTATGCCACAGTGCTGGCCCCAGTCCAGTTCAACTACAGTGTAGGACAACGTGGAATTGAAACTCCTGTTTGGTTCAGCCTTCTCCTGTCCCCCATCAGCGTCTGGCTTAGGCGAGGGAGGCTGCAGTGGAAGCTCCATCTCCTCTTCCTCTCTAGCTGTAGGCACATTTGCAATCTGGAGGTAGTGCCCTGTCTCTTTTTAGTTGCAGATGTCTGAAATGAACTCTTTCTCTTCTAACAAGTTTTGCTGATTTCTAGAGATTTTCCACTTTTAACTTATTTTGTGACCTTGTGCAATGCTTCTCTATTTCTGTTTCCACGGTTCATCCTCTAAGTTCTCTTCCTGGGAAGAAACCGAAAAAAGATGAACCCAAGTCATCTCCCTTCTATGAGAGTCACATGGTTTGCCAAATTTATATATATATATATATATATATATATGTATTTATATATATGTATGTATGTATGTATGTATATTCACATGATCCTTCATTCCACAGTCAGCAGAATCTTTGCTCATTTGTCAACACAGACATCTCTTTCTTGATCTTCTTTTCTCAGGGCTGTTGGTTGGCTACAACCTCAGCCACCAACCTTTATTCATGTTATGCAAAAATCACATATCAATCTTTGAGTCTCCCAAGGAATGTGACCAACCTTTATTGAGTTGTTTCCTTGAATTCTTCCCTTCATCTGGTTTAAAATCAGTATTGATCGAGGTAGAAGAGACAGAGAGGTAGAGAACTCTCTCAGCTTACCCCAAAACATCCTGTCTTTCAACTCCCCAATCTCTCCCTCCTGTAGTTGCTGGAAGGGAGTGAGAAGCTGATGAGGATACAGCCTCTTCCTTCCATAGTCTCTTCACCAGTTCTCCTCAGGTTGTCTCACCTAGCACATTCTGACAATGTAAAAACTTAATACTTGTTTTTTCACAGCCTTTGTAATTGCCCCCAACAATTTTAAGACAAAACTAAGAGTAACATCCTAACATGTTATTCTTGTATTGCTGCATCTGTGTTGTTCTAACAAAACTGCCTTATTTTACTGAGTACCCTTATATGGTAAGCCATATTTAGATCTTAAGAAGATAAGAGTTCAAAGAAAATAAAGAAGAAAATAAAGAAGAAAACAGAATTTTTTTTTTTTACTAGGAAAAGAAATTTATTAACCTTTGTTTCAAACTTTATTCCCAGCCTTCTTCAGCTTAATTAGCCGCAAAGAATGAAGCGTGTATAAGCAAAAACTGAAAAGAGCTGCACTGTCCAAGGGGCTTGAGCTTAAAAATATTAGAGATCTAGACTTTATCAGATCATAAACAAAACGATTTTAAAAAGCAGTCATAATATAAAACAGCAGCTCCCAGTAACTTCTTCAAGCTTTACTGTCTTCAGAAGTTGACCCCATTCAGTTTGCCTCATTCTTGGAAGCCTCATCAAAATTCTCCACAAGATCTGGAACTTCATCATCATCGTCCTCTCCAGTAGCAAGTGGTGCTTTTCCATCCACAGATTGTTTGGGCAGGGCTTCGGCCAGCCTCCTCAAGCTGGTCAGGCTGTCTGCGCCAAGCTGGTTCAAGATGCTGGGCAGCATTCCTGTCAGCTGCTTCGTCTCAGCGTGGCCTGTAATGGTGAAGGTGTTTGCTGCCAGAGAAGCCTGAACTTTAGGGTTGTTAAAGTGGATCACTGTTCCTTGGTTTGTAAACATATTCACCTCTTCAATACCAGAGATATTGTTTACCCCTAATTTCTTTAGGGAGAACTGAAGTTTTTTATCATCTGCTGTTGCTGTTCTGTGAACCACCTTCTTTCTGCGAGCAGTTCCTTTCCCACCAATGCGCACTTGTGCCTGCAGTTTGGCGAGTTTTTCCTGGTTCATGATAGTTTCTTTCATCCTGTCCGAGCGGAAATGGGGCCGCACGGGGGACTAGGGTTGGCACTCAGGGGGTCTCGGGCAGACCAGCTGAGATTAAGCGCACACACGCGGGGACGCAAGATGGCAGCTAGCGAAAACAGAATTTTTATTGCTAAGCTGCTCACAAACCAGTGGAGACTATCACAGAATTATCTGCCAGTATGAATGGTCTGGTGCCCCATCTCTTTGGGAACTCACCCCTGTTTCCCCAGATGTTTGCTTGGTGGTGTCACTCACCAATCATGGCCCACAGAACCTGTAGTTAACATATTCCCCAAGGCCGGCCAATTATAGTTCTTTCCTGGGAATTGAGGGTTGTCCTGAAAAATTCTACCAGAATCTGTAGCTAGAAGGGTGGGCATTTTCTACTTGTGGAAAAGGAAGTACAAAATCCAGTCTGCAGGGAAGATAGATAATGGAGTAACATACAAAGATAGGACAAGAAAGAGTCTGTAAACATTGTGATTCCTGGTTATCTTCCCATTAACTGATTGTGTTCCTGTCTTTGGGCTTATAAACCCCACTATACCATGCAGAGATTCTTATTTTTGCTTAAGCTAAGTAAAATTAATTTGTATTTCTGGAATCCACATGATCCTATGCAATATCAAAACACAACATATACATTAAAAAGAGTTAAAAATAAGTGAACAGAAAAAAGATAAATTAGTTTATCAGTGAAAATATTGCAGTGACTCAGTATCTGGGATAAGACTCAAAAGATTAGTAGGATTGTTTGGGGAAGAATGGAAAATAGTCAAGTTAGAGAAAATTATGTCAACAGAAGCAAGGAGGTAAGGATCTTATAACAGTTAGCTAAGGTGCCTAATGTGTCCATAGAAGAGCCTGGAAGGAAAATTAGATAACTTGAGAAAGTTTGGACTTTAGAAACTCATGAAAGCCATGCAAAAGAAGCCAGAAAATTCTTGAATATTCTCCTTAAAGACTGTTTATTTGAAGTTATCAGGATAGAATCTACTACAGATGCTAATTTTTAGTATTTAAGATATATTAGAGGGCAAAATATTTGCATATAGGGAAGCTACGTAGAAAATCATGTCCGTTACCTGAGAAGAGAGTAATGAAGAACCAGGCTAGGAAAGTGACAACTAGAGTAAAAAGAGAAAAAGACAAGGTTGACACTTTACTATAAGAATCAGAATAGGATGTGATAGCTCTGTGGCAGAAACAATTCCAAATCTAAATGGTGCTAAACATGGCTGTACCAAAGTGCATTCAAAGAATGGCTGAGACTTGGTGCACTAAACTATTGGGTGATCTGGATGCATACACACTTACACTGTTTTCCAACTAGCAGCATCTTTCCCCCTTCTTTGGAAAGCAGCACCCTAGACTCCTTTGAGAAGCTGCTCAGGAAACTGTAGTGACACGCAGATTCTACCTCACTGCAGAATTTCAGATGTGACATAAATACATTGTCTCTGCAATGTCTCTGTCATAGAAAGAGACAAAGAATTGGACTCTGTAGCTCTCAACCCTAGGATTAGAGATTCAGGTTTATAAAATTCCCATCCCAAACTCAGTTGCTCCTTCCGTAAATGAGACATATTTGGTATGGAGGAGGCTCTATGGGCACCAAACAGCTGCAGTAAAATTAAGCATTCAAGATCCCATTTTCCTATACCTTGCATTTTATGGAGTCTATCAAATTAGACTGAGATTGAATTTTGTTCCTCTCCTTACAAACTGTGCAAACTTGACTAAGGTAAGTAACCACACAGACTCGTCATATCTGTAAAATGGACATGACAACTTTGCCTACCCAATAGAGGTGATAAAAAGATTAAATAACCTAAGACTCACAAAGTTCTTAGGATAGTATTTTGTGCATAGAGTAAGTTAATAAAAAAAAAAAAAACTACTAGCTAATAGTATAAGGAGCATTTGAACATGTTGAATGTTATTGTCCAAAAGAGCAGCTGCTCAGCGTCTCATTGTAAAAGAGATAGCTGCATTTGGCACATTTTCTCCACATTTCTCAAAAACAAGCCTGCCAATAAAGTAATTTCCTGATCTACTTAAAGGAGGTGCTGTATACCAAACTCATCATAGTGGGTCTATTCCAATGATGCAGTTAAATTTGAAGTCAGAAGTTTCATTGAAATTATACGAAGATTGTTCTTTACCAAATGAAGGGGTTTTTTTTCTGTTAACAAGGGCCCTAAGCTTTTTCATAATAAGTGATATAGAGCTTCGGCTCTAAACCATATATTTTTGCCAATGTTTGCAATATCTACAACTTTTTCTTTCTTTTTACTAAAAATTGACTGTATCTTGTTTGAATAGCACATCGCCACATGTCAATACTGTGTTTCTCCAATCAAAGGTCCAATCAGACCTTTCTCAGCCTGCATGAAGGCAGCCACCCCAGTTGCTTTAAAGTAATAGGAAGGGCCAGCACTGTGGTGCAGCTGATTAACGTCCTGGCCTGAAGCGCTGGCATCCCATATGGGCACCGCTTTGAGACCCCGCTGCTCCACTTCTGATCCAGCTCTCTGCTATGGCCTGGGAAAGTAGTGGAAGATGGCCCAAGTCCTTGGGCCCCTGCACCCATGTGGGAGACCCGGAGGAGGCTCCTGGCTCCTGGCTTCAGATTGGCACAGCTCTGGCCACTGTGACCAGTTGGGGAGTGAACCATCGAATTCGGAGGGAGGGCCTCTCTCTCTCTCTCTCTCCCTCTCTCTCTGCCTCTCCTCTTTCTCTGTAACTCTGACTTTCAAATAAATAGTTAAATTTCTAAAAAAAAAAAAAATAATAGAAAATAAGATCCATTTGCCATCTCACATGATTTTTGTCATAGTGAAGACCTGAATCTTGTCACTTCCCCAAAACAATGGTGAACCTATCTCTTTAATCACTTAAATCAATGATGTAGAATTTCTATAACACTAAGAGTTAGTACTGTCCACTGCAGGATATTGACAGAGGTCTGCTGATGGATGAACTAACCACATGACTTCCTAGGATCTTTGCACTCTTTCCTGGTAAGTCATCAGAAAGCCAAGGACATGAACCTTACTTGGCACCCTGCAGAGTTCATGGAAGTGCTCTAGCTCCAAGCCACAGGGATCCTACCTGGATACCTTGAAATGTGAAAACAATGGTACCGATGCTGCTAACCACCAGAGAGTCCTTATAATGAGTCAGGGCAAGCATTCATGTTTGTGTACGTTCACATGCTCTGTTCACAATCATGCTACCATAATACACACCTCCCAATACCTATTAAAATGTCTTAGGAAATATATGCCTTAGATATAGGTCTGATAAAAGAGATATCCACTAAAAATGCTATTGTTCAAATTTGAAGACTTTACTCGCTAATGACTAAATGCCCCCCTTTAAAGAAATATATGGATAAATTTTACCTTGAGTTTAGTCCCAAGGAACATTTATCATTTATCACAATTTTGTAGGATTTATTTTATCTGACAAGGAAAATTATGTAACTTTATTTCACTTCTTGGTTTTGATGTAAAAATCTTGAGCCAAGATCAATGGAGAACTGTTAAACTAGCACATTCTAGGTGCCTGGGAACATCTATTCCTGTTGTTCCTTTTAAAGTGTGAGCTCCACTGTTATTTTTAATCTGACTCTTCTACATTATCTTGAATTCTATGTGAGAGCTCACATTCTTTCACAAGGAGAGGGAGTAAAAATCAAGGAGATATCAAGGATGGGTGATTGAAGAAAACTGTGCCATTATCCACCTTGAAGATCTTCCAGAAGAAAATAAATACCTGCCCAGCAGGTCAGTCATTCACCTGGGAGTATTTTGCAGAGGCTTGTTTCAACTCGGAGATGTTCTGCTTCCATCTATACCTGTGTTGTTGTGGCCACATTGAGATATTTTGGGACAGAGATAATAAACCTAAGGAGCCCACCTGAGTCCACAGCCTAGCCTGGGGCCCCTCTCCAGGCTCCAGCAAGCTCCTTACAGGAGTCTGATGGGAAAAACCCAAGACTGTCTCCTTTCCCATCCCTTAGACTGAGGGCTACAGAGCATGCGATCCCAAGGCTTGGGCCAGGACGCTCTTTTGCACCGAGTGCATATCCAGAGAGCTACTCTGAAGTTGTTACTTAATCAAACCTGTATTTCTTAACCACTATGTGCCAGCAACACATTGTAAAGAGTACAAACACAAATATAAGATGTAGTTCCTAATCCCAGGAAGTTCCTAGTGTTGTTGTGGAAAAGAGGTCAATACAGATATAATCACAGTAGGTGACCAAGTGGGAAAAGAACTAGGAGAAAAGCATAATTCAGTTCTGAGTGGAGAGACAAGAGGCAGATGGTGGAGAGGTTGGCAGCCTGGAGACTGAAGCCAGGCACTGCCTAGCTCACACTGCTGCTCTGTTGCTGACAACTCATGAGACCCCATGGAAGCCACTTACTCTTCTGTGCCTCAGTTTCTTATAGGGCCAGGATAACAGTAGCACCTGCATCATTGGGTTGTATTAGCTATGTGAGGTGGCATCTGAAAAGCACTTGGAACAGTGCCAGACTCTGTATGCTATCTCAGGAGGAGAATCTATTCCTTTCATCCTCTTTTCCAGAAAATAAGACTGATGACCAGCCCAACAGCCTTGTCAGCCAGACCCCACAGTAAATAGTCCAATGATATTTTCCAGGAGGAAGACCTCTAGAGGCAGATTGCTCTCACCTCTTGACAGATTTGCCTCTCAATCATGCCCCCTAAAAGACCCCTCCACCATACTAGGGCAAAGACTCTGCATCAAATACTGAACTTCAAAGAGTCTTTATCACCATTGAAACAAATTCATATGATTTTAAAGAACTAAGTTTAGCCATTGAGTGTCCTTTTTACTGATTTTGTGAAATTTCAAATTTCTTTCCATTTGTTTTGGGAATTCAGCTTCTGTTTAAAACTTTTGACATTCTGATGAGTAGTTTCTCTTACCTTAATTTTGACTCAAATGTAGTTTTTTAAAAAGGCATTCTACTGTATCCAAATTACACCTCGAGGAAAGAAGAGTTGGAAAGGGAGGGCAGGTACAACAAATATTGTTCCTTCCAAATTTTGTTGATGAACAGACTTTCTTACACACGAGGAAGAGAGGTCAGCATTCCACAGGCATTCAGAGTATGGATTAAGAGAACACTGCCCTCTTTTGAGAAGAGAACTCAAGCTCACAGATAACTGAGCATCAACAATTTAGTGGTTATAAATAACAAGCTTTCAAAAAGATAGATGACGGTGGTCATTTTGGCACAGTGGGTTACACTCCCCTTTTGGAAGCCTGCATTCCGTGTCTGAGTACTTGGGATATGTCTCTGCTTCTGATCCAAGTTCTTTCTGATGTACACTGTGGGAGATCACAGATGAAGGACCAAGTACTTGCATTCCTGTAACCCACATAAGAGACTCTGAATGAGTTCCTGGCTCCTAGCTTTGGTCCGGCACTGCACCAGCACTAGCAGTTGTGGGTATTTGGGGAGTGGAGTAGCAGATAAAAGATTCTCCCTCCCTCCCTCTCTCTCTCTCTTGCTCTCCCCCCACCATTTGTCTTTCTCTCTCTGTCAATCTGCCTTTTAAATAACTAAATAAATCATTTTAAAAAGGATAGACAGGTATATAGATGTATTTTTAAAATTTATTTCTTTGCATACATTTCATAAATACAGCTTTAGAAACATAGTAATTGTTCCCACAGTGTCTTGGCTTTCCATGCCTGAAATGCTCTCATGGACTTTTCAGCCAGACCAGAATGCCTTAAGGGCTGATTCTGAGGTCAGAGTACTACTTAAGGCGACTGTCAGTTTATGAGTCTGCTGTATGAACTGCTTCCCATGTTGAGCATTCACTCCTTTTTAATTCTATCTATTGTTATTACCAAACACTTAGTCCTGTTTACATGATCACTTTAACACTAATCCCATCTATATGATAACTTTAGCACTTAATCATATCCATATGCTCATTTTAACACTTAAAATGTTATTTTTACTACCCATCTTAAGAGGATTTGGGGCACCAAGGCAAGTTTTTACACTGTACCCTTAGAAGTAAGTCTGTAGGAATGTATGCAGAACCATTGTGCTTTGTAGTTACAAACTTCACACATTTCACAATTCCAACTTTAGGAACATGGTTCTTCCCACCATGCCCACCCACCCACCCACACTCCCAACCCCCTTCCTCACCCTCTCTCATTCTCACTCTTATATTTTACTAAGATCTATTTTAGGGACCAGTGCTGTGATAAAGCAGTTAAGCCATTACTTGCAGTGTTAGCATCCCATATGTGTGCCAGTTCTAGACCCAGCTGCCCCTCTTCTGATCCAGCTCTCTACTGTGGCCTGGGAAAGCAGTGGAAGATGATCCAAGTCCTTGGGGCCATGTACCCATGTAGGAGACTTGGAGGAAGCTCTGGGCTTCAGATGGGCCCAATTCCAGCCATTACGGCCATTTGGGGAGTGAACTAGCAGATGGAAGATGATCTCTCTCTGCCTCTGCCTCTCTGTAACTCCACCTTTCAACTAAATAAATCTTTTGTTAAAAAGATCTATTTTAAGTAACATTATACACATATGATTAATGCTATGTTAAATAAAGAGTTCATTGATTATTATGAAAAAAAGAAATATAATAAAAGAGAAAAAAACAAACAGAAAAAAGCTGTTTTTCAATAGTCAAGAAAAGGGCTCTTAAAAGTTAGTCATTGCAGCCAGCACCATGGCTCACTTGGCTGATCCTCCGCCTGCAGCGCCAGCACCCTGGGTTCTAGTCCCGGTCGGAGCACTGGATTCAGTCCCAGTCGCTCCTCTTCCAGTCCAGCTCTCTGCTGTGGCCCAGGAGGGCAGTGGAGGATGGCCCAAGTGCTTGGGCCTTGCACCCACATGGGAGACCAAGAGGGGGCACCTGGCTCCTGGCTTCGGATCAGCGCAGCGCGCCAGGCATAGCGGCCATTTGGGGGGTGAACCAACAGAAAAGGAAGACCTTTCTGTCTGTCTCTCTCTCTCACTGTCTAACTCTGCCTGTCAAAAAAAAAAGTTGAAGTCATTGCTCCTCAAGGTGTCAATTTCACTTCTACTGGTTGCCTTTTAGGTGCTGTATTAGTTTTCATAGATCAGGGAGAACATATAGCATTTGTATCTTTGGGACTGGCTTATTTCACTCAGTATGATGTTTTCCAGTTTCATCCTTTTTGTTACAAATGACCAGATTTCAATTTTTACTGCTGTGTAGTATTCCGTGGTGTACATATTCCATAATTTTTTTATCCAGTCTTCAGTTGATGGACATTTGGGTTGATTCCATGTCTTTGCTACTGAGAATTGAGCTAAATAACATGGGGGTACAATTCATAATTACAATCCTTTCATACACTGATTTCTTATTTCTCTTGGGTAATTTCCAGGAGTAGTGGGATGGCTGGGTCATAAAGTAGGTCTATATTCAGATTTTTGATATCTCCATACTGTATTCCAGAATGGTTTTACCAGTTTACATTCCCACCAACAGTGGTTTAGGGTACTTTTTTTCCCCACATCCTCATCAGCATTTGTTGTTGGTTGATTTCTGTATGAAAGCCATTCTATTTGGGGGTGAGATGAAACCTCATTGTGGTTTTGATTTGCATTTATTTGACAGCTATCAATCCTGAGCATTTTTTCATGTGTTATGAAAAAATGACATTTCATTGGTCATTTGGATTTCCTTTTTTGAAAAATGTCTGTTTAAGTCCTTTGTGCATTTCTTAACTGGGTTGTTTGCTTTGTTGTTGTTAAGTTTCTTGATCTCTTTATATATTCTGGCTATTAATCCTTTGTCTGTTGTATAGTTTGCAAATAATTTCTCCCATTCTGTTGGTTGCCTCTTCCCTTTCCAGATTGTTTCTTCTGCAGTGCAGCAGCTTCCCAATTTGGTGTAATCCCATTTGTCAGTTTTGGATTTGATTGCCTGTGCCTCTGAGGTCTTTTCCAAGAACTCTCTGCCTATGGAAATGTCTTGCAGGATTTCCCCAATATTCTCTAACAATTTGATTGTCATATATTTAGGTCTTTAGCCTATTTTGAGTAGATTTTAGTGGGAGGTATAAGGTAGAGGTCTTGCTTTGTGCCTCTTCATGTAGAGATCCAGTTTTGTCAGCACCATTTATTGAAAAGACTATCCTTGCTCCAGGGATTGATTTTAGCTCCTTTGTCAAAGATAAGTTGATGTAGATGCTTAGATTGATTTCAGGCATTTCTATTCTGTTTCATTGGTCTATCCATCTGTTTTTGTACCAGTACCAGACTGTTTTGATTATAACTGCCCTGTAGTATGTCTTGAAATCTGGTATTTTGTTGCCTCCATCTTTGTTTATGTTGTATAAGATTGCTTTAGTTACTCAGGGTCTCCTGTGTTTCTATATGAATTTCAACATCATTTTTTATAGATCTGAGAAGAATGTGCTTGGTATTTTGTTTAGTATCATGTTGCACCTGTAAATTGCAGAATTTGTAAATTGCAAAAATCTATAAATTGTTGAATCTGTAAATAGTATGGATATTTTGATGATATTAATTCTTTTAATCCATGAACGTGGCAGGTTTTTCCATTTTTCTGTATATTCTCCTATTTCTTTAATGTTTTGTAATTTTCATCAGAGTTCGCTGATGTCCTTGGTTAAATTTATTCCAAAGTATTTGATTTTTTTGTAGTGATTGTGAATGGGATTGATCTTAAATTTTATTTCTCAGCTGTGGCATTGTCTGTGTATACAAAAACTGTTGATTTTTCTTTGTTGATTTTAAATCCTGCTACTTTTCCAAACTCTTTTATGAGTTCCAATAGTCTCTTGGTGGAGCCTTTTGGATACCCTATATATAGAATCATGTCATTTGCAAATAGGGATACTTGACTTTCTTTCTTCCCAATTTGTTTCCCTTTGATTTCTTTTTCTTGCCTAATGGCTCTTGCTAAAACTTCCAGGACTATATTGAATAGCAATGGTGAGAGTGGTCAACCTTGTCTGATTCTGTATCTCAGTGGGAATGCTTCCAACTTTTTCCCATTCGATATGATGCTGGCCTTGGGTTTGTATAAATTGCTATGATTGAGTTGTTTACAGTTTTTTAGAGTTTTTAGAGTCATGAAAGTGTGTTGTGTTTTGTCAAATGCCTTCTCTGCTTCTATTGAGATAATCATATAATATTTGTTCTTCAATTTATTAATGTGATGTATCACATTGATTGATTTGCAAATGTTGAAACATCCCTACATACCAGGGATATATCACACGTGGTACAGGTGAATGATATTTCTGATGTATTGTTGGATTTGATTGGCTAGTATTTTGTTGAGGATTTTTATGTCTATGTTCTTCAGGTTAATTGGTCTGTATCTCTCTTTTTCTATTGTATCTTTTTCACGTTTAAGAAATATGGTGATGCTGGCTTCATAGAAAGAATTTGGAGCCGGCGCCGTGGCTCAACAGGCTAATCCTCCGCCTTGCGGCGCCGGCACACCGGGTTCTAGTCCCGGTCGGGGCACCAGATTCTGTCCCGGTTGCCCCTCTTCCAGGCCAGCCCTCTGCTGTGGCCCGGGAGTGCAGTGGAGGATGGCCCAGGTGCTTGGGCCCTGCACCCCATGGGGAGACCAGGAAAAGCACCTGGCTCCTGGCTCCTGCCATCGGACGAGCGCGGTGCGCCGGCCACAGCGCGCCGGCCGCGGCGGCCATTGGAGGGTGAACCAACGGCAACCGAAGACCTTTCTCTCTGTCTCTCTCTCTCACTGTCCACTCTGCCTGTAAAAAAAAAAAAAAAAAAAAAGAATTTGGGAGGATTCTCTCCCTTTCAATTGTTTTGAAAACTTTAGAAGAATTGAAGTTAGTTCTTTAAATATCTGATGTAAGTCAGGAGTGAAGCCCTCCAGTCCTGAATATTCTTTGTTGGGCGGATCATTATTACTGATTTGATTTCTGTCTTGGTTATTTGGGTTTTTTTTTTTTTTCAGTTTTCTACGTCTTCGTGGCTCATTTTAGGTAGGTCATATGTTTCCAGGAATATCTATTTCTTGTAGGTTTCCCGGTTTGTTGGCATAGAGCTCTTTGTAGTATTTTCTGATGATTCTTTTTATTTCTGTAGTGTCTATTGTTGCATTTCTTTTTTCATCTCTAATTTTATTAATTCAGGTCTTCTCCCTCCTTTTTTTTGGTTAGTTGGACCAATGGTATGTCAATTTGTCTTAGTTTTTCAAAAAAAATTATTTGTTTCACTGATATTTTGTAATTTTTGTTTCAATTTTGTTTATTTCTTATTTAATTTTAATGATTTATTTGCTCTTACTAGTTTTGGATTTGATTAGCTGTTGTTTTTCTATATCCTTGAGATGTATTGATAGCTCATTTATTTGGTGCCTTTCCAATTTTTATGTAGACATCAATGCTCTAAACTTTTCTCTTAACACAGCTTTTACAATTTGATATGTTGTTTTGCTTTCTTCATTTGTTTCCAGAATTTTTTTATTTCTCTTTTGATTTCTTCAATGACCTACCGTTCATTCCGGAGCATGTTGTTCATCTGTGTGTTTTCATATGATCTAGAGGTTCCTGAGTTGCTGATTATCAATTTCATTCTATGTAGTCTGAGAAGATGCATGGTATGATTTTGATTTTTTGAATTTTCTCAGATTTGCTTTATGGGCTAGCATGTGGTCAACTAGAGAAAGGTTCATACACTGGTGAGAAGAATGTGTATTCTGTGGCTGTAGGATGGAAAGTTCTGCAAATATATCTTAGGTCCATTTGGTCTACAGAGTCAATTAAGTCTATTATTTCCTTGCTGATTTTCTATCTGGTTGACCTGTCCATTGCTGAAAGTGGAGCATTGAAGTCCCCTATTACCATTGTATTAAAGTCTATGTCTCCCTTTAAATCTATTAGCGTTTCTTTTAAATAGCCAGGTGCTGTGTAATTATGTGTATATACATTTATAATAGTTATATCTTCTTGTTGAAATTATCCATAAATTATTAAATAGTGCCCTTCTTTGTCTCTTTTAACATTTTTTGTGATAAAGTCTATTTGTCTGATATTAGGATGATACACAAGTTCTTTTTTGGTTTCTGTTAGCATAGAAGATCTTTTTCCATCCTTTCACATCAGTCTGCATGCATCATTGTTGGTGAGATGTGTTTCTTGTAGACAGCAAAGAGATGGATCTTGTTTTTTAATCCATTCAGTCAGTCTTTATCTTTTAATTGGAGGGTTTAACTCATTTACATTTAAGGTGACTACTGACAAGTAACAACTTGGCTCTGTCATTTTTCCATAAATATTCCTAATTTTTACTTTGGATTTTCTTTATGCTTTTACTTGGAGATTTTCTGCCTTCACCTTTTTTTTAGTGATGACCATGTTTCTGTGTTTCTGTGTGTAGCACATCCTTAAGCATCTTTTGTAAGGTTGGAGAGGTGGTTACAAATTCTTTTAATTTCTTTGTTATGGAAAGTCTTTATTTCACCTTGATTCATAAATGAGAGATTTATAGGGTACAGTATTCTGGGTTGACATTTTTATCTCTTAAGACTTGGAATATATCTCGCCATTCTCTCCTAACTTGTAGCGTTTCTGATGAGATGTCTGCTGTGAGTCTAATTCGAATTCCTCCAAAGGTGACCTGGCATTTCTGTCACAAATTTTAGAATCTTGTTGGGTGGGGGAGTGTTTTACTGTGGAGAGTTTTACTGCAATGTGTCATGGTGAAGATCTTTTCTGGTCATGTCTCTTGGGAGTTCTGTGTGCTTCCTGTACTTGGATATTACTTTCTTTCTCCAGATTAGAGAAGTTTTCTTTTATTATTTCGCTGAAAAGACTTTCTAATCCTTTCTCACTTTCAGTGCCTTCAGGGACTCCTAAGATCTTATGGTGGGTTGTTTGATAGCATCCTGTAAACCTCCAACAGTGCTTTTTAGTTTTCTGATATTTTTTCTTAATTTTATCTGAGAGCAAAATTTCCAGAGATTTGTCTTCTAACAGATATTCTTCTTTCTCCCTCACCCACTCTGTTGGTAAGACTTTCCACTGCATTTTTATTTGACCTCTTTAATTCTTCATTTCTAGTATTTCATTTTGTTTTTTTTAAGATCTCAATTTCATGGGAAAAGTTTTCATTCATATCATATATAGTTTTCTTTAGTTTGTGAATTTGCTTCTGATTGCTTCTGAGTAATCTGATGGTTAGTTTTCATCTTCATCTTCACCTTCTAATATTGAAATGTTGTAGTGTTCCTTTGGAGGGCTCAAAGTGTCTTCCTTATTCTTATTTCTTGAATTTTTGCCTTTATGTTTGGCATTTGTAGAATTTTTTCACCTGATGGCTTTTATCTTTGGTCTGTATCTCTGTGGCTTAGTGGAACATCTACACTTTCAGGGAATCCCAAGTGATGTGTGCTGGGTGTGACCAGGATGCTCTCTCAATATTCCAGAGTGGAGCAAGTATCCAGGGTAAGACCCCAGTTTGGCATGGTAGCTCTACTCTGGTTAACAGGATGGAGAGGAATGGTTACCTCTGTTGGTGAGGCCAGCCCGTCTCCTCACAGCTGAAGGATGCCCCAGTGTTGATTACCCAGTGTGCTCAGTAATCATCTGCACTGATTTATGAACTGCACGTTTGATCTATAGAGTCTTCCCTGTGAGCATGGTTCCCCCTGCTATGAGCTACTATAGGCAACCGAGGAGCTTGGAGAGTTCAGAGAAGCGCTCTGTGGTTGCCCAGAGCCTAACCACCCTGTCTCCTCTCATACAGTCACTGCTCTCTCAAACTCAGCTCCCAGGCTCTCCAGGTCATAGATTGTCAGTGCAGCCACTCTTTAGCATCTCTCACACCTGGGCAGGAACACAGCCATCAAATTGCTTTCCTCCTAATAAGAATAGCAAGAATGATGGGAGGTGGAAATCTACAGAGAGTTCTAAAGAGATGGGAACAGAGAAAGGAGGCAACCAGGGCCTGAGCCACACTTTCTGCCCTCGCTGTTTTGCTGAGAGCTGATCTGAGATGCTTGCCTTTTCCAAATATTATCTTCTAACTTAATGGCAAGATCAGGAAGAAATTTATCATTCAGCATTTGCTATTGTGTTGTAACTAGAATTTCAGGAAAGAGATGTGTTGGACATGTTTTCATTGATAAGTCAGTGGTTTGATTAGCACACTTATTTTAATTGCCAGAGGAACTAAATGGTTGAATTATAATCTGTGATGACAATGCTCCAAACTGCCCAGGCTACAAGAAGAGAAGTAAAAGTGAACACACTCAGAGAATAGCACTGCCGTAGATCTTTTAAACCCAGTACAGTCAGCCAAATCAATCAGGATAAAAAAAAACTGGCTAAAGGCCACCCTCTCTAGTCAATGCTGGAAGAGAAATCTTAGCAACATATGTTCCCTAAAAAATGGAAAATTGCAATTCATTTCCAAAGTAATCATTTCTAATGCCTGCCCGAACTTTTAATGCTTCTCTGAATTTCCCAAGTATATTTACAGCGCAAAACTTTCTTCCTGTGTATGTGCTCATGCTGTGTTTTATTTGCATTGCAGAATATCACTGTACTTCTCCTAGTCCTTATAAATTAAGTTTATTTTGAGATGAGAGGAATGAAACAGAAGTAGTCCCTGCTGTGACTTAATGTCGTAAGAGTTTATTTCTTTGTTTTTCTTGGGAAATTATATTGATGAGGCAGGAAGGAAGAAAAAAATAAATAAAATCACTCCCCCATACTCCATACTTGTTTTCACTCTCATTTTTTAAAAGCAAATGTATCCAAATAATCTCCTTCCAGATGTACTCAGATCAAATGGGGACACTGGGTAATTGAGAAACAAAATTTCCATCTGCTCTATCAATTGAAAAGCAAAAAGCGGGAGGACAGAAAAAAAAAATCCACCCTTGCCTGCAAGCACTGTGAATGGATGGGTAATTTAGTGCTTTGCAGGGATGGAGCTTGGGGGGAGAACCTGAGATCTTCAAGGGACTGACAACTGTGGCTCTAGCTCAGCCATGCAGAGTGGCTTTGTGCTCGCCAACTTCCTCCCAGAGCCAGACAATGTCCCCCATACTCCCACTCCATCCTATTGGCTGCTATGTCTCCCTTACCTTATACTAATTGGCCACTACACCCTCTTGCCTCAGTTCCATTGGCTACCATGCATGCTTTTAATCATATATTCAATCAGTAGTCCTTGAGTTCCTGCCTCCTCAGTTGTCACTCATTTTGTGTGCATAGATGGCTCATTGTTGTTCTGAAGTGCTATTATTTCCATATTGTATTAATCTTTTTGTGCATATGTACTTTGTCTTTCAATCTAGATTAGAAGTGTTTTGGTAACAGGAAACTTGTCTTTTATTCCTCACATTTTCCAGATTGGCTTCTAGCAAAAAGCCCTGCATATAAGAATCAAAAGTACAATGAACCCAATTAGGAAAAAAAAAATGGGTTGATATGATTTCATTTTGAAAAAAAAAGAAAACAGAAACTGTGAGGCAATAGATAATGTTAATTAACTTGGTTGTGGGGATCATCCTATAATGTATACACATATCAAAACTTCAAGATAGGGGCTTTTTGTCCATGAGAAGCAGGAACTGGAGGGGGCAGCTTGTGGGTCAGAGAACTTGGAGACCCCAGATCCAGGTGGCCATCCTAACCCTCCTTGGGTTCCTCCCACTGGGTCCTCCCAGGCACAGTGACCCTCCCTGGAAACTTCTGGCCATTTTCAAAAACAGCTGCAGAATGAGAGGACCAACTTGACCACTGTGACCAACACTACACCAACATCCCCAGACTGAAGCCTGGCTTTGTAGGGGGCCAGTTCAGTCTGTCTACATACGCTGGTCAGTTCAGTCTGTCTACATACCCTGGTATACCCAAAAGGAGATGCCATATGCCAGGAAGACACTGGGGCAGTGGTGATAGACACACCCACTGCATACGCCAGATATCTGTAGAGACCTTCCTGTGTTCCACCACCAATGTAGGCATCCTCAGGGCTTCCAGGAGGGGAAGGTGGCCAATCTGACTGCCATGGAGGGGGCCAGTCCATCCACTGCAGCCTGGGCATGCTGCAGGTATTCTATCACCTCAGTATGTGGAAATTGACCCTTACCCACAGCTGCAACGCACCCTGGACCAACAACTGGCTGGTAAACAGAGGATATGACATGGCGAAGAGCCAAGGACTTTCACTGTTTGGACAGCATGTAATGAAGGAGACCAACTACTTTGGCATAGTCATCAACTTGATCCACGTGTCTGTGGCCACTATGAAGGCTGCTCTACTGCTGTCCAAGATCCCAGTCATCTGCATCCACTCCTCTGCCTACAGACTGTGTGCAAACCAGTGCAATCTGCCTGATGATGTACCGCAGCTGGTGGAGGAAACAGGCAGACTGGTGGTGGTGAACTTCCACAGAGATCACATTTCCTGCAAAGAGGATGCCAGCCTGTACCGTGTAGCTAACCACCTGAACCACATCAAAGAGATAGCAGGAACTGGAATCATGGGCTGTGATGGAGACTTTGATGGTGTTTCCATTCTCACACTACCATTTTGTTTTATCTCAGAAGGATGCTGACCACCATCCTAACTGGAACCACTTATGTGCTATCACAAGCCTTTCTAATAAGTTCAGGAAACTAAAAGAACACCCAAGGAGCTAGCTCCTAAAGAAGAGTAGTTAAGGAAGGCTTCAACACAAATTCCAGCCCTTAGCTCCCTTGTCATTAATAAAAGCATAAAACTCTTCTGCCACCCTCTGTAGGAAAAAAAGTCCTTACTGCAGTGTTTTGTGTGTCCAGATAGCCTATCTAAGCCAGAATGGAATCCTTTATGTAAGTTGCCCTAAACAAACTCTTTTACTCTTTTTCAATTTTTGAATTTTATTTGAAAGGCAGAGAGACAAAGACAGAGACAGAGACAGATTCTTCCATCCACTGGTTCACTACCCCAAATGTCTGCAGCAGCCAGGTTGGGCCAGGCCAAAGCCAGGAGCTGAATATTCAGTCTGCGTCTCCCACACAAGAGGCAGGGACCCAAGGATTTGAGTCATGGCCTGCTTTCAGGAAGCTGAAATCAGAAGCAGAGCTGAAATTCAAACCCAGGCACTACATTATAAGATGCAGGTATCCAAGGTGGCGTCATAACTGCTACCCAAAGCACCCACCCTGAACTCTTTTATGCATATGCAGCTTCTGTCTTCATTCTTCAGTCTCGGGATTTATTCTCAGCTGAGGGACATCACATGCTCTACTGACCCTCGGAAACCACACACCGCTGGGAAATCTGACCTTTGCACACCTAATTCTCCCTCATGTACTCACAATGCCTTGTACGCAAACAGCAATTAAGGACATTCTGCTTGGCTGCTGGTAACCTCTTCTGCTCTCTCCCACCCTTTGTCTTTGCATCTCTCCTGCAAAGAGAGGCTTCATGTTTTGAATGTGAATTTTACCACATTTTTCCCAACATCTGTGCATGTGGCTTTTCTCCTGTTCAATCAAAGGCCTCCACCATAACATGAAACTTCAGGTTGTTAGATAAAGAGAATGAATATTTATATATTTTGCTACTAAAACAATAGTAGCCCTGTGATAAGCAGGGAAAATAACATCATCACACAATAGAATTGGACTAAGACTAGAGAGGGGAGGATACTACCTAATACCCATCCCATTCTGTCCTAGGAGAGGGTCATCAGGGAAAGACACAATAAGTTGCCACTGAAAACTTTTTTCACCAGTTGCACAAGTCCGGTGAGACAGAACATTCACATAATGTACCAGAGATAGCAAATTTATTACTCACAGACAGGCATTAAGGATGACAGAAGCTTAGGATCCACAGCCCCATCTTTCCCCCAAGGCTCAGGAAAGCCACTCGGGCTAGATGGAGTCTTGTTTGCACTCTTCCTATGGAAGCACCTCACCCTGGGTTTTACACTCTGGGCACAACTTGAATCACTGAACTCAAACACTGAAGAACATGCTGGTTGAGAAGGAATAAGAACATAGCCTGAGGTGGTCCAGATAATTCCTCCTGATCTCAGATCATTGTATCCTTAGTGCATTTTACAATTACTCCAAGAACTTCAAGCAGGACAGGGGAAAGCTAGGTCAGCAAAAGCCATCTGGAGATCTGTCCTCCTAGAGTAACATTAGAAAAGATCAAGGAAGAAAGGCAGATATTCTGTCCTAGGGGGATCAGGGTAAGAGGAGAGGCAGTTCAGGAGTCAGTACATAGGTGGCCAGTGCCAGGGAAGGGCAGCACAGCTTTGCTAGAGAGTAAAAGCCAAGCCAGCACCTGGCATCATTCAAGGTACCACACTGTCAGAGCTGAAAGCCCCATGAGCCATCCACCTCCTGGTGCTGGGATGAGACCTCCACCCTTAGCTACCTGTATTCTGTCAGAGTTTAACATGGGCTGAGCCCTACCATCATTGCCTTGTGCAGATTTGCCTTTCATTCAACACTAAGATAATAGCTAACCCATTGAACTTGCTGTGTTGGAGGAGGGGGAATATGAGTATATTCATTCAGTTATTAAATCTTTACAGCAGCCCACAGGAGTAGGTACTATCATAGCATGTCCAGTGTCCAGATGAGGAAACCATAGTGCAGAAAGGTTAAATGAACTGCCCAAGATCACAGAGCACTAAACTTCAAACTGATTCCAAATCCCTGTTTTCAATCACTGTTCCACACCACCTCTTATTACCCAGGATACAAATAAAACCACCTGAGAAAGGCTCAAAACACTTGAGAGGAGAAGAAGGAAGTAGAAGAAAGAAAAGCCAGCAGGACACTCTACGGTCATTGGCCTGGGAATGCATTCACCCCCATTACACATGAACCACTCTCTACTTTCAACTGAACTACCTGGGCCCATGATTCAACTTTCACTGTGAACTTGAACTCCTCTAGGTCCAGAACCCTACCTAAGGTATTTTATGTATCCATTAGCCAAAGGACAATGCCTTGACATACAAAGAACTGAGTAGTAGTAAATATATTGAACTACTACAAACTATTTTAAGACCTATTTATTTATTTGAGAGTCAGGGTTACAGAGACAAGGAGAGAGAGAGAGAGAGAGAGAGAGAGAGAGAGAGAGATCTTCCATCTACTGGTTCATTCCCCATATGGCCACAGTGGCCGGGACTGGGCCAGGCCAAACCCAGGAACAGGAGCCTCAGATAGAACTCCCACATGGGTGGCAGGGGCCCAAGTACCTGGGCCATCTTCTGCTGCTTTTCTCAGGCCATTATCAGGGAGTTGGATCAGAAGTGGAACAGCCAGTACAAGAACTGGCACCCATGTGGTATGTTGGTGTTACAGGCAGTGACTTTACCCACTATGCCACAATGCTGGCCCCTAGAAATTGCTGATAAAATCTTTATAGTTGACCATTTTTTTTGTTTTTGTTTTGTTTTTGCAGATTCCAAGGTTTTATTTAAACATAAATAAAATGTGCACACTAGTTGTCTACTATTTTCTTTACTGCAGAGCCTGGCATTGGGACTGATGACTGATGGCCAGCTGGCTGCTCTTTCCATGATGGCTTTGTGACTCTTGAAGAAAAGATTGTGAGCAATCTCAGCACAATAAGTTTTGTTGCACATTGGCAGCACCTCCAGCTCCTTGACACTGTGGAATAGAAACTTCCAGAAGCCACTGGGAAGCATGTGCTTCGTTTTCTTGTTCTCCCATAACCAGTGTTGGAAATCAAGATCCAGCCCTTGAATCTTCTCCCCACCCAGTGGTCAATAGCTCTGGGTTTCTGTCTGACTGGTGCCAGATGAACTTCTTGGTCCTGTTTTTTTAATGATCTTGGGCTTTATGAGGGGTCTGAGGGTAGCCATGATGCTGAGCAGAAAGCAGTTAACTCCCTAGGCAATGCCAAGGAATAGAAGGTTTGAACAGGTTTTTGTTAGAGCATGCTGAAGGATACATTCTTCAAATAGGCCTGTAGATAGATCACACAAACAGAGTCCTTCATGTCAAAGTGACTTCCTGCTTGGACCAATACTAGCCTTTCATTTTCTAAATAGGCTTCAAAGAATAAACAGCTTTCTTTTAACAGCACTTTGCACTTATCACAGAGTTTTAAAAAATTATGGGGCCGGTGCCGTGGCTCACTTGGTTAATCCTCCACCTGTGGCGCTGGAATCCCTTATGGGCGCCAGGTTCTAGTCCCAGTTGCTCCTCTTCCCATTCAGCTCTCTGCTGTGGCCCAGGAAAGCAGTGGAGGATGGCCCAAGTGCTTGGGCCCCTGCACCTGCATGGGAGACCAGGAAGAAGCACCTGCCTCCTGGCTTCAGATCAGCGCAGCACTGGCCATAGCAGCCATTTGGGGGGTGAACCAATGGAAGGAAGACCTTTCTCTCCGTCTCTCTCTCTCTCTCACTGTCGAACTCTGTCAAATAAATAAATATGTATATAAGTATTATGTGTGTATATATATATGTATATGTATATGTATATATATATATATATATATATATATGTATATGTCACCCTAGTTAATTCTCACTAACTCTGAGGGATAGGTAGTTAAAGTGAGTGTTGGGTTGGGGCAAGATGGCAGAATAGGAAGGCAGCACACTGATAGTCCTGGGAGAGACAGTAATAAAAGTGGAGATACTGCAGGTTCAAGGAAGACTTGGGGAAGAAACAGCAGAGGAAACTCTTCCAGAACTAGTGATTCACAGTGGACCTTCGAGGAAAGCGTGGGAGCCCGCAGTTCGGGACACCAGCAGCAGACTCAACACACCAGCACTGGAACGCGAGGTGAGCCGAACCTCAATAGCCGGCAGGGACATGGAGAGAGGAGACTAGAGTGAACAAGGCTTGAAACCCTGTGGAGAAAAGTTCACTAGGCTAACTAGAAGAGAGAGAGAAAGAAAAAAGTGACCAATATGGACACAAGTTTCTCTCTCTCCACCCACCTCTCAAAGGTGAGCAAGACAAAGAGCAGGAGAGATTTTGGACATACGTCATAAGCAGGGCGACCTCAGGTCTGCACCGGCCCTGAGCCTAGCAGAAAAACCTGACACTGGGCGTGGGGGTGAAATAACAGGAAATTAGAACCTAATGAATGTGTGGTGCTAATGAACTGAGACTGTGAAAAAAGAGACTGTGGGGGAGAGAACTCACGGAATTCACCACGTGAGTACTCTCCAGAGACGCTACAGTTCGGTAGCCTTGGTAGCCCAGTGGTGAGACTGCAGGAGAATTTGAACCCACACTGAAGGCCACAGAGATTCCCTCTGTGGTCCTTGGGAAAGAGCTTCCGATCTCTGGCTCCTGTGGGTATATCATTTGCCTGCTAACCACCCCCAATTCTATTCAGCTGTGTGGAATTACTTCCCTTTTGAATCAAAAATAAAGAAAGAAACAGAGATTTACCACCTCTAACCTGGGAGAGTCTCCTTTGGCACACCCTCAACCCTGAGGAACCAAACAGAGCTATCAGGCCACACCCATCTCAAGCCTCTAAGGCTCCATCAAAAGCAGACAGTCCACTTATCTAGAGTCATAGTATAACAAGAAAAAACACCACAGTGAAGAAACCAATATGCCAAACAACAAACGCAAAAACCGAGGTAACAAGAACAAGAAAGACACTATGACATCCCCAAATGAAAAAGACACCCCAAACCAAGATTATGAAGATGATGAGATAGAAGAAATTCAAGAAGTGGATCTCAAAAAATTGATAAGAACACTAAGGAGTACTCAAAAACAAATTCTTGAACTACAGAAATCCTTAATGGACAAGGTAGAAAATCTCTCTCGTGAAAATGAAATATTAAGGAGGAATCAAGCTGAAATGAAACAACTAGTAGAACATGAGACTGTGATAGTGACAAGAAATCATAATGAAGTGAAGAATTCAATAGATCAAATGAAAAACACATTAGAGAGCCTTACAAACAGAATGGGTGAGGCAGAAGAGAGAATATCAGACTTAGAAGACAGAGCACAGGAAAATATACAGTCAAACCAAAGAAAAGAAGAGGAAATTAGAAATCTAAAAAATATTGTCGGGACTCTACAGGATACTATTAAAAAACCCAACATTCGAGTTCTAGGAGTTCCTGAAGGCATGGAGAGGGAGAAAGGATTAGAAGGCCTTTTTAGTGAGATAATAGCAGAAAATTTCCCAGGTTTGGAGAAGGACAGAGACATCCTAGTACAGGAAGCTCATAGAACCCCTAGGAAACATGACCAAAAGAGATCCTCATCACGACACATTGTAATTAAACTCACCACAGTGAAACAGAAAGAAAAGATCCTAAAATGTGCAAGAGAGAAATGTCAGATTACTCTCAGAGGAGCTCCAATTAGACTCACAGCAGACTTCTCATCAGAAACCCTACAAGCTAGAAGGGAATGGCGAGACATAGCCCAGGTACTAAGAGAGAAAAACTGCCAGCCCAGAATATTATATCCTGCAAAGCTCTCATTTGTGAATGAAGGTGAAATAAAGACTTTTCATTGCAACAGAAACTGAAATCATTTGTTGCCACTCGTCCAGCCCTGCAAAAAATGCTTAAAGATGTGTTACACACAGAAACACAGAAACACGGCCATCAACATGAAAGAAGGTAAACGAAGGGAACCTCACAGCAAAAGATCACAGGGAATTCAAAGCATACATTTGGATAAAGAAATTATGGGACATGTACTCTATAGAATACTATACAGCAGTCAAAAACAATGAAATCCGGTCATTTGCAACAAGATGGAGGAATCTGGAAAACATCATGCTGAGTGAATTAAGCCAGTCCCAAAGAGACAAATATCATATGTTCATCCTGATCAGTGACAACTAATTGAGCACCAAAGGGGAAACCTGTTGAAGTGAAATGGACACTATGAGAAACAGTGACTTGATCAGCTCTTGTGCTGACTGTTGTTGTACAATGTAATACTTTATTCATTTTAGTATTTTTTTATTCTAGTACTATTGGTTGAATTCTGTAATTAACATGCCATTATTCTTAGGTGTTTAAATTTTAACTTAAGTGATCCCTGTGAAATATAAGAGTGGGAATAAGAGAGGGAGGAGATGTACAATTTGGGACATGCTCAATCAGTCATGCTCCAAATGATGGAGTTAGAAACGTGCCAGGCATTCTTCTCAGATCTGGAAGAAATGATGCTGAAATTCGTATGGAGGAATAAGAGGCCTCGAATAGCTAAAGCAATCTTGTACAACAAAAACAAAGCCGGAGGCATCACAATACCAGATTTCAGGACATACTACAGGGCAGTTGTTATTAAAACAGCATGGTACTGGTACAGAAACAGATGGATAGACCAATGGAACAGAATAGAAACACCAAAAATCAATCCAAACATCTACAGCCAACTTATATTTGATCAAGGATCCAAAACTAACCCCTGGAGTAAAGACAGTCTATTTAATAAATGGTGCTGGGAAAACTGGATTTCCACCTGCAGAATCATGAAGCAAGACCCCTACCTTACACCTTACACAAAAATTCATTCAACATGGATTAAAAACTTAAACCTATGACCCGACACCATCAAATTATTGGAGAGCATAGGAGAAACCCTGCAAGATATAGGTACTGGCAAAGACGTCTTAGAAAATACACCAGAAGCACAGGCAGTCAAGGCCAAAATTAACTATTGGGATCGCATCAAACTGAGAAGTTTCTGTACTTCAAAAGAAACAGTCAGGAAAGTTAATAGGCAACCGTCAGAATGGGAAAAAATATTTAAAACTATGCAACAGATAAAGGGCTGATAACGAGAATCTACAATGAAATCAAGATTTGACACAACATC
Organism: Sylvilagus floridanus; assembly: GCA_949820135.1. NCBI lineage: Eukaryota > Metazoa > Chordata > Mammalia > Lagomorpha > Leporidae > Sylvilagus > Sylvilagus floridanus. The sequence goes on from OX463236.1 coordinate 73,646,075, forward strand.
AAAACAAACAACCCACTTAAGAGATGGGCCAAGGACCTCAATAGACATTTTTCCAGAGAGGAAATCCAAATGGCCAACAGACACATGAAAAAATGCTCAAGATCACTGGCAATCACTTGCAAATCAAGACCACAATGAGGTTTCACCTCACCTCAGTCAGAATGGCTCACATTCAGAAATCTACCACCAACAGATGCTGTCGAGGATGTGGGGAAAAAGGGACACTAATCCACTGTTGGTGGGAATGCAAACTGGTTAAACCACTATGGAAGTCAGTCTGGAGATTCCTCAGAAACATGAATATAACCCTACCATACAACCCAGCCATCCCACTCCTTGGAATTTACCCAAAGGAAATTAAATTGGCAAACCAAAAAGCCGTCTGCACACTAATGTTTATTGCAGCTCAATTGTCAATTGCTAAGACCTGGAACCAACCCAAATGCCCATCAACAGTAGACTGGATTAGGAAATTATGGGACATGTACTCTACAGAATACTATACAGCAGTCAAAAACAATGAAATCCGGTCATTTGCAACAAGATGGAGGAATCTGGAAAACATCATGCTGAGTGAATTAAGCCAGTCCCAAAGAGACAAATATCATTTGTTTTCCCTGATTGGCGACGATTAACTGAGCACCAAAGGGGAAACCTGTTGAAATGAAATGAACACTATGAGAAAATGAGACCTGATCATCTCCTGTCTGAACTGTTGATGTACAATGTAAATCTTTACCCATTTTAGTATCTCCTTTTGCTGTTTGTTTTTGTTCTAGTACTATGGGTTGAACTCGGCAACTAACACACAATTAGCCTTAGGTGTTTAAATTTTAACTGAAAAGTGATCCCAGTTAACTATGATAGAGGGAAAAAGAAAGGGAGGATATGTACAATTTGGGAGAAGCTCAATCAGACGTGCTCCAAATGAAGGAGTTGGAAACATGCCAGGGGATCCCAATACAACCCCATCAAGGTGGCATGTACCAATGCCACCCCAATTGTCCAAGTGATCAGTTTCAGCTCACAATTGACCACACTGATAGGTATAAGAGTCAAAGGGAACACACAAACAGGACTAGTGTCTGCCAATACAAACAGATAGAACCAAGAAAAGGAAAGAATGATCCAGCATGGGAAGCAGAGTCACAGCAAACTCATAGAATGACAGATGTCCTAAATGACATTCTGGCCTCAGAATCAGCCCTTGAGGCATTCGGATCTGGCTCAAGAGCCCACAAGAGTATTTTAGGCATGGAAAACCAAGACACTCTGGAAAGGAAAGAAAAAAAAAAAGAAGACATAAATGAAAGATCTCTGTGAGTGAGATCCCAGTGGAGGGAACGGGGCCACCAAAGAAGGAGGTGCCTTTCTCTGAAGGGAGGAGAGGACCTCCACTTTGACTATGACCCTGTCGGAATAAGATTGAAGACGGCAAACCCTAAAGGCTTCCATAGCCTCAGCAACTCATAACTAGAGCCTAGGGAGATTCCTGACGCCATAAACAAGAGTGTCAAATTATTGAATCAACATCAGGAGTCACTGTGTCCTTATGTCCCATGTGGGATCTGTCCTTAATGTGTTGTCCAATGTGAAGTAATGCTATAACTAGCACTGAAATGGAATTTTTACACTTTGTGTTTCTGTGTGGGTCCAAACTGATGTAATTGTTACTTAATACATACTAAATCGATCTTCTGTATATAAAGATAATCAAAAAAGAAAAAAAAAAGCTCATTGTTATATTAGAAATTGTATAAAAAATTTATCAAATTCAAAAAAATATATCATGCAGGATCTCTGTCCTTAATTTGCTGTACAATATGATTGAATGCTATAACGTGTACTCAAATAGTATATTTCACTTCATGGTGCTATATGAGGGCAAATGGTCAAAATCTTTACTTAACACATACTGAACTGATCTCCTGTATAAAAAGAGAATTGAAAAAGGAATCTGGATGTGAATGAAAGGGGAGAGGTAGCGGGTAAGGGGGGAGGGTTGAGAGGGGAGAGGGAAAGTCGGGGGGGGCATTGTAATCCTTAAGTTGTACCTTGGAAATTTATATTCTAAATAAAATTTAAAAAAAAAGAAACGTGCCAGGGAATTCCAATACAATCCCATCAAGGTGGCATGTACCAAGGCCATCTCACTAGTCCAAGTGATCAATTTCAATTCACAATTAATCACACTGATAGGTCAAAGGGATCACACAAACAAGACTAGTGTCTGCTAATACTAACTGATAGAACCAAAAAAGGGAGAAAACAATCCAACATGGGAAGTGGGAGACATAGCAGACTCATAGAATGGCAGATGTCCTAATTAGCACTCTGGCCTCAGAATCAGCCCTTAAGGCATTCGGATCTGGCTCAAGAGCCCATGAGAATATTCTAGGCATGGAAAGCCAAGACACTCTGGAAAAAAAAGAAGACCTAAATGAAAGATCTCTGTCAGTGAGATCCCAGTGGAAAGAATGGGGCCATCAAAGAAGGAGGTACCTTACTCTGAAGGGAGGAGAGAACCTCCACTTTGACTATGACCCTGTCGGAATAAGATTGAAATCGGTGAACCCTAAAGGCTTCCATAGCCTTGGCAACTCATGACTAGAGCCTAGGGAGATTCCTGACGCCATAAACAAGAGTTTCAAATTATTAAATCAACTTCAGGAGTCACTGTTTACTTATGTCTCATGTGGGATCTGTCCTTAATGTGTTGTCCAAAGTGAAGTAATGCTATAACTAGTACTGAAACAGTATTTTACACTTTGTGTTTCTGTGTGGATGCAAACTGATGAAATCTTTACTTAGTATATACTGAATTAATCTTCTGTATATAAAGATAATTAGAAATGAAAAAAAATCTTGGTGTTAAATTGGAAATTGCATAGAAAATTAATCAATTAAAAAAATATATCATGTAGGATCTCTGTCCTTAATGTGCTATACATTGTGAATTAATACTATAACTAGTACTCCAACAGTATTTTCCACTTTGTGTTGCTATGTGACGGCAAACTGTTGAAATCTTTACTTAATATATACTAAACTGATCTTCTGTATATAAAGAGAATTGAAAATGAATCTTGATGTGAATGGAAGGGGAGAGGGAGTGGGAAAGTGGAGGGTTGCGGGTGGGAGGGAAGTTATGGGGGGGGAAGCCATTGTAATCTATAAGCTGTATTTTGGAAATTTATATTCTTTAAATAAAAGCATTATAAAAAAAAAGTGAGTGTTAATACTCCTGCTATAATTGTTCAGAAATGAGAGGCCTTAGAGAAGTGAAACGAGATATCCAAGATCATATAGCTACTCACCAGGAAATCCAGGACTTAATACCAATACCTTTTTCACAATTTCAGATCTAGCACCCTTTCTTGTATACACAAATGCATCTTTCAGACAGGAGAAATAATTCTCATTCACAGACCCTAAGCCTTATTCCATAAGTACCCTTTTTCATGTTGCAAACCTGTTGGAGAAATAGTTGGTTAGAGCAATATAATAGTCACATTTTTGTTACTATAAGGTAATGCCTGAGGATTAACCTTAGAAATAGGAAAGGATTGGTTAGCTCAGTTTGAGAGGTTCAAGTCCAGGAACAGACAGCCCTATTAGTTTGGTTTCTGATAAAGCCAGCAGATGGCAACAATGGAGTATGTATGGAGGAACGATCACATGGTGAGCTGAAAAACAGAGAGAGGTATTGAGCTTAACCTAGGCTTCTATAATCAACCATCTCATAAAGACTAGTTTCCAAGGGCACACCGTCAATGATCTAAGGACCTCCCAGTAGGCCCCACCCCTAATGATTCCACCACCTCCTGACAGTGACATTCTGAGGATCAGGCCTTTAACACATGTGTCTTTGAAAGACATCCTAAGCAATATTCAAACAATAACAGGTAGTTTGAGTCAAGCTTGCTGGTTAAACTACTCTTTGCCCTTGTTTGGACAAGTAGCAGCAGCATCCTCTGGGAGCCTGTTAGAAGAAATGCAGAATCTTGTGCCCATCCAGTCATGCTGAATTGTAATCTGCATGTTCACAATATCCTTAGGTGATTTGTGTGCACCTAAAGGTGTATAAGCCACTGCTCTAAAAAGATGTGCCCATAAGGGTAGTCATCAACAGATATAAAGAAATAGAGTACATGGCAGGTGTGTTCTGTAAGAATTCAGTGGGCATTTTATGCTTTTAAGCCTGTTCAGACATTGACTTGATAAGCAACACCTAAAACGCATGCATGACAGGAATGAAAAGGATACAGCTACAAGCCTTGGACAAGAACCAGCCATAAACTCCAGGCAACATACGCTGGGGAGTGCTTAGATAAATGCTTTGCATCTGGCAGTTCCTCTCATGTGGGTAACCAGCAGGAAGGGATACCCACTTAAAGAGATACCACTTGCAGTTTTTCTGCCCATTAACAGGGTTGGCAGACCCCATTGTCTTTCTATGTGTTTTCTCATCCTGGACTGGAGCACTACAGAGCTTGAGGTTCTGAACACACAGGCCCAGATCTATTTAGCATAAACCAGGAGAGTCTTTTCATCACTAGAGATGCTACTGCCAAAGTTGACCGCACAGAGGTCTGTCACCTTGTCAGTGGACAGGTGGTAGGCTGAATTGGATTCAGCCACCTCTTCCCACCCGACTCTCCTTGCCAGCTCTCCTGCCAGAGGGAATCTAAATCAAATACTATTTATTTTTTGGTCAATGATTTAGTATTCAGGCTATCACATTCAGAATGCTCTAAAGAATCATTTGTATAAAAAGGGACAAAGATTGATAAATTTTCATTACTAGGAGAAGCACTTAGTAAACTAATCTAGATTTTGTTCTTAACCTTAATGCTACTGTCGTGGAATGCATTGTGTACCCCAAGAAATTCTTATCTACCTGGAACCTCAGAATGTGACCTTACTCAGAAATTTTTCTTTGCAGATATAATGAGTTAAGTGGTGATGAGGCTCTACTGGACTGGGGTAAGCCCTAAATCCAACAGTTGATGGCCTTGGAAGGAGAAGAGTGTATGGAGATACACACAGGTGAGAAGGCCATGTGAAGACAGAGGTAAAAACTGGAATGATGTGGCTACAAGTCAAGAAATGGCCAGCATTGTCAACAGCCACCAGGAGCTAGGAAACATCAAGGAAGGCTTCTTCTCTAGAGCCTTCACAGGAGCGTGGCCCCACTGCCAACTTAAGGTCAAATTTCTCACCTCCAGCATTGTGAGGAAGTAAATGTCGATTATTCTACGATGCCCAGTTAGCAGCTCTTTGTTTCAGCTGTCTTAGTAAACTATAGCATTGTCTAACAGCCACAGTCACTAACATCACCGTGAGGGCTAGCCGTGTGCCAGGCACTTTTCTGAGCACTTCACACATGTTTACCCAGTTATTCCTCAAAACAGCCTTTGGAGGGAGGTACTAGAATGCACAATTTATATAAAAGAATTCCAGCACCAAAAGATCTATGAAGTGACTTGCTCACATCTGTTCTCCACTGATGAGCAGCTGTGCAGGTTCTAACTCTGACAGTCCAACTCTAGAGCTCCTGCTCAAAATCTACATTCACAAGCTCTAAAGATGAGAGACAAAACTGAGACAAGCACGTAGGCACAAGGCTGTGTGAACACAGAATCCAGAATTCCTGCTCCAGCTCCATCACACTGAGGGAGCACAGAAGAGTCATGGGGAATTGGTAGGATGATCAGGAAGCTTAGACACCAAGGAGCAGACATTTGTGTTGCTTGGCTTCTAGGAATGGAAATTATTAGTGATTATTCTCAATTTAAAACAGAAAAAAAAGCTCTAGTGTGATAAAGTAACCTAATAAGGACTCCAGTACTCTTCAGCCAACATGTCTGGGAGTATCAGCAGGATGAGAGCTTCAAAGAGCATTGAGACTACAGGAGAAGGCTCACTTTCACTCCTCGACTCTAAAGGGAGTAGAGTTGCACCAGCAGTGGGGAGGCAAGAGCCAAGTAAAAAGGGCTCTTGCTGAGTTCAGTTGTATAATTCTTAAGTTTGTTACAGATTTATTAAAAACTATTTCCAAAATCACTGCACTAATGTATGGATTGAGCTACTTGGCAGAGAGGGGCGAGGAGGCGGTGAAGGACATGGGCTGGCTGTCCAGAAACTTTCAAATTCCCACTTTCAAAGAGATCCCTGCTGCTGGAGCACAAACTAAAAAGAGCGGAATGCCATGCGGTGGCTGGCAGTTCTCCCTGTGAACGCAAACCTAGGCTTCGGGAAGTCGTGTGCAGAGAGAACATTGAACAGACCATCCACAGTGCGGTATCTCAGCTCTGTCACTTGAGATCCTGAGCTGCGTAACTGCTGTGGGGCTGTCCTGTGCTTCCAGAATGCTTGTCAGTACCCCTAGCCACTACCCACCAGATGCTGATAGCACCCATGCCCAAGTTATGATGACTAAAAATGTGCCATCACACAGGTGCACAACTGAGAAACACAATCTACACAGAGTGACAGAAAACTGCCACCATCAGCTTGTAGAAAATTTGTGCTTACAAGGTTTATGAAACAGCTAAAGATAGGCATAGGATAACACACTCAACTTACGTCAGCTCTGTGCACAAACCCTTTGTCCAGGCTTGGCCACTTAGCCCAAAAGTCTTTGCCCTGTTTCTGTCTTCTTTCCTTAGCTTCTCCAACATTATAACAGCTTCTTCCCTATGTTCCAATCCTAACTCTTCCCATTCTCCACTACCATCTCTTTTCCCCTCACTCGCCTCTAAAATGGTGGTGTTCCATTATGTTTTGTCCTTATTCTTCCATTCTGCTTCCTTGATTAAATATCACTTATCATATGGCCTCATTTCTAACCTTCATGTTAATGACTGACTTCTAAAGCCCTATTTTTAACCCCAAACACTGTCCTAAGCTGTAATTAAGGAGTATAATTAAATGCTCAAAAAGTAAATAAAGTACAAAAATGCACTAAACTAATATTCTATTCTGGTATTCCCAACTCTCTATATATAGTGTATTAGCGAGTTTTTCATAACTATAACAAAATGGCTACTTTATGAAAAGAGGTTTATTTGCATTCATGGTTCTGGAATTCACAGTCCAAGACTGGGTGGGCCCCTTTCTTCAGCCTCTAGGGACAGCATTCTTCCTGGCAGAATACTGTGGCTATGTAGAGCATCACACAAGAGAGGTAGTGTGTCTGTCTATACCTATGCTGTCTCTTATGGCATTGCCAGGACTCAATTGCACTACCTCAATGATCACTCTAATCTAAACACTTCCCAAGGATCCCACCTTTCAACACAATTAATTGGGGTAAGCTTCCACACTTTGTACCATTAACATAAGACTTCGAGGACAAAATTTTTGAGTTCAAGGGGACAAATACTATAACCATAGCACAAATGTATCTCAAGGTCACATGATTTTAAACTGTGAAATATTTATGAAAATTCTGTATCTTAGTCTCGTATCACCAGCCATTTGATCAGAATTCCATCAGAATTCTGTGAGTCCTCTGTAATCAGCTGACCAGGCACCATTGCAGAGGGTCTCATGGGTACTTCCTTGGTTCTGGGCTCTTTTCTGTACTCCTGCCACTGCTGCCCTGGCCCAGGCTCTTTTGGAGACCGTGAAACTGGACCTGTCCATGTCCAGGCTTCCCCCACTGTTGCTTTCTCTCTCTCTCTCTCTCTCTCTCTCTCTCTCTCTCTCTCTCTCTCTCTCTCTTTCTCTTTCTCTTTCTCTTTCCTCATTCTTTCTCTCTTTATTTTTTTTGACAGGCAGAGTTAGACAGTGAGAGAGAGAGACAGAGAGAAAGGTCTTCCTTTTTCCGTTGTTTCACCCCCCAAGTGGCCGCTACGGCAGGCACGCTGCGGCCCATACACTGTGCTGATCCAAAGCCAGGAGCCAGGTGCTTCCTCCTGGTCTCCCATGCGAGTGCAGGACCCAAGAACTTGGGCCATCCTCCACTGCCTACCCGGGCCCCAGCAGAGAGCTGGACTGGAAGAGGAGCAACCGGGACAGAATGCAGCACCCCGACCGGGACTAGAACCCAGGGTGCAGGCGCCACAGGCGGAAGATTAGCCTAGTGAGCTGTGGCGCCGGCCCTGAGTCCATTTCTGAAAACATTTGTAGGACCCAATCCGCCACTTCATCCCCTATCTCTACCACAGTTAAAGGCTTTGTGATCTACCCAGTTACCCACACCATAAACCTCAGCCTCGTCAGCAGCTCCCCCTTCCTCCTTCCCATCCACCCACTCAGCACACCACAATCATTTCCCTGGGACTGTTTCAGTGTACTCTTTCTACATCTGCTTCCTTAGCTTAAGTAGCCACTGTTTCTTTCCTGGGCTCTTTAATATCGGCCCCATTCAATTTATTTTATGCCCAGTTTTTTTTTATTTTATGCCTAGAAAATCTGCCATATAGACAAGTAATCTCAGTCCTGGATGCTTATCCAAAAGGAATGAAAGCAGTATCTCAAAGTAATGTGAGGCTGTGCACACCCATATTCATTACAGTGTTATTCACAATAGCAAAAAGTGGAAGCAAGCCAGTGTCCCTCCACAGATGTATCTACATGCACTAGGATAGAATACAGCTCTAGAAAAGAGAAATCCTGCCACATGTAACAACACGGATAAACCTCAAGGACATTATGCTAAAGGGGAAAAGTTAATCACAAAAGATAAACATGATTCCACTTACATTTTACAGGCAGATAATTAGACATAAGCAGCTGAGGAGGGGCCACAAAACCTTCACCCAGCATAGGGAGCGAGGACCCTGTTCTTTGCTGGGACTCACCCAAGACTGCCTACTTCCAGTTTAACTTGTAGATAAAGTATCCTGACAAAATGGGAGCGCAGTTAAAGTAGGAAAGTCAAGTTTGTAGCCACAGGTGGAGAGAGCCCAAAAGTAGGCAAGTCCCAGATGTCAATCATGAATGTCAATCATAATCATCACAGTCACTGTGCCTCATGCCTTAGGGATAAAAGTCCCAAACCAGGAAGAAAGAATGTCGTGTGCTCCCTACTGGTCCATTCCTCCCATGGAACATACTTTGGTAAACTTTTGCTTTACTAGACCTACTGTGGACTCTCTAAACTATAATGCATGACTCCATCAGTGAAGAGGAATTGAAGCAAGCCAGCTCCTGTGCTGACAATATGAGGTATATAAAGTACTCAAACTAACAAAAAAGGTAAAGCTGAAGGTATAACCAGGGGCTAGGGAGTTGGACAATGGGGAGCTATTGTTCCATATATTTTGGTTTTGCAAGATGAAAAGGTTCTAGGGATCTACCATACAACAAGGTGACTGTATCTAATGCTATTAAGCTATGCACTTAAACATGGTTAAGATGGTAAACTTTGGGGCTGGTATTGTGGCATAATGGGTAAAGCCATCACCTGCAATGGCAGCATCCCGTATGGGTTGCCAGTTCAAGTCCTGGATGCTCCATTTCCTATCCAGCTCCCTACTAATGTCCTGAGAAAAGCAGCAGAAGATGGTCAAGTACTTAAGCCCATGCACCTACATGGGAGACCCATAAGAAGCTCCTCACATCTGCCTTTGTCCTGGCCCAGCCCTTGCCATTATGGCCATCTGGAGAGTGAGCAGCAAGATGGACAACCTCTCTTTGTTGCTCCATCCCTCTCTGTACCTCTTTCAAATAAATATTTTTTTAAAAAATTGATAAAGTTTTGTTATGTGATTTTTTTCTGCAATTTAAAAAAATGAATAAAAGTCTTTTCATACAATCTCCCTGTGCGAAACCTTCCCCGTCCCACTTTCCCTCTGGCCTTTGCATAGCCAGAGTTCTCTGCTTGGTATCATTTGCCATACACTGCCCATTCTCCCCTACTCTGCTCCATGAAGATGACTCCTGGTTCTGGAAGCAGCTTCTCTGATGGCCCCTCCTTTGTTCTCATAACCTTTCAACTCAACCCACGGGGCATTCACACTAAGTAACTGCTGCCTGTTCTCCATGTCTGTCAATCCTCAGAAATGGAAGGCCTCACACACAGGCACCTCCATCCCCTGTCTTCGCTGTCTCTGGGGAGAGTGCATTGTAGGCTTTGTTTGTCAAAGCGTTCACCAGAACCCAGGGTTCAGCCTAAGAGAAATTCTGTGGAATTACATTTTCTCTACCTCATTCCAGCCAAAATGAATGTTTCTCCCTTTTCCCCCAATCTGGCTTTGTTTTTATGGCCTCATCTCCTCACTAAACTTCCCCCAACAGTCTGGTCCTGCCTTGTCTAACTTCAGCCTTTCCAATTTCGCTTTCCTTATCCTTTTCTCCCATGGCTGCTGGATTCCAAAGCTTTTCATCAATACCTAGTTCTCCACGGACAGTAAGCAGGATGACCCACGGAGCCATAAAAAAGTCTCATTTTAACTGAGCCCAAACATGATAAACTGTGGCCAGCTAGGATTATTTATATGCAGTTTGAGGGATAATCCTTAAATCCACTGCTCTTAGCCACTGGAGAGCAGATTCACAAAGCATTTGTCCACTTCTCTGTTTGCAAAGAACGACTTTGCTATTATTCAGCTCTAGTGAGGCCAACAGATCAGGAGATGACTGCCATTGAAAAGACAGCTCTTTGTTCACAGTTCCCAGGAGAAAGGGGCATGCCATAGTACCATCATACGGTGAGGGCAGACACAAGGGGGCAGCACTGGGGCCACTCAGGGTGTAGAGGGAGCAGGAAAACCTGTGACCAGGAGCCCTTTCATGGAGAGAATGGGGCAGGCAGGGTAAGCAGGTTCCCCAAGTTCAGGCTTGGCTGCTTTGAGCACTTGCCGTGGGCTCTGGGGCAAGAAGGGCTATCCTGAGTTTTCTTTCTTTTCTGATACCTGCAACAGGGGTGATTATGTCAGAACGATAGTTGCCAAAATTTTAAAACAAAAGAGAAGTAAGAAATGCCTGTGTGTATCAGTTTTACTACAAATACAGTGTCTTGTCAAACTCTGTTTTAGCTCTTTGTCAAATAAATTGACAGGGGTTATGTACTACTATAATTTTACTGATTTGGTGACTATTTTAAAATGTACTTTATAAGAGTGAAATTGACCATCTTTTCATCTGGTTATTGTCTATAGCCCTCATCTATTTTCCTGGCGGACTATCATCTTTTTATCTTTTATTCTTTGAACTCTGCACTTAGTGGCACCATTAAGCACTTGATGATAATTTAAATTAAAAATATGCCATTCCAAAAAATAATAATTAAAATATTACATTGACAAAAGAAGAGCCTGATAAAAGAAGTGGCCAAGGAGTTGATATGTACCTGAAAGTTGTACCAACAAGGGAATGAGTTAGCCTGAGCAGGGCAGTTTCCCTGGGGCCAGCAGAGCCCCAAAATGTCATAACATGTAGAGGGGCCGGCACTGTGGTGCAGCGGGTTAACGCCCTGGCCTGAAGCACTGGCATCCCATATGGGTGCCGGTTCTAGTCCCGGCTGCTCCTCTTCCAATCCAACTCTCTGCTGTGGCCTGGGAAAGCAGTAGAAGACAGTTCAAGTCCTTGGGCCCCTGCACCCACATGGGAGACCCAGATGAAGCTTCTGGCTCCTACGTGCAGACTGGCTCAGCCCTGGCTGTTGCAGCCATTTGGAGAGTGAACCAGCTAATGGACGATCTCTCTCCCTGTATCTCCTTCTCTCTTTGTAACTCTGTCTTTCAAATAAATAAATAAAGCTTTTAAAAAAAATAAAGTTAAGGGACTAGCGCTGTGGCGCAGGAGGTTAAAGCCCTGTCCTGAAGCACCAGCATCCCATAGGGGTGATGGTTCTAGTCCTGGCTGCTCCTCTTCCAATCCAGCTCTCTGCTATGGCCTGGGAAAGCAGTGGAAGATGGCCCAAGTCCTTGGGCCCCTGCACCCACGTGAGAGAACCAGAAAAAACTCCTGGCTCCTAGCTTCAGATGGGCCCAGCTCCAGCTGTTGTGGCCATCTGGGGAGTGAACCAGTGGATAGAAGACCTCTCTCTGTAACTCTGTATTTCAAATAAAAAAATTAAAAAATTAAAATATGATTAATATGCTCCCGACACCAGAATCAGCAGTCAGAGTATGGAAAGCAGCTACAGGGAGGACAAAGGAGGAAAATAACAAGAGTAAGGCTGCTAATAACAGAATGGGCTCCTTGGCCCCCCTAAGGTTGATAAAAAATTTCTCCCAGCTATGGATTTAAAATATCCATAAGATTTCTGAGAAGTCAGCAACTAAAACATTTTCTTTAGGTTTCTTTTTATATGAAGTGATAAATATACATTTTCCCCCATGGAGAATATTTATGAAAACTTTTCTGGGAAATGTCTTTTCACTAAATATAAGGTCTCTAGAGACAGTTTGGGAACGCAGCCTCCTGGATGTGCTGTCATTTGTGACCTGACAGTCCGAATTACCATATTTTTATATTGTAACTCACTTCCTTTAATGATATGTATATTCTACTAATGGTGTGAAAGGGATGGAAACTGGCAGTTTTAATGGTATGTGATGTATGTGCTCCAGCCATTAAATGGGACATTTTGCCTAAAACAAGAAGGCACTCCTTTCCGCTGCCTTGGCTTCAGCATGACCCTCAGCACAGGTGAGTTTGGTGGCGACACGGAGTATAAATCCCGTATTCTTAGTGCGCTGACAAGATGACCACACAGCTAGGCATTGGTGGTTTGGTAGCTTCTGAAGGTTTTATGAGACCCATTCTTCCTCCCTCCCTGGTGTCTGCCCAACCGGGACTAGAATCCCGTGTGCCAGCGCCACAAGGTGGAGGATTAGCCTATTGAACCACGGCACCGGCCCTATCATGGTTGCTTTCTGTGATGTGCTGTGTGGGTTCCTGACAGAGACACTGGTGCACTTGTGCCTTGAACTAACGAGTACCCCTTAGACAATTGCTGCTGTTCTCATCCCTATTGCCAGCTCTGCTCCCTCCCCCTCTTTCTTATAAATGAAATCTATAAACCTTCCTTCTGCAATTCCATCAACCTACACTATTGTTTAATTTCTAAATATCAGATATACAAAAAAATTTTAAGACAAAAATTAAAGAAGTTTTATATAAAATACAATAACAAATAAATGTAGGCCGTGTCAAAGGGATTGCAGAGAGAAACTTGAATACTACGTGAACTCAACAGACTTTCAGCCATGACTCTGACTCAGTGCTTCCTGTTATAGGCCCTGGCCCTTCAGAACAGCAGGAACGGTGGCTTTTGGATCAAGTGGGCAAGACTGAACACATGTCAGGAGCTATGGTAGATCAAAGAATTTTTTTATTTGAGTAAGTAAGAAATACACTGTATCTGTATTTGTAAACTGACTACCTCAAAACGTCAAACTCCCCAAGATGAATTTTAAACTTTAATGCCTCTCAATCATATTCTCCAGCTGTTTTCTTTACACTTAGTGCATCTTAATCCTAAAGTTTACCAAAAAGAAAAACCAGATTAGCATATCAAAAGAAAACAACAAAAAGACTATTTCATTTAAATGGGATAGTCCAAAATTAGACTATTATAAAATAAAAATGTAATATATTATAAAAGAGATTTGTAATAATCAGTGAAGGTGAAGGCAGAAATATTAAGTAGTGTTGGTTTTGCTCATTAGCATTATGGAAGAATGATTTTAGAGCCATGTTTTATGATAAATAAACTTTACATAAATTAAGAACTTAAGTGTGGGTGTGGGTGTGTAGCGCAGTGGTGCAGACGCCATGTGTGTTCCTGGGTTCAAGTCCCAGCTATGCCAATTCCCATTCAGATTCCCGCTAGTGGGAACCCTGAGAAGCAGCAGATGTCGCCTCAAGTACTTCAGTCCCGATCATCCAGATGTTTACCTAGATGCTCTCCCTCCCTCCCTCTTTTTCAAGTAAAATGATACTAAAAGAAAAAGAAAACCAAGTGTAAAACACCAACCATGAAAATATAAACACCCATAAAACTGCAAAGTTTAGAGACATAATTTTTTACTATAATGTGATAAGAGAAATTAGAGAGGGGCTGGCATTGCTGCTTACCAGTGAAGCTGTTGCCTGTGATGCCAACATCACACTTGGGCGCCAGTTCAAGTCCCAGCTGCTCCACTTCCAATCCAGCTCTGTGCTAATGGCCTCGGAAATGCATCAGAAGATGGCCCAAGTGTTTGGAACCCTGTCACTACATGGGAACACTGGATGAAGCTATTGACTCCTGGCTTCAGCCTGGCCTAACCCTGGTCACTGCAGCCTTCTAGGGAGTGAACCAGCAGATGGAAGATCTCTGTCTCTGCCTCTCTCTCTCTGGAATTCTGGCTATCAAAATAAATAAATCTTAAGAAGAATTACGTATTTTTAAAAATTAGAGACTAATTATTTATTCTGATAGAAAAATTAAAAATATCTTTAGGGGCCAGTGCTGTAGTACAGCAGGTTAAAGTCCTGGCCTGAAGCACCGGCATCCCATATGGATACCAGTTCTAGTCCTGGCTGCTCCTCTTCCAATCCAGCACTCTGCTATGGCCTGGGAAAGCAGTAGAAGACAGTTCAAGTCCTTGGGCTAGTGCACCCACATAAGAGACCCAGAAGAAGCTCCTGGCTTCTGGCTTTGGGTCAGCACAGCTCCGGCCATTGCGGCCATCTGGGAAGTGAACCAGTGGATGGAAGACCTCTCTCTCTGTCTCTACCTCTCTCTGTAACTCTGTATTTCAAATAAATAAAATAAATCTTTTTAAAAATCTTTATTACAAGGAGAACTGTCAACCACAACAAATATGATATGGAAGTCATATATATATGGTCAAATATATAAAAGTGGCCGGCGCCACAGCTCAATAGGCTAATTCTCCGCCTGCGGCACTGGCACCCCGGGATTCTAGTCCCGGTCAGGGCACTGCATTCTGTCCCGGTCTCTTCTCTTCCAGTCCAGCTCTCTGCTGTGGCCCGGGAGTGCAGTGGAGGATGGCCCAAGTCCTTGGGCCCTGCACCCTCATGGGAGACCAGGAGAGGCACCTGGTTCCTGGCTTCGGATCAGCGCAGTGCACCAGCAGCAGCATGCTGGCCACAGAAGCCATTAGGGTGTGAACCAATGGAAAAAGGAAGACCTTTCTCTCTGTCTCTCTCTCTCTCTCACTGTCTAACTCTGCCTGTCAAAAAAAAAAAAAAAAATATATATATATATATAAAGAAATGATTGATACTTTTAGCATATAAAAGAAAATTCAACTTTAAATGAGCACTAAGACCCAAGTAGATAAAGCAGAGGATAATAGTATAATAAAATTTAAAAATATAAAAAATGAATTTTCCAGTTATAAAATTAATAGAAGTTAAATAAGCATTAAGGGACACAGTTTAGAGGCTAAGTTGACTAATGAAATGCTAAAGGTAACCTCTATTGCTCATAATTGAGTATCAAGTATGCTTTTCCTAAATTTCATACAGAATTTTAAATTGATTATAACCCTTTTGGAAAATTACTTAGCAATATATTTCTGGGGCCATATGAAAGATTATATTTGATTTAATAACCCTGTATTCATACAAAATACAGGAATAGTTTATACATGAAGATGTTTTTCACAATATTATTTTAATAGCAGAAAACAGAAGTAAACAATGCCCAATGATAAAAATAATAATTAAACTGATTATTAAAACGTGTTATTACTAACCAAACTGCTATTAAAACAGTTGCAAATTCCTGTGCCACCCTGCTGTGGAGAGGCATTCCTTCCCCTTGGGTCTGAGCTGGCCAACAGGGTGCAGCTGAAGTGGAACCATATGGAAGTCATGGAAGACAATGCAGTTTCTGCCTGGTTTGCTAGAATACTCGTGCTGGAGCCTTGACTCACCATGTAAGGAGTCCTGAGATTGCCATGTTCTGAGGAAACCCAATCCAGTCCACATGGTGGGTTTACATTGAAATGCTCTGAGACTATGTAGAAAGAGAGGGGTGATGATCCAGCCCCCAGCAGTCCCAGTCTCCTCTCTCCCAAATTCAGCCACCACACAACACCAACTGCCTAAGTCCTAACCACCCAGTCATAGCCTTCCCAAACCTCTGAAACTCAGAAACCACAGGACAATGTTCAGTGACTTCTGTGGCTGGAAGTCACTGAGTTCTGAATGGTTTGTTGCATGGCAATAGATTCCTGGAACACAAATCTCTACTGGATAACATTATGCAATGATTAAAAAGCTCAAGTCTTGGGGCTGACATTGTATCATTAGGGGTTAAGCCACTGCCTGTGACACCAACATCCCATACAAGTGCTGGTTTGAGTTCTGGCTACCTCACTCCTGATACAGCTCTCTGCTAATGTACCTGAGGAAGCAGCAGCAGACAGAACAAGGGCTTGGGCCCCTGCACCCATGTGGGGGACCCAGATGAAGCTCCTGGCACCTGGTTTTGGTCTGGCCCAATGACAGTCATTGTGCCATTTAGGGAGTGAACCAATAGACAGAAGATTCTCTCTCTCTCTCTATCTATCTATCTATCTATCTATCTCTCCTTCCCCCTCTCTGTAACTCTGCCTTTCAAATAAATAAAATAAATCTTAAAAAATAATTTAAAAAGAGACTGGTGCTGTGGCATACTAGGTTAAGCCTCTGCCTACAGTGCCAGCATACTATATGGGTGGCAGTTAAGTCCCAGCTGCTCCTCTTCCAATCTTACCCTCTGCTTATGGCCTGGTAAAGCAGTGGAGGATAATCCAAGTGCTTGGGCCCCTGACGCACGTAGGAGGAAGCTCCTGACTCCTGGTTTTGGACCAGCCCAGCTCCGGCCATTGCAGCCATTTGGAGAATGAACCAGCATAAGGAAGACCTCTCTCTCTCTCTCTTTCTCTCTCTCTCTCTGCCTCTCTGCCTTTCAAAGAAATAAATAAATTTTTAAATAGTAATAATAATTTTTAAAAAGAAGCTCAAGTATTTTAACTATGTAGAAGCACAGATTCTTTCCCATAATATTTAGTAAAGAAAAAAGAAAAATGGATAAAAATTATTTATATTTTTATTATAACCACTAAAAATTCACATTAAAAGGAAATGAAATAGAGTTACTGTAATGGTAAAAATTATGCTAAGTTCTGTAACATGATTGATGATATTACATATTTTTTCTAATGTCTAAACATTTTTAAAGCATTTATTTAATTAATGCAAATTTCATACGTACAACTTTAGGAATATAGTGGTTCCTCCCCCAATACCTACCTTCACACCCCCACTCCCATCCCACCTCCTACTCCCTCTCCCATCCCATTCTTCATTAAGATTCATTTTTAATTAACTTTATATACAGAAGACCAACTCTATACTAAGTAAAGATTTCAACAGTTTGCACCCACACAGACACACAAAGTATAAAGTACTGTTTGAGAACAAGTTTTGCAGTTAAATTCTCATAGTACAACTCATTAAGGACAGATGTCCTACATGGGGAGTAAGTGCACAGTGACTCCTGTTGTTGAATTAACAATTTACACTCTTATTTATGATGTCAGTGATCACCTGAGGCTCTTGCCATGAGCTGCCAAGGCTATGGAAGCCTTTAGTAACCACAAACTGATTAGACAAAGTATTTAGACAAGGCCATAAGCAAAGTGGAAGTTCTCTCCTCCCTTCAGAGAAAAGTACCTCCTTTTCTGATGGCCCCTTCTTTCCCCTGGTGTCTCAGAGATCCTTCATGTACAGTGTCTTGGCTTTCCATGCATGAACTGCTCTCATGGGCTTTTCAGCCACATCCAAATGCCTTAAGGGCTGATTTTTTTTTTAACTTTTATCTAATGAACATAAATTTCCAAAGTACAGCTTATGGATTACAATGGCTTTCCCCCCCACACCCCCATAACTTCCCTCCCACTCGCAACCCTCCCCTCTCCCGCTCTTAAGGCTGATTCTGAGGTCAGAGTGTTACATAAAGCGATTGTTGTTCTATGAGTCTGCTGTGTGGACTGTTTCCCATGTTGGACACTCCCTCCTTTTGAAGTCTGGTGCTGTGGCATACTAGGTTAAGCCTCTGCCTACAGTGCCAGCATACTATATGGGTGGCAGTCTATTATTATTACCAGTCACTTGATGTTGTTTACATGATCTCTTTAACACTTAATCCTACCTATGTGTTCACTTTAACACTTAATATGTTTACTTTAACAATTAAGATGGCATTTTTACCACCAATTTTAATGGGATTTGGAGTCCTATGACAAGTTTTTAAACTGTACCCTTAGAAGTCCATAGGACTGTATGCAGAACTATACAGCTTTATAGTTATAAACTTCCCCCTCCTTCTCTGATTTCCCCTCTCATTTTTTACTGAGATCTATTTTCAATTGACTTTATATATATATATGATTAACTCTATGTTCAGTAAAAAGTTCAACATATAGTATGAAGAAGAAAAAAACTTTAAAAATTAACATATACTAAACTGATCTTCTGTATATAAAGAGAATTGAAAATGAATCTTGATGTGAATGCAAGGGGAGAGGGAGCGGGAAAGGGGAGGGTTGCGGGTGGGAGGGAAGTTATGGGGGGGGAGCCATTGTAATCCATAAGCTGTACTTTGAAAATTTATATTCTTTAAATAAAAGCTTTTAAAAAAAAGAAAAAAATTAAGAAAATTAAAAACTGTTCCTCAATAGTCAAGATGAGGGCTGCTCAAGTCATTGCTTCTCAAAGTTTCAACTTCACTTCTACAACTTTCATTTAGGTGCATTGTAAGTTTTCACAGATAAGGGAGAACATATAGTATTTGTCCCTTTAAGACTGGCTTATTTCACTAAGTATGATGTTTTCCAGATTGCTCCATTTTGTTGCAAATGACTGGATTTCAATTTTTTTACTGCTATGTAGTATTCCATAGTGTACATATCCCATAATTTCTTTATCCAGTCTTTCATTGATGGGCTTTTAGTTTGATTCCATGTCTTAGCTATTGTGAATTGAGCTTCAATAAACACGGAGGTGCAGATAGCTCTTTTGTTTACTGATTTCATTTCCCATGGGTAAATTCCCAGGAGTAGGATGGCTGGGTCATTCAGATTTTTGAGGTATTTCTATACTGTATTCCATAATGGCTTTACCAGCTTAAACTTATTAAAATGTAATTTTAATGACTTTTCTCTTAATTAATGAGAATTATTTGTCTCTCAAAAGAGAAAGACTAAAAGAGTTCCATTTCAAAATACAACATGAACAAAATGAAAAAAAAAATCTAAAATCTTAGAAGCACAAAAGTAGTATGACAAAATTCACTCCTTTCCCTAGAGTGATTATAAATTGAGATGGAACCCCTGAGGTTCATGTATTAAAATGCATAAGTCGTATATTCCATGCTTCCAAAGTTTGAGAGAGCCCATAAATATTGCCCGTGGCCAAACATGCACTGCAGAGATTTCTTTTAATCTTATTGCTTTTATTTTTTGGGACAGAAGTTATATAGGTGTTTTGTATAAAGTGCAAATAACATAAAACCGTTTGAAATGTCTAAATGAAAATGTGTCTTTTAGGTCTTCTCTCTTGGGGCTGGCTTAGAGACATCCACTCACAGTTTGTAACATCAAGTCCAGGAACTCTGGGACTCCATCAGGAACACACAGGACTCCCAGTAGCTCAATGACCTGTTACCTAAAGGGGACACACACCCACTCAACAAGCAATGGTGGACTAGGACTCAATAGCAGCAGAAGAGAAAAAAATAAGCACTGTTAGCATCTTAGTCTATTTTCTATTGCAATGCCTGAATACCACAGAGTGGGTAATTTATAAAGAATAGAGGTTTATTCAGCTCCTGGCTCTAAAGACTAGGAAATCCAAGGTCAAGGCCACATCTGGTGCAGCCTGCCTTGCTGATAGGGATTCTGCAGAATCTCAAAGTCATGCAAAGCACAACATAAGCAAGAAGAGCAAATGCCAGAGGCAGAGAAAAACTGGCTTTTTAATATGTGTTTATTTTCATCCATTTGAAAGGTGGGGGGTAGAGAGGGAGGGAGGGAGGAAGAGAGACAGGGAGAGAGGGCAGGAGGAGAATCATTCATCTGCTAGTTCACTCATCAAATGCTTGCAACAGCCAGGACTGAGCTAGTCTGAAGCTAGGAGCCTAGAACTCACTCCAGGTCTCCTACATAGGTGTCAGGGGTCCAAGCACCTGAAGCATCATCTGCTATCTCCCAGGATGCATTAGAAGGAATCTGAATCAGAAGCAGGGTAGCTGAGACTCAAACAAGCTCTCCAATAGGCATCCCAAGCAGCAGCTGAATCCACTGTGCCACAGAGCCCGCCTCCAAACTGGCTTTTACAACAGATCTACTCACAAAGTCACCCATTAATTCATTAATCCAGGAAGGAATCATTCCTCCAATGAGAGGGCAGAACCCTCATGATCTGACCACCTCTCTTAGGCCTCACCTGGTCTTCTCTCTTAATACCTCACAATGGGGATTAAATTTCAACATGAGTCTGGTGGGGTTTTCAACCATGGTAGTCAACACAGCACAGTCAATGGGAAAGGACTGGCAAGGCTCTACCTCAGGCTGCTAAGTTTCTTAGTGGCCCAGTGGCCCCTTGCGTGTTACCCCTGGGGACTGAGTACCTATTGGAGGCTGCCAGCTCACTTCCTGCTGGTGCAGGTTGTGGATAGGGGGCATTGCTGCAGGGGTGGACCAACAGGCTTTGGCAGGTAAAGATAGTAGTTACTTACTTATTAGTAATGAAACTCTCAAAATTTTGCTACACTTTTATCTATTAATTTGCCTGCAGTTATTTTCTGTGCGAGATTTTATCAAGGCAGAATATTCATGCTGAAGACTCTAATTTAGAGGTTGGAAATTTTCATCAAAAGGGTCAAATAGTAGATACTTTAGACACCATGGCCCAACAGGCAAAAATCAAGGATTTTCTGTGAGTATTTATATGATAAAAGATAAAACAAATCTCAATAATTTTTTTGCCTAGTTTTATGTCAGGCCCTTATCAAAATGATCAATAAGCTAGATTTGCCCAGCAAATTCACGCGACGTTGCGA
The DNA here is from genome assembly GCA_949820135.1 of Sylvilagus floridanus. NCBI lineage: Eukaryota > Metazoa > Chordata > Mammalia > Lagomorpha > Leporidae > Sylvilagus > Sylvilagus floridanus. The sequence continues at coordinate 73,667,097 of OX463236.1, forward strand.
CCCTGCTGAGGGGATGAAGCTTGACTTGACCAAATCCATTTTGAATGTAATTGCCATCCTGGCTATTAGATAATCCCAAACCTGCTGGGATAAATGAAGTCATTAGGATAGCCTGCTAAGCTTGCCTTGCAGGCAGAACCCTGGAATGCCCCTAATTTAATGCCTTAAATGCTAATGTTTCTTGAAAAAAAAAGTTCAGGTGCACTTAGGTTAGCTGAGGATCACGTCGGTCAAACTTAACATATAAAGTCTAATTACTGACCGAGGAATGGAGATTCATTGTATCATGGCTGCCCCAGTCCAGGCTTCTGTCCTAAAGTCCCTCCAAAAAATTGTATTCTATGTAATCTTGGATTTTTCTCTTCTTTCTTCAGTCTCATGGCCTCTAAGAATGCTGCTGACCACTTTTTATATACCAGGTTTTTCTGAAACACATGATCTATTCTGTTACTCACTGGCATCTGCTTATACACTTCTCTTCCATCTTAAGGCCTTGAGGCCACCTGAAACAGAAAACTGTAGAATCTTCAAAGACAACAACTTGTCTTTTTAATGTGTTTATGGTAGTGTTTGTCTGAGAACTCTTAATAGATGTTTGAGGGGCTGGTGCTGTGGCATAGCAGGTAAAAACACTGCCTACACTGCCAGCATCCCATATGGGCACCAATTTGCATCCCAGCTGCTCCACGTCCAATCCAGCTTTCTACTAATGGCCTGGGAAAAGCAGCAGAAGATGGCTCAAATACTTGGGCCTTTGCCATCCATGGGGGAGACCTAGATGAACCTCCTGGCTTTGACCTGTCCCAGCCCTGTTTGTTCTGTCCATCTGAGGAGTGAACCAACAGATGTAAGATATCTTTCCCTCTTTCCCTCTCTCCCTCTCCCTCTTCCTCTCCCTCTCCCCCTCCCTTTCTCCCTCCCTCCCTCCTTCCTTCCCTTCCTCATTCCCTTTCTGTAACTCTGACTTTGAAATAAATAAATGGATCCCTCTTAAAAGAAACAGAAGTTTCAGATAAGCTTACCTCTTGTTAAAATTACTCCTTCAGAGTCTCTACTAACTGCTTCAGACTGTGGTACAAACATAAGTGACATTCTCAGCTCTGCTGGGTTCCCAGGTACAGAATTCCCAGTCAACTTAAGTCCAGGATGCAGCAGAAAGCTCTGCCTTAGCAAAGCTGTTCTCTCTTCTACCCATGCCCACTGGCTGCTTACCTTAATCAGAGCATCTCTCTCTCTCTCTCTCTCTCTCTCTCTCTCTCTCTCTCTCTCTCTCTCTCTCGTCAAGACTGTAAAGAAACAACAAGCACACACCTACACCTCATCAAACAACTTTCCCAACAATTTCCTAGTGCTGCAGACTGTGTCTGTCCCTGTTCTGTCCCCTAAAAAACTCAGAGAATAAATTTTAAAATGTTTTTCCACCACCTAACAAGGCCCACCAGCTTTCTAGCCTGCAATACCTATGAACTCCCACCTATTACCTGACCACTTCAACTAATCCTATGACACGTGCTTAGGTTTAATTACTTGTAGCCTCCCCCTTCTGATGGCAAAGTCTGTCTTGCACCTCTAGGATTCTTGGCGTTGATCTTGAGATAATCCAATACTATAGCATCAACTTTCAGGGAGCAGGATGGAGGAAGAGAAAAAGTCACAAAAAGGGAAGGAGCCAGTCCCAAACATCTTTGAAAGAAGGCCCTTGGCTGCTATGTGATGTTTTTTCTTGCATATCACTAGCCAGAAGGTGCAGATATGCCCATATCTAACTAAATGAGAAATGCAGTCTCCATCCTGGGCAGCCACATGCCTAGCCAAAAAACATGGAGCTTTAGCATCTTGAAGTGAAAGTAGTAGCCAGGATTGACAGTCAGTCTGTGCCATATAAAGGTGCTGGTATAATTCCCATTTTGAAGCTGAGAGCAGGGAGCTTACAAAGCTGAAGTGCTGCCTGAGAATGACAGTAAAGCAAAGATGCCAACCCAAGAAGTCTGTCCCTGGTTTGCTTCCCAAAGGATTTGTGTTGTTAACAAAAGGTCACCCATCTTTTGTACTGTCCCTCACACGCATAGCTGGGAGGGATCCTCCAACCTACATATAGGGTATATTCTAGTAAAGAAAACCACTTAAATCTTTCTGATTGTTGACTTTTAGAAATGACATTTTTAAGAAGAATTTTAAAACTATGTTTGATAAAATAGTTTAAAAGTCCATCAATGGATGAATCGATCAACAAAATGTGTTACATCCATTCAATGCAGTATTATTTGACCATAAAAGGGAATGAAGTATTGATGGATACCACAACATAGATGAGCATTAAAAAAAATGATAAGTAAAAGAAGTCAGACACAATCATTTATTGTATGAATCTACTCATTTGAAATATGCCCAGAATAGAATCCATAAGAAAAAGAGATCAGTGGCTCCTGGGTTGTGGGGCATGGGAGAAGGGGAACAGCTGCTAATAGGCACAGGGTTTTCTAGAATTGATTGCAGTGATGGTTGTACAACTCAGAATACACTACAAACCATTGTATTACACACTTTAAATGAATGAATTGTGAGATGCATCAATTATATCTCAGTATAGCTGCTACCAAAATAAAACGTCAAGTGGGAAAACAACAGAGAAATGGACCCAAGGTGTCAGCATGATGTACACACAAGCATTTCCTGCGTGTGCAGAAATATTTCATGCCATCTATCAAGCATGCAGTGTGAAACCATGCAGCAGTAAAGCCACACTCATGTTAGGAATCACAGGGTATGGTTGCTGTAGTAATAATTTTTTAAAACGAGAATAAAAGAAAGATGAGGGGGAAGAAGCTATGACAATCAAGAAATTTGGGATGAATGAACTTTTCTTTTAAACTGTTAAAATATTTTTATCTTTGCCATCGACTGGTAAAACATTGTTGACACATTTTATTACTCAAGATAGGGCCAAATGTTCTGCACTTGCACTAAAAATCATGTTCGAAAGAACAGTTCTCTTTAGCTATGTTGCCTTGATCTGGTAACAGATGGTACTGAGCTCTCTTCTTCACTCAGTGCCTGGAAAGAATTGCTCAGAATCTCACCTACAGAATCAGACACCTGAAGAATGAACAAATCCATCCTCTTGCTTCACAGACTAAGCAATAAATAAATAATCCTGATACGCTGTGCTTTTTCCAAGGAAATAAATTCAGAAAGAACAGATCCTCAGACTGTGACTCCCACCCCTGACCCAGCAAATTTTATACCAAGTTCAATTCCAAAGCAGCAATGGAGAAATTCTGGAAAGGTTCAAAATTTAGAGACTCTTTATTAGTATAAATTTTCCTAAAACTTCATAGAAACAAAAATACTATTGTGAAACAGGGCTAACAAAAAATTTGACATTAATCTAGCATCTAAAAAGGAAGAATTCCTGCAAGTTAGGTCAGCTCCTCAGCTAGACCCTACAGTGTAAAGATTCCAGATGGGATAAAAGGGAGAACAGACTTTTCAAGTATCAGGAGATGGTTTTCAGGACTAGAGAATCTTGGTAGAAATGTAAATTAATACAAGTATTATAAAAGACAGTATAGACATTCCTCAGAAATCTGAAACTAAATCTACCATATGACCCAGCATCTCATTCCTGGGAATTTACCCAAATGAAATTAAATCAGCACACAGAAGAATTATTTGTACCCCCATGTTTATTGCAGCTCAACTAGCAATAGCTAAGATATGCATCAACCCAGATGTCCATCAACTGATGACTGGATGAAGAAAATGTGGTAGGGGGCCAGAGCTGTGGTGTAGTGAGCTAAGCCTCTGCCTGCAGCACCAGCATCCATATGGAAGTAGGCCCTAGTCCCAACTGCTCCTCTGCCTATCCAGCTCTCTACTATGGCCTGGGAAAGCAGCCAAAGGTGGTCCAAGTGCCTGGGTACCTGCACCCACATGGGAGACTTGGAAAAACTCCTGGCTCCTGGCTTAGGATCAGTCTAGCTCTGGCTGTTGTGGCCATTTGGAGAGTGAAACAGCATATGGAAGATCTCTCTCCCCCCCCCTCTTTCTCCCTCTCTCCCTCTCTGTCTGTAACTTTACCTCTCAAATAAAAATTTTAAAAAAAGAAAATGTAGTATATATACACTTATGGAATACTACCCAGCCCTAAAAAATGAAATCCTGTCTTTTGCAACAAAATGGTTACAATTTGAAACCATTATGCTTAGTGAAATAAGCCAGTCCCAAAAATACAAATATCATGTTTCCTCTAATATGGTAATAATTATACAGAATACAAAATATGTATAGGAACAAAATGGACATCTTGTGATATGATTATTGTTTTTAGCCCTTGTTTATACTCCTGTGCAACTGTGGTCTGTCTACTTTTTACTTGTTGAATTTATGGCTAGTGATGCATTAAGTCTGTGATTATAGAGGGGACTGAAATTACGTTTTTGAAAAAATTAAAGAAAAATAAAAGAAAGGCAGAAAGGAGGGGATTGAGGGAGGGAAAGTGAAGGGAAGTAAAGGATGATTATCTTCTTAGAATTGTACCTATGGGGCCGGTTCTGTGGTGTAGCAGGTAAAGCTGCCACCAGCAGTGCTGGCATCCCATATGGCCGCCAGTTCAAGTCCTGGTTGCTCCACTTCTGATCCAGCTCTCTGCTATGGCCTGGGAAAGCAGTGGAAGATGGTCAAAGCCATTGAGCCCCTGAACCCAGATGGGAAACCCAGAAGAAGCTCCTGGCTCCTGGCTTCAGATCATCACAGCTCTGGCCATTGCAGCTAATTGGGGAGTGAACTAGTGCATGGAAGACCCCTCTCCCTCTCTCTCTGCCTCTCTTTCTCTCTTGTGTAACTCTGACTTTCAAATAAATAAATAAATCTTAAACAAAGAATTGTATCTATGAAATACATGAAATATATTCTATTTATATTAATAAAAAATTCAAAAAAAGGAAGACAAAGATTCTCAAGGGTAACTGCTACCCTCATACAAGACATTAGACAGAGGAACTATGAATGATGGGAACAGTATTTTCAGATGGTAGCTGTTTAGTAAGAATGTACTAGACTCTTTTCCCTTTGAACAAGATGTCAAGAATTGAAACATTTTAAATTCCCTTTTTGTCACTGTATTGGACATACTTAATGTTTCACAATGGAATGCCCACTGTGTATATCCTGTTTGAGTTCTAAATATTTCATGAGGCATGGCAGAAGAGCTTGAGTTTCTCAGTCAAGGCTCTGCAGAGGGTGTGGGCTCTCTGAGCCACTGCTTGCCTCTCTGTAAGGTGGGGAGCATCTTTCCTACTTGTGTCGGTCAGAGCTCTCCAGAGAAGCAGAACCAATGAGATATATTAAGGAGAGTCATTTATTTTAAGGAGTTTGCCCCCAGCATTGTGGCAGCTGGCAAACTTGAAATTTGTAGAGCAGACCAGTAGGCTGAAAATTCAGGTAAAAGCAGATGTGGTCAACAGGAGTACAGACTTTACAGAGCCGTAGGCTGAAAGCTTATGCACACTTAATTTATTACAGTCTGGAGGAGAACTCTTCTCCAGGACACCTCAGTCTTTATTCCTAAGATATTTAAGCAATTTGACAAGACCTGTCCACTTTATGGAAGGTAATCTGCTTTACTTAAAGTCAAATTATTGTAAATGTTAATCACCTACATTTTTAACATTTATTGATTGTTTGTTTGTTTGTTTATTTATTTGAAAAGTAGAGTGACAGAGACAGGGGGAGACACAGAGACAGATCTTCCATCATTGGTTCACTCTCCAAATTCTCACAACAGCCACCTTTGGACCATCAAAGCAAGGAGCCAAGAGTCAGACCATCCTTGTTGCCTGTTTGAGTGGCAGGGTCATAAGTACTTGGGCCATTATCCATTGCCTTCCCAGACATGTTATCAGTAAGCTGGGTCAGAAGCAGAGCAACCAGAATTAGAACTGATTCTCCAACATGGTGAGATCCTGGCATCACAAGCAGCAGTTTAAACTGTTGCACCAAAACAGCAGCCCCTAATCACCTCTTTAAAAGTATATTTATGTGCCGGCGCTGTGGCTCAACAGGCTAATCCTCTGCCTTGTGGCGCCGGCACACCAGGTTCTAGTTCTGGCCGGGGCACCGGATTCTGACCCGGTTTCCCCTCTTCTAGGCCAGCTTTCTGCTGTGGCCAGGGAGTGCAGTGGAGGATGGCCCAAGTCCTTGGGCCCTGCACCCCATGGAAGACTAGGAGAAGCACCTAGCTCCTGCCATAGGATCAGCGCAGTGCACTGGCCGCAGCGCACCAGCCACGGTGGCCATTGGAGGGTGAACCAACGGAAGAAAGGAAGACCTTTCTCTCTGTCTCTCTCTCTCTCTCTCACTGTCCACTCTTCCTGTAAAAAATAAATAAATACATAAATAAATGTATATTTATGGTCTCAGAAAACTCAAAAAATTGAAATCATACCATGCATCTTCTCGGACAACAAAGCAATGAGCTGGAAATCAGCAAATCAGGAATCCCTAGAGCATATGCAAACACATGGAGACTAAAAAACATGCTCCTGAATGAACAATGGGTAATAGAAAAAAATAAAGAGAAATTAAAAAATTTCTGGAAACAAAGATGACAATGTAACATATCAAAACTTACAGGATACAGCAAAAACAGTGTTAAGAGGAAAATTTATAGCAATAGGTGACTAAATCAAGAAGTTGATAAAGCACCAAATAAATTAGCTATCAATGCACCTCAAGGATCTAGAAAAACAACATCAAACCAAACCCAAAACTAGAAAGAGAAGAGAAATTATTAAAATTAGAGAGAAATCAACAAAATTGAAACCAAAAATACAAAACATCAGCAAAATGAACAGCTGGTTTTTTGAAAAAAATAAACAAAATTGACAGACCATTTCCCCAACTAGCCAAAAAATGGAAAAGACCCAAATCAACAAAATTAGAGATGAAAAATAAACGTAACAACAGGCCCCACAGAAATAAAAATAATCATCAGAAATTACTACAAAGAGCTGTATACCAACAAACTGGGACACCTAGAAGAAATGGATAGATTCCTGGACATGTACAACCTACCTAAATTGAGCCATGAAGATATAGAAAACCTAAGAAGACCCAAAACCAAGATGGAAATTTAATCAGTAATAAAAGTCCTCTCAACAAAGAAAATACCAGGACTGGATGGCCTCACAACTGAATTCGACCAGACATTTAAAGAACTAACTCCAATTCTTGCCAAGTTATTCAAAATAATTGAAGGGAGGGAATCCTACCAAATTCTTTCTGTGAAGCCAGCATCACATTAATTCCTAAATCTGGAAAAGACACAATAGAGAAAGAGAATTACAGGCCAATTTCTCCGATGAACATAGACACAAAAATTCTCAAAACAATACTAGCCAATCAAAGCCAACAACATATCAGAAAGATCATCCACCTAGACCAAGTGGCATTTATCCCTGGTATGCAGGGATGGTTCAACATTTGCAAATCAATCAATGTGATACATCACATTAACAAACTGCTGAACAAATACCATATGAGTATCTCAATAGATGAAGAGAAAGCATTTGATAAAATACAACACCCCTTCATGAAGAAAAATCTAAACAAATTGGGTATACAGGGAACATTCCTCAACACAATCAAGGCAATTTATGAGTGGAGAAAAGTTGGTAGCATTCCCACTGATATTTGGAACCAGACAAGGATGCCCACTCTAACCATTGCTATTCAATATAGTCCTGGAAGTTTTAGCCAGAGCCATTAGGCAAGAAAAAGAAATCACACAAACAAGACTAGTGTCTGCTAATACTAACTGATAGAATCAAAAAGGGAGAGAACGATCCAATATGGGAAGCGGGATACACAGCAGACTCATAGAATGGCAGATGTCCTAAGTAGCACTCTGGCCTCAGAATCAGCCCTTAAGGCAGTTGGATCTGGCCGAAGAGCCCATGAGAGTATTTTAGGCATGGAAAGCCAAGACACTCCAGCAAATAAAAAGAAGACCTAAATGAAAGATCTCTGCAAGTGAGATCACAGTGGAAAGAACAGGGCCATCAAAGAAGAAGGTACCTTTTTCTGAAGGGAGGAGAGAACCTCCACTTTGACTATGACCCTGTCAGAATAAGATAGAAATCAGCAAACTCAAAAGGCTTCCATAGCCTTGGCAACTAACTCATGACTAGAGCCTAGGGAGATTACTGACGCCATAAACAAGAGTGACAAATTGTTAAGTCAACAACAGGAGTCACTGTGTACTTGCATCTCATGTGGGATCTGTCCTTAATGTGTTGTCCAATGTTATAGCATTAAGTAATGCTATAACTAGCACTGAAACAGTATTTTACACTTTGTGTTTCTGTGTGGGTGCAAACTGATGAACTCTTTACTTAGTATATACTAAATTGATCTTCTGTATATAAAGATAATTGAAAATGAATCTTGATGTGAATGGAATGGGAGAGGGAGCAAGAGATGGGAGGGGTGCGAGTGGGAGGGAAGTTATGGGGGAGGAAAGCCATTGTAATCCATAAACTATACTTTGGAAATTTATATTTACTAAATAAAAGTTTAAAAAAAAAGAAATCAAAGGGATTCAAAACAAGAAAGAGAAGTCAACTATCCCTATTTGCAGATGACATGATTCCATATATAGGGGATCCAAAAGACTCCACTAAGAGACTTTTGGAACTCATAGAAGAGTTTAGAAATGTAACAGCATATAAAATCAATACACAAAAATCAACAGCTTTTGTATACACAGACAATGCCACAGCTGAAAAAGAACTTCCAGGATTGATCCCATTCACAAAAGCTACAAAAATAAATCAAATACCTTGGAATAAATTGAACCAAGGATGTCAAATATCTGTATGATGTGAATTACAAAACATAAAGCAAGAAATAGAAGAAGATACAAAAAAGGAAATGTCTTCCATATTCATGTATTGGAAGAATCAATATCAACAAAATGTCCATTCCTGCAAAAGCAAGTTACAGATTCAATGTGATACCAATCAAAATACCAAAGGCATTCTCAGATCTAGAAAAAAAGTGATGCTGAAATTTATTCAACAAATGGTGCTGGGAAAACTGGATTTCCACATGCAGGAGCATGAAGGAGGACCCCTACCTTACACCTTACACAAAAATCCACTCAACATGGATGAAAGACCTTAATTTATGATCTGATAACATTAAATTACTAGAGAACATTTGGGAAACCCTGCAAGACATTGGCACAGGCACAGTGTTCTTATAAAAAGACCCTACAGGGGCCGGCTCCATGGCTCACTTGGCTAATCCTCCACCTGTGGCGCCGGCACCCCGGGTTCTAGTCCCAGTCAGGGCGCTAGATTCTGTCCCGGTTGCTCCTCTTCCAGTCCAGCTCTCTGCTGTGGCCCGGGAAGGCAGTGGAGGATGGCCCAAGTGCTTGGGCCCTGCACTCACAAGGGATACCAGGAGGAAGCTCCTGGCTCCTAGCTTCAGATTGGCGCAGCATGCCATCGATAGCAGCCATTTGGGCAGTGAACCAATGGAAGGAAGACATTTCTCTCTGTCTCTCTCTCTCTCACAGTCTAACTCTACCTGTCAATAAATAAATAAATAAATAACCCCAAAGGCACAGGAAATCAAAACTAAAATTAACAAATGAGATTACATGTTGGAGAGAGCGGCAAGATGGCGGAATAGGAAGGGAGCACACCGATAGTCTGGGGAGAGACAGTTTAATAAAAGTGGAGATACTGCAGGTTCAAGGAAGAGTAGGGGAAGAAACAGCAGAGAAAACCCTTCCGGAACTGGAGATTCACAGTGGACCTGCGTGGAGAGCGTGGGAGCCCGCAGTTTGGGACACCAGCAGCAGATTCAATACACCAGTGCTGGAACGCGAGGTGAGCAGAATCTCAATAACCCGAGATACCAGGAGGGAAGCGGAAAAGGGAGCCTAGAGCGAACAAGGCTTGAAACCCTGCAGGGAAAAGTTCACCAGGCTAACTAGAAGAGAGAGAGAGAGAGGGAAGAAAAAAAAAAAGTAACCCGTACGGACACGAGCTTCTCTCTCTCCGCTCACCTCTCAAAGGTGAGCAAGACAAAGAGCAGGCGCCATTTTGGAATACGTCATAAGCAGGGCGACCTTGGGTCGGCACCGGCCCCGAGCCTAGCAGAAAAACCTGACTCTGGATGGGAGGGGTGAAATAACAGGAGATTAGAACCTAATGAATGTGTGGTGCCAATGAACTGAGACTGTGAAAAAAGAGACTGTGGGGGAGAGAACTCACGGAAATCACGAATTCATGTGAGTACTCTCCAGAGACGCTACAGTTCAGTAGCCTTGGCAGCCCAGTGGAAGACTACAGGAGAATCTCAGCCCACACAAAGGGCCGCAAAGATTCCCTCTGTGGTCCTTGGGAAAGAGCTTCCAAACTCTGGCTCCTGTGGGTATATCATTCGCCTGCTAACCACCCCCAATTCCATTCAGCTGTGTGGAATTACTTCCCTTTTGAACCAAAAAAAAAAAAAAAAAAACTAACAGAGAGAGATTTACCACGCCTAACCTGGGAGTGTCTCCTTTGACACACCCTCAACCCTGAGGAACCAAACAGAGCTCTCAGGCCACACCCATCTCAAGCCTCTAAGGCTCCATCAAAAGCAGACAGTCCACTTAATCTAGAGTCATAGTATAACAAGGAAAAAACACCACAGTGAAGAAACCAATATGCCAAACAACAAACGCAAAAACCGAGGTAATAAGAACAAGGAAGACACTATGACATCCCCAAATGAAAAAGACACCCCAGTTCAAGATTACGAAGATGATGAGATAGAAGAGATGCAAGAAGCAGATCTCAAATAATTGATAAGAACACTAAGAAGTACTCAAAAACAAATTCTTGAACTACAGAAATCCTTAATGGACAAGGTAGAAAATCTCTCTTGTGAAAATGAAATATTAAGGAGGAATCAAGCTGAAATGAAACAACTAGTAGAACATGAAACTGTGATAGTGATGAGAAATCATAATGAAGTGAAGAATTCAATAGATCAAATGAAAAACACATTAGAGAGCCTTACAAACAGAATGGGTGAGGCAGAAGAGAGAATATCGGACTTAGAAGACAGAGCACAGGAAACTATACAGTCAAACCAAAGAAAAGAAGAGGAAATTAGAAATCTAAAAAATATTGTTGGGAATCTACAGGATACTATTAAAAAACCCAACATTCGAGTTCTAGGAGTTCCTGAAGGCATGGAGAGGGAGAAAGGATTAGAATGCCTTTTTAGTGAGATAATAGCAGAAAATTTCCCAGTTTTGGAGAAGGACAGAGACATCCTAGTACAGGAAGCTCATAGAACCCCTAGTAAACATGACCAAAAGAGGTCCTCACCACGACACGTTGTAATTAAACTCACCACAGTGAAACAGAAAGAAAAGATCCTAAAATGCGCAAGAGAGAAACGTCAAATTACACTCAGAGGATCTCCAATTAGACTCACGGCAGACTTCTCATCAGAAACCCTACAAGCTAGAAGGGAATGGCGAGACATAGCCCAGGTACTTAGAGAGAAAAACTGCCAGCCCAGAATATTATATCCTGCCAAGCTCTCATTTGTGAATGAAGGTGAAATAAAGACCTTTCATAACAAACAAAAATTGAAAGAATTTGTTGCCACTCGTCCAGCCCTGCAAAAGATACTTAAAGATGTGTTACACACAGAAACACAGAAACACGGCCATCAACATGAAAGAAGATAAACGAAGGGAACCTCACAGCAAAAGATCACAGGGAATTCAAAGCATACATTTGGATAAAGAAATTATGGGACATGTACTCCATAGAATACTATACAGCAGTCAAAAACAATGAAATCCGGTCCTTTGCAATAAGATGGAGGAATCTGGAAAACATCATTCTGCGTGAATTAAGCCAGTCCCAAAGGGACAAATATCATATGTTCTCCCTGATCGGTGACAACTAATTGAGCACCAAAGGGGAAACCTATTGAAGTGAAATGGACACTATGAGAAACAGTGACTTGATCAGCTCTTGTGCTGACTGTTGTTGTACAATGTAATACTTTATCCATTTTAGTAATTTTTTTATTCTAGTACTATTGGTTGAACTCTGTAATTAACAAACAATTATTCTTAGGTGTTTAAATTTTAACTGAAAAGTGATCCCTGTGAAATATAAGAGTGGGAATAAGAGAGGGAGGAGATGTACAATTTGGGACATGCTCAATCGGAACTGCCCCAAATGATGGAGTTAGAAACAGGCCAGGGAATTCCAATACAATCCCATCAAGGTAGCATGTACCAAGGCCATCTCACTAGTCCAAGTGATCAATTTCAGTTCACAATTGATCACACTGATAGGTCTAAGAGTCAAAGGGATCACACAAACAAGACTAGTGTCTGCTAATACTAACTGATAGAATCAAAAAGGGAGAGTGATCCAACATGGGAAGCGAGATACACAGCAGACTCATAGAATGACAGATGTCCTAAATAGCACTCTGGCCTCAGAATTAGCCCTTAAAGCATTCAAATCTGGCTCAAGAGCCCATGAGAATATTCTAGGCATGGAAAGCCAAGACACTCTGGAAAAAAAAGAAGACCTAAATGAAAGATCTCTGTGAGTAAGATCCCAGTGGAACGAATGGGGCCATCAAAGAAGGAGGTACCTTTCTCTGAAGGGAGGAGAGAACCTCCACTTTGACTATGACCCTGTCAGAATAAGATTGAAGTCGGCGAACCCTAAAGGCTTCCATAGCCTTGGCAACTCATTACTAGAGTTAGGGAGATTACTGAGGCCATAAACAAGAGTGTCAAATTGTTAAATCAACTTCAGGAGTCACTGTGTACTTACGTCTCATGTGGGATCTGTCCTTAATGTGTTGTCCAATGTGAAGTAATGCTATAACTAGCACTGAAACAGTATTTTACACTTTGTGTTTCTGTGTGGGTACAAACTGATTAAATCTTTACTTAGTATATACTGAATCAATCTTCTGTATATAGATAATTAAAAATGAAAAAAAAATCTTGGTATTAAATTGGAAATTGCCTAGAAAATTAATCAATTTTTAAAAAAAATATATCATGTAGGATCTCTGTCCTTAATGTGCTATACATTGTGAATTAATACTATAACTAGTACTCCAACAGTATTTTTCACTTGGTGTTGCTATGTGAGGGCAAACTGTTGAAATCTTTACTTAGTATATAGCAAACTGATCTTCTGTATATAAAGAGAATTGAAAATGAATCTTGATGTGAAGCAAGGGGAGAGGGAGTGGGAAAGGGGAGGGTTGCGGGTGTGGGGGAAATTTTTTGGGGGGAAGCCATTGTAATCTATAAGCTGTATTTTGGAAATTTATATTCTTTAAATAAAAGCGTTATAAAAAAATTTTAAAAAATGAGATTACATCAAATTGAGATACTGCAAAAGAAACACTCAGCAAAGTCAAGAGGCAACCAAGAAATCAGAGAAATTATTTGCAAACAATGCAACTGATAAATTATTAATAACCATAATATATAAAGAGATTAAGAAATTCGACAAAAACCAAACCAACAACCCATTTAAGAAATGGGCAAAGGACTTAAACAGACATTTTTCAACAGAGGAAATTCAAATGGCCAACAGATACATGAAAAAGTGCCCAGGATAACTAGTCATTAGAGAGATGCAAATCAAAACCACAATGAGGTTTCCCCTCACCCCAGTTAGAATGGTGCTCATACAGAAATCAACAAACAACAAATGCTGTCCAGGATGTAGGGAAAAAGGTACCCTAATCCACTGTTAGTAGAAAGGTAAACTGGTAAAACCACTATGGAAGAGAGTATGGAGATACCTCCAAAATCTGAATATAGTCCTACCTTATGATCCAGTTATCCCACTCCTGGGAATTTACTCAGCACATAAAATAATTATCTGCTCCTTCATGTTTACTGCAGCTCAATTTACAATTGCTAAGACATGGAATCAACCTAAATGCCCATCAACTGAAGACTGGATAAAGAAATTATGGGATATTAATATACACAGTGGTTAAAATGAAATACAGTCATTGGCAACAAAATGGATGAATCTGAAAACATCATACTTAGTGAAATAAGCCAGTCCAAAGGGACAAATACCATCTTTTCTCCCTGATCTGTGATAACTTACGCAGAGTACCTAAAAGGAAACCTGTAGAAGTGAAATTGACATTTTGAGAAGCAATAACTTAAGGCCAGTGATGTGATGCAGTGGGTTAAAGCCCCAGCCTGCAGTGCCGGCATTCTTTATGGGCACCAGTTCAAGTCCCTTCTACTCCACTTCCAATCCAGCTCTCTGTTATAGGCTGGGAAAGCAGTAGAAAATGGCCCAAGTCCTCGGGCCCCCTGTACCCACGTGGGAGACCTGGAACAAGCTCCTGGCTCCTGGCTTTAGATCAGCTCAGCTCTGGCCATTGCAGTCACCTGGGGAGTGAACCAGTGGATGGAAGACCTCTCTCTCTCTCTCTCTCTCTCTCTCTCTCTCTCTCTCTCTCTGGCTCTGTATCTCTCTGTAACTCTGTCAAATAAATAAAATAAATCTTAAAAAAGGGGGAGGGATGGAGAAGCAATGACTTGAACAGCCCTTGTCTTGACTGTCAAGTAATCATATTAAGTGTTAATTTGATCATATAGATAGAATTAAGCGTTAAAGTGATCATATAAATAGGATCAAGTGACTGGTAATAATAATATATAGAATTATAAAGGAGAGAATGTTCCAACATGGGAAGCATCCCACACAGTAGACTCATAGAATGACAATCTTTCTAAATAACACTCTGACCTCAGAATCAGCCCTTTAAGGCATTCTCGTCTGGCTAAAAAACCCATGAGAGCATTTCAGGTATGGAAAACCAAGACATTGTAGCAAAAATAATTGTCCTACATGAAGAATCTCAGTGAGTGAGACCTAGGGGAAAGAAAGATGTAGTTTTCTCTGAAGGGAAGAGAGAATTTCTACTTGCTTATGGCCCTATCTAAATGCTGATGGAGTTTGTGGACTCAAAAGGCTTCCATAGTCTTGGTAGTTCATGACAAGATCCTCGAATGATCACTGATGTCATAAATAAGAGTATGAATTGTTAAATCAACAACAGGAGTCACTGTGCAATTTCACCACATGTAGAACTCTGTGCTTAATGAGTTGTACTATGAGAATTAACAGCAAAACTTGTCTTTAAATAGTACTTTATATTTTGTGTGTCTGTGTGGCTGCAAACTGTTGAAATCTTTACTTAATATAGAGTTGATCTTCTGTATATAAAGATAATTAAAAATGAATCTTAATGAAGAATGGGATGGGAGAGGGAGTAGGAGGTGGGACAGTTTGCAGGTGGGAAGGCTGGTATAGGGGAAAAACTGCTATATTCCAAAAGTTATACCTATTAAATTTATACTTATTGAATAAATGCTTTCAAAAAAGAGAAAAAACTGTAAAAAAAAAAAGTGCTAATTGTTAAATTAACAATAAGAATCACTGTGCACTTACTTCCCATTCAGAACCTCTGGCCTCAATGAGCTGTACTATGAGAATTAACTGTAAAAGTTGTTCTCAGTTTTTATATTTTATGTGTATATATGCAAATTTTTGAAATCTTTACATAGTATAGAGTTGGTCTTCTGTGTATAAAATTAATTGAAAATGAATTTTAATGGAGAATGGGACTAGGAATGGGAGAGGGAGGAGGATGTGAGGTAGGAGTGGTAGTGGGAGAGTAGGTATGGTGGGAAGAATCTCTATATTCCTAGTTGTACTTATAAAATTTGTACTCATTAAATAAAAGGGAAAAAATACATTTATGGTACCATCTAGACTCATGTTTACCAAACAATTTTTTACCATAGCCTAGTGAAGTTGACACCTAAAATTAACTATGGCACTGCCCTTCCCACCTCATGAGTTATGAGAAAGGCATCATTCTTAAGTATTTTGCTTATTACTTTCTCTGTAGCACCTATATAGGACAATAGGTATATAAGAAATGCTTAGTGAGTGTATGATAGAGTAGAATTTTTTAAACTATGGCCACTGTGGCTTAGGAGAAACTGTTTTTGAAAATACATTCTGAAGTCTCATTCATAAACTCACCACCATTAAACTAATACACTAACCCATCACTTCTGCTTCTAAAAATCATTGCTGCAGATACACTCATACATTTGCAAACTAACTCAGGGAGGAGATCATTCACTGCAACAAGGCTTGCAAAAACAAAGCTTTGAAACAACTTAAATGTCCATTGATATGGAATTTGGCTAAATGAAGTCAATGGCATTTAAGAGAATGAGGAAACTTTACTGATGTAGAAAAATCTACAAGATAGATGTACCATTAAATAAGAAAAGAAACATAATCAAGGAGAGAATGTTCCTAACTGTATAAAAGAAAGAAAAGAAGGGATATTTATAACATAAATATATCCTTATGCATGAATGTATTTATGTATAGTACATATGTCAAAATACATAGGAAATTAATCATACTGGAAAGCGGAACTGGGTAGCTGAGCGACAGGAATGAGAATGAAATCTTTTACTATATATCCAGTTGTATCTTTGCAATTTTGAACCATATGAGTATGTCCCTGATACAAAAATTAAATTTAGGGGCTTGCGTTGTGGCACAACGAGTCAAGCCACTGCTCGCAACACTGACATACCATTTTGTAGTCCCACTTCCAGTCCCAGCTTCTCTGCTTCCAATCTGGTTGCTTGCTAATGTCCTGGGAAACCAGCAGAAGATGATCCAAGTACACAGGCTCCTGACCCCATATGGGAGACCTAGATAAAGCTCTGAGCTTCTGGATTCAGTCTGAACAATCCCTGACCATTGTGGCCATTTGGGGAGGAAACTAATGGATAGAAGATCTCTCCCCCTCTCTTTCTCTAGTTTCTGTGTGTGTGTGTGTGTGTGTGTGTGTGTGTGTATGTCTTTCAAATAAATAAAATAAATATTTTTAAAAAATAAATTAAATTTAGGGGCCGGCATTGTGGCATAGCAAGTATAGCCACCACTTATGACACCAGCATCCCATACGAATTCATACGGTTTGTGTACTGACTGCTCCACTTCTGATCCAGCTGCCTGCTAATGTCCTGGGAAAAGCAGCAGAGGATGGCCCAAGAGGTTGGATCCCTGCTACCCATGTGAGAGACCCAGAAGATATTCCTGGCTCCTGGCTACTGGCTCCTGGCTCCTGGCTCCTGGCTTCAGCCTGGCCTAGCCCTAGTCATTGCAGCCATATGGGGAGTGAACCAGTGGAAGGAGGACTTCTCTGTCTCTGTCTCTCCCTTCTCTGTAGCTCTTAATTTCAAATGAATAAATAAATCTTTATAAAATTTTAATTAACTGTTACAAAGAAAAGGAAAGGAGTTCATTTAGTGCATGTCATAAAAATAAGCAAATTGGTCATTTTTATTTTACTTTTCTCTAAACTCATTTCTACCCACTTTTGAACTTCTTGTTGTCTTTCTGGGTCTGCAAATAATGATCTCATGCCCCATGTAAGCTCTATTTCCCTAAGGGGAAGTGAGTCTCAAACATTAGAATTAGGGACTGCTGTTTGACTTATAGCAGATTCTCATTTGGAAGAAACAAAGAAAGATGAGAGTAAAGAGTCAGCTCAAACAGTTCAGGAAATCAATCTGAGTCAGAAGCAGCAGGAAAGGTTTTTCAAGAAGATGGGCAAAACTCATCAGCCCAGACATAACAATAGCACAACAGAAATCCCAAGTTACTTACTTGGAAGATAGAATTCCAATGCTTTTCCTGCATGCAGCCCACCAGAACCAAAACAAGCGAGCCAGGAGGTGGCTTTTGGCAATATTGTTAAAGGTATATCCTTGGAAAGCCAACCTTGCAAACCTGCAACTCAGTTAGCTGAGGTTAGCAGTTCAATCTGTGAATCCAAACTAATTCTTCATTGCATTCAGATCCCTGGTGCCTGCTTTCTCATGCTTCACCAACGCTCTCAAGCCTGCGGAGAGCAGAAAAAAGAAAAATCAGAATAGTTCATCTGGAAATTTGGATTATCAGGGCTTTTTTTTTCCTTCCTCTGGCAGTGCTATGGATTGGATGCAGTTTGTCTCCCAGAGACTCATGTGCTGGAAGCCTGGTCCCTCGAGTGCTGGTGGTGGGAGGTGGTGTGACCTTTAAGAAATGATATCTGATGGGAAGTCATTAGTCCACATGAGATGCTGCTCATAGAATGAATAATATTGTTCTCATGGGAATCCAGGAGAGGCGAGTTTTATTAAGAGCAAGCCAGACCCTGGATTTCTCTAACTTTCTGCCTCACCGTTTGAGCTCTTCCACCCATCCCACCACTCTAGTGCCATCCACCATGAGGTTTTCATCAGAAGCTGAACAGATGGGGCTGTCTGTTGTTGGACTTTCAGCCTTCAAAACTGTGAGCTAAATAAACCTCTTTTCTCTATAAAGTACCCAGCCTCAGTTAGTCTGTTGTAGCAACAGAAATTGGACTAATGCCACCAATAAGTTGCTATTTTCCTAGATAATCTTTACCATTTTCCAAACATTGCAGTCTGTTTCTTGCTTATCTGTCAGGATATGTTATCATATGCTGCAACAAGTAACAAATTCCAAATCTTAGAGGCTTAAAAACAATACTTTATTTCTCAATCATAAGAAGTAGGCCCCAAGTTCTGGCACCCTCCAGGAGGCTGCCTTCAGCGTAGCACTGCACCAAATCATCACCTACTTTCATGATCACTGTAGAAGCGAAGAAAGAACATAGAGAGCCACATACCAGCTCTCAAATACTCCCACTCGGGAGTGACCAATTATTCCTCCACTAAAATTCCATTGACAAAAAAAAAAAGAAACTCACAAGGAAAATTCATCTCCAGAAGGTTGGAGTACAATCGACCATATGCCTGGCTAGCGAAAGCAGGAACTGCTGCACATTTGCTCTGCTCCTAAACCGAAGCTGCTTCATTGCTGGAGTTTTACTTTAGTTTTCAACACCCATGCATGAGAGTTCCGTCCTAATGCTTGGGGATAAGAGAGCCTGAATTAATTAATTTGTGAAACAAAATCTGGCCATTCTTGCCCTGCCTCGCCTCTGACATAAGCTACTTTTGGGATTTCCTCTTCATACAACAAGGCAACCCTATGACTTTATTAGTGGAGGGCATCCAACAGGGCTCAATTTCCATGAGCCATTCTGATTCCCTTCATTACACTGTCTTATAATTAATGCCAAAAAAATCTATAAAGCTGGAGAATCCTTTGTAATCCTGAAACCAAGTGTCAGAATGTTTAAGCTGATCAAGCCCCTAGAAAGGTCTTCCAACTCATCCACTGCTTTGGCTTGAATAGGATATCTGTCTCCTGAACTCATACAGACAGTTTAATACCAAAGTCATAATTTGATGTACCAAGAGGGTAGAAACTTAATCCAATTATGGTATCTAGAATTCGCACACAGTGGAAAGTGTTTAGATCACTGGGGACATGCCCTTAGAGGGTAGTTCTTGTGAAAGTGATAGTTATAAAATTCTGAGCTGGGCCCAGGCTCTCTCTCCTGGCTCACCAAGTGATTCTTCCTCCATACGTGCCCACCACGGCTATCTTCTGGCCTCAGCAAACAGTTGAATCAATGGCCCCACTCTATCCTGGACTACAAACTATCAATGAGCTCACTCTGTCCCGTACTGTGAACTTCAAAAGTCGTGAGCTGAAAGAAACCTCCTGCCTTCATAAGCAGCTTGTTTTAGGTGTTTCATTGTGTAACAAAAAGGTGACTAATATACCCACTGCACATTATAGATAAGAAACTTAAAGTCTAGAAATGAAAATGACTTACTCAAAATCACAAAGCTAACATATTTTTTTTTTAATCTGAGAGGCAGAGAAACAAAGAAAGAAATAAAGACAAGCAGAGGGTTTCCACTCACTTGCTCACTCTTCTAATTCCCATGTTGGCCAAAGCCAGACTGAGGCTGAAGCCAGGAGCCAAGAATTCAATCCAGGTCTCCCAAATGGGTGCAGAGACCCAACTACTTGAGACATCACTGCCACCTGCCAGGGTCTGCTTTGCAGGAACATGGAGTCAACATCAGAAGTAAGTAAGGAATCTAGGTACTCCAATATGGAACACAGGCATCTCAACAAGTAGCTTAATGCCAAACGCCCACAAAGGGTGTGTTATGAATAGGATATCTGAATGCTGTGTTATGCCCAATGGGTGTTATTTTAAACCATTAAATGTGTAATGATTTGTAAAAAGATCCTGGACTCCTACAGTTTCTTCTATATATAATTCAGAATAAAATGTTACTTTTTAAATTATACATAGTGGCCGGCGCTGTGGCTTAACAGGATAATACTCCGCCTTGCGGCACCGGCACACCAGGTTCTAGTCCCGGTTGGGGCGCCGGATTCTGTCCTGGTTGCCCCTCTTCCAGGCCAGCTCTCTGCTGTGGCCCGGGAGTGCAGTAGAGGATGGCCCAAGTGCTTGGGCCCTGCACCCCATGGGAGACCAGGAAAAGCACCTGGCACCTGGCTCCTGCCTTCGGATCAGCACGGTGTGCCGGCCGCAGTGTGCCGACCGCGGCAGCCATTGGAGGGTGAACCAACGGCAAAGGAAGACCTTTCTCTCTGTCTCTCTCTCTCACCGTCCACTCTGCCTGCAAAAATTTTTTAAAAAAATTAAAAAATTTAAAAAATTAAATTACACATAGCTTACATGTATGTTATAATTAAGATAAGTTCCTTACAGATTTTCTAGTTATAAAATCTGTATCTTTCTATCAAAATGAAATTTTTCTCCTTCCTCTCTTCTTATTACATAATTCACCACTAATTTTTTATAAGAAGCAATAAATGTCCCAAATTGGAGTTAGAATTGTGCCAGGGGATTCCAATACAATCCCATCAAGGTGGCATGTACCAAGGCCATCTCACTAGTCCAAATGATCAATTTCAGCTCACAATTGATCACACTGATAGGTCTAAGAGTCAAAGGGATCACACAAACAAGACTAGTGTCTGCTAATACTGATAGAATCAAAAAGGGAGAGAATGATCCAACATGGGAAGCAGGATACACAGCAGACTCATAGAATGGCAGATGTCCTAAATAGCACTCTGGCCTCAGAATCAGCCCTTAAAGCATTCGGATCTGGCTCAAGAGCCCATGAGAATATTTTAGGCATGGAAAGCTAAGACACTCTGAAAAACAAAAAAAAAAAGAAGACCTAAATGAAAGATCTCTGTGAGTGAGAGCCCAGGGGAAAGAACGGGGCCATCAAAGAAGGAGGTACCTTTCTCTGAAGGGAGGAGAGAACTTCCACTTTGACTATGACCCTGTCGGAATAAGATCGAAGTCAGCGAACCCTAATGGCTTCCATAGCCTCGGCAACTCATGACTAGAGCCTAGGGAGATTACTGACTCCATAAACAAGAGTGTCAAATTGTTAAATCAACATCAGGAGTCACTGTGTACTTAAGTCTCATGAGGGATCTGTCCTTAATGTGTTGTCCAATGTGAAATAATGCTATTACTAGTACTGAAACAGTATTTTTACACTTTGTGTTTCTGTGTGGGTGCAAACTGATGAAATCTTTACATAGTATATATTGAATCGATCTTCTGTATATAAAGATAATTGAAAATGATTAAAAAATCTTGATGTTAAATTGGAAATTGCATAGATAATCAATGAATTTTTTAAAAAAAATCATGTAGGATCTCTGTCCTTAATGTGCTGTACATTGTGAATTAATACTATAACTAGTACTCCAACAGTATTTTCACTTCGTGTCTCTATGTGAGGGCAAACTGTTGAAATCTTTACGTAATATGTACTAAACTGATCTTCTGTGTATAAAGAGAATTGAAAATGAATCTTGATGTGAATGCAAGGGGAGAGGGAGCGGGAAAGGGGAGGGTAGTGGGTGGGAGGGAAGTTGTGGGGGGGGAGCCATTGTAATCCATAAACTGTTACTTTGGAAATTTATATTCTTTAAATAAAAGCTTTATATATATATATATATACATATATATATATATATGTATATATATATATATGCCATAAATGAAAGTTTGTCTGAAAGGGTGTCTAATTATAGAATCTCAGAAATGAGGATAAGAGAGGAGGTACATAGATGGGAGGAAAAGGGACCCTACCCTGGGGCCAGAATCACCTTAATCTCGGGTATTCTCACAGTCAACAGCCAGATCACCTACAGATCAGATTTCATGGCAGCTGGGCACTGGAAAAGCTCCCTAGATTCCTTATTGTGTCCCATTGCCCCCCCCCCCATTGCTTCTGACTGGTGCTTCTCTTGTAACCCCTCTAGAATTGCCAGGAAACAAAGCAACACACAGTAAAACTATCAGACACCGTTTCAGCCATAGGTAAAACCACTTTCAAGTGGCCTCAAAGGTGACAGAAACCAGTGAGGTCCGCTGACTACCCCAAGGCCCATGGCTGCCAGGATTAGCCTTGTGAAGCCAGCCAGGGACTCACTACAATAAACCAAATGCTACCCATGCAACCATTCCCTTCCCTGATTCCAGATGCAGCAGCTGCAGAAGACTCAAAGGGAAAGCGTTGGAGGGAGAAGGTGCTCACACACCTGGTTTATGAAAGCAAATCTCAGGCCACCAAAAGACAGAAGCTCAATTCTACACACCTTGAGCACTTCGCATACTTGGCTACCCCAAAGCAGACCTGTAAAAGGCTATGAGGGATGACCTTGATTTACTGCCTCCAAATCCTGCTGCACTCTCTGCAACAGAATCCTGGGCACGTCACCTTTTTCTCAACTATAAAAAGTGGATAAGAAGAAGCACTCTCTCAGTGGGTTTTTATGGACTGTAGAGGTTAAAACATTTAAAAGTGCTTATTCCAGTGTCTGACACATAGAAAATGCTCAAAACTCTATTACCAAGGGATGCTCTTTCTAATGTTGGGCAAACTTGCTCTCACCTTGGAAGAAAACAACCATTCTCCACATTGCTTCCTAGTCTCAGCCAGAATCTTGGTTTTGTTTAAGCTAAATATGTGTAGTTTTCTCTATGTTCAGAGGAAACTACATCAAGCTTGTTTTCTACTTGACCTCAGCCCAGATGCATTGCCTTCTGTGCAGCAGGCAGTTGACATGAGCAAATTATTTTCTTTTTTCTTAATTTGGGGCCAGCAGCAATGACTTCTTTAAAGCTATGGAATCATGGCTTTGATATTTCTACTGGGAAGAGATCTGGACTCACTGTGAGTAGAGGTTGGGTCTATCTCCCGCTGCAAGTTTTCCAGAAAATGAATCATTCTGCCAGGAGGTAAGATGACCAGCCCAGTCCTGCATGAATGGGCAGGCCCTGAGTGGTGCCCATCTGGAGGGAGGAAACCTGTATCATGTTCTGCTTGAGGCATATAGCAAATCTCCGGCCAGCATCCAGAGCAACAACAAAAGCAGTGAATTGAAAATGAAGAAAGCAAAGGATCATGGTTTTAAGCTAAGGATCTTTACATGAAGGGGAGTCAAGTAAGCTGAACCCAGTGTGAAGAAGAGAGTATAGGAGACTGAGGGAAACACACACCAACCAACTTTGGAAGTCAACTCCCAGAGCTCTACCACCTTGGAAAGCAATTGCTCAGAAGGTCTTTAAATTCACAGTTCAAAAATTGCACTCGCTTGGTTGATTTTCCAGCTTAGCCTTTGGAGGTCCTTTTCTCTCTGAGCCCTGTTGCTCAGGATAAGATAAAAACAAAAATAAGAGATTCTGGTGAACCTCTTGATCCCCACAGTGTTGGTCCAATCAGCCCAAAAGAGCTCCAAAATCTCTGAGTAAAGTTGTGTGCCCCGCAAGTCACAGGTGGAAAACTCAGAATTTAAAAACCCCGTGGATGAGACAAAACAGTAGAAATCTCATGTGAGCAACATTAAGTGAGGGAATTTTTTCCTGTTTCTTTTTCAGAGTAGTGTCATCCTCTACTGGTGTAAACCTCATGGTTAGAACGTGGAAATCATTTATTCCAAAATGTGCTGGTGCCAGTTGTCCACAAAGTAGATAGTAATGTGCTCTTTCCCAAGGGGAGCAGCAGCAAGAACGGAAATGTAATTTATTTTTTATTGCTGAGTTGGGCTTTTTCAAATGATTTTTGCAGACATATCTTTAATGGATTTTCAGACATATTTTATTTGTTGAAAAATTTCCATGGCCTTGCATAATTTCAATTATTCAATGGAAACCATGTTTGGGGAATTGTTCCAGACACTTATTCAGCCCTCTGTATAAGCCATATTTATTACTTTAATTGATTGCTTTGTCCATTTGAAGATTAGCTCAGATGAATGGGGATTAAGAGAGCATGTGTTTCAGATCCTATCCCCCCTGCAATCACCCAGGGGCCTTTTGCTTGTCCCGAGTAGCTTGCAAGCAGCTTTGAGTCTGGTCCTTCATGCTAGTGCGGTCTCAGAGAATAGTGTTGAGAGAAGGAGGGAGCCCTTCAGGGCACAGTTTGAGGATGCATTCAGCTGCCGGGCCCCATAAACACTGGCTGCAGAGCATTCCAAGACAGGGTCGCTTATTCACAAAAGGGGAGTTCTGGAGATAGGCAGCCACTCCTTTTGCTTGGCTCAGGGGCTCTCCAATGTCTGGCTGATTCTTTGTGTATTTTCTAGGCAAACACGGTGGCTGCAAGTTGAGTTATCATGGCCAAAGAGAAGAGTCAGAGTCTGTCTCTTACTGGTATGTTTTTATAATTTCCTTACGTATTTCAAAGACAGAGTTACAGAGAGGGAAAGATAGCCAGAGAGGGGGAGGGAGAGAAAGAATGTGTGTGTGTGTGTGTGTGTGTGTGTGTGTGTGTGTGTGAGAGAGAGAGAGAGAGAGAGCGAGAGAGAGAGAGAGAGAATATCTTCTGTCCACTGGCTCACTATCAAATGGCCACTATAGTTGGGACTTGACCAAGCTGAAAACAGGAGCCAGGAGCTTCTTCTGGGTCTCCCACCTGGTTGCCTTGGACCATCTTCTGCTACTTTCCCAGATGTATTAGCAGGGAGCAGTATCTGAAGTGGAGCAACCAGGACTCAAACAGGGGTTCATATGTGATGCTAGGGTCACAGGCAGCAGCTTAACCCACAGTGCCACAATGCCGACCCTGATCTCTACTTTCTATCAGGAGATCAAACACACTTCTGGAAGCCTCCAGCTGATGTCCACTTTGCTGCATGACCACCTTTGGTCCATGCCACCCTGCTGTCTCCCTTGTGCCTTGTTCTACTTGCTTCCAACCTATCTTTTCTCAGTGCAGCAGAGTATAAATCAGACCATGCCATTCCAAACCCTCCAAAAGCATGCCAGAACTCTCAGAAGTAAAACCCACACTCCATAGAGGGGCTCTGCAGGCCTGTGGGATCCAGCCACCTCACCTCCTCTCTGCCTTCCACCTTGCTGCACAGTCTGGGCTCACTCCTCTCGCACCACATCGGTCCCCACAGTTTCATTACTGGTATTTCATTACCCATGGTATTCATTACAAATACCATCCTCCTCTGGGCTTTGTCCTTGCTGTTCCTTTGCCTGGTGTGCTGTTCTTCTCCATAACTCCATGGTTTTCCTCTCTTCCCTCGTTCAGCCTTTGCCCACAAAACAAATTTGCAGTGAGACCTCTCACCACCTGTTCCTAATTCCAACCTCCCTTCCTCCATCCCTTACAGGTGTTATTTGCTTTTTTTTCATAGAATTGTCCTCTCTTTGTCTCTGTGCCTGTCTTTTTATGTCTGTGTCTCTCTTTGTGTCTGTCTCTGAAATGGCCACAAACAGATACTTAAGCAATGCCTGGAAACATGAAGGAATGAGCAGGGTAGGACTAGCTTCATGACCTCTAGTAGCAAGTATTTGGTCCTCTGGTCTCTAGAACAAAAGGCAATGAGTGAAAATGAAACTGAGAATGACATTTCAGTAGCCAACAGATGAGGTATGCCACATTGGATCATTCTGCCCTTCTTTATTTAAACACATTCTCAGCCTTCCACTACCTGCAAATGATCATAGCAAAGCTGCTCAAATCCTGTCTTTTCTTATTAGGTGAAGATCCTAAAAGAGTGTTAGGTGTAGGGGAAAGAGGAAAAATGAGCAGGTAAGGAACTTTGGTAGACATTTTATGTACTGTTTCATTCTTTACAACCTGAAGACGGCCCTGTGAGATGAGTGACATGATCCACATTCAACAAAGACAACAAAGTTCAGAGACACTGAAAGACTTGCCCAGGGGCCAGCACTGTGACACAGCGAGTAAAGCCACCACCTGCAGTGCCAGCATCCCGTATGGGCATCAGTTAGTGTCCCAGCTGCTCCACTCCCCAGCCAGCTCTCTGCTAATGCACCTGGGAGAGCAGTAAAAGACTGCCCAGGTACTTGGGCCCCTGTACCCATGTGGGAGACCTGGAAGAAGCTCCTGGCTCCTAGCTTTGGATCAGCGCAGCTTCGGCCATTGCGGCCAATTGGGGAGTGAACCAGCGGGTGGAAGACCTACCTCCCTCCCTCTCTCTCTCCCCCTTTCTAACTCTCTAACTCTGCCTTTCAAATAAATAACTAAATCTTAAAAAGAAAAATAAAAGTGCAAAAAGAAAGGCACACCCACAAACTCTGGGGGTTTTAGCCTCCAGGCCTGTGTTTATAATACACTTCCAGGTATCCCCTGATGGACACACCAATGTCCTGATGTTCATATTGGTGCCTGAGAACATACCTTCTAGAAAAATAGGACTCGGGAATCCTCATTTATCATGTTGGGCAAATATTTGTCCAGAGAAGGGTAGGAAGCAGAAAAAGGGTTTTCAAATCTTCAAATCTGACCAAATTGTAAGTGTGAAAGCCTGCCCTGCCCTCAGCTAGAAACATGCCATGGCCTCTCCAAGTTGCTACCTGATATTCCTGCCACCAAGGTTAAAAGTTTAGTGAATTTAAGTGCTGACTAATCATGTCTAAGCTCACTCACGTATTTCTCCAGATGTTATTTTGATATTTGTTTATTTGTTCTCATTTGTGATTTAACTGCTTGTTCACATGTCACAGGTATTTTTATGTTGTCTTTCCTGGAGTGTGAGCAACTGAGGAGGCAGCCATGTCTTCCATGCCTGGCATAGCATTTCACCCACTGATTAGGATTAGAT
This sequence comes from Sylvilagus floridanus, assembly GCA_949820135.1. Taxonomy (NCBI): domain Eukaryota; kingdom Metazoa; phylum Chordata; class Mammalia; order Lagomorpha; family Leporidae; genus Sylvilagus; species Sylvilagus floridanus. The sequence goes on from OX463236.1 coordinate 73,694,294, forward strand.
AAGTTGACCATTGTTTTAAGCTAAAGATGCAAACCTCAAGCAGGTGTCCCACTACTGCAAAGAAAGTTCAGGGCATGAAAGATACACATGTGTCCACCCTGGTTCCACTATTTATCATTTGTGTGACCTCAGACAGGAGCCCTAACCTACTTGTTTCTGCATCTGTAAAATGGGCATGGAATACTTGTCATTGATTTATTAAGAAGAATAAATCAGGGATGGCCCAGCACAGTGCCTGGCTCATCCGGTCCCTGAGTCAGAGAAAGAACTGGTAGCCTTCCTCCAGTTGAGTGGTGCACTGCTGGACAGAGCTAGTGAGAATAACTCCTTTACAGGAGGCAGGGGTTACAATGAGGCTTCTTTCAGGAGGAGCACTGGAGTTCCAGAGAACAAAGAGAAATGAGGAGGAGGGCACAGTCGCACCAAACCTGCACCTGAGGAAGGCTCTCTGACCACAGAAAACACTGACTCTCCCTGAGAACGGGAACACTGGGGCTTGGGTTCATCCTGGGCTCAGGTCTCCTGCACAACAAGAAAAAAGCCAAACTCGTTACCCCATATTCACAGCAGTCTGACTACCGGCTGCTGCTACCTGAGGGACGCTAAGCACTGCAGGCAGGCAGAGCTGCAGGGTTTCTGCCCAAGCCCTGCTTGTGTGCACGAAGGCTGCCCTTTCGACCACTTCCAGGAGCAGCTGCTCACCCAGCACACCCTAAGTCCCAGACCATGGCAGGGCTCCAGGCTCCTCTCTGTCCTCCAGACATGGCTCACTCACCCTAACCCACTGACCTTTATCCTTTTCCTGACCCATCCCTGGGCTTCTCCAGCCAAAGGAAGACACTCCCTACCCTGCTGTATAGACCTGCACTGTTTAAGGCAGTCATCATCCTCAAAAACATGTGCCTATTAAATAGTTGAATGATCAAGACCAGTGCAAACAGAGATGAACTCTCAGGGCAAAAAGCACACAGACCTAGATGATTCTGCCTTTTAAAAAATGTAAAATATTGGGGCCGGCGCTGTGGTGCAGTGAGTTAACACCCTGGCCTTAAGCACTGGCATGCCATATGGGCACTGGTTCGAGACCTGGCTGCTCCACTTCTGATCCAGCTCCCTGCTATGGCCTTGGAAAGCAGTAGAAGATGGCCCAAGTCCTTGGGTCCCTGCACCTGCATGGGAGATCCGGAAGAGCCTCCTGGCTCCTGGCTTCGGATAGGCACAGCTCCAGCCACTGGGGAGTGAACTATCGGCTGGAAGACTCTCTCTCTCTCTGCCTCTCCTCTCTCTGTGTAACTCTGACTTTCAAAAAATAAATAAATAAATAAATACTTTTAAAAATGTAAAATATTTCATTGATACCTTTTTGGATTGATTACATATTGAAATGATAATATTTGAGGTACACAGTCCTACCTCAATATCCAGACTCTCCCTCAGATACCAGATCCAAGAATGCTCAAGTTCCTCACATAAATTGGCAGAGCACTTGCATGTAAGCCATACACATCCTCCCAGATACTTTAAATCATCTCTGCATGGCTTATCATACCTACTACAATGTAAATACCATATAAACAGTAATTATACTGTATTGGTAAGGAATAATGACAAGAAAAAAATCTGTACATGTTCAGTACAGACTGCACTATTTTAATATTTTCCATCCACATTTGGTTGATTTCACAGGTGCAAAACACATGGCCATATGCAATGGGTTAAATAAAATATACTATTAAAATTGATTTGTTTCTTTTACTTTTCAACATGGCTATTATGATATCTTAAATTAGATCTGCGGCTCAAAGTTGTGGTTTACACTGTATTTCTGCTGAATGATGCTGCTGTGCACTGCTCATTATACTTCTATTTGTTTTAGCTCTGTCTCACTCATGAGACTGCGAGTGCAAGGAAGACAGGCACAGTGCTCAAAGAGGCACTTCATACATGGTGTCTCTCAAATGCTTGCTGAATAAAAGAATGTATGCCCCCCAAAAAATATAATTATTCAATGATTCTGAAACATTAACAAAATCACTTCAGATTGTGTGCCAACTTGAGTTGTCCACACTAGTAGCTTTAGTGTGGAGATGACATTCAACACACACAGTTGCCATGCATACTCACATTCCCCACAAGTGTAAAAGAAATGAATATTCCAAGACTACCTGGGTCTTATGCAAGTAAATTTGCATGCTCACCCTGGAGGTGGGCCACAAATATACGTAAGAGACTGTCCCTCTTCAGGATTTGGCTGCTCCATTCATTTCCTTGCTACCCATGGGTGGTCTTTGCACCAGTAGCATGATCATCTCCTGAAAGCAATATACAACTTCTGGTTGCATGGATCAGAAATTGCACTTTGACAAAATATCTGGTTAGCAGTATGCCCTTAAAATTTGAGAAGCCTGGGGACAAGCACTATGGCATAGTAGACTAAACATCCCCTTGTGGTGCTGGCATCCCATATGGGCACTGGTTTGAGTCCTGACTGCTCTACTTCCAATCCAGCTACCTGATGATATGCCTGGGAAAGCAGTAGAAAATGTCCCAAATGCTTAGGCCCCTGCGCCCAAGTTGGAGACCCAGAGAAAGCTCCTGGCCCCTGGCTTCAGATCAGCCCAGCTCTGGCCATTAAGGCCATTTGGAGAGTGAACCAGCAGATGGAAGACCTTTCTCTCTGCCTCTCCCTCTCTCTGTCTGTAGCTATGCTTCTCAAGTAAATAGATAAATCTTTTTAAAAATTTTTTTGACAAGCCTGAGCTCTGTGTGTGTATGTGTGTGTGTGTGTGTGTTTCTCAACTCGAAAGAAGAGAGCCACCTGGGAACTTGGCTACGATTGCTTTTCATTCTTCACACATTTTTTGCTAAAAATATGTTGAGCTTTCACTTTGCATAAGGTGCTATCCTGGGCCCAGAGACACAAGGATGAACCAGACACTTGGCTTCTGTTTGTATGACTTCTTTCTCCCATTGCTGATGAGCTGTCACTGTTTGGAAAGGCAGCTGGACATGCCGGATACTGAAGTGCCAGCAAGCCCTGCATGAGAGCTCTGAAGAGGTCAGAAATGGTGCAAGATGACTCCATGTCTGCAGAGAATCTGTAGACAACTGCTTCATAAATGCTGCATTCCAGGGTGTCCAGAAGAGAGGAAACAGCCAACACTGCCTTTGTCTCCAAGGAAGAAGCGCACCCAGAATCGGCCCATCTCCATGGAGACCCTAGAATCTGCAAAGCCTCCATCAGCATCCTAGTCCCTCGGCTCCATTCCAAATGAGCTTAACTCCCCCTTTGTCTGGGTCTCTGGAGTGGCATGAATTTTCTCTCTCTGGGGGAATGCAGTTTTTTAAAGTCACATCTGTGTGTTCCTGGAGAGCAAAAGTGACTCACACTGTACCCACAGCAGTCCTCAGGCATTCTACGGCTGGTGAATTTCAGTGAATCCTCAATTAATTCTCACCCAAATTATCAGAAAATGCAAGTGTTTGAAGTCTTTCCTTTCATTTCTACAATTATGACTGCTTTCCTCAGCCAAATTGTACTGAACACTGATGCTGGGTACAATGAAGACTACATATTCCTGTCCTGGCAAGAGGAAGCGGTGCACCCATAAGTAAGAGTTTACAACTCTCCTGTGGCTCTCATTGCTTCATGCACAACAAGTATTCCACTAGACAGATCCTTTGTTCATCTCACCACTTGCCCCACCCCAACTCCTAACACTGCAGTCCTATGGCTACTTCCTCCCTAAGAGGCTGTATCTGGAATGTTCTTCCCATCTCCATTTCCTCTCCCCCTCTTCTTGCCTAGCAAACTCCAACTGCTCGTCAGATATTAGCTCAGGATTGCTTCTTGAGGGAACCTCGTAGATGCCCAGTAGCCTCTTTGAGCAAAGTCCCTCTCTGTGTTCTCCAAGCCCCTGCCTTCCTCCTTCCTATGTTCTCTCTAGTCATTCCTGTGGGGATCCCAACTAATGCAGACCATTCTATAGGCAATGAAATCCAATATGTCCCAACAGGGGAGATAAAGAACTAGTCTGGGGAAGATGAATTTGGCAGCTATGAGCTGAGTGTATTAAAGAAAGGAAGAGATCACAGGCTTCCGAAAGAAACCTCAAAGATCATCGCTTATCTCTAGGACTGTGTTTAAAATATTGTATTTGGAGTAGGTGTTGTGGTGTAGCAGGTTAAGCTGCCACTTGTGACACTGATACTCCATATCAGAGTGCTCGTTGGATTCCCAGCTGCTCCACTTCCAGGCCAGGTCCCTGTTAATATGACTCGCAAGACAGCAGATGGACCCAAGTGTCTGAGTCCCTGCCACCCATGTGGGAGACTCTGATGGAACTCCAGACTTCTGGCTTCAGCCTGGCCCAATCCTGGCCTTTGTGGGCATTTGGGAAGTGAACCAATGGCCCTCTCTTCCCTCCTCTCTTTGTCACTCTCTCAATTAAATAATAAAAATTTAGTAAGGTATTATATGTATATTCATCTGTGCAAAATTTTTTCGTAATGCACATTTTTCATGAACTTTTGCAATATTCTCATCTACCTGTGAGGAACGCATTGCTATTAGTATTTTTTGCTTGAAGAAGACTGAGACTCAGAGGAGTTTAGTAACTTGCTCAAGACCACACAGCTAATAGGTCCAGGCATGCTGTTATCCTAAAAGTCTGCCTCCCTGGGAGGTTCTTGTGTAAAAATCCTTTATGGGAAGACAAAGGAAAGAAACCATCCACTGACCTGGTACGTTGCGGGGGAAACCAGCAGACTGTGTGGGTGGGGACTGGAGTATGGAAAAGGAATTCATCCTGGATGATGGAAGTTCATCCCTGGGCACTTCCTTCCAGAAACCTTCCCAACACCTCTCCCCTGCATTTCCTTGGTATCATGGATTTCTCTCTGTCTCTCCCTCTCACTGTCTGTGGCTCTACCTTTCAAATAAATAAATAAAAATAATCAACAGAGAAGAGTGTTTGGATGCAAACACTTGCCATCAGCCAGCCAGAACAAATGGGACAGTTCTCTGGGGTTCACCTGGACGGTCTGAATATAAAGATCTTTTAATCCTACAAGAAAATGAGACTTCTCTAGGTTTATTGGATGGGACAGAGTTTCATCACGCAGCCTCAGAGCAGATCCAGCTTCGTGTATCCAAGGTTATGTACAAAATCAATAATTCCACAATTGCAAATCTCAGAGAATTCTCCAGGTGATTTATTATTTGATACATGTGGCACTTGAGGAACAATTTATGCCGCAACTTGTAAAACTTTAACAACATGAAGCATGGTTTCTCTGGAGATTTGCACAGATGCCCTGTGGGGAGAGAGAATCTGCATACGGGCACTCAGAATAGCATCTTCCAGCGTCTGTCTCAGTTCCCTGTCCTGGGAGGGTCAAAGAGCCCTGCAGACCTGTGATCACCACTGTATCTCCTCTGGAAATTGCAAAACCTCCTCCTCACACTCGAGGGGACTCCAGATATCACCTCCATCTCCTTGTGCCAGCTGTAATCAACATCCTTGTCACCACGTGAATACTCCTCCCTGCGTCACCCTGACTCTGGTCATGTTACAGGAGAAGGCTGCTCCAAGGTTTTTGGTTCTGAGGTTCTTGTCTTCACCCAAGAAAGAGTTCAGATGTGAGACAGAACATAGTGGCAAATGAGGTAGCAAAGTTCAATGAAGAGAATACACCTGAAAGGCCAAGTGGGCGTCTCAGGAAGGAACTGAGCTCCCAGTCCACTTTTTATAGATAAGAGTATCACACACACACATACTGTTTATCCTCCTTGTTCTCTCTTCTGAGAAATCTCTGTGGAGGACTTTCAGGCATGGAATTCTTGAAATTGCTCCCAGGATCTTATCAGCACAGTATTACTAGACCTCATATCCCCCTTGGTGCAGAGTGGGAAAGATTCTCCTAAGTTGTCCCCTCCCCCCACTGCACCCCAGAGAGAGCTGGGGCCCAGCTAACAAGGTTATTAAACAAGAACAATGTTTTAGAGTTGTGATTGTGGATCTGCTTCCAATTCTTGTTCCTACATTTTTTCTCATCCCACTGCACAAAAAAATCCCATTTTTTCAGCCTCTCTTACACCCATAGGCTAATGTCTACTCTGCTACCTAACATTCAGAAGCAAGAGTGAAGAATGCAACTCCTGGGGCCGGCACTGTGGTGCAGCAGGTTAACACCCTGGCCTGAAACACCGGCATCCCATGTGGGCGCCCATTTGAGGCCCAGCTGCTCCACTTCTGACCCAGCTCTCTGCTATAGCCTGGAAAAGCAGTGGAGGATGGCCCAAGTCCTTGGACCCTCACCCACGCGGGGGACCCGGAGGAAGCTCCTGGCTCCTGGCTTCGGGTCGGGTCAGTGCAGCTCTGTCTGTTGCAGCCAATTGGGGAGTGGACCAGTGGATAGAGGACCTCTCTCTCTCTTTCTCTCTCTCTCTCTCTCTCTCTCTCTCTGTGTGTGTGTGTGTGTGTGTGTGTGTAACTCTGACTTTCAAATAAATAAATCTTAAAAAAAAAAAAAAGAAAAGAAAAGAAAAGTGCAACTCCTTAAGCTGATGTTCATGATCTTGCACCCTCTCTGCCATGGCCTTAACCTCCTGCACTGGATTTATGTCACATTCACCAGCCACAGTCAAGCCAATTTCTAACTTTTCCTATAGCCTGTCCTCTGCTTTCCAGCCCTATCATCTTTCCCAGCCTATCGTGCTTTCTCTGCAAGGCCCTTTGTCAAAAATCACACTACTTTCCAGAATACCTCCTCTCTGTGGTAGATCCCAGTAGTCTCATAAGAATTAGCTCCTCTATGTTTCCATAATATTGCTGTTTTTTTCCATCATAAAATTTTCCAAAACATTGTCTGGTATTGGAGATAATTCTGGAAGTTTGTGAAGGCAGCCCCATGGCATGATGGTCTCACTTTGTAGCACACAGATGAGGCCCCTTGGTGAATACAACCCACCCATAATCAGCACATCAGTGGGTCATTCCCTGCTCATTGCAACCTAGGGGTTTTGGTATTTAATGATCTTAATTAAAACTCTTAGCATATCAAAAGAATTTTTAAGAAAAGCAACAATAATTAGCTTTAGAAACATTCGCAATTTGTGTCTTTGTCAATCTCAGTAAACACTGGGTTTTACTTTGTTTTTCCCTGCTTTACAAGTCTTCCAGGAAAGCTTTGAAATCTTGAACCTTCCCCTCTAGTGAGTGGAAATACATGAGTGATCATTTTAAATCATTTTTTCTTTATTTCCCTCTTCTTTCTCAAGGAGAACCAATTCAAGGACTCATTATCAATTGCTTTCTCTCTCCTGGATAATTTTTAACAGCTTGCAAGAATATGCTAGAATCTCCATGTTTAGTAACCTTTTCTTAACCTAGATCCTCATTCCAGAAATGGCACCAGCAAATCTCTCAGAAGGCATTGTGTACGTCCTCTGTATCCTTACTTTCTCACTGTCCATTCTCTGTTTTCAAATTAAGTTCAGATTTATTTTGCATTAGAAATATAGACCTATAGTAGAAAATTAGAAAATACAGGTAAACTAAGAGGAAATTAAAAGTGTCCATATGGAAAAACTACCAAGCATATGGAAGAACATTTCTCAGCTTCCCTCACCATCGGTGACACTTGCATCCCATTGATGAGTGAGACACATCATCTCTACCCATTTATGAAATTCACTGACCCACTTTCTGGCATGGCCCATAAAAACCCCCATGTACACTCCTCTCTACTCCCTCTTCTCCCAGGAAGATTGAATGGCAAAGACAGCAGCACCCTTGGATGCTATGATTTGAAGAGGCAGAGTCAATATTCATAGTGGTCTATGAATCACCTCTGGAAATCATCCTGAGAATAAACGGCCAATGGAGAAGCATCTATTCAAGAAAATCCATGAAACTTCAGTAATAAATGTGAGATTCTGTGATAGCTGAACCAAGACTACTCCTTTCATCTCCTTCCCCACCAAGTCAGTGATGTGGAAACTTCATCACAGAAAACTGTAGCCAAGAACACAGGGCAAGCCTTCAGTATTTCTTATCCTGCCCTTCTCATTTTGCTGCCAAGGTCAAGCTGTCTTAGTCCATTTTCTGCTTTTATAACAGAACATTGGAGACTGGGTAATCTATACAGGAAAAAGATTTATTCCAATTCATGATTCCAGAAATGTAAGAGCATGACACTCAACTCTGCTTGGTCTCTGGTGAAGCCTACATGCTGCTCTGTCCATTGTAGAAAAACTGGAGGGCATCATTTGTACAACAGAAGCAAGAAGAAGCTAAGGATATTAAACTTGCTTAATAACAACCCACTCTCCCAATAACTAATGCAGTCCCAGATACTCTCTCCCAACATTAACCTGTCCTAATAAACTGACTGCCTTTGAAAAGCCTCAACATCTCTCAACCATGTTATATCGGAGACCATGCTTCATCATGAAGTTTGATGGAAACAAACCACAGTCAAACCATAGTACAAGTTGTAAGAGGTGGGAACTCCCTCCTTCTGCCCAATCCTCACCCATGGAATTGACGCTTTACCTTGGATGTGACACACTGAGAAAGCTGGAGCTCTGATAGCCCTTGCCTTGACTCAGGAGGCAGCCTTGTCCTGCTTTGTACAATGGTGGAATGACCTTTTGAAGATGCAGTTGCATGGGGCCGGCGTTGTGGTGTAGCGGCTAAAGCTACTGCCTGCAGTGCTGGAATCCCAGTGGGAGTCCTGGCTGCTCTACTTCTGATCCAGCTCTCTGCTATGGCCTAAGAAAGCAGTAGAAGATGGCCTAAGTGCTTGGGCCTCTGCACCCATGTGGAAGACCGGGAAGAAGCTCCTGGCTCCAGGCTTTGGATCAGCACAGCTCCAGCTGTTGCAGCCAATTGGGGAGTGAACCAGTAGATGGAAGACCTCTCTCTCTCTCTCTCTCTCCTTCTCTCTCTGTGTAACTCTGACTTTCAAATAAATAAATAAATCTTTGAAGAAGAATAAGAAGGAGAAGAAAGAAGGAGAAGGAGAAGGAGAAGGAGAAGAGAAGAGAAGAGAAGAGAAGAGAAGAGAAGAGAAGAGAAGAGAAGAGAAGAGAAGAGAAGAGAAGAGAAGAACGAGGAGGACGAGGAGGACGAGGAGGGCCGGCACTGTGATGTAGAAGATTAAGCCTCTGCCTGCAGTGCCGGCATCCCATATGGACACCAGTTCAAGTCCTGGCTGTTCCACTTCTGATTCAGTTCCCTGCTATGGCCTGGGAAAGCAGTAGAAAATGGCCCAAGTCCTTGGGCCCCTGCACCCGCTTGGGAGACCCAGAAGAAGCTCCTGGCTCCTGGCTCCTGATGGGCGCGGGTAGAGCTGTTGCAGCCAATTGGGGAGTGAACCACCGATGGAAGACCTCTCTCTCACTGTGCCTCTCCTTCTCTCTCTGTGTAACTCTTTCAAGTACAAGCCCAGAATTCAAGGAGTGAAAACAGAAATGGTGCTACTTATTATTGTCCCTAGGGACCCACTGGCAAAATTTTTGTTTCCTATTCCTGCAACTTTATGTTCTGCTGGTCTAGAGGACTTAGTTCCCAAGAGAAGAATGTTCCCAACAGGAGATACAACAATGATTTCATTGAACTGGGAGTTGAAACTGCCATTCAGCCACTTGGGGCTCCTCATTCCTCCAAGTCAATAGGCTAAAAGAAGGAATTAGGGTGTTAGTTGGAGCGACCTACTCAGACTACAAGAGAAAATTGGACTACTGCTCCACTGTGGAGGTCAGAAAGAATATGTCTGGAAGAAAGAAGATCCCTGAGGGAATCTCTTTGTATTACTATTCCTGCACAGCCAATGGGAAACTATAGATAGGGATCAATGGGTTACAGAAATGAGGACTATACTTATCATGCGTATTCCCTCCCAAATTTGTTAATAGGTTTGTGTGTACATGTGAATGTATGTGTATTAAGAAAATATCTTTTTTTATTTTGTGTCTTATTCATTTGTCTTATAACATGACATTGTTTTTATGTCATCATTTTACATTTTATTTAGACTTACTTCTTATATAAGCATTATTAAATTTATATAATAGTATTTAAGTTATAGAATATCAGAACAATGAACATCACTCAATTAAATTTATATAATAGTATTTAAGTTATAGAATATCAGAACAATGACTTTATCTACTTTTCTATGGAAAGGATTAGTGCTTTTCTCAGATGTACACGGGGGGAACTATGACCTTTGGAGATGAAGTATGATTTAAGAAGATGTATATTAGTGCCAAACTTATAACAGATGGGCTTTTGATGGTCAATTTTAAATGTTAACTTGACCGGGTTAAAGGAAAGCCAGATAGATGGTGAGGAAATTTTCTGTACATATCTGTGAGCTTGTTTCTGGAGGAGACTGGCCTTTGAATCAGTGAAGTGAATAAGGAAGATCCTTCCTCACATAGTGCAGCTGAGCATCATTCAGTCAGCTGATAGCCCAGAACAAAAAAAGATAGATGGGAAATGGAAATCTTTCTCTCTATTCTAGAGCTGAACACCCACCTTCTCCTGAACTTAGACATCGTAACTCCAGGTTCTCCAACCTCAAGACCCCAAGACTTGCCCAGCCATCTTTCAGTTTCTCAGGATTTGGGCCTTGCACTGAGAATCACCATGTAAGCCCCATCTCTCTGGTTCTTGGTCCTCCACATTCAGACTGAGCCATGCTACTGATTTCCCTGTTTCTCCATCCTGTTGGTGGTATGTTATGAAACTTCTCAGTCCCCATAATCACATGAGCCAATTCCTCTAACAAAATACTTCACATATCTATGTCTACAGATAGAAGATATATTTTTCTGGAGATCCCAGACTAATAGAGATGCTTAAAATAAAAAATTCATATTACAACAAATGATGAAGAAGATAGGGAAAATTCAGAATCTTCATACATGGCATAAAGGTAAAATGGTAGTCACTTTGGAGAACAATCAAGCAATTCCTCAAACACCCTACCAATTCCACTCAAATAAACAAATATTTTAAATATTTAATTATTTTTATTTATTTGAAAGGCAAAGTGTGTGTGAGAGGGGAGAGAGAAAGAGAGAGATCTTCCATCCAGTGGTTTACTGCTCAAACAAAATCAACCATCAGGAACTCCATCCAGATCCACCACATGCATGCCAGGGACTCAGATACTTGAGTTATAACCTGCTGCTCCCAGGTGCATTAGCAGGAAGCTGGATTGGAAGTGCAGTTTAGATTCAATGCCAGACACTCCAATATGAGATGTCAGTGTCCCCAGTGATGGCTTAACCAACTGCACAACACCCACCCTGATAAATTTAAAAAAAAAAAAATTGGAGTTATTCTGCAGATAGCTATTTGCTGACATAGAACAGGTTCACTCCGAAGGGAGGAAGGAACCTCCACTGTGATATGGCCTTGACTAAACAAGTTCAGAGTTGGTGAACTCAAGGGGCTTCCATAGCCTAGACGGCTCATGGCAAGAGCCTCGGGTGATTGCTGACGCCATAAATAAGAGTGTCAATTGTTAAATCAACAACGGGAGTTACTGGGTACAGGCTCCCCACATAGGATCTCTGTCCTTAATGTGTTTTACTATGAAACTTAAAAACAACACTACTAGTCAAACAATACCCTATACCTTGTGCAGTTGTGTGAGGGCAGCCTGTTGAAATGCTTGCTTAGTATATACTAAGTCGATCTTCAGTATATGAAGGTAATTGAAAATGAAACTCGATGAAGGGCGGGATGGGAGAGGGAGTGGAGAGGGGAGGGCTGTGGGAGGGAGGGAGGCTGGGGGAGGGGAAGCCACAACACAAAAGTTGCACTTTGTAAATTCACATTTATTAAATAATAAAAAATTTAAAAAATAAAAAAGAACAGGTTCATTAGGGTTGAAAAGCAAGTTACACAGACATATGATCCAACTGTATTTCTCTCCTGCCTTTGGGCTTAGCTTCTAGTTTTTTCTGTCACTCCCACCTATCTTCCATGCTGCCCCAGGAGCCATCTTTCAAACCTATGTGTTGTCTCATGTTACCCTCTGTCCCCTCAAGCAGGGCTCCTTTACCAGCTGGCCCCGCTGACCTACCCACACCTCCACATGCGTCTTCTCCTCACTCTTGCTATGCTGGCCATTCCCAAGCACTTTGTGCTCTGTCACTTCTACCCATCGCTGGTGTCTTCCCTCATTCTGCCTCTCCCCATCCCAATCTCCAACCTCCACTCCTGAGGACTTCCCTGGGAGCTACCCATCACAATGCCTCCTCCCCATCCCAATCTCCAACCTCCACTCCTGAGAACTTCCCTGGGAGCTGCCCATCACAATGCCTCCTCCCCATCCCAATCTCCAACCTCCATTCCTGAGGACTTCCCTGGGAGCTGCCCATCACAATGCCTCTCCCCATCCCAATCTCCAAGCTCCACTCCTGAGGACTTCCCTGGGAGCTACCCATCACAGTGCCTCTTCCCCATCCCAATCTCCAACCCCCACTCCTGAGAACTTCCCTGGGAGCTGCCCATCACAATGCCTCCTCCCCATCCCAATCTCCAACCTCCACTCCTGAGGACTTCCCTGGGAGCTGCCCATCACAATGCCTCTCCCCATCCCAATCTCCAAGCTCCACTCCTGAGGACTTCCCTGGGAGCTACCCATCACAGTGCCTCTTCCCCATCCCAATCTCCAACCCCCACTCCTGAGAACTTCCCTGGGAGCTGCCCATCACAATGCCTCCTCCCCATCCCAATCTCCAACCTCCACTCCTGAGGACTTCCCTGGGAGCTGCCCATCACAATGCCTCTCCCCATCCCAATCTCCAAGCTCCACTCCTGAGGACTTCCCTGGGAGCTACCCATCACAGTGCCTCTTCCCCATCCCAATCTCCAACCCCCACTCCTGAGAACTTCCCTGGGAGCTGCCCATCACAATGCCTCCTCCCCATCCCAAACTCCAACCTCCACTCCTGAGGACTTCCCTGAGAGCTGCCCATCACAGTGCCTCTTCCCCATCCCAATCTCCAACCTCCGCTCCTGAGGACTTCCCTGGGAGCTGCCCATCACCGCCCTGAAGACTTCAGAGTTCCTTTCTACTTGCTCCTGGGCACAGCTCCAGAGCACAGCTTCCAGGGTAGCACAACCTTACACTGCTTCATAGAAGATGTCTGTTGACCTCTCTCTCCACAGTACGCCTATGCAGCTATATGGAGCCCCTTCACCTTTCTTCTGATGTGTAATTTTGGGCTTAGACACAAGGGCTGAAGAAGTATATTTCTGAATGAATTGATTAATAAAATAATGAACAAACCAAAGAATGACTACATGAAACTGATAACTATGGATGCTACCTCCAAGGTGAAAACACACCTCAAAAATGCTTAGGAATCCTTGTGCTCTTGGGTATGGAACATTGTAATTGAACAGAAAAGTTAGACTAGTGACATTTTTTCTGTTTTATAGAAATCAGGACAGTCAGAGTAATCCAAAGAGATTTGCAAGTTTCCAACATATTGATTTGGTGTTTATCCAGAGGCCACAAGGAAAGAATGCAGCTCAAATGTACTTTTTTTAAGCAAATGAGCTCCAAAAGATGACCCAGGGAAAACAAATCCCATGGAAAGCAATGTACTATTAATCAGAGGCTCTGAGATGTGACCTGTTCAGGCAGCTATGGGGCCTCTTCTGCCATTTTATATTTCCTCTTTAATCAAATCCCTGGGTGCCACCATTCTCAACTCACAGAGATTTAAAAGGCACTTTGATTAATGGACTTGATCAGTGTCCGCTCTTGTTTAACCACAGAGCTCTCCTCTGTGTTTCACACCCACATCACACCATCCCCTTTTATTACAGGAACTCAAGAAACTGATGGCCTGCCAGACAGCACAGTAATTTATGAAAAATATATTTTTAAAAGGAGAGTGTATTAAAGCTTGAAAAGAACTCAGAGCCTCTTGCTATTTTAATTTTAAATAGGCTATGCAAATAATTAAATGTCAGGTCATATTGACACCATCAAATTTAGGAGAGTATAGATGGTATACAACCCCAGAGTCCTAGAGAATATTAAATTAGATTTATCAGGCCAGTGAATCATATCTTGCTTTTGACACAAAACAACAGTATCGATTGGGTTAAAAATGAGCCAATTTCCAAAACCCTCTACCTGCTACAAATGTTTCCATATACACAATTCTTTAAAAAGAGATAAAGAAAAATCAAGATTAATTTATAAATATACTTAAGCACTAAATCTCACTTTGGTCTTTTATTTTTCTAAGCTTCTCCTGCCTCCCACTAGCCTATTTCAAATATTGACTTCAAGGAGAGGATGAATGAGAACAGCCAATATTCAGGGCCATGGTAATGGCTGCTGTTCACTCTACACTCGAACAGTTTAATTTAGATATTTACCTGAACTTCATTCATGGCTTTGCACATTTGAATCTAAATTAGTCACCGCAATACATGCTGTGTACTATGAACTGTATTTTATATACTGTGGGGCAGCTAGTCCAGGTTAGTAGGAACATCTCTTTTAAAAACTCCCTTCAGGGGCCGGCACCATGTCTCACTTGGTTAATCCTCTGCCTGCAGTGCCAGCATCCCATATGGGCACCAGGTTCTAGCCCCGGTTGCTCCTCTTCCAGTCCAGCTCTCTGCTGTGGCCCGGGAAGGCAGTGGAGGCTGGCCCAAGTGCTTGGGCCCTGTGCCCGCATGGAAGACCAAGAGAAGCACCTGGCTCCTGGCTTCAGATCAGCGCGGTGCGCCAGCCACAGCAGCCATTATTGGGTGAACCAACGGAAAAAAGAAAACCTTTCTGTCTCTGTCTCTCACTGTCCACTCTGCCTGTCGGAAAAAAAAAAAAAAAAAAAAAAAAAAAGATAAGCAAGGCCCTGCCCTCTTTGAGCCTCTGTTCTAGTGGGAAGAAGGCATTACCAAGATAGACTACTTTGGATAATGAAAGATGAGGGGAAGACAGGTTAAGAGAAGGGATAGAGTGTGGCTGAGGGAATGTGGGCATGGGTAGACTCTTCAGCTAGGGTGATCCAAGTCCTCAAGGGCTCACATTTGAGGAGAAATGTGATGAGTCAGAGAGCCAGTCATGAGAAGGCCTATCCCACTGATTCCTCCTCAACATAGCCTCCCAGACAGCCATTACCACTCCACTGCCAATCAAACATTTCTGTGCTGTGGTCCAGCCCTTTTCAAGGTATGCTAGAAGCATGGAGAAGAACGTAAGGAAAAAGACATTTTGAGTAGCTATGGGATACAATATTGAACAACATCTAACCTCACAAGATTGAACAAAGACTTGAAATACTTGGAAACTTGGAGACAGACAGGGAGCGGGGAAGAGAGAGAGAGACAGAGAGACAGAGACAGAGAGAGACAGGCCTTCCCTGGTCACCACCCACCTTGGTGGGCTAAGCAGGGCCTGCAGCCTGCTTCCTGCCTATAAAAGCTGGAAGTTAAAATAATTGTTTTAAGTCTCCAATAAGCACAGCCTCTTTTACTACAGCTGGTGGTTCCTTTGCCCATACAGTTCTCTTAAAATGTTCAATTGTTTCTTCTATATTAGAGTTTAGTCCGCCCCTAGAACCATAAAAGATAATAATAATAAATGATTCTTTTTGTTCCAAGCCCCTTAGTGTGAGGTCAGTTCATTATGCAGCTACAGATAGCCAGGAAAAAAAAATTAAGAAATGCAGATGAGGCCAGTGCTGTGGTGCAGCTAGGTAAGCCACTGTCTGCAGTGCTGGAATCCCATATGGGTCCCAGTTTCATCCCTGACAGAAATAGATACACAGAAAGAGGTTCCATCATCGGCTCACTTCCCAAATGCCCCTCACAGCTAGGACTGGGTCTGGCCAAAGCCAGGAGCTGGCAACTCAATCCAGGTCTCCCACATGGGTGAACGGGACCCAATTACTTTGGCCATCATCACTGGTGACTCCAAGAGTCTGCATTAGCAGAAAACTGGAGGCAGGAGCCGGAGCTGGATGTCCAAAACCAAGTACTCTGATGTGGGATGCTGGCATCCTAACCAACTGCTTAACCACTTGGCTAAGCTCCCACCCCTTCTAGTCTTCTTTTAACCTTTCAGAATCTTAGTTTCCTTTATTGGGAAAATAGAACAGTTGGTCAAATGATCTATGAAATTCCTTTTAGCTCCTATGTCAATAATTCTAATTAAAATGAAGCGGGGCCAGCACTGTGGTGTAGCAAGTAAAGCCACCGCCTGCAGAGCCAACATCCCATATGAGCGCCAATTGGAGTCCCAGCTGCCTCACTTCTGATCCAGCTCTCTGCTATGGCCTGAGAAAGCAGTGGAAGATGGCCCAAGTCCTTGGGCCCCTGCACCTACATGGGAGACCTGGAAGTAGCTCCTGGCTCCTGGCTTTGGATTGGCTCAGCTCCGGCTGTTGCAGCCATTTCGAGAGTGAACCAGCAGATGGAAGACCTCTCTCTCTAGCTCTCTCCCCCTGCATCTGCCTCTCTATAACTCCACCATTCAAATAAATAAATAAATCTTTAAAAAAAAAAAAAGGTGAATCAAGTGTTAGACATTGGGAAGACAGTGTGGATTAGTTACAGAAGTCTTTCTGTGAAGGAGGTCATTAGAATAGGCAGAGGAGAAGTAAGAGAGCTATGGTTTCCTGGAGGCTTCTTGGACACCGAAACAGACACAATCAGCTCCTGGTTTTGCAAGAAGCTTCTGCTGCAAATTTCACCTTGAATTCTACATAAAATCCAACTGGTATGGAATTCTCAGTCGTACCCATATTCACAATCACCACCATCCCATGTGTTATCTGGTTACCTCAGAACACGAAATGCTACACTAGGTAAATCTGAATGCTGTGGGAGAAAGGCGAAAGGGTTATTGGGGATTCAACAGAAAGAACCTGCCTGTCACTGCTGCCTGCTGACAGAGAGCTAGCAGTTTCAGAAGTGCCAGAGGAGAGAATTACAGGTTTGCACAGTAATAGTGGGTCTGGATAGAGATGTAGGTACTTAAAATGTTTAATATTTATGACTTTGCTTCACAATAGCATTAAAAATAGGGCTCACATGTACAAAAATGTCTCTTTCTCTTTTTTCACAGTTTGGGTCCTAAGCCTTAACATACATACTTATATCTTACTGTAATACTATGAGTTTGGATGATAAATGACTGATATTCATTTTGTGGGTGCAAAGTGCTTCATAAATACTTCATCTCCAGGCAGTCTCTGACTCCATTTGGACTTTTCTCTATGCCGTGCTGGCTGCCTGTTCTGTTTGTAACTATGGAATCTTCCACCCCAGTGTCATCACAGTTCCCCCTGCTGCTAGCTGGTGCTGATGTGGAACCCGTCGCCTAGAGCAACAGAGACCAAGACAGGAGTGGCCTTTTGAGTACCTTAGGATTCCAGAGCAGGCCCACTGATGTACTATTTTTCCCATTTTCCATGCTCTGAAGCAAAGATATCTCTCCGACCCACGCCAGACTCCAGGGATAGCTGTGTCTCAGCTATCCCTGGGATAGCGTCTCAGAAAGACGCTCTCTAGAGAAAAGCCAGGACACCAGTCCAGCTACGGTTGTTGTGGAACCAACAACTGTTTATCAACCACATCACGGCCCCTGTGCTTCTGCCAGGAGCGACACAGGAGAGGGACCAAACGCTTGCTTTCTCAGGGAACATACAAGAAAAGTTAGTGCAGATACTATCTCTTCTACTCGTATTTCACTCTCGAAAGCAACAACTGTGAAGACACTGACTAAGCATGACTTTTACCTGGACACCAGAGAGCACTGAGAGCTGGACTGGAGTCTATCAGCCAGAGAACCCATGGTTAGAAACGGAGCACAGGGACAGGTGTTTGGCCTAGCAGTTACAGATGTTCATTAAGACACCTGCATTCCAAATCAGAGAGTCTGGGTTTAATACCCAGCTCCACTCCTGACTCCCGTTCCTGCCAGTGCAGTCCCTGGAAGGCAGCAGGTGATGGCTCAAGTAATTGGGTTCTTGCTGTCCTCTTGAGAGACCCAGATTGAGTTCCCAGCTTCTAGCTTTGATTCGGCCCAGCCTCAGCCATTGTAGCCATTTGAGGGGCGAACCAGTAGATGGGATTTCCTTCTCTTTCTTCCTCTCTCTCTCTCTCTCTAATAAATTTTTTAGTTAAAAAAGAAAAGAAATGGAGCACAGTTGTACTACTAATTCATCTCCCTGGTCCTCAATTTCCTTATTTGTAAAACAAAGGTTTAGTTCTGTCTCTTTAGGTTTTAAGATCACAGAACCTGTTTAAATAAGCTTGGGTTTAAATTCCATCTCTGGCACTTAGTCTCTGTGTGATTTGGCCTCAACTAATTTGTCTGTATGATGGAATCAATGCCTGCTTCACACAGTGACTGTAAGAGACACATCAATTAAGCATGTGTGTGTAATTGTCAAACTGCAGTGAGCTGACGGATCTTACTTACGTAGAGTTCTCTTACATTACCATCTAGCACGGTTCTCTCCCATGAGATGCTCACCAGTGCTGTAATGATTGCTTACTGGAGTTACACTGAGAACGCAATGGAACCTGCAGTACAGCCCAAACCCCGTCCACATGACAGCTTTCTCTGGATCACCCGGTCCCTCCTCTTTCCACCTGAGAATACACTTATTGCTCTCTAAGGGAAAAAACCCCAAACTCCCCTCCAGAGACTGTGCTGAGCTCAAAGTTCAGGATCTGTGCCAAGGCAACTCTATAGCGGGTCTGGATAGCCACCTCTGGATGGGGCTACCTAAGAGACAGCAAAACACAGCACCTGCTGTCACACACAAACCCAATGTGCACTTGATGGCAGCATCACAAGAAAGACTTCCACTGGACCGCAGTCAAAAAGCAAGTCAGTGAAATCAGCCCCCGAGGTGACAATGTGAGAGCCCCTTTCCTAAGAGTGGGAGATAGTCCTTCACAGCCCCAAGGGCAGTCTTCCTTAGAGAAATTCGCAATGCCATTGTTTATTTTTTTAAAAGATTTATTTATTTATTTGAAAGGCAGAGTTACACAGAGAGAGGGGAGGCAAAAAGAGAGAGGTCTTCCATCTGTTGGTCCACTCCCTAGATGGCCCCAATGGCCAGAGCTGAGCCGATCTGAAGCCAAGAGCCAGGAGCTTCTTCCAGGTCTCCCACACGGATGCAGGGGCCCAAGAACTTGACCATCTTCTACTGCTTTCCCAGGCCATAGCAGAGAGCTGGGTCAGAAGTGGAGCAGCTGGGACTTGCGCTGGCATCCATACAGGATGCCCACCGTGGTGGGCTAAGCAGGGCCTGCTGTGGTGCAGCCAGGTAAGCCACTGTCTGCAGTGCTGGAATCCCATTTGGGTCCCAGTTTCAGTCCTGGCTGCACCCCTTCTGACCCAGCTCCCTGGTAATGTACCTGGGAAGGCAGCAGAAGATGACCCTAGGGCTTGTACCCCTGCCACCCACAAGAAAGACCCAGAAGAAGTTCCTGGCTCCTGGCTCCTGGCTTGGGCCTGGCCCAGCCCTGCTGTTGTGGCCATTTGAGGAATGAATTGGTAGATGAAAGATCTCTCTCTTTCTCTCCCTCTCTCTCTGTCTGTACCTCTGCTTTTCAAATAAATAAATAAATCTTAGAAAGAAAGAAAGAAAGAAAGAAAGAAAGAAAGAAAGAAAGAAAGAGGGAAAAGAAGGAAGGAAGGAAGGAAGGAAGGAAGAAGGAGGAAGGAAGAAGAGAGAAGGAAAGAAAAGGAAAAGAACAGAGGACACCCACACCCACTTGAGGCCAGTGGGCTCTGAGCCTCTGGCAGGAGCACATTCACAGCACTGATTAATTTCTCCAGATGATTCTATCATGATTGAGGGCTGAGAAACCGCTGATCTTCTACAAGCAATGCCAGGGGAAACTCGCATTCTATGCAAAAAGTCATCTGTAGTCTCTCTTTTCCAGAAAATTCTTTTTCTATACCTCCCAGCCACCCCCTTAACTACATTCACTTAAAAACATCGAATACAGTCAGCTACAATTAAGTAAGCGTACATGACTGATAGTAAAAGATCTGGAAACTACATCTTATGAGGACAGTGACAATAAAGACTGTTTAACCTAGAAAAGGAAAGAGACAGGGAAGCTTCATGTAATTGTCATTCTATATTTAAATGGGTCTGGGACAATTTCTCTGCTTCCTCAAAATCAATAGCAAAACGAGTGATAGAAATTACAAGGGCAAAGAGTATGCTTAGTAGAATTTCTTTTAACGAGGTAGAGAAATGTCACTTCTTAGCAGCTATCAGAATATACCTAATCATGACAACGAGGCAGAGTGGACAGTGAGAGAGACAGAGGGAAAAGTCTTCCTTGTGCCATTGGTTCACACTCCAATGGCCGCCGCAGCCGCACTGTGGCCGGCGAACCATGCTGATCTGAAGTCAGGAGCCAGGTGCTTCTCCTGGTCTCCCATGGGGTGCAGGGCCAAGCACTTGGGCCATCCTCCACTGCACTCCCGGGTCACAGCTGAGAGCTGGCCTGGAAGAGGGGCAACCGGGACAGAATCCGGCGCCCCAACCGGGACTAGAACCTGGTGTGCCGGCGCCGCAGGTGGAGGATTAGCCTAGTGAGCCGCAGCACCCGCCAATGACAGCCTTTCACAACCCCTCTGCTGTGAGGAACAGCTGAATGCCTACCTTTAACCAAAGAGATGTGATTGGAGGTGGCGTGCAGTCGTGTGCTGCACAGGGATGCTTTGGTCAGTGATGGCCCAAATGTACCACAGAGGACCCACCTTATGGCATCATAGCCACCTTACTTTGTGTAAATACACTCTACAGTGTTTGCACAACCACAGAATCCACTAACAATGAACATATCCCCCTCGTGATGTGACGTATGACTGTACAATGCTTTCAAAAGGGCTCCATCCCCATTCTCTCTGCTATGATACTGCCGTGGTGGGAACGCCATCAGCCTGAGTCCAGAGTAGAGTTATGGAGCAGGCCCCGGTCAGGGTTGTCAGATGAAATAGGGTATGCCTAGGCGCGATTGAACTTCAGAAAAAATAATAATTTTAGTACTCAATATTTAGGACATATATGTATTATACTTTTTTTGAAAGTCACTGATGTTCTAAAATTCAAATATAACTGGGTATCTTCTGTTTTTCTCTGCTAAATCTGGCAACTCTACCCTTAAATGACTCATAGTAACCATGTAACATCAGGAAAAAAGAAGTCTTTGTTATTTTAAGTCACAGAGAGGCAGGAATTGTTTGTTTTTGCCAAATAATGCAGCCTGCCCTGATTTAATTTTTCGCATCTTTGATGAGAAAATACTGTGGTTTGGGGGCCTGAATGTAACCCCAACATTTCAAAGGAAGAAGACAACTCCTGTCCATCATAATAGACGAATGTGCAGAAAGAGACAGTTGAGGAAGAGTGATGGGTGGAAAGCTGCTCAGGCAGTGTTGCAGGAAACTCCCTCGATAGCGAGGGGTTGGTTCTCCTCTTGTGTCCCAACACGGACCTCAGGCTTAGCGCTTGGTGGGTGTTCAATAGATAGATAGAACTTAGGACACAAGCTCCGAGGTATGAGTCCTTTCGACCACCAGAGGGCAGCATTGTGTCTTGCACTACAAACCATATCAGGGTCCGAATCCCAGTGGAAAAATGAGTCCCAAGGTTTTCACGGAGTCACAGCAGAGGGAGGCAGAAAGGAGAAGGTAATCATTTTTTTCCCATAAAATCATATTCATACAATTTTAAGAAATATCCTTTGTTTGGAGGTAGTCTTTGCTACATTATTTGTCATCAAAATATACTTCTTTAATGAATAATGGTTACTATGGGTGAGAGGATTTTTGTTTTGTGTCTGTAATGTTGATGTTCTTATGTAATCAAATAAATAATGGCAACTTTCTGGTGGTCGAAAATGTTTTTGCAAAAGTACTTTTTTTAAAGATTTATTTAGTTTTTTATTTATTTGAAAGTCAGAATTACAGAGAGAAAGGGAGAGACAGAGCGAGAGGTCTTCCATCTGCTGGTTCACTCCCCAAATTGCTGCAATGCTGGAGCTGAGCCGATCCGAAGCCGGGAGCTTCTTCCGGGTCTCCCACATGGGTTCAGGGGCCCAAAGACTGGGCCCATCTGCTGCTTTCCCAGGGGCATTAGTAGGGAGCTGGATTAGAAGTGGAGCATCCAGGACTCGAATTGGTGCCCATATGGGATGCCGGCACTGCAGGCAGAGGCTTAACCTTCTACGTCACAGTGCCAGCCCCTACAAAAGTACTATTTAGAGGAAGGCATTTTGGCATCTGCTTAAGACATCATCTGCGACACCTACATCTCATATTAGAGTGCTGGGGTTCAAGATTCGGCTTCGCTGCCAACTCCAGCTTCCTGCTAATGTGCATCCTGGAAGGCAGTGGGTGATGGCTCAGAAAGTTGGGTCTCTGCCACCCACATAGACCTGGATGAGGTTGTCACTCCTGATTTGGGCCTGGTCTAGCCCAGCTGTTGCAGACAGTTGGGGAGTTAACCAGTCTTTCTGTATGTGTCTCTGTCTCATGTGTGTGTGTGTGTATGTGTCTGCCTTTCAATTAATTGATTGATCACTTAATTTTAAAAATTACCTCTTAGGTTTGTGAAATCAAAATTCACAGATGCATTAGCATAGGAAGGCAGAATCAGGAAGGGCCCATGCAGCAAAGGAGAGCGGATGACCTTCACCTCTGCCCCGGGCTTCCTGTCCTGACACCACACTCCCTTCTCCCTGCTTTCGCCTCCCTTGGTCGACAGCCAGCTCTTGAGCTGGTTTCTCCCTGCCCAGCCTCCTCCTCCTGGTTGAAACTTGTTCTTGGGAAAGAATCTATCATTTATCACCCCACGAGAACTGAAATCACCTCATTCCCATCCTGGAAAACTTGCCCTCCAAGTCCTACTTCCGATTCCGGAACCCAGGTCTGTGCAGTTAGGTCAAGGGGTTTTAGGCCTTGGCAGACAGAGGGAGATACCAGCATGGAAGGCAGTCAGCAAGGAGCTGAAACCCTGCCCCCTAGGGCTTGCAGCCCCATCTGCTTTATGAGGCTGAGTGGGGCACCCCAACACAGGCTGGAGCAGGCCTCAGAAAGAATGGCCCCAGCTGCTTATTCTACCTTCACCTTTCTCAAACTCACAGTCACCCCCACAAGTACAGTGATATTCTGGTCCTGATGACAGCGCCTTCCAACCGTAACACCAGTGCAGCACGGGAAAGAGGTGGCATGCCAAATTCTAAAGGGCTTGCCTTGGTCACAAACTGAGGGATCCTGTCTCAAAGTGCACCATGGAGTACAGCAGTGAGACGGGATAAGGTGCACAAATTCAAGCCCTCCCCCAGCCCAGCCCCGCATCTGACCTGTATCCATCTCCTCACCTGACTGTGCAGCCCATTCCATGCAGTTCCAAACCAATCAGGAACAAGAAGCATCCAGACCCTAACTGCAGAAGACCCTCTTCTGCCCTGTTGGGGATTTCCCGTACCTACATACATACCCAGAGTGGTCCAATGTGACCTATATATGACCTTCCTGGGGTGCTGATAGTGAACATCTTTTAGCATGTGGTGTGCAAAAGCAGAAATCACACCTGCACGGAATACCAAGCCACATGCAAATCAGAGCGCCGGGTGCTGAGAGGGAACCACTACGCCTCCCCACTTGACAAAACCCCTCAGGGAGCCAGAGGGTAGCATCTCTTCCCATCGTGCAGTCTCCCTTCTGCTCAAGGCCCAATAAACCCTGTCTGGGCTACACATTGACCTCTGGTCAGTTTCTATTTGCAGGCAAGCCAAAGAACCTGGGGTTAGTAACAACAGTATTTGTAGCAGTGATAATCCACACAAACCAACAGGCCAGCACTGAGAGCCACCGAGGGGGCAGTGTGCCAGACTTACAGGAACAAAACAGGACAGACGCAGCAGCTGCCTTCACACAGCTCTCAGCTGCTCCAGCAGCCAAAGTTGAATAAGGGATGACAGCTGGCCTGGGGGACCTGGGTAGGCTTCAGGAGCCAGGCCTGGGACAGGTGGGATTTTGACAGAGAAACACAAAGGGAAGGGCCTGTCTGGCAAAGATCCAGCCTGATCTAAGGCCCACGTAAGAAGCAAGGAGCTGTGTTTCACATGCAGGGTCCAGTTCAGCATGGTCAAGACATCAGGCATGCAACAGCCAGTAAGAAAAAGTGAGGACGAAAGGCGGGAGGGCTGGGTGAGCAGGCGGGGCAGCCTAGAACCCCACTGGCCTGGCTGACTTCCTAAGCCTCAGCTCCTTGCTCATCCAGTGTGGATAATGGCCTTCACTCTTCAGAGAGTTAAATAAGAGAATGGGTGAAACTCTGGCATTCAATTTTAGTCCACAAACTCAAGAGTAAACAAAAATGTGATTTTTACTATTTTCTTACTCAATTTCTGCTTCAACCCCATCCTGTCCGGTGGCAGATATGGAATCCTGTACAGTCCAGGACTCCCGACACCGGAGGCTCCATGCAGGTGAGCACACACAGCCCCACTGTCCCCTCTCTGTGCTTGTGTCTGCGGAGACACCTGCTTTTCAGCTGGGACCCAGTCTGACCACTCCTCCATCACCCATTCCTGCCTGTATTAGTTTGCTAGAACTGTTGTAACCAAGAATCACAAAGGAGGTGACCTAAAGTGACAGGAAGGTATTCTCTCACAATTCTGGGGGCTGCGGGTCCAAAACCAAGGTGCCAGCAGGGCCAGGGCCACGCTCTCCCAAAGGCCTAGGGGAGAATGCTTCCTGGCCCAGCTTCTCGTGATTGCTGGCAACTCCTGGCATTCCTTGGCTTCCGGCCGCATTGCGCCACTCTGCGGTCTCTGTGTGCAGCTCTGTGTCCAGATTCCTCTCTTTCCATGAGGACATCAGTCAACTGGATTAAGCACGAATCCAATATGACATCATCTTAACTGGATGACACTGTGAAGAGCCTATTTCCCAATCAGGTCGCATTCTGAGGCTCCTGACGGGTGTGGATTTGGGGGTCCCCTATCAGCTCGGTGTACGGAGAGGCACCTTCAGACCACAGAGTTCCTCTGCTGATTCTGTGCTCTTGAAAGCAACGGGTTCTCTCTGCCCATCGCAGTAGCTGAGGTGACAGTGCCCTCCCCTCTGGGATGGGATCATCACACCCTTCCTGTGTTCTACTCTTCTACTCGTTCTACTAGGTGAGGGAGGCCCCGCCCCTCACCCCCACATTCCACAGAACCCCCTTCCCCAGGGAGCGTGGCTGAAGGTGAACAAGAGTAAAGAAATCCCTGCTCAGAGGCTCATCAGATCCAAATTCTCCTCTTTCCCCTCCCCACCCTCCTCTCTCCCCAACCTGGGAAGGCTGGACTGACTTACCAGGTGTTCTCCCAAATCTATTGGGTTTGGCCTCTGTGAAGTCTAAACTTCTGAAACTCAAAATCTAGAAAAGACCTCTTTACTTTCTACTACATACAAGGGTATTTCAAAAGTTGTGGAAAGTTCAATCAGAGATACATATTTTGGTGAAAAATATTTTGAAATTCACACAGTTTTTTTCATAATATGCATTTTTCATGAAGTTTTTGAAGATCCCTCAGTCGGCATGGATCTCAATTTTATTTTGTACCAAAATATAATTATCCTTTTTTAAAAGCTTAAATATTTATTTTTATGCATTTGAAAGGCAGAGCAACAAAGAGAAGAACACAGAGAGAGAGAGAGAGAGTCCATACCCTGGTTCACCCCCCAAATGTCTGCAACATCCAGGGCTGGACCAAGGAGCTTGGAATTCCACTCAGGTCTCTATGTGGATGGTAGGGACTCAGGCACCATCATTGGCTGTCTCCCAGGGCGCACATTAGCAAGAAGCTGGATTGGAAAGGGAGATGGAACTGGTGGAACCCAGGCGCTCCTGGGTTGCAGCATCCTAAGTGACAGCTTAATGCACTGTGCTGCAATGTTCACCCCCAAACTTACCTTTTAATTCTGATTCCCATGGACTTATTGAAATACCCTTGTTCTTGACCAGCAAATAGGGCAAGGAGATCTAGTTTGAAAATATCACAAATAAGACATTAATAACGGGCCCAGTGCTGTGGGGTAGTGGGAAAAGCCGCCTCCTGAAGTGCTGGCATCTTGTATGAGCACTGGTTCAAGTCCTGGCCGCTCCACTTCCAATCCAGCTCTCTGCTATGGCCTGGGAAAGCAGCGGAGGACGGCCCACGTCCTTGAGCCCCTGCACCCGCATGGGAGACCCAGAGGAGGCTCCTGGCTCCTGGCTTCAGATCAGCCCAGCTCCTGCCGATTGCGGCCATTTGGGGAGCGGATGGAAGATTCTCTATCTTGCTCTTGCTCTCACTCTCTCTGCCTCTCTGTAACTCTGTCTTTCAAATAAATAAATAAATCTTTAAAAAAAGAAATCAATAACTTAAAAATAATCTGCCACCCCCTCAAGTTGTTCAGCTCACTGAGCATGTGTGAGACTAGCTTTGTCGCCTGTGTGTACAGGCTAGTGAGCCAGGGGATGGGCCAACACCTTGTCTAGATTCGCTTTACCTCTGGAGCTAGAAGAGGAAAAGAAGCCATGCAACCAAGACACGAAGGTCAAGGTCACCCTACTGCCAACTGTAGTTATCTCCCCAGTCCCAGAGGACAAACAACCTGGGGAAATTGTGCAGATTGTGGCCCACGATTAGGATCCGAAAGGTTGAACATGAAGTGTCTCTGCGAAGATGTCCTTTCCCAGAGTAACTGGCTACCATTTCAGGAAACTCGTGCAGCACTGTACAGACCCACAAGGCATGTGACAACCAGCCGATTGTCAGCCCAAGGCGTCATAGGGGATCCTGTGGCCCTCTCAGGAGCTGGCATCATGGTCTTTCCCTCCCTTCTGGCCTTTTCGATGTCTCTACAACTCAACACAAAAAGGACACTTTAAATAAATCCTGTTTCATATTCTGGAGATTCATAGTGTTACAGGAACTTTTTCTGTGGCAGCTTTTTTCCCCTTTGACTGTAGCCAGGACAGGCATCTGAATTCTGTAGCTTATCTGGGGAGTGCTAAAACAATTTGGATTTCCACCGTCTGAAACCCAATTCCTGGTAGGAAGGTACCATCTGGTGGATGTTTGTGAAACTGCTCGCAGCCTGTGTTTGAACAGGCAGCTCACCTATCAGAATGCACATGGAAATGTGACTCCAGGGACCAGTGAGAGGGCAGCATTCAGTACACACTGAGTCCCTCAAATATGGGACTCCATGTGCCAACACTTCTTAAAAACAGTGAGCAGCCTCAAGCAGTGTCTTTGCTGATTGCTGTGTGTCCATTTCACCGTCAACTCAAGTTGCCACGCATTGTCTATTCTCTTCCTCTCTTGTTCCTCTATGTAAGGCACATTTACCCAGGGACAGGGGTTGCCTCTTGAGAAATCAGGGGAGCCGTTCCTCATTCAAAGACTTCTGGTTGCTCCATGGATGACGCATTCACCCACTGTCACTGACACTTTGTGGTCCTCAGCTCAGCTCACCCTAACCCCTGTCTCAGATTCTGCACATACAGTGGAGGCCAGGGGAGTCTTCCTTTTCTGTGCCAGAAGTCGTTCACCCGTGGCTGCCTGAGCACAGATGCTCATCCTACCCAAGCTCTCCTGGGATTTGGAGCTAGGTTTTAGAAACCACAAACTAGTACAGCTAGAACTCAGTGTGGTGGACGCCTGCACTCAGGGGCAGGTGCTTCTGTTGGGTACACAGGGGGAAGCAAACCCAGGCTGCAGAGAGTGGCACCCACTTGGACAGAGGGAGCAAGAGAGACCCTTCTGCCAAAGCTCTGGAGCATTCTATGTCCCCAAGCTGCATTTTGGACCTTGGACTTCATGAGTCATTGTGTGTCATGACTGTACTGCTGGAGTAGACTCCAGGATGACTCACAGTCACACACATACACACACACACACACACACACACACACAGTCTATCTGCAGATGATAAAGCCTGACCAGCCAAAGCTCACAGAAATGAGAAGTCTCTTCTAAACAAAAACTTGCTAGGGACTTCATGCTCTACATAGCATCTTCAGTCAACGATGAGATTAAACCAAGCTGCCCTGAGCCACATTGAAGGTTCTGGCAAGGGAGGTGGCTAACCCTCTTCCCCAGTGCAACAAAAAACAGTCATTTGCAGTGGGAAACTTCATCTTGCAGGAAGCAAACAGCTTGAGGAGCATGAGGCATGGGGCTGAGGGAAGGAGGCCCTCTGCCTCCCGAAACTGTTGGAGAATAGTAGGATGGAGAAGGAGGTGTCCAGAGGTGGTCTCCACAATTCTGGCTGGTTTGGTAGACAGGATGTTTATTGGGGAGTGCTCTGGGGATCCATCCCTGTGGAAAGAACAGGAAAGAGCAGGGGTGTGGGTGGAGAGAGAACTCCAGTTGTGATGCAGCCAAAAGCAGCTGAGGCCAAACCCACAGGGACTGGTGTTTTAATGGCCTGGCAGGGCCGCCCATGTGGGGCTAAAATCACCTGGCCTTTATCCTTCTGTGTCTGTCACTGGATGTGGGTCACCCCACGAAGGCCAGGACATTGGACTAGGAGGATCTCTCACGTGCTTTTTTTTTTTTTTAAAGATTTATTTATTTATTTGAGAGGTAGTTACATCAGAGAGAGGGAGAGACAGAGAGAGGTCTTCCATCTGCTGGTTCACTCCCCAAATGGCCGCAATAGTCAGAGTGAGGCCTATCGGAAGCCAGGAGCCAGGAGCTTCTGCTAGGTCTCCCACATGGGTGCAGAGGCCCAAACACCTGGGCCATCTTCTGCTGCTTTCCCAGGCTATTAGTAAGGAACTGGATCAGAAGTAGAGCAGCAGGGGTTGGAATGTTAGCACTGCAGGTAAGGTTTAGCCTACTACGCCATAGCACCGGCAACAAGGAGGATCTCTTGAAGGCTGTGGGCTGACGGGGCCCTAGCAGGGACCTGACAAGTCCTCCCCTGCCCGAGTCCTCAAGCTGGGCTCACAGTGTTGTCTGTCTGCCTTGTGAGGGTCTCATTCCCAATAAGAGATGGCATCTTTCTCATTCTCTTTCTTCTTGCCCTTATTCAATGAGAAATGAACACTGACATTCACCAAAGGTAAATTAACTGCCCCCCACAAAGTAAGGACTATTATAACTTAGCATATTTCTCTGGTTTCTCGTTTGACATTTTTGCCCCTTTCTTTTACCATACAAGGGGACTTCAAAAAGTTCATGAGAAGATGGAATTGAAATATGTTTACTTTGGCGCAAAAAAATTGAAATTCATGCATACTTTTTAATATATATTTTCCAGGCCAGCGCCACAACTCAATAGGCTAATCCTCCACCTGTGGCTCTGGCACACCAGGTTCTAGTCCCGGTCCAGGTGCCAGATTCTATCCCAGTCACTCCTCTTCCTATCCAGCTCTCTGCTGTGGCCCAGGAGTGCAGTGGAGGATGGCCCAAGTGCTTGGGCCCTGCACCCCATGGAAGACCAGAAGCACCTGGCTCCTGGCTTCGGATCAGTGCGGTGCGCCGGCCGCAGCAGCCATTGTGGGGTGAACCAACAGCAAAGGAAGACCTTTCTCTCTGTCTCTCTCTCTCTCACTGTCCACTCTGCCTGTCAAAAAAAAATATATATATATATATATATATATACATCTTATACTATTCACCCCACTTTTTGTTGTTTTCTATCCTCTCTCCATTCCCTTTGTCAAAGTTTTTCTTTTACCTGAGGATAAACAAAGGACCAACTACAAAGTAAATGATTCATACTAAAGAGTAAATGATCGCCAAGCAATCATTCCAGCCCAATGCAGTATTCTCCATTCCTACTGCAGTCCATCTGTTCACCTTAACAGGACAGTTCTACCCTGTCTCCCTTCTCCATGTTGTCTCTAGTCCCCCCGACCACAGAAGCTACTCCAGGCCTCTTTAAATATCACTTCTGTTATGTCACTCCCTTGTTCAGGGGCATACAGTGTCTCCTCGACCCCACACATGTCCAGTTCAAGGACAAGCAGCTCTGGGCAGGATTTGGAGACCTGAGGAGCAGCGCAGATCAGAGGTTAAGAGCACAGGCCAGGACCAGAGCTGTAGCGTAGCAGGTAAAGCCATTGCCTGCAGTGCCAGCATCCCATATGGGTGCCGGTTTAAGACTCAGCTGCTCCTCTTCTGACCCAGCTCTCTGCTATGGCCTGGGAAAGCAGTAGAAGATGGCCCAAGTCCTTGGGTCCCTGTACCTGCATGGGGGACCTGGAAGAATCTCCTGTCTTCATATTGGCCCAGCTCCAGCCATTGTGGCCATTTAGGGAGTGAACCAGCAGATGGAAGACCTTTCTCTCTCTGCCCCTGCCTCTGCCTCTCTCTAACTCTGCCTTTCAAATCAATCTTTAAAAAAAAAAAAAAAAAAAAAAAAACAACAACAACAACAAAAAAAAACCCACAGGCCCTGGAGCCCAACTGCCTGTGTGACTTTGGCCAAAGAATGTGTCCTCTTCTGCCTCAGTTTCTCCATCTATCAAGCAGAGGTGAGAACAACATAACCTGCTGTGAGGATCACATAGTCACTATGCCTAAAGCAGTTAGAATAGTGGCCCACACTAATAAGTGCTTGATAATCTTAGCCTAATCTTAAGTACTGAGAACCAAATACCTGAGTGACCTTGATCTTGGACAAATCACTTGATCTTGCTGGAGAGCAAGCCGACTTTCTGCATCTTTAAGTTAGGAAATTACCTCGATCATGGCTAGCATCCCCACCTGCTCCAGGATTCAGCCTCTCCCACCCTCACCCACCATTCAAGGCTCACCTATCAACGTGCATTTCCACACGGGGCTAATTCCACATGGTGTCTATAATTTGGGTGCACAATTTCATATAAGCCTTTGTTCTCACTCCTAGTCTAGAACTCTCCCTGCTGCCCTTTGTGTGCCGTCAATGTGACTGGATTATAGGCAGAATGCAGGTCGTTCATCTGTGTGTGAGCCTACAGGGTCCAGGACAGCTTCTTCTATGTAGGTTTTTACGAAGAGTTCACAGACCAAATCAATGTTGAGCATGGACAGTTGCTGGTTGCTTTCCTGCTATTTATCTTCCCAGACTGTCCCTCTCTGGAATTGCTCCTCCAGCAGAGGCCCCAAAAACACTCTGTCTTTTTCAATTGCAAGTGTAATTTGCCACCATCTGTCACAGCATGTGAGTTCCCAGAGGCCTGGAGCACATCTCCTCCCAGGGGGTTAGTACTGTGCCCTATCTGACTCTAGGCAGAGGTAGTTAACATACAAAAAAGACCAAGATCATAATGGGAAGAGAGAAAGGAGAACGAAATGGAAGAATTGCGGCAGCCTCCAGTTTCTAAAATACTCCTCAAACCCACTTTGCAATGTGAGAATTTTAGGAATAGATTTCTAAACATTTTGAAAAGGTAGCATCCTTGAGTATACCAGTCTTCCAGAAAACGAAAAGCCTCTTGGATATATTGTTTATTATCTTGTATGTAAACACCTATCCTGCCCACTAAAAGTAGTTTTGAAGATAAGGAAGAAACCAATAAAAAATTCCTTAAGATCCCAGTAATGGGAAAAGGAGGACATTTCTTCCTAGAGTTACAAATGATAAAAGCTGTAATACTGAATTAAAGCAGTCACTACAGTGCGAAGGTATAGGGTAGCCCCGGAGCATCCCTCTCTACCTAAAAGATCAACAGATGCACCTGTATTCTTTTCAATTGGAGTATCTTGGGCCTGTTACATGGAGATGCTAAGAACACTTGCTGGAATTTTAAAGAGCTATAATATCCCTTTAAGAGGTAACCACACTTCTGATGATTTCAAACCTCCAGAGACAACAAATATCATAGAGATCAGGCGAGAACATCACAGCATCACTGCCTCCCTCTACCACCAAAACTGCAGTGAACCCAAGGGGCAAAGGATAATTCTAGTCTGAGCAAACCGTATGTTCACAAGCAGGCTGTTAATTCAGAAGCCAATTCAATCAGTTTGGAGTCCCCTTTGTGCTGCAGATATAATTCTGAAAATGAATGCAAAAAAGAGCTGCTTCTGAATTCCAAGTCTGGCATCTCCCAGTTTGGCCTTGCCAACCTACCCAGCCAATGCTAATCTCAGTTGTTAATGCCCTGTGGTTCAGTCCCTGATTAGTCTGATCAAAGGACAGAGCCCAGTTTTCTTGTTAACACATCCTAGTTTTGGTTCCTACTCTATGGCTTGCTGCTATTTGCCAGAAACACAACAGCAGAGTTACAGATGGCCTCAGGGGGTGGAGGGGGAGATGCCCTCCACCAGCCAGCCTGGGGCTGCTCGGAAAGGCCTCCCGTATGTGTGCAGCTATGGTCCTTCATAAGGTTCATATATGCAGAGTAAATACAGCAAAGATATCTCTTGAGGAGTCATGGCCATGCTGACGACAACTGGAGCTGGGAATCCTTCTCTCCCCACCCCCAACCCCGAATGTCTCAACCATCCCCTCCTCTTTGACTCTCCCTAAAGAGAACAGACCCCGGCCGGCGCCGTGGCTCAACAGGCTAATCCTCCGCCTTGCGGCACCAGCACACCGGGTTCTAGTTCCGGTTGGGGCGCCGGATTCTGTCCCGGTTGCACCTCTTCCAGGCCAGCTCTCTGCTGTGGCCAGGGAGTGCAGTGGAGGATGGCCCAAGTGCTTGGGCCCTGCACCCCATGGGAGACCAGGAAAAGCACCTGGCACCTGGCTCCTGCCATCGGATGAGCGCAGTGCGCCGACCGCGGCAGCCATTGGAGGGTGAACCAACAGCAAAGGAAGACCTTTCTCTCTGTCTCTCTCTCTCTCTCACTGTACACTCTGCCTGTCAAAAAAAAAAAAAGAGAGAGAGAGAACAGACCCCTTCACTTTCTCAGAACTAAGCCACTCCTCTCTCAGCCCATCAGCTCTTACCTATTCTGAGAAACTGAGTCAAAACCCGGCCCCTATTCCCCTTCACCTCAGTCCACAGGCATGTTCAAAGCATCCCATGTAAACAAACTCCAGGAGCTTGTTTCAAACCTTTGCCGCAGCCAATGAGCTCTTTCTTTTTTAAGTATACATTTCTTGACAAAAAAAGATTTGCCATGATTGCATCTGTCTCAACACCCTGTCATACAGCTCCTTGCAATCTGCTTTAAAAAAAAAAAAAAAAAAAAGACAGTGGAATACTTTTGTTCCTTAAAGATTTATTTACTTATTTATTCAAAATACAGAGTGATACAGAGAGGGAGAGGGAGAGAGAAAGAGAGAAGTTCCAACTGCAGGGCTGGGCCAGGACAAAGCCTGGAAGTCCATCTGGGTCTCCCACATGGATGGCAGGGGTCCAAGCACTGAGTCATGTTCTGCTGCTTTCCCAGGCACATTAGCCGGAAGTTGGATCAGAAATGGAGCAGCCAAAACTCAAACTTGTGTTCTGATATGGGATGCTGGCATCCCAAGCAGTGGCTTAACCTGCAGTGGCACAAAGCCAGACCCTGCAAACTGCGTTAGTCCCATTTCCCTTCTAACGTTGATGTCTCAAAGGTCATCAGTGATCTTTGGAATAACCTTTTAGTCAGCCTCTCGTCTGTCAGTGCTGAAGCCTTTGGCATTCCTGCCAGGTATTTCCTTAATACCCTTTGCTCTGGAGACATTTCACTCTCTCCGATTCTCATCCTAATGTAAGACCTTCCCCTTCTTCCTCCTTGGACTCTTCTGTGCACCGCTGGAAGGCATTCTCCAAAGCCCTGTCATTGGCTTATTTCTCTCCTTTACCTTTACTTCCTGCCCCAAGTTTTGGTGTATAACTTAATCTTCATTTTTAGTTCTGAAAATGCTATGGATCTGGCAATCTCTATTTGCACCTGCTGAGTGGAGAGTTGTATTGTTATCTTATACACACCCTTCAAAGTCCACAGGTGGCAAACAACTTATCATTTCCCCTCCTAAACGTGCTGCTCTTCCTATTACTGCTACTGAGCCCAACATCCATCTCATTTCCACCACATTCCTCGCAGTCATCATGCAGGCAAACAGCATGGTCCTTCCTCCACTGCCTTTCCCTAGGCCTCATGAGGTACCAAATTCTGTTATTCTCCCTGCCCCTTGCTCCATTCTATTTTTGTTAGTTTTTTTTTAAGATTTTTTTATTTATTTGAAAGGCAGAGAGAGAGAGAGGTGTCTTCTATGCCCTGGTTCACTCCCCAAATGGCTGCAACAGTCAGAGCTGGGCCAATCCAAAGCCAGGAGCTTTTTCTGGGTCTCCCATGCACGTACAGGGGCCCAAAGACTCGGCCAACTTCTACTGCTTTCCCAGGCCATAGCAGAGCTGGATGGGAAGTGGAGCAGCTGAGTCTTGAACCGGCGCCCATATGGAATGCTGGCACTGCAGGTGGCAGCTATACCTCCTACGCCACAGCACCAG
The DNA here is from genome assembly GCA_949820135.1 of Sylvilagus floridanus. Taxonomy (NCBI): domain Eukaryota; kingdom Metazoa; phylum Chordata; class Mammalia; order Lagomorpha; family Leporidae; genus Sylvilagus; species Sylvilagus floridanus. Next base: position 73,728,744 of record OX463236.1, read on the forward strand.
CACCTCCATGTTCCATTCTAAGGGTCTCTTCTTGGAGTGACCATGTGGCAGCCAACTTACTGAGATGGGAACTTGTTTCTCATGTTGTCTTTTCCCTCCTCTATTCCAGGTGAATCACCCTGTGCATCCTTAGTTTCAGGAAAAGACAGCCTGGCTTTTATTGAAGAAAGCACACTTAGTGCCCTTAGTGCCTTTGAAGGCAGCAAGAAGAGAGAAGACACCTTTAAAGGAAAGAGGAGGAGAGGGAAAGGCTTACAAATGAGGGAAGTGGAAAAATATTCAGGATGAAAAGGTGATACTAAACAACCAAATGAAATGCACAATTGATCACAGCAACGTGGGTATGTCTTGCACATGGAGGCACTTCAGAAAGTTTGTGGGATATGGAATTAAAGAAGCGCGTTTTGGTGTAAAGCCTGTGATCCATGCAGATTTTTCTTTTTTTAACTTTTATTTAGTAAATATAAATGTCCAAAGTACAGTTTATGGATTACAATGGCTCCCCCGCCCCCCGTAACTTCCCCCCCATCCGCAACCCTCCCATCTCCTGCTCCCTCTCTCCTTCCATTCACATCAAGATTCAAGATCCATGCAGATTGTTCATAACATGCATGTTTCATGGACTTTTTGAAGCTCCTTCCTATAAAATGTTGGGTAAAAGAAGTGCATGGAAAGAATACTATGGCACCAGTTTTTTTTTTTTTTTTAAGGTTTATTTGTTTACTTTGAAGGAGAGAGAGAGAGAGAGTGAGAGAGAGAGAGAGAATCTTCCATCTGCTGGTTCACTCTCCAGATGGCCACAATGGCTGGGCTAGACCAGGCTGAAGCCAGGATCCAGGATCCAGGAGCTTCATCCGGGTCTCCCACGTGAGTTCCGGGGCCCAAGGACTTGGGCTATCTTCTGCTGCTTTCCCAACACATTAGCAGGGAGCTGGATTGGAAATGGAGCAGCCAAGACTCACACCGGCACCATATGGGATGCTGGCACTGCAGGCACAGGCTTTACCAATAATGCCACGATGCCGGCCCCAGCATCAGCTTTTGAGGAAAGAAAGACTTTAGGGGAGACATTAGCTTAGTGGCTAAGCTGCTGCTTGTGATGTCCACATTCTCTATCAGAGGGCTTGCTCAAGTCACAGCTCTGTCTCTGAGTCCAACGTCCTGTAATGCATGCCTTGGGAGGCAGCACATAATGGCTCAAGTAGTTGAGCCTCTGCCACTCACAAAGGAGAACTGGATTGTGTTCCCAGAAGCCTGCTTCAGCCTGTCCAGCCCAGCTGTTGTCGAAATGTTTATTGCCAGATCTATCATTAAGGAGACAGGAAGTAAGGCTCCAATCTGTCTCCTCCACCTAGGTCTCAGGCAATTTCACGTGTTAATGAGGACAATGGTTAATGGGTGGAAGCACTGTCAGAGCAAGTTCTGAATGGGGAAATTAGCCCTGGTTCTTCCTGGTGAACTTCTAAAAGGGCTGCAGTGTTCAGGTTTGGGCCATGCTCTGGTCTTCTTGGTTCTATAGGAAGCAAAGAGTGTTTATTTAAACTTAAAAGCTTCCCCCTCTGCACACGCACAAGTTGTCCAGAGGGTTAGTCCAAAGCTGGTCTTCACTGGGTGGGAGAGCCACACTCCACCTGCTAGTAACAGAGTAGGACCAAATTTGAGCAACACATCTGGTCTTAAAAATTGGAAGCACTCCCTGGAAAAAGACTGGGCCAGGCAGAACTTGGCCCTAAGTGTAGAAACAGACCTAGCTAGCCAGGAAGAACAGCAGCCCGGAGACATTCAGGAATCAGAATCATGAAACTCTGGTAGCAGACACCTGAGATGTGATCTGTAAAGCAGTGGCTCTCAGCTGGGGGTGGAAACAAAGCCAGCAGCCGAGGAAGAGCCTGTCACCACCTCTCAAGGATTTCTTCTGGACAACGTGGTTTCCCTCTCCCTTGTCTCTGGCCAGAGAGAAGTGCTCAGTTTGTCCCTAAACTTTCAAGAGAGAGGACCTCAAAAGAATATTTCCTGAAGTTCGCAGATGTCTTCATCCTATCCCTTATGTGTGTGTCTAGTTACCCTGAGTTGGAGACATTGTTTGTAGGCTCATGGGGCTGCCACAGCAGGAGTACACATGTGCCAGCTGCCTCTCCCAGCAGCTCACCATCAGAGAAGCAGGCTCCTTGTCAGTAGGGACCCCCTAATTGGCCATGACAAACTGACGGGCTCAAGATCCAGATTGTCAGCAACATCTCATAGAAGACAGGACAGCAAATTCCCCAAGCTCTCACCCCTAAGGAGGCAGGAACTTGGAGCAGGAGAGACAGGTGAGGCCTTGGCTTGATCCTCTTAGCCCCAGGCTGCTGGAGCAACTCCACCTAATCTGAATTCGTTGAGAATGGCAGGAGTTATGAAGACCTGAGATCAACTTGAATAACTAATTAGATTACAGCGGATTTAACAGAGGAAGCTGGGGCTTACTCCCTCCTGGGGCCTTCTTGAGTTGTGGGGGCTGGCAATAAAACTGCTCTGTGTTTATCTTATTTAGGTGCCATGACTTCATCAAATCAGTTAGAGCATGGGAGATATCGGGACAGGAATACAGGTAAGTCCCTTTTTACTGGCTCAAAATATAGTGACATTGGTTAAAAGCCAAATTCTAGGCAATATGGCTTCAGAATTGCACCACCAAATGAGCAACAACTGGGAGGCTCTGTGTGTGGAAATGTTATAGGCAGGCATATAGAATAAAATTGATCAAAAGAGCACAGGCTAATTGAGAATATGGACTTTATCAAATCCTTTTGTGGGCAACTAAAAAAGCTTTCTCTATTACTTCCTCTTTCTGCGGGTTTTATGAATAGATGCGCTCACTGCATACCTAACTTTCAAGTATAGAAAAAATGTCACCATGGGTTATCATGGTCAATGACACAGATCCCCCGTTAGCCACTGGGAGGCAGACTTCTGCTTCCACAGAAGGGACGTGGCCCACCTGAAAGGCACATTTAGTAAATCAAGGCTGCTACATTGAGATCCATTGATTTCTTCAGTGGCTTTCCTGAGCTACTTTAAATTGAGGTTTATTTCATCATGCTTTAATCAAAGTAGATGCACAAAGGTAAACATGCAAAGACTTGAAAAACAAATTGGGTTGGGATGAAGAATCCTGCATTTACTTCTGCACATTTTCAACTGCACATGACAGCCTGCATTTCCTAAGAGTGCAATCTGACAGTGGATCACCTCTTTCAGTTCCTGTGGGTCTATTTCATGTCTAATGATACTACTAATGGGAGTTTACTTGCATTTGCCACACATTATGACAAACACGGCTATCCATTGACATTTAGGGAAGGCAGACAAATGGAGCTATAAAAAACTTCAATTGCACAGCGCCTCATTGCCTAGGGGTAATTTGTGCTTTATTAGGCAGAGGTGGGGTTGTGATGAAGAGGGTACCACAATCTGTTAGGCTTCAAACTTGGGGAATGTCTCAAAGAAATGGTTAAGACAGAAGCCTGGTTGACTTAATGTGGAAAGTATTATGGGACATCTACTTACTGCATGCCTAATGCTGGCCAAGACAATGAAAGAAAATTAAGTGAAATTTAAGTAGGGACTCCACCCTCCAGGAATAGGTATTACTTTGTGGAAGAAAAATGCCTTTACATAAAACCACTAAAAGTGACAAAACAGGATATAGTGCAGGAGTATATGTACATTACGTGTGTATTATACACATTTGTGTAAATATATACAACACATATTTAAGGTTAAATTGAGAATTACAAAATGGAAAAATCAATACAGACCACTTTGGTCTCACAAATGCAATGTTAAATAAGCTTGGAAACGGTGACAATGTGTTAATATAACTGACTTCAAGAAGTGTTTCTGAACACTCAAATAAAATCAGTTTCTTTATTCTTTTGTACTTTATACATGCAATGCTCTATCCTATCCCAATTAGCCTAAGACATCCCAGGGAGAAACTGCAGTCTGACAAAAATCAAGTTTATTGACCCATTACTATGAAGGAGACTGTATATGTAGGAATCATGGAAAGTGTACGATTTGAAGAAGAGTAAAATCTACATGAATTGCATTTCATAGGCTCAGAACCAACAGGACTGTATACCAGGTCCTGTACCCTTGGACTATAAAGTTTAGATGTAGAATGTCGTGTCTAAGAACTTCTACCGAAAGTTCTGCATTTCCTTTGGAATTAGAGACCACTTCTCTGTGTCAAAGTGAATTATGTAAAAAGTCAGATGTTCTCTTCTTACTAATTTCAAAGAGCAAAATTTCTCTGATAGTCTGTAATTTTGGAGAATAAAATTTCTCAGTGACTAAGAAAGGAAGGAAGTGGAGACAAGTTGTAGGGGCCAGCATTGTGGTGCAGCTGGTTAAGCCACTGCCTGCGATGCCAGCACCCCGTAACAGAAAGCTGGGTTCAAGCCCCAGCTGCTCTACTTCTGATCCAGCTCCCTGCTAATGTGCTTGGGAGAGCTGCAGAAAACAGTCTAAGTATTTGGGCCCCTGCCACAATGTGGGAGACTCAGATGGAGTTTTGAGCTTCTGGTTTCGGTTCCTGGCTGTTGCAGCCATTGGGGAACCAGTGGACAGAGAACTATTCTTTTTTTCTGTCTTTCCCCCTCCCTCTGCGTCACTCTGCCTTTCAAATAAATTAATTAAAAAACTTAAAAAAAGGCCAGCGCCGTGGCTCAACAGGCTAATCCTCCGCCTTGCGGCGCCGGCATACCAGGTTCTAGTCCCGGTCGGGGTGCCGGATTCTGTCCCGGTTGCCCCTCTTCCAGGCCAGCCCTCTGCTGTGGCCAGGGAGTGCAGTGGAGGATGGCCCAAGTGCTTGGGCCCTGCACCCCATGGGAGACCAGGGAAAAGCACCTAGCACCTGGCTCCTGCCATCGGATGAGCGCGGTGCGCCGGCCGCAGCGCTCCATCCGCGGCAGCCGTTGGAGGGTGAACCAACGGCAAAGGAAGACCTTTCTCTCTGTCTCTCTCTCTCTCACTGTCCACTCTGCCTGTCAAAAAAAAAAAAAAAACTTAAAAAAAAAGAGACAAGTTATAGTTGCCACATGTCCTTCAAAGAAATATTATATCCTGTTAATTCTGCAGCTGGCCTTAACTATGTCTGATGAAAGACAGGAAGATTGATACTTTCTCATTCTGAGCTAACTTTTATTTTCTCACCTCCATCACAACATGAAACACACGGCCATGTGTTGCGGTTAGCAAAGGTCAGGACTGTCTCCAAGCTAGGCTATAAATACAAACCGCTCTGTCTCCCCACCAAAGTCTGGTACAATCTCCCACCATTGGTGGATGCTCAAAACATTTCTTGGACTGAATCTGATTACTAAGCATAACCAGGATTTCAAGTTCGTCAAAGGCCCATCAAACCCAAGAAAAACTAAGATAAGGCCAAGTGGCAGATGAGGGGTTCTTCTACAACAGGAAATTGTTTGTTGTAAAAGAACTCCCTACTTGCTAGACTGAAGGCATGCCACTCTTTCTCAGCGGGAAGAAACATTATTTTAACAGGATTTCCATAGGAAACATTCAACAAAGCTGTTCCTATCAAGGGAATTTTTCAAAGGACACAGCTATGCACACAGGAGAGCTTTCTGTGTAAATCCTGCTCACACAATCACTTTCAAAGTTGGGTCCTTCAGACTTTCTCCTTTTTATGGATGGTGACAACCAAGGCTTTCCTCTCTTATCCTTCCCTACACATACATTAAGTGCTTAAAAAGGCACAGCCCGTTGTTTTTATTGTTCAAATAATGTATGTTCAATAATCTCAGTTTAAGTATGTCATCATTAAACAATCACATCCATTATAGAGAACATAATGCAACCATTTGTGCTGGAAAATTGTTGTTAACCCCGCAGTACCCCTGAAGTAAAGGGCTTTTGTGTCATAGGAACACTTTCTACTTGATCGCAACATGAAAGGTTAACACACTGCAAGGAGTTGTTTGTAAATGGTCTGGTGGGTGTCAACCACACCACAGATAGTACAAAAAGCTGTTGTTCACTACTGAAAGACATGAGACCAGAATTTCTCTATGTACTTCACGATTCTGCAGTAAACTCACACTGGGTTTAGCAAATATGAGATGCAACTTCCCATCCGATAGACTAGTTGCACTGCGCACCAAACTGTAATCAAGAGTTCACCAGGCCAGCGCCGCAGCTCATTAAGCTAATCCTCCGCCTTGCGGCGCCAGCACACCGGGTTCTAGTCCTGGTTGGGGTGCTGGATTCTGTCCCAGTCACTCCTCTTCCAGTCCAGCTCTCTGCTGTGGCCCAAGTGCTTGGGCCCTGCACCCGCATGGGAGACTAGGAGAAGCACCTGGCTCCTGGCTTCGGATCAGCGAAGTGCGCCGGCTGCAGCGCACCAGCCGTGGCAGCGGCCATTGGAGGGTGAACCAACGGCAAAGGAAGACCTTTCTCTCTCTCTCTCTCTCTCTCTCACTGTCCACTCTGTCTGTCAAAAAAATAAAAAATAAAATAAAATAAATAAAAAACAGGCTTACACACAGGCTTAGGGGTCAGATTGCCAAAGCTTAGGAACAGACTAATACTTCAAAACTGTGTGACTTGAGGCAACTGACCTCACTTCTCTAAGTCTGTTAAAAAAAAAAAAAAAAGTTCACCAGCCAATGTTTGTGTGACTAAATGAAAACCTGGATGACTTGGGCCAGCCCTGTGGCTCACTTGGTTAATCCTCCGCCTGTGGTGCTGGCATCCCATATGGGCGCCGGGTTCTAGTCCTGGTTGCTCCTCTTCCAGTCCAGCTCTCGGCTGTGGCCCGGGAGTGCAGTGGAGGATGGCCCAAGTGCTTGGGCCCTGCACCCACACGGGAGACCAGGAGAAGCACCCGGCTCCTGGCTTCAGATCAGCGCAGCACGCCGGCCGCAGCAGAAATTTGTGGGGTGAAGCAACGGAAGGAAGACCTTTCTATCTCTCTCTCTCTCACTGTGTAACTTTATCTGTCAAATAAAAAAAATTTAAAAAAAAAAAAAATTTAGATGACTAAATGAAAATCATTGTAAAGACCATTCCTTACTGAGTGCTGGACCATGTCTTATTCATCAGCTATGGTGAAGCTGGCCTTCATCTTGTAGATGACACATCAAGCACAAACTCAGAGAGCAGTGCTGACAACTTTCTTTTTCAATGTGTGGGTCCCCTTAAAGCCAGGGTCTACCACGTCTTAGAGCAAGTCTCTCTTGGTAAAATTGAGCAGCAGAGGGAAAGCATGTGACATACTTTTGCACTGTCAGACACCACACTCTATTTTCTTTTTTTTTTAAAGATTTATTTATGTAGGGCCGGCGCCGTGGCTCAACAGGCTAATCCTCCACCTTGCGGCGCCGGCACACCGGGTTCTAGTCCCGGTCCGGGCTCCGGATTCTGTCCCGGTTGCCCCTCTTCCAGGCCAGCCCTCTGCTGTGGCCCGGGAGTGCAGTGGAGGATGGCCCAAGTGCTTGGGCCCTGCACCCCATGGGAGACCAGGAAAAAGCACCTAGCACCTGGCTCCTGCCATCAGACAAGCGCGGTGCGCCGGCCGCAGCGCGCCATCCGCGGCAGCCATTGGAGGGTGAACCAACGGCAAAGGAAGACCTTTCTCTCTGTCTCTCTCTCTCACTGTCCACTCTGCCTGTCAAATAAATAAATAAATAAATAAATAAATAAATAAAAAGATTTATTTATGTATTTGAAAGTCAGAGTTACACAGAGAGAGGAGAGGCAGAGAGAAAGGTCTTCTATCCAATGGTTCACTCCCCAGTTGGCTGCACTGGCTGGAGCTGCACCAATCCGAAGCCAGGAGCCAGGAGCTTCTTAGGGGTCTCCCATGTGGATGCAGGGGCCCAAGCACTTGGGTCATCTTCTACTGCTTTCCCAGGCCATAGCAGAGAGCTGGATCAGAGGTGGAGCAGCCAGGACTTGAACTGGCACCCATATGGGATGCCGGCAGTGCAGGTGGCAGCTTTACCCATTACACCACAGTGCCCGCCCCACCACACTGTATTTTCAAAATCCTTAGGAGTCCTCATTTGTATTAACCTGAGGCAGCTTTTATCTCAACCTGAAGTGCTATCCTCCACCCTCAAAGAAAGCCTGGAGGGGGATATTCCCTCAGTGATAGCTTTAGGCTTGTGTTATATATTTTGAGTCCATTTCACAGATTTTATCAGAATACTCTGGAAGGAAGAAAAATCAGCATGCGCAGGAAAGAAAAATCTTTCTTTTCTGCTAAATGGTAATTTCAGCTCATTCTTTCATTGTGGCTTAGGTTAAAATGGCCCATAATCATGCACTTAAATTGTAACCACTTCCTTCTGCTATGGTTGTTCATTTCTGAGCTTTAAGTATCTTAGCAGCAGAACTATGTGGAAATGGAAAATTACTCAAAGTCATAAGTGACAGAGCATAAAATGCCTGGATCTTAGAACACACATATTCTGAGTTAGTTCTTGATGTAATTTTATGCATTTGCTTGGTTAGAAAAAGTTTCTGATATTTTTCTGTGGGAAATAACTAATTTAAGCAATTAGAATACAAAGCAAGATACATTGTGAGTGAATATATTGCAGGACACAAAACCAAAATCACAATCCTCTTCCATGCTAAAGCTCACCCTTAGAAAATTATTTCAGGGGGCTGAAAATGTGGCAAAGCACTGCCTGTGACGCCAATATCTCACATGGGTGCAGGTTCATGTCCTGGCTGTTCCACTTCCCATTCAGCTCCTTGCTAATAGCCTGGGAAAAGCAGCCGAAGAGCCCAAGTGGGCCTGCCACTCACGTTGGAGACTTGGATGAAGCTCCTTGCTTCTGGTGAGTGAACCAACAGATGGAAGATCTCTGTCTCTCCCTCTCTCTTTAAATCTTTCAAAATAAATACATCTTTACAAAAAAAAAAAAAGGTATTTTAGGATTAGGATATCAATGATCAGTTCTGTGCTAAAATATTAACAGCAACCAGTTAAACCAATCTGTTGGTTCACCTATGACTCAGTTCAACTCATGTAAGAAACACCACACTTTGTTCTCAATCCCATGTTGAAAATATGGAGTTTCTCAACAGTTTCTGGGGAAGAAACCTTCATTTACACTATATATAGTATCAATGAAAGAATATGGGACTGAAGACAATGGGTGCCTCAAATTTATATCATGAATTAAAGATTAAAGATGATTATCATGTCCATGTACCTTAACATTAAGAGAAAGAAACTCATGCTACATTTTAGTTTACTTTGCAAATTACTATGTCTTGTCAATTATCCATATCATTAGAAAAATATACACAGGCAGATTGTAAAAAAAATGTAGAGAACACTAGCAAATACTGTAAAAACCCTTGCTTTAAGGATGACAAAAAACCCACAGAATTACTCAATCCTTTACCTCTCATGCCATTCCTTAATGCAAGAATGTAAATGATTTGGGGTCTGACTTTTAAATTTTAACACATTTTGTACTGATTTGAAATACTACTTTAAAGTTTCCTGCTATGGATTGAACAGGATCTGGTCTGATTTCATACAAAACTTTAAATCCCAAAGTCGTCATAGTCTTTTTTTTTTTACATGCAGAGTGGACAGTGAGAGAGAGAGACAAGAGAAAGGTCTTCCTTTTCTGTTGGTTCACCCTGCAATGGCCACTGCGGCCGGTGCACCGCGCTGATCTGAAGCCAGGAGCCAGGTGCTTCTCCTGGTCTCCCATGCAGGTGCAGGGCCCAAGGACTTGGGCCATCCTCCACTGCACTCCCGGGCCACAGCAGAGAGCTGGCCTGGAAGAGGAGTGACCGCGACAGAATCTGGCACCCAGACCGGGACTAGAACCCGGTGCGCAAGGCGGAGAATTAGCTATTGAGCCACGGCACCGGCCAAACCCCAAAGTCTTAAGCAGGGTCCAACATTGAGTTCCTATGGAGGTCCCTGGAGGTGTGCCTTTGGAAGGTAGTTCACCCCAAGGTTGAGTTATAAAAACCAAGTAGGCTTCCTGACAATGTGATCCTTTCACACACTGGGTCTCCCACAAGGGTGGCAGAGGCCCAAGTACTTGCACCATCTTCTGCTGCTTTCCTAGGTGCATTAGCAGGGAGGTGGATCAGAAGTGGAGCAGTCGGGACTCCAACTGATGTTCATATACGATGTGGGTGTTGCAGGTGGCAGCTTAACCCCCTGCACAATGCTGGCCCCTGAATAAAAAAATCTTTTTACTGACAAGCTTAAGTCATTTCCTACTCCTTGAGAAAAAAAAAGTATATAATTTTATTTATGCTTCCAGTGCCCTGAGGGACACTGTCCATAGTTTCAACTTTTTATAAAGGAGAAGAGAAATGAGAAAAAGGCAGTCCTGTTCATCCCAAATAACCATATCTCTTTGGAGATATACCAATAGCATGTGAACCCAGACATAAAATTCAAATGTAATCTCAACAGCACTAGCACATTTTTGGTCCTGAGGCTGTTAAAACATATCTACAGTTTAAGACCTAATTCATTTTCTGAAGGACCATATAGATGAATAAATTTTAAGACAACTATAAACAGATGTACAAACAGAATTTCAATTTGTACCAAATATGTGACCTATTTTAAAAAGAGACATCACTCTGACTGATTTCTAAGTATTCTTTAAAAATACAGGATAAAGAATGATAACATGAGAAATACTATTCCCCAAGTCCTTTTTGATCCAGGTAATTTCATTCAACAAATATTTGAGCATCTGCCACATGCCAAACACTGTACATTATCACAGCTTAGTTGTATTGTAAAAAAGTTTTCCAAGTCTTTAAAAGTCAATTAAAGGGGCCAGTGCTGTGCCATAGTGCGTGAAGCCACCACGTGCAGTACTGGCACCCTATATGGGTACCAGTTTGAGTCCTGGCTGCTCCACTTCTGATCTAGCTCCCTGCTAACGCGCCTAACAAAGCAGTGGAAGATGGCCCAAGTGCTTGGGCTGCAGCATCCACATGGGAAACCCTGAAGAAGCTCCTGGCTCCTGACTTTAGATTGGTCCAGCTCCAGCTGTTGTGGCCATTTGGGGAGGGAACCAGCAGAAGGAAGAGATCGATTGATCTCTCTGTAACTCTTTCAAATAAATAAATCTTAAGGGAAAAAAGCCACTTACAATACTTTTTTTAAAAACTGAGGGGTAGGCTTCAATGCAGTGGTTAAGATGCCACTAGGGATGCCCAGATTGCACACTGGAGTGCCTGTGTTCAGTCTCACCTCTGCTCCCAGTCCTATTTCCAGCTAATGTAAACCTCAGTAGGCAGCAAGTACTTTGCGTCCCTCCCAAAAACTCATTTCCATGGGAATCCTGGGGTTCTGGGCTTCTGGCTTAAGTGTGACCCAGCTTTGGCTGTTGCAGGTTTTTTTTTTTTTTTTTTTTTTTTTAAGATTTATTATTCATTTGAAAGTTGGTGTTAGAGAAAAGAGAGGCAGAGAAAGAGAGAGAGAGAGAGAGAGAGTGGTCTTCCATCCAATGGTTCACTCCCCAACTGGCTTCAACGGCCAGAGCTGCGCTGATCCGAAGCCAGGAGCCAGGAGCTTCTTCTGGGTCTCCCATGCAAGTGCAGGGGCCCAAGCACTTGAGTCATCTTCTACTGCTTTCTCAGGCCATAGCAGAGAGCTGGATTGGAAGTGGAGCAGCCGGGTCTCGAACCGGCGCCCATATGGGATATGGGCACTGCAGGCGGCGGCCTCATCCGCTACACCACAGCACCAGCCCTGTTGAAGGTTTTTGAGGAGTGAACCAGCAGATCTCTTTCTACTTTTAAAATATATTTTAAAAATTTTAACTCTTAGAAGTTCAAAACTTTAAATAAAGTCATTTGAAAGGCCGAGAGAGAAGAGAGAAAGGGAGAGAGAGAATTAATCAATCTTCCATTTGCTGGTTCACCTCACCACTCCATGCCTGCAACAGCTGGGATCGAAGCTGAGGTGGGAATCAATTCAATTAAGTCTCCCAGACGGGTGGCAGAAACCTACTTAAGTGAGGCATCATTGCTCTATTTCAGGGTAGGCAGGAAGGTGGAGTCAAGAGCTGGAGCCAGGTATTAAACCCAGGTACCCCAAAATGGGATGTGGGTGTTCTTAACCACTATGCTAAATGTCTGCTCCTGAAAAATTTCCTAGTTCATAGAAGATCCAGTCATGTCACTGGAGTTAAATTTTCAATAGTAGTGAGATGTGAAATGAAGCCAACTTAGTACCAATTTGTAGATAGATAAAAAATGTGAGTGTCCAAATATAACCCTTGGTTTCACTTGGGCAGTTGGGAATCCAAAAGATTATTCTGATTATAGTATTTTTTTTAAAGATCCTCGCCTCATAAAGTGTAATCCAATCTGAGTTTTGGGGTCTTGTTAACACTTTAGCCTGGTAATTATAGTCTCACACATGACTCAGTCATTCAATACTTCAGTCTAGCAACATCCAGCACATTAATGTTATCAGCCTTCCCAACAGAATGGGTCAGAGTTAGAAATGTTGACAAATCAGATTTATCCAAAAAATCCCTAATACTTAATAAACCACATGCTATTCAGTATAAAACATAAAGAATCATTACCAATAAGTCTGTTTCTGCCATTACTTACATAGCCTTTGGTCAAGTCATTTAAAATATTTAAAATATCACATTCTCTCACTGTAAAATGTGAGGTAGACTAAATCAAAATCTAAAAATTCCACAGTTATTAATGCCAACTGTGCATATGTGATTTCAATCTTATTACATCAATTTTCAAGTTTCTCAGCCACTGAGAGTGACAGATACCCTCCAATCTTACCATTCACTCTTCTAAAAACCACAAGTTCACCCCCTTACAACTACTAATTGTCACTCAGGCTGCTGCTTCCTCTCTTAAACACTCTACATACTCTCCACCTACCAAAATCTCTAACTTTCAAGAAAGATCTTGGGTTGAGAGAAAGGTTATTTCAGCAGAAATTGCCCTTTAAAGTGCACGTAGTCCAACCATGAAGATGGCACCAAAATAGAAGCCTCAGAATTTCTTACTGCCCAACCTTCTGAACAGTGGATTCATAAGAACTTGGAGATCCCATGCACCTCCAATAAGAAAAAGGATCTATCTTCCAAGTCCAGTTATCAACTTTCTTACAAAGCCTCAAGATCAACAATCTACTATATCACTGGACCGCTTGTTTAAAATTGAGAAATTATGAAGCATGAAAATAAAAATTGAGCCTGACATTCTGGCATATTGTGATAAGCCACTGCCTGAGATGCCAGCACCCCATTATGAGCTTAAGTCCCAGTTGCTCCACTTCCAATCTAGCTCCCTGCTAATGCTCCTGGGAAACAGCAGAAGATGGGCCAAATGGTTGGGTCCCTGCTACTCATGGGGGAGACCCAGATAAGAGTTCCAGGCTCTGAGTGTCCGCCTGGCCCAGCCCAGGCCATTGTGGCCATTTGAGAAGTGAACCAACAGATGGAAAATCTGTCCCTCCCTCTGTCACTTTCTCAAGTGTATTTTTTTTTTTTTTTTTTTTTTGGACAGGCAGAGTGGACGGTGAGAGAGAGAGACAGAGAGAAAGGTCTTCCTTTGCCGTTGGTTCACCCTCCAATGGCTGCCAGGGAACGGCGCGCTGCGGCCGGCATACCGCCATCCGATGGCAGGAGCCAGGTGCTAGGTGCTTTTTCCTGGTCTCCCATGGGGTGCAGGGCCCAAGCACTTGGGCCATCCTCCACTGCACTCCCTGGCCACAGCAGAGGGCTGGCCTGGAAGAGGGGCAACCGGGACAGAATCCGGCGCCTTGACCGGGACTAGAACCCGGTGTGCCGGCGCCGCAAGGCGGAGGATTAGCCTGTTGAGCCACGGTGCCGGCATAAGTGTATTTTTAAAAAACAAAATTGACAATAATAGCCAGAGGTATAAATCAATAGTGTTTCCAGGCCTGATACTGAATGCTACAAATTTTGGAGTATGTCAATTATCTGCACAATGCTCTTACAGTACCAACAACTTATACTATGGAGATTTCAAAATAAATGAAAACTTAGACTAATACCTACTTCAAAGTTATAATCACTTTATTTTATATAGAATGTCACTAATTTTTACTTTTAAGGCAAAAATTAGTCTTAACAGAAAAAATGAGTATTTTAAAGGAAAAATATTGTATAATGACACTTGATTCCAAAATAAAAAATAAATTTCATTCACTTATTAAATACAACTACTAAACTACTATTGTATGCTGGAGAATATGTAAGGCACTAATTGTATAAAATAAGACAGTCCTGATTGTACAAGTTACTTTCTTCATCTGTTGGATATAACATTTATCATTAAGAAAGAACTTCAGAGGGCTGGTGCTATGGCATAGCAGGTAAAGCTGCCGTCTGCTGTGCTGGCATCCAATATGGGTGCCAGTGAGTCCTGGCTGCTTTTACTTTAAAAAAAACAAACAAAAAAAAAAAACTATTTTTTTAAAAGTAGTCAGGAGATTTTTCCGGGTCTCCCACATGGGGGAAGGGGCCCAAGGACTCGGGCCATCTACTGCTATCCCAGGCCATTGCAGAGAGCTGGATCAGAAGAGGAGCAACCGGGACTAGAACCAGTGCCCATATGGGATACCGGCACTTTAGGCCAGGGATTTAACACATTGCACTACAGCGCTGGCCCAGTTTGTTTTTAAAAAGTAGATATCAAGTAGAAAATGATCATCTCTTTTATTTTTGTCCATTACTGCTTCCCAATTAGTTCTGCCTATTAAAAAAAAAAAAGATGGCCGGCGCCATGGCTCAACAGGCTAATCCTCCGCCTTGCGGCACCGGCACACCGGGTTCTAGTCCCGGTCGGGGCGCCGGATTCTGTCCCGGTTGTCCCTCTTCCAGGCCAGCCCTCTGCTGTGGCCCAGGAGTTCAGTGGAGGATGGCCCAAGTGCTTGGGCCCTGCACCCCATGGGAGACCAGGAAAAGCACCTAGCACCTGGCTCCTGCCATTGGATGAGCGCGGTGCGCCGGCTGCATGCGCCGTCTTGGCAGCCATTGGAGGGTGAACCAACGGCAAAGGAAGACCTTTCTCTCTGTCTCTCTCTCTCACTGTCCACTCTGCCTGTAAAAAAAAAAAAAAAAAGAGACATGGTATATTTGCTCACAAATAATCAGTAAAAAAAGGCTATCTTCTTACAACTCATAGAAATTGCTGCTAATCTAACACCTTTACCTATAAATAAATTGAAGCTTAAAGAATGTAAAAAAACCTAGATATATTTTCCAAATTTTTTTGAAGATTTATTTATTTGAAAGTCAAGAGTTATATAGAGAGAGGGGAGGGGGAGGGGGAGGGGGAGAAGGAAGTCTTCCATCCGATGGTTTACCCCCCAAATTGGCCGCAATGGCCAGAGCTCAGCTGATTCTAAGCCAGGAGGCAGGAGCTTCTTCTGGTTTCCCATGCAGGTGCAGGGGTCCAAGGGCTTGGGCCATCTTCTACTACTTTCCCAGGCTATAGCAGAGAGATGGATTGGAAGTGGAGCAGTCAGGTCTCGAACTGGCACCCATATGGGATGCCGGCACTTCAGGCCAGGGCATTGACCCGCTGTGCCACAGTGCCGGCCCCTCAAATTTTAACATAAAATTTCAATCACTGGCTCAGCCTGGTGTTTTTCCAATGTACTATGCATAGAATGCTTGACAATGAATCAGTGTTACAAATCTGCAACTGAAATTAGTATAACTGAAGAAATGGTCTGTAAGTATAGGAGGGATATTTAGGAAACAAAAGTATTGCTTCTAAAAACTGAGCAAAATGACTTCCAGGAAATACTCAGGAAAGGTCTGAATTTTCTTGTTTCTCCATGTATGTATAAATCTTGAAGGTATTTTTTAAAGTTTTTATTTAATGAATACAAATTTCATATTTTTTAGGAATATAGTGTTTCTTCCCCCCCCATTCCTGTCTTCCCAACCCCACTCCCATCCCACCTGCTACTCCCTCTCCCATTCTATTTTTCATTAAGATTCATTTTTAATTCACTTTAGATACAGAAGACCAACTCTATACTAAATAGAGATTTCTACTGTTTGTACCCACATAAAGTACAGACACACAAAGTACAGTTTGAAGACAGGTTTTATCATTAATTCTCATAGAGCACCTCATTAAGGACAGAGGTCCAACATAGGGAGTAGGTGCACAGTGACTCCTATTGTTGATTTAACAATTAACACTCTTATTTTTGACAACCACCTGAGGCTCTTGACATGAGCTACCAAAGCTATGGAAGCCTTGAGTCCGCAAACTCCTTTGGTATTTAGACAGGGCCATAAGCAAAGTGGAAGTTCTCTCCTCCCTTCAGAGAAAAGCATACCCTTTGATAGCCCCCTTGAAGGTTTTTGCCCTTCATACTTTCATATCAAATAGTAAAGCACAACTTCATACAAATATGCCTGAGGTTGTAATCAAACAAGTTTATAAACCTTTCTAGTTTATTCATTTATAACTCACCCATCTCAAGTGGAAAGAGGTACTTAGGAACAATGCTAATAATATTTTATTGGGCCAGGGGAACGGAATCTTTACTGCCTATCAAGGTACTTCTGTATCAAAAGTTCTTTGAAAAAGCAAAGTATAGAATACTGTGTGCAATAAGTTCCTGCTTGTGTAAAACAAGGAAGTACTATTTATTTCTATATGCAAAGAAAATGACTAGGACACATGAGACAGGTGAGCATGGGAGAGAAACCTATGTTCATCATCTACTCTTTGATACTGACTGAATAGTTTTTTGCAATGTTCATGAAACTCTTTTCCAAATTAAGGGAAAAAAAACTTTGATACTAATATTACTGATATTACTACTACAAGATATTACTAATATTACTACTATAAGATATAGTTTCTTTACTTCCATATAGAGAATTTAAATTCACATAAATGACTAAGAAAATGTTAAATATCCAAATTTACTCTAAACACAAACATTTACTCTCAACTTTTTTTTTTAAGATTTATTTTATTTATTTAAAATATTGAGTTACAGACGGAGAGAGGTCTTCCATCCACTAGGTTCACTCCCCAAATGGCTGCAATGGCCAGAGCTGAGCCGATCCGAAGCCAGGAGCTTCTTCCAGGTCTCCTAGGTGCGTGCAAGGGCCCAAGGACTCGGGCCATCCTCTGTTGCTTTCCCAGGCCATTAACAAGGAGCTGGATTGGAAGTTGAACACCCAGGACTCAAACTGGCATCCCCTATGGGATGCTGGCACTACAGGCTGGGGCTTTAACCCACTGCACCACAGCACTGGCCCCCCTCAGCTTCTATCTTTATAAGAAAAATAAACAAAAACTTCAATATTCTGTAACTTTGGGACAGAGGCATTGTAAGCCATATATTATTTGCATAAATAACAGTTTCAAGTGTTCACTGATACTACTGCTTATATTCTGAAAAGCCAATAAAACCTTTTCTATTTTATCCTATAAATAACTGGTAAAATTTTAAGATCACAAGAAATCTTTTAACATACACATTATAGAGATTTCAATCTCTATATAATCATTTCAATAGAAATGATATCAAAAACATGTAGACAAATTATAATTACATTGCTTAAAAAGAAAACATATTAGAAAAGGTAGTTCAATTTTAATTTATTTTCAACATTTTTTCTTCATGATCCAGATATCTTAAAATGCAAAGAAATTAACTTTCCATATGTCAGGGACAGGCACTAAAAAAAAAAAATTTCAGACTGCAAATGAGTTATACAAATGAAAATATCAAATGGAGATCCAGTTATCAAAACGAATGCACTCAACATATTAAAAGTTCACAATTTTTTGTACAGAGCACATAAAAAAGTCAGCTTTGCTAACCAACTGCTGTGATTTAAAGAACTGTTGCAGAAGTTTGAAGAAAACAGATGCATTAGTTAACTTATAAAGAGATTAAACAGCTTGAAACAAATATTAAAAAGAAGTTTGTGCCTTTATTAGAATTGTGTTAGGCTTTAAATATACCAATTTTTGTAATCAAATTATTGTGGGTTTGGGTGTTCTTTGGGGGTGGGAGTAAGAAATGACACTAGAGAACTGCAACACTGGTCCAACAGTCTTGTCTTTACTTTTCTTTTAAGCAAGAAACAGAATGCAAGTATCAGAAAGCACTAGCAGGCATCAGTTAATCCAAGATACAGCTTCTTAGTTCCAAAAGCACTTGCAAAGAAAACCACTGGTAGGGAGGGAAGGGATAAGAGGAGGGGAGCAATTTGTAATAACTGGAATCCCATGAGTGTGTACACCAAGCCTCATGAAGTTATTTTTTAAATTTATCCTTTACTTGGTCACTTTTTTCCTCAAATACTACAGTTCTTCTTTGACTTTTTTCCTCAAAGTATAAAAAGTATGAAATATAAACAAGCTCTTGCATTGCACATTTAGAAGTGTACAATTCAAGCATTGTAGAGCTATCTACATACCGGTGAGTCCATCAAATCTTGGATAATTCAATGATATACAAAATATCAGGGCACAGAAAGAACTAAAACCCACTTCTTTTGTTACACATAAGATTCAAATATTCAATCTAAAGAAAAACACTTAATCATTTTGGCTCTCTTCTACATGTGCATGTTGATACACTTATTAAAATATTCCTGTATAATCATGTTTGGTCTTAACTATTTCAAGTCAGGTTTAAAACCTCAAAATCAGCCATCCAGACAAAACAGGTAATCAGAAAGATTATCTCTTCTCCACCTCCCTAACCCCAAGAACTATGAAGTCAATTTTACGACATGACTCCAAACACTGGATTGTGACGACAAATGCTAGGTCCAATTTCTTCATAATCCTTTTTGGTATGGCATACTTGGTAGAACTCAGGCTGAAAAGAAAAATACATATTTTCATAGATCAAAAACCGACCATCTTTCAATATGTTTTAAAAGAGATGCTGTAAAACAGATGCTAAATCTAAATCTAAATCTATAATATTTATTTGTCCATTCATGGTACTTCAACAAAACTTAGAAATTCTAGCAACCATGATTTAAAGTCAGCTGTAAATCTTCATCAGAATTGAAAAGGAGCAATTAACTCATGTCTCCCGAACCTCCTGCCCAACAACTGTTCCTACAAAGATTTTGAAATTTTGAGGAATGGCAGGTTGAATGTCAAATGTTCAGTCTGTTCACTGTACACTGAACCAATAATCTACAGAAGCAGTATTAGCCTAAGATACAGATACACTATTTCTAGTCATACATACACATTTCTAGATCTTCCTGCCTTCCTCACTCAAGGTCTGGTAAATACAGACTACCTATGCTCTCTGTTTCCTCATTCTTAAAGGGCAATGCCAAAAACTCCATTAGGTTATATGCAAAAACTGAAAATGATTAAAATTACAAAAGAAAATGTTTGATTTTCTTTTTAAAAATTTTTAATTCTTTTTTAAATGTTCCTATTTTTAAATGATTTTAATTCTGAAGTTGCACAGTTATTCATTATTTAAATAAGCTCCTTTCAACAAGACAAAATGCCAGTATTTATAAGGCTAATGGTATTAGAACATCTTTTAAAGTACTCCAAAGAATTCTGATTTGGGGACAGGGTTTTAGAAAGTTCATTTACTCCATTTAGGTCATCACACTTCCTATGCAATAAAACAGAACTTTTTCCTTAATGTTTCTAAATATCTGCAAAAAAAAAAAATTGACCTTCTTCTGAGGACTATACATATTACCACAGGCTTAAGAAGATTTTTCCTACAGAAATTTAAAATATGGTATAAAATGCCCATTCCACAACAATGACTAGCAAGCTTAAAACTACTCTACCATTAATTGAAATGATTTTCAGTTTTTAAAAGAGTATGTACATATTTTTAAAGTCTCTTACACTATACCTAAAGGATTGTTTTTCTTCTATAAATATCGACAAATTCTCCTATTTAAAAAATCAAAATTTAAGAATAAGCTTCATCACACTCACTGTGGAAGCCAGCATCGATCCTCCAAACCAAACTGCATATCGTTGCATGTGGTGTGTAATGACTTGTACGTCGATAGGTTTTGGCTTAAAAAAAAAAACAAAAAACGCAAAATTATTTTAATAGTAAATTCAAATAACAATTTCTGTATTATTTAACCTTAAATGTACATACACAAAAATAATGTTATCTACAAAGGATTGGGAACACTGTGGAAGGATGGGTAGAATCTAAGGAAGGAATGAGCATTCATTTTATACAGTTCTGATTTTTAGAATCATGTTAATGTTTCACATACCTCAAAAATGAATAAAAATGTTAAAGTAGAGAATTGCATAGAGCAAGACAAAGTACAACAGAAACAGAATGATTGTATTTTTAAAGAACATAACCCCGCTGAAATGAGGAAAGGGACAGTATCTCCTGAACGAACTGTTTTGATACTATATCCTCAGGCTAACGATAAAAATCAAGCAAATACTGAACTTTAGTCAATAGGCCTATTTTTCACAATGGTATGGATGAACAATTCCAAAGCTATTACAAATAAATTCCAGAACTGAGCAAAAAAAAAAACAGATTGTGGACAGCAGCAGTCAAGTTTCTCACTGTCAGAAATTGGCAGTACAAACAGGGGAAAGTAGAAAGCTAGAATGGGATGCCGGCGCCCTGGCTCAATAGGCTAATCCTCCACCTTGCGGCGTTGGCACACCGGGTTCTAGTCCCGGTCAGGGCGCTGGATTCTGTCCTGGTTGCCCCTCTTCCAGGCCATCTCTCTGCTGTGGCCCGGGAGTGCAGTGGAGGATGGCTCAAGTGCTTGAGCCCTGCACCTGCATGGGAGACCAGGAGAAGCACCTGGCTCCTGGCTTCGGATCTGTGCGGTGCGCCGGCCGCAGCGGCCATTGGAGGGTAAACCAATGGCAAAAGGAAGATCTTTCTCTTAGTCTCTCTCTCTCACTGTCCACTCTGCCTGTCAAAAAAAAAAAAAAAAAAAGAAAGAAAGCAAGCTAGAATGGGGGTCGGGCGTCGTGGCTCACATGGCTAATCCTCCGCCTGCGATGCAGGCATCCTATATGGGCGCTGGGTTCTAGTGCCAGTACCTCCCCTTCCAGTCTAGCTCTCTGCTGTGGCCTGGGAGGGCAGTGGAGGATGGCCCAAGTTCTTGGGCCCTACACCCACATGGGAGACCAGGAAGAAGCTGCTGGCTTCGGATCGGCATAGCACCAGCCGTGGCAGCCATTTGCAGGGTGAACCAACGGAAGGAAGACCTTTCTCTCTGTCTCTCGCACTATCTATATCTCTACTTGTCAAAAAAAAAAAAAAAAAAAAGCTAGAATGAATCCTCCCTCTGGTATTCTGGAACTGAGGGTTTACTCATCACTCATACATACATTCTAGCTCTGACCACCAAGATGGCCTAGATGTAGTATTCCACTAAAAGCTACCTCAATGATTCCCACTGGCCAGATGTGAGAAAATTCAGCATCAAAATTAATGTATTAACATTTTATCACAACATTAATGATATAGCCCATAAAACAATGAAAAATCTAGAGTTTCTATAAGTGAATGAATGAATAAATGAGGGAAGAAGAGAGGAGAGCACTTTATAGCAAAATGAGACTAAAATACATAGAAGAAGGAATGATAGAATTGGCTAAACACCATTTGGCAACTTCTATATTAACAAATATTTCAGCAAGATTCATAATAGATGCCAACATCAGTGGTTAAAAGTTTGATGAGAAACAGGAATAATCTGAAAGTGTTTTCCCATAAGATTATTATTTAAATATAGAGAAAAATAGTATAAAGAAATCTGGTAGTCACTTTAACCAAAGTAGCCAAAGTTAACACATGGAACAAATCATGTTTCTACTGATACACTGCACTAAAAATGATACAACATAACTTCTGCACTATTACTAAAGTGCATAAGCCAAACCCAATCGCATGAAAACATTAGACAAACCAAAACATGATATTCTACAAAATAAACAGACTGTATTATTCAAAACTGTTAAGGTCATGAAAGACCAAAAACTTGAGTAACTTTCAGATTGAAGGAGCACAATAATTAAATCAAACATGTGATCCTAGACCAGAGAGAAAAAAGCCTGTTTACCTTTAGACATTAGTGACACAATTGTTAAAATCTGATTTAGATTCACAATCAATGTAATTGGCATGACTTCCATTATACAGAACTTACAAGTATACTTGTAAAACTAAGCAAATTCTTAGCTTTTGTTTTGTAGGTAGATAGGTGTAGGGTGGATGAGTAGATAATGGATGGGGGATAGATGTATTGGTTAGTAAGGAAGAGGATACAAACAAGTCAACATTGTGAAAAATCTACTACATGCGCAGACTGAAACGTGAAATCAGGCCACTATTAGTGACAGAACTTAAAACATACTTTTTATTACATTCCAAGGGATAGGTTTCTTTAAGTTTTATAGGGGTGGGAAACGTCTGGCCTGCAGGCCAGGTAAGGCCCATGAAATCACTTGTATGACCCTGCTAAGATGACCACAGGAGGGACTCAAAATTCAATAAATCTGGAGCCGACATTGTGGTCCTAAGGGTAGCCTGTGAAGCTGGCATCCCATATGGATAACAGTTCATGTGCTAGCTACTCCCCTGCCAATCCAGCTCCCTGCTACTGTCCTGGGAAAAGCAGCAGAAGATGGCCCAAGTCCTAGGGTCCCTGCATCCACACAGGAGACCTAGATGAGCTTCTGGTTTTGGCCTGGCCCATCCCTGCCTGTTGTGGCCATTTGGGGAATGAACCAGTGGATGAAAGATTTCTCTTCTCTCTCTGTCTCGGCCTCTCCCTCTCTGTAACTCGACCTTTCAAATAAACAAATGAATCTTAAAAAAAAAAAAAAAAACCTGTGGTCCCCTAATGAATTCTGCTGCTGGAATATGCAGAGAAATCTACTATATAAGCTATCTGTGAAACAAAAATGTTAAAAATAAAACAGAAGGAACAAAAACACCAAAGCTTTCAGAAATGCAGACATCATTTCAGAAATCCAGAACATCATGGATATGAATGCACGATATTAATCACTTTCCACTAGAATACTTTAATAGGTACCCTCATTTTTCTTAAATAAAAGTTGGAAAGCACTTTTCATCTCCATTATAATAACCAAGGCACCCTTAACTTTCCCACCAATAATTAAGAAAACCAACCTTCAATCTACCGCCACTCAATTCTTCACTCAACTTCAGCCTGGCATCTACAGTTCTTTTCAAATCTCTTTGCAAACGACGTCCAAAGTCCCTGAACATGGTTGAACCTCCAGAGAGGACAATATTCTGTATTAATGGGGAAAAAATGACTTTTATTTTAAAAGAAAAAATTAAGGATCAAAAAACCAGTTAATAGTAAAACTCTATTACATCCTTTTAAAGACATGTTTAATATTCAATCATGGGCAGAAAATAAGGGAGTATTTTAAAACTGTGAACCGGAGTAACAATTTTGCTGTAAATACCTTGTAGAGAGGACGTCTAACATCAATAGGACAATTCTGAATTACTTCATCTACAACTTCTGAGATAGGCTGCGTAAAGTCTGGATTAGCAAACTGAAAAATAAGTTGTAGAGAGATCAGATCACAAATGAAATCCAAATGAAGCTTCTCATAACGTGCATATTCCAAAAACTTTTTGATGACCCCTCATAGGCAAACATTTGAAAATATTATGCACCAAAATAAACTTATTTTAATTCTATTTGATATAAACTTTTTGTAGTACCTTTTGTATATTATAATAAGCATTCTTTAAACAGAGGTGCACATAAGGGGCCAGGGCTGTGGCGTAGAGGGTAAAGCTACCACCTGCAGTGCTGGCATCCCATATGCAATGTCATATGTCATCCCATATGTTCATGTCCCGGCTGTTCCACTTCCAATCCAGATCTCTGCTATAGCCTGGGAAAGCAGCAGAAGATGGCCCAAGTCCTTGCCCCTGTACCCACATGAGAAGACCCGGAGGAAGCTCCTGACTCCTGGCTCCAGATTGGCACAGCTCTGGCCGTTGCGGCCAATTGGGCAGTGAACCATTGGATAAAGATTTTCTCTCTCTCTCTCTCTCTCTCTCTCTCTCTCTCGCCTCCCCTTCTCTCTCTGTAACTCTTTCAAATAAATAAATTAATTTTTAAAAAAGTGTGCACATAAAACAAAGTTATATACTGATGAGATGAGCTTATACCATATTTCTCCAGGTAGCAATGGTTCAAAATTAACCAATTTAAGGTCCTCAGTAACTTTCTGGAATATTTACTCTGAATAATGAGAATCAACTGTCTATTTCTATGATGATCTACCATAACTAAAACAAAACTGTTTTAAAGGAGATGATACTCAAAGGCAAAACTTGTTTTTTAGAATTGTAAAAACAAAACAAAACAAAACAAACAAAAAACCTTGACTGATTCATCTTTTAAAATATGCATCTCTTAGGGACACGGTACTGTGGCGCAGTGGGTTAAAGCCCTGGTCTGAAGCACCAGCATCCCATTTGAGCACCAGTTCTAGTCCTGGCTGCTCCTCTTCTGATCCAGCTCTCTGCTATGGCCTGGGAAAGCAGTAGAAGATGGCCCAAGTCCTTGGGCCCCTGCACCTACGTGGGAGACCCGGAAGAAACTCCTGGCTTTGGATCGCCACAGCTCCAGCCACTGCTGCCATCTGGGGAGTGATGGAAGACCTCTCTATGTCTCTACCTCTCTCTGTAACTCTTTCAAATAAATAAAATAAATCTTAAAAAATATATGCATCTCTTGAAAGTAAGTACAGGAAAAAAACATGGACTGGCTATATATTAATTTTCTTTAGGAGAAAAAGGGAAAAAGGATGAGAAGCAGAGAAAGGAAAGGATCTGAGTAGGATACTCTTTCTAGATTTTAGTTCTCAAAAAAATTCTGAATATGATATATGTCTTAATATTAGGATGTATTTGAAGTGAAAGGTACATGCGTGTCATATAGCACATTTTCCAGATTTCTTTTTTTCAAGCAGATCTTGTAGGTAGGTAGGGAGACTTGAGATGAAGGAAAGGTATTTGGACAAAACAGTTATGGAATGGAAATAAGAGCTTAAAAATAACTTTTAAAACTTAAAATTAATAGATAACATTAATACATATAACAAAGAGGTCTTATGCGCAGAGACATAAAATTAGGGAAGGCCTCCTTTCTTCCTGATCATTTATTAGAATTTATATACCCTATGCCTCTCCTAAACGATCCTGTGTATTTTCTGGTAGAAAGTACAAAAAGGAAGACATAGTTTTCAAATGCTAGCGCTGATAATTTTAAGCTTATATTCTGAAACAAAGATCTAACTCTAATAAAACTTTTCAAAATTACTTAAGTGACCACATATTGCTCTTTACAAGTGAAAAGGAAATTCTAGCATGGTTTTCCTAGTTTAAAAATAAAAGGGTGAAATCTAGTTCTAATTAAAAAATAAACAAGTTGCCGGCGCTGTGGCTCAACAGGCTAATCCTCCGCCTTGCGGCGCCGGCGCACCGGGTTCTAGTCCCGGTCGGGGCGCCGGATTCTGTCCCGGTTGCCCCTCTTCCAGGCCAGCCCTCTGCTGTGGCCCAGGAGTGCAGTGGAGGATGGCCCAAGTGCTTGGGCCCTGCACCCCATGGGAGACCAGGAGAAGCACCTAGCACCTGGCTCCTGCCATCGGATGAGCGCGGTGCGCCGGCCGCAGCGCGCCGACCGCGGCAGCCATTGGAGGGTGAACCAACGGCAAAGGAAGACCTTTCTCTCTGTCTCTCTCTCTCTCACTGTCCACTCTGCCTGTCAAAAAATAAATAAATAAATAAAATAAAATAAACAAGTTTACTTTATTAAAATGAATGAAATCTGAAATATTTTCCACCTCTCTTGGCTTCTCATTTATGAATTAGGTTGACCAAATGAGACAGCATTCCTTTATTTATTAAACCAATTCTATAATTGAATTGATGATTTTTAAACTTTGTATCAATGTTTTCCAGTTTTCAAGATTTTTAAATTATTTAGAGCCTGGGTAAACAATGAGGAGAGATTTAATGTCAATGATGTAAAGCATGATGACACAAAATCCATTAATTCAGATAAACTAAAACATTAATAAAAAAGATTCTACTGATCTCTATTATCATAGTAAGAGAAAGACTGGCAGCCAAAAATCTGTGTGAAGCAAGCTAGGAATTTACAAAAGGAATTCTAAGAGGGACACAGAAATGGATATAGTGGTTCATACTGAGCCTGCACAGACCAATTACAACTAAGGTGTTTTCTCTCTCAAGAGTAGCCCGTATTGTATTATAAGAAGAAACCAGGAAATACAGCACAACTTAGATGACTCTCATTTAAAGACAAGTCCACATGCCAACACAAAACGGCTTAGTAAATGATTAAGTAGAATGTGCAGCGTAATTGGAATATTAAAAATTTTATTTTCCATGATCACATCTGTAATACTGGCAACCTCTCTTGGTCTGTGAACTCTCCAAAGAACTTTTAGTTCTCAAAACATTATGCTCTTTATGATCCCTTAGCAATACTTTAACCTTAAAACATGTCATTTGCTCTAACTATAAAAAAAGAGATCTAATTCCCCCAAATTTGGAGAAATATTAACAATTTGACCAAAGTTTCCTATTATATTCATTTTTGAAAGTATTAAGTTGATAATGTAAAACTTGCCAATTCTTTAATTGTCCCATTGTTAGTCATATTCTTCAGTGTTTACCAAAAACAGTAACACATACGCACACAAACAAAATTAACCTGCCCATATTCCTTTCTCTATTTATTTTTTTTTTAATTTTTTTTTTGACAGGCAGAGTGGACAGTGAGAGAGAGAGAGACAGAGAAAAAGGTCTTCCTTTCACCCTCCAATGGCCGCCGCAGCCAGCGCACTGCGGCCAGCGCACCCCGCTGATCTGAAGCAGGGAGCCAGGTGCTTCTCCTGGTCTCCCATGCAGGTGCAGGGCCCAAGCACTTGGACCATCCTCCACTGCACTCCCGGGCCACAGCAGGGAGCTGGCCTGGAAGAAGGTGAACCGGGACAGAATCGGTGCCCCAACTGGGACTAGAACCTGGTGTGCCAGCGCCACAAGGCAGAGGATTAGCCTATTGAGCCGCGGCGCCGGCCCCTTTCTCTACTTTTAAGACAACTTTATCTACTGTATGTCTGTAGACTTTCCATAATAGTTTTTACTTGATACACAAAACAAAAAACTTAAATATTCTTTGATCAAATCCTATTGAATATACCCACAGAAATTCTGATACAGAAAGAAATGAAGGGGTTGGCATCTGGCCTAGCAATTAAGATGCCTGCATTCCATACTGAAGTACCTAGGTTATATTCATGGTTTTAGTTCTCTATTTCAGCTTCCAGCTAATGCAAACTCTGGGACACAGTGGGGATGGCTCAAGTAGTTGGGCCATCCCAATGTGGGAAACCTGGAATAAGTTCCTGGTTCCAGTCTCTTGCCCCAGGATCAGACCTGTCTGGTGAGGGCATCTGGGGAGTGAACTAGAGGATGGGTGCTCTGTGTACCTTGTGGGAAATCCAGAAACACATACTGAGTTTCCAGCTCAGGGCTCTGACATCCCGGCAGGTGTCAGCATTTGGGGAATGAATTCTGCCTATCTCTGTCTCACATAAATTTTTTAAAAAGAAGAAAGAAAGGTGGGAGGCACTGTTCAGATGAAACCTTTCTATTAGAGCTCTCTTTAACAACAACAACAACAAAATAGAGGAGCTAGTGCTGCAGCACAGCAGGTTAAGTTACCAGCTGCAACTAGCATTCCAAACTGGAGTGCTGGTTCAAGTCCTGCTTGTCTGTTTCCAATTCACCTTCCTGCTAAAGCATCTAGGAAAGCAATGGAAGATAGTCCAAGTACTTGGGCCCCTTCCACACACATGGGAGATCCGGATGGAGTTCCTAGCTCCTAGCTTCAGCCTGGCCTAGACATGGATGTTGTGGACATTTGGACAGTGACCCAAATGGAAGATAGAAGATTGATCTCTCTGCCTCTCCTACAAATAAATCTTAAAAAAAGAAGAAAAAATGGGCATGTGAATTATATTGAATATGAAATATATTGAAGAATAAGGAAATATATTTTTGAACTGAGCTCATCACAAATACTAGAAAGAACTATTCAGCACTTTCTTCTTAATGAAATTAAAATTTTAAAATCTTCCAGGGCCAGCATTGTGGCCTAGTGGGTTAAATCGCTGCCTGAGACACCAGCATCCCCTATGGGTTCCAGTTGGACTCCCAGATGCTCCACCTCAGATCAGCTCTCTGCTAATGAGCCTGGGAAAGTAGCAGAAGATGGCCCAAATGGCTGGGCCTGTACAAACCACAGGAGAGAACAGATGCAGCTGCTGGCTTCTGGCTTCTGCCTGGCCCAACCATAGCCATAGCAGAGTTGGGGGGGTAAAACAATGTATGGAAGCTCTTTTTCTCTCTCTGTTCCTCCTCCTCTAACTCCAACTTTCAGATAAATATATCTTTAAAAACAATATCTTCCTAGGTTTTAAAATCTATATAATAAAGTTCAAGGTATAGGAAAAATTTGGACTACTGTGTTTACCTGGGTATGTTTGCTATTCTCTATATTTTTTGAAGAAGAGTAAAGATATTCCTTCCTTAACAACATCTTCTAATGTCTTCAACAATGGTATCTTAACATATGATTAAAGAGCCAGAGATAAGCAGCCATGAAACAGTAACAAGGTAGCAAAAATATTCAAAAGCAGGTGAGGAGGAACTCCTGAAAATTAAAGACACTGTCAGAAATTTTAAAAATTAAATAGAAAACTCAGTGGATAAAGCTGAAAAAGTCAGCTAGAGAATAAAACAAAAGGACAAGGAAAACAGCACATCAAAACATCAGAGGACAAAGGAAGGTCCTACAAATATCTGTAGAGGAAAAAACAGTTCCTATACCCAGAAATCAGAACTTTTTTTTACTTCAAGTTATAATAAAAAACAATGGTTTCAAAATGCTAAAGGAAGATGATTTTTGATCTAGGATTCTATACTCAAACTATCAAAAAAAAAGTATACACACAAAATGAATACACTTCAGACATGTAAGATGTTGTAATTTTCATCATCTTTTACCAGGAACCTATTGGTAGATGATCTCCAATACAATAAAGTAGATAATGAGAATAAAAAAAGTTCCGGTTATTAGAAAAAGAATTCCCAGAATGATGAGGGAAGAATAGAAAACCTCAATGTAAAAAAAAAAAAAGTGGTTTCATATTGAGAGATATCACATAATCCAGATATTTAAATTGATGGAAAAACAACAAAATCTTTGCATCTGAATATCCTATGAAGAGATTTATAAAACTAGTAGAGAATCTGGAAGCCAATGAGTGATATTTTTAAACTATAAAAACTTAATAACTCTATGAAAAACAAATTTAGGACAAGAAGAGATTTCATGGCTAACTATAAAGCTGCTATCTGAACAGAAGTAACAAAAGTATGAATACTTCCCCTAAGTAAGCATAATGTAAGCACAGGAGTGAAGACAGATACTGCTGTGCTGGGAACAGAAGCAGAGAAAAGGCAATCCTTCTCTTCCATACCTGGAAATTGACAGAAAATACCTAACACTGATAAACAAAGTTGCATAATAACCAAGCAATTCTTAGGCATAAATGCCATCATAAAAAAAAATCTCAACTAAGGAGAGTCTGAAGTAGTTACCTCTAGCAACAGAAAATAGGGAAAGAAACACACAAGGTAAACCTGTTTTAGATTTTGCAGAACAAGGACTTCAAAAAAAGGATTTACTTATTTGTTTATTCAAAAGGCAGAGCAGGGGTGTGGGTAGAGAGATCGAGCGAACTATGTTCCATCTGCAGGTTCATTCCCCAAATAGCCACAACAACCAGGGATGATGGGCCAGGCTGAAGCTATGAACTCCATCCCAGTTTCCCACACAGGTGGCAGGGTCAGGTAATTAGCAGAAGTTGGACAGGAAGCAGAGCCATCTGGGACTTGAACTGGCACTCAGATATGGGATGCCAAAAATCACAAGTGGTGACATAACCCACTGTGCCATAACCAGCCCAAAACCAGGACTTTTAAACACTATGTATATATGTAACTGACTTTAATGCAGAAAATATTGGCATGTCAAATAAAGGTAAAAACTGATATATGAAAACATGAGCAAGACAAATTTTAATTCAAATAAATATCCATTCCTTTCCAAAGGAATATTCCCAACCCAAATTTAATTCATTTACCTATCTAAAGTTTCAGTGTTTTTAAGACATCTAAGACATTAACTAAACATATTTTTTAAGAGTAGTCCACTAGGGGTGGGTGTTGTGGTGCAGAGGCTTCAGTCACCACTTGGGATGCCCACATTCCATATCAGAGTGCTGGTTTGAGTCCTGGCTACCCTACTTCCAATCCAGCTTCCTGCTAATGTGCCTGGGAAGCAGAGAATGATGGCTTAAGTATTTGTATTCCTGCCACCCTAGAGACTTGGATGGAGTTGCTGGCTCTTGGCTTCAGCCTGGCCCAACCTTGGTTATGATGGGAATTTGGGGAATGAAGTACCAGATGGAAGATCTCTCTTTCCCTCTGTCTCTGTTACTTTGCCTTTCAAACAAAAATCAATCAATCAATATTAAAAAGGCAATCCACTCAAATGGAAGAACAGATATCTCCTACTTCCCATGCGATGCTATTATCTATCCTGGAGAGGATTCTATTGATCTAGGCCTCTGGATCAGGATTTTCCACAATTCTCTAGTTATTGTTCTCAACTTAGGGTTTTAATCTTTCTCCAACATTTTCTTTTTTTTTTTTTTTTTTAAGATTTGGTTATTTATTTGAGAGGAAGAGCCACAGACAGCGAGAGGGAGAGACAGAGAGAAAGATCTTCCATCCGCTATTTCACTCCTCAAATGGCTACAACGGCTAGAATTGAACCAATCCAAAGCCAGGAGCCAGAAGCTTCCGCCAGGTCTCCTATATGGGCACACGGCCCCAAGCATTTGGGCCATCTTATACTGTTTTCCCAGTCCACAGCAGAGAGCTGGATCAGAAAAGGAGTGGCCAGGACTAGAACCAGTGCCCATATGGGATGCTGGCACAGCAAGCGGAGGATTAACCCACTGAACCACAGCACTGGCCCATCTCCAACATTTTCAACTTCAACACAACTGACGTTTCCTAATTCAAGTGATCCTTAATCCACTTCCGTTTCAGCCACTTACATATACCTGACCCCACAGACAGATCTGCCTCAACATCCAGACACATGTGGTTATTTCTTTACCCTCTTGAATCTCCACCAAAAGAATAACAACAAAATTATAAGAAAAAGTAAATGTTCAAGGACAAAAAGGAAATACGACATCCTAAGTTCCACCAGAGGGGCATAGTGTTAAGAATGAAATCACTTCACATTGCAGAGTGTAGAACACTCCAAAGCCTCAGGAACCGACAAAATAAAGGTAGACTCATAAGAAGAGGTAAAACCAGCTTTAAAAAAGGGAAACAATTAAATTTTTCTATATGGAATGAGACCCTCCAGATTTCTTTCCAGGTTTTGTACAACCAAGCAGTGAATTCCAACCTAAATACACAGAAAATGAAGGATATGAAACAAGGCAAAAGTTCATGAAAATGTGAATTTTAAGAGAAGAAATCAGATTATACTAACCTGCCTCAAAAGTGAACAATCACAGTTATAATACTGTAATACTACTGATTTACCTAACAATAAGCTAATATGTGGGAAGGCTGGGAAGAAAGAAACTCTATATAAAAATTAACCAAGAGGAGGTTAGACAAACTATCAAACATTTGCATATCAATACATAGCACTAACAAGCACAGTATTTGGAAATCTAGAGATGATTACCAAGAGCAATTTCCAACAGCTATTGGCTGCTTTGGGACACAAAGGGGAGTAGAAGGTTATTTGACCTTTTAAAATCGTGCTGCAGTAGGCATTTGGCATAGCATTAAAGACTCTGCTTGGAAAGCCATATTCTGTATCTGAGAGCCTGAGTTCCAGTCTTGACCTCACTTCCAATTCCGGCTTCCTACTAATGTACATCCTGGGAGGCAGTAGTGATAACTCAAGTTCTTGGGTCCTGATCAGCCACATAGGAGACCTGGATGGAATTCCAGGATCCTTGCTTCAGCCAGGCCCAGCCACAGCTACTGCAGGCATTTGGTGAGTAAACCAACGGATAGAAGATCTTGCTGTCTCTGCCACTATGTCTTCCAAATAAACAAAGTTTTATTACTTTCAATTAATAAAAAAAAAAAAAACTGTGTATACTTCAATTTTTATTCTTAAAGAAATTACAAAAAACTGTGCCGCTTAAAACCTTAAAACTCCAGTACACTAGTACAACCACAAGTCCTATCTTTCTGTTACTCAACTCCTCTGCCACCAGTTTTTAACTATATACCAATTCACATGATCTATAATCCATGCCTGCATTCCTCATTATTGCTAAATAATTTGACTTTCTGTATTTACTCCTTCCTCTACTATTAACATTATAACTTTTTTGCCTTGTCAAACCTTTTGTTATTTGCCCACAAATGCCTAGAAAAAAGTATACTATGAGTCAAGTAAATTTTAAGTATCTAACATCACTGCTGTGGGTAGAAAATAGATGCCCCACTACTATTAATCAGATACTTCTTAGTGACTAGAAGTCATGATTCTCCAGGCAGGGTCTTGAAAAAGTTCACAGGAAAACATGTATTATGAAGAAACTATTAATAGATTAAAAAAAAAAACTGATACTAACCTGTTACAACATGTCTGAGTAGGATCTAGTTTAAGGCTGGAAGTAGGATGATATCAGTTTAAAAAGTTTAAGGTTGCCCCTATCAAAGCAACATGAATTCTGCTAAAATGGAAGCAAGAACAAACACCAAACTTATGGTGAAGCTTGGGTGGAAGAATGGGGAAATCACTGATGATTTACAAAAAGTTATGGGTACAACACTCCAAAGAAATCAGCAATTTACAAGTGGATAATTCATTTTAAGAAGGGACGAGAAAATGATAAAAAATTAAGCACACAGAAGATCACCTACATCAATTTGCAAGGCAAAAACTAATCTTGTTAGTTTGAAAATGGCCAACAACTGACAGCATACACAACAGCCAAAACGACAGGCATCTCAACTGGTTCAATTCACATAGTTCTGAGTGAAAAATAATAGGAGAGCAATTTTCTGCCAAAACTATGCATGCAGATCAATTACAGACTAGAGAAAACTTTCAATGGAAATTTTAAACAAATGCAATCAAGATACTGAAGCATTTCCTCAAATAATTGGAAAAGGGGATAAAACACGGTTTTTTCAGTATGATCCTCAAGACAAAGCAATGTTGAAACAAGAGGTGGAAGTGGTCGAGTCAAAGCAGAAGTGGACTAGTCTAGACCAAAGGTCATGGCAACACATTTTGGGGATGCTCAAGGCATTTTGTTGACTTTCTGGAGAGTCAAAGAACCACAATATCTGCTTACTAGGAGAGCATTCTGAGAAAGCTGGTCAAATATTTAGCAGAAAAATTTAACCAGAGTCCTTTTCTACCACAATGCACCTGCTCATCTCTCTCATCAAACAGGTCAATCTGGCCAAATAGTTCTATGGAAAATCACTAAGCATCCCCTTCAGTCATGATTTGATTCCTTCTGACAGCATTTTTTTCCCCTAATCTTAAGAAAATCACTCAAGGGCACCCATTTTCCTTCATTCAATAATGTTAAAGACTACATTGGCATGATTAAATTCCCAAGATTCTCAATTCTTTAGGGATTAATTAAAATGGCTAGTGTGGTTTACAGAAATGTCTTGAATTTGATGGTGTTTATACAGTGAAATAGCTTATAGTTTTTAATTCTAACTTTTAATTACATTTTACACAAACTCTTTGAAGTCCCCTCATACAACTTTATGCCTAATACCTTCCCCCC
Organism: Sylvilagus floridanus; assembly: GCA_949820135.1. NCBI lineage: Eukaryota > Metazoa > Chordata > Mammalia > Lagomorpha > Leporidae > Sylvilagus > Sylvilagus floridanus. The sequence goes on from OX463236.1 coordinate 73,762,758, forward strand.
AACACATCAGCTAGATTCTCCTTTGTGAAAAAAATTTAAGAACTATAAATGATGAACTTGCTTAACTACTTCCCTACTCCTCTGCCCTCCCCAGTTCAGAAGACTATCCATATTAACTTGTAATTTCCTGTCACTGGAGTAACCTCTCTTTAAAATAAAAACTATCCTCAGCCTTACTCTCGCAACTGACTTCTTACCAGTTCCAGCAGGTACTACTCTCTTTCACAGACCCAGGATGCTCATATTAGCAATTTCTAAACTTTTACTTCTCATTGAGGTGTCAAGCTGCCTCTATCATACCATTCCACTGAAACTGCACCCCTAGGATCACCAATAACCTGATGTTGAAACACCCATGAGTGCTTCCCAGGTTTCTTCTAACACAGCTCCATTGCAGCAACTGGCACTGCTTAACGTCCTCCTTAAAACATTCACATATCTCGCAATTTTATGGCCATAATCATTTCTGTAATCTTTCATTTTCTTCTTACAGTCTTATTATTCTGTCCAGTGTTCATGTTCACTAAGGCCTGATTTTTTTTTTAACCTTCATTTCACTCTACAGCCTCTCCCTGGCCAATTTCTTCTTTTGCCACACATAGGATGATGACTTTACACCCATCTTCACTCTAGGACACTTAGCCCAGACAAAAACTTAGAAACAAAGTGTCTTTCTGAACCTTTATAGAGATGCATATAGTATAAACTCATTTGTTTCTCCTTCCCTCCAGAATTTCTAATTTTGCTGACTGGCACATCTATTGGCTCATGTTGTAAACCAGGGAATCATCTCAGATTCCTGGTTTTCTTACTACCCCTCCACATCTAGGCAATTACTAAGTCACGTTAAGTCTTATTATTTTTCATTCACCTCTTTTCTCGTTATTCATTTTTATTCCAAAAAACTGTAATAAACCCACTTTTCCAACATAATACTCTCTGTCCCAATCCATCCAACCCCGTGCTGCTGCTAGAGTAATCTTTCTGAAACCTTTGCATCCATCCATGTCACTTACAAGCTGAAAGCTTCTGCATGTCTTGGGAATCCAACCAATGCCCTTCTATAGTGTGTCTGTCATTCATGACCTGGCCCTTGAATACCTATCTGGATCTATCTCCTGCCACTCCTTTAACACTCATCTGTCAAGCTTATCTCCTCTGCAAAAATATATTCCCCTAATGTACCTGCCTGACACATAGTCATTTATCCTTTAAGTCTCAGTTTAACTGATATCTCTAAGTTTCCTGGTACTCCCAAGCAGACTTAGATGCTTTTTGCTCCCATGTCCTAACCAGACACATGCATTCATTACAGCACTTATACCTATTTTAAATATGTGTATCTCAGCCGGCACCACGGCTCAATAGGCTAATCCTCCACCTTGCGGTGCTGGCACACTGGGTTCTAGTCCCCGGTCAGGGCGCCAGATTCTGTCCTCGTTGCCCCTCTTCCAGGCCAGCCCTCTGCTATGGCCCGGGAGTGCAGTGGAGGATGGCCCAAGTCCTTGGGTCCTGTACCCACATAGGAGACCAGGAGAAGCACCTGGCTCCTGGCTTCGGATGAGCGCGGTGCGCCAGCCGCAGCACGCTAGTCGCAGCGGCCACTGGAGGGTAAACCAATGGCAAAAGGAAGACCTTTCTCTCTTTCTAAATGCATAAAACATATGAACAGTTTAGCCTGCTTTAGCAAAAGCAATTTTTCCCTTGAAATATGACTATGGCATTTTAGTATACTAAAGAATGTTTCTGAAATTCTGAAGATCTTTAAGTTCATACTTTCTGCTGAATATTCCAAAAACATAAAAAAAATGCTTACCTCTGGATGAAAAAAGATTTCAGGTCCCAGGAATCTCTCATAACCAACATCAATGGAAAATTCTTTCTTAGAGATAGCATTGATTCCAGTATACTGCTTAATCCACTTTGACCCATCTGTGTCATACTTGTTAAATTCCTTTACTAAATCTGGGCAGACATAACTATAGCGCTCCTGAAAAAATAAAGAAAAAAGAAACAAAAGAAGGGAAGTAAATAAAGATGGCATATTATCAGTAAACTAGAATGGAATTTAAAAATGTCTTCAGAAAAATAAAAATAAAACCAGGAGAAAATTTAACATCAGGATATTGTTATATATGTAATACAAATAAACAGCTCAACTGTACATAATTCTCTCTTCATATATGAACAGAATTGAGATTTGAAAGACCAAATAGTCGTTTTCTACTACTTAATGTTACTTTCTCAAAACATTAATGTTCTCTAACAATTTTCTACTGTTTTAGTAAAGAATTTTGTGTTCTAGAAAGAAGAAAGCATAAATTACAGAAGTTAAAAATAAAAAACAGTGACACAACCACAGAAATTACTCCTTAAACCTATCTGGAATAAAATCAACTATGGTCTAAATAAATGAGCAAAGAAAAAAAGCTAAAAATGTGAGATACTTTATTATCCTGAATAAAAATTTTCATCAAAAATTTAATTTGGGGTGGGAGTTTGACTTAGTGATTATGATGCCACTGGGGATACCCACAACCTATACTGGAGCACCTGGTTCAAGTCTGAGCCCTGCCTGCAGTTCCAGCTTCCTGCTACTACTTATCTTGGGAGGCAGCAGATAATGGCTGTCACCCACACTGGAGGTAGGAGGCCCAGACTGAGTTTTGCCAGGCTCCTGGCTTTAGCCTGGCATAATCCCCACTTTTCTGGGCACTTAGGGAATGAACCAGTAGACAGAAGATCTCTTACTGCCTGACTCTGTCTCTTGGCCTTTCAAGTCAATAATGTAAATAAATAAAAGTGAAATATACACATAATTCAAAAATGTTATAGGTTATACTATTCTTTTTGCAATTTATAGATTCCTGACTTTCCAGCCTCTTCTTTCCCTATTAAGAAAAATGGGGAGGGAGAGGGGACAGCATCATGCTATAGCGAATAAAGCCATTGTCTTTGAAGCCAACATCCCATGTGGGTGCTGATTCATGTCCCAGCTGTTCCACTTCTGATCCAGTTCCCTTTTAACGGCCTCAGAAAAGCAGTGGAAGATGCTTAAGTGTTTAGGGCCCTCACCCATATGGGAGAACAGGATGAAGCTCCTGGTTTTAGCCTGACTCAGCCCTGACCATTGTGGCCATTTGGGGAGTGAACCAGCAGATGCAAAATCTCTCTTTCCCTGTAACTCTATCAAATAAGTAAATAAATCAAAAAAAGGAGAAATGGGGGGGGGGGGGAATCAGATAATTTTAGTTTCACCTTGGCTGAATTAAGGAATGTCTAGAGAACTGATGAAACATTAATTCCTGTTACTTCTGTCAGAGTATTTAGTGAGGAGACTGGTGTTTTAATTGGAGAACTGAGTGGGCAAGATTAACTGTCAATGTGGGAGAGCACCTTCCAATCAGCTAGCGGTCAAGACAGAAAAAAGGGAATTTTCCCCTTTATATCTTCTGCAACTGAGATAGTCTTCTCTTGTCCTTGAACTTGTCCAGGTTCTCTGACCTTGGGACTCCAGGTCATACACTAGTGCTCTCTCCTCCCTGAGAGATTCTCTGGCCTTCAGACTTAGACTAACAGTTACAGCATCAGCTTCCTTGATTCTGAGACTTTCCAACTTGAACTGAGCCACACTACCAGATTTCTAGGGTTTTTGGCCTGCAGATAGCTGCCATGTAACTTCTCAGTCTCCAATAATCACATGAGCCAATTCTCTAATAAATGTCCTATCATATATCATCGATCATATATCACATCTACCTATTCTACTGATTCTCCTCTGGGAAACCCTAATACATACACATTTCTCCACATCAAGGACACCACTCAAAATAGGTCCAAATACTACTACTAAAATAACAAAACATAAAGAGAAAAAATACTAGAAAACAAAGGACAACTTGATTATATTATATGAGGTCTTGTTTCTTTAAATCTTGAAAGTGGGAAAGCATGTTCCTTAAAAGTCATTTAGACTGAGCATTAGTTTTCCCTGGAATGTTTATATCCCTAGTACTGTTTTCTTTCAATTCTACAGATTTCTCAGAAGCTGAAATAGTAGTATTCCATTAATTTTTTAACAAATTTAATTTTCATGCTAGCAAGTTAGGGTAACTTTTGTCAACCCTTTAGTAATTTCTTAACTACCTAGGAAGCAGTCCATTTGTCTTTATTCTTAAGCTTTGAAGGACAAGGAAAACCCTATAAACATTCAAAGGCAAACAAATAAATTGTGATTACAGCATGTTAAACCACTGCTTGTGATACCAGCGTTCCGTATCAGAGTACTATTTGAGTGCCAGCTGCTCTGCCTCCAATTCAGTTTTCTGCTATGCCTAAAAGGCAGCAGCAAACTACTTGGGACACATCTGAGACCAGGATAGAGTTCCTGGCTCCAGGCTTTGGCCTGGTCCAGAACTTAATGTTGTAGTCATTTGGGCAATGAACTAGTAGATGAAAGATCTCTCTCCACTCTTTCAAATGAAAGAATGAATGTTTAAAAAAAAAAACACAATTTTTTTATATATTCAAAACACTATCACTGAAATCCTTTAGTAATGGTGGCAAATGATAAATTTGAAAAGCAATTTTAAATATTTTGATAGTTTGCATTATGAACAAAAATAATAAAAGAGCTACATACATGGCAGGAAACTACCTAACGGTCTCTTCACGTTTTTCTTCTATTGACGTACATTTGAACCAAATATTCCCTCTTTACTATAGCACAATGAATCAATTACATCAAAATAATTGTAACAAAAAACTGTTAGGATTAAAATAATTCACTGAAGAAACTGAGAGGCAAGTACTATCTAGTGCAACAATCACAATAATCATTGCAACAATCATTTCTTGTTAATAAAGTGAACAACCACAAAAATATATGTTGAAGTCTTTTGATAAAATGTTTTTGTTAGTCCTCTCAAATGTGAAATACAGAGAGAAAATATGCAAAGGGTTGACTTTCATCAGTAATTTCTTTGCAAGAAATACAGAGGAAAAAAATAAAAGTAATGATTTATAACTGGAAAACAAAAGACCTTATATATTTTTATTCACTTAAGAATTGTTTTCATATAAACATTTTAAATGTGGTTTTAATTTTTAACTGAATTCCACTTCCATCACCACTTTTTACCTTTACTGCCTTAGCAGTTTCGAGGGATTGTTCTGGAGGGATTCCTACTTCTCGGTCTCTCAGCAGTTGCTGAATAAAGTATGTTATATCTCGTCCTGCGATTGGAATGTGTTTAATACAGCTGCCAATCACATACCCTTCAGCCTATGTGGGGGTAAAAAAAAGATGCCAAATTTATTTTCATTGTTTTGAAAATTAATATAATCTTAAAAAGAAACATTTAACCATCATTATCTCAAGTTAGTGTAGCTGTATTCTCAAATATTGCTTTATTCCAGGAGAATGCTTCATGTTTTTCCTACAACTGTATGCCTCATATTGTACTTATCACAGAACTCATAAAATCATAGACAAATTATGAACAGCAATGGCCAGAAACATAAGATTTATTCTCCCACTGTCAGTAGTTTGTAACAATGACTAAAATGACTGAACATAGAAATAATGAATTTTAAAATGTGTCAAATCATACAGATTTTTACATAAAATAAGGTATTTTTGCTATCTTCTATAATTTCAGTTAAAATTTCAAACTGCATAATAAGAAATCTGTTTACAAATAAGAAATTAGTTTACAAAATGGTTTTCATTTTCCTAATGAAGTAGGTACTAACTGACAAGACTGATATATTCCATGTACGATCACAATGCCAAAATAACTAAATTCTGTAGAATGGAAACATGAATTTACTCATATTAGTCAGAAGTATAAAAAAATCATGTAGCAAATTAAGAAATAATACTAAAGACATTTTCACATGACAGCAGTATAAGAAATGATAAAGAATATCATTTAAGTAGAAAGAAAATCATACTAAAAGGAAATCTGGACCTTTACAAAGAAACACAAAATACTAGATATGGTTATGGGTAGGTATCAAAAAAATTATCTTTTTCAAAATCTATTTGAAAGATTATTATTATGGACTGAATTGTGTCCTTCTCCAACCTCAAATTCAAGTCCTGTCCTTAATATTTCAGAATGTGATAGTATTTGGAGATATGGTCTTTTTTTTTTTTTAAAAAAAAAAAAAAAGGTTTATTTTATAGGTCCAGCACTGAGGTATAGAAGGTTAAGCCACTGACTGCAATGCCAGCATCCCATACGGGCACTGATATGAGTCCTGGCTGCTCCACTTTCTATCCAGCTAATGTGCCTGGGAAAGCAGTGGAAGATGGTGCAAGTGTTTGGGTCCCTGTACCCATGTGGGAGACCCAAAAGAAGCTCCTGGCTCCTGGTTTCAGCCTAGCTCAGCCCTGGTGGTTATAGCTGTTTGGGGAATGAATCAGCAGATGGAAGACACCTCTCTTTGTAACTCTGCCTGTCAAATAAATAAATAAATCTTAAAAAAAAAAAAAAGATTTATTTATTTGAAGGACAGAATTAGAGAGAGAGAGAGAAAGAGAGAGAGGAAAAGGGAGAGAAAGATCTTCCATCTTCTGGTTCACCTCCCAAATGGCCGTCATGGCCAGTTCTGGGCCAGGATAAAGCCAGGAGCCGGAGCTCCATCTGGATCCCCAATGTGGAAGGACTTGGGCCATCTTCTGCTGCTTTCCCAGGCACATTGGCAAGGAGCTAGATCAGAAGTAGAGCAGCAAGGACTCAAACCAGCACCCATATGGGATATCAGAGTTGCAGGCAGTGGCTTAAACTGCTTTGCCATAATGCCAGCTCCAGGAGATAGTCTTTTAGGGGGTAATTAAGTTAAAATGAAATCATTAAAGGCATTTTCCCTAATCCAATATGAACTAAAAGACTAAGACAAAGACATATAGGAAAGACCATGTGCAGGCAGAGAAAGAAGATGGCCATCTACAAACCAGAGAGAGAGGACACAAGAAATCAATACCTTGATCTTAGACGTCTAGCCTCCAGGCTTGTGAGAAAACAAAATTCTATTATTGCTTAGTTGTGAAAAATGTTCAGGAAAAATTAGAGTCAGGCAAAGTGAGTTCAAATTCTTTTGTTTTATTTGCTGACCTTACAGAAGTTGTTTATTTGCATTTTATCAATGAGTAAACTGAGGTGCTCAAAAAAATAATCTACATCACAAAGGGGTTTTGAGGTTTAAATGAAAACTTTAAAGTTAACAATTATTTTATGCATTACTAAGAAAAATAAGTTGCCAAATAAACTATAAAAGAAGCTAACAAATATTGAATACATCCTAATTTCCATTATATTAACATATCTCTTAATGGCTAAATCAAATGCTCGTACAATGAAATGCTATTTGGCAATAAATATAAATGAAGTATTATACATGCTACAATATATATGAAGCTTAAAAATGTTAGCCTAAATTTTTTAAGTCAGTAGACACATAGTCTGTATGATTAATTTACATGAAATGGCTTGGACATGCAAATCTACACAGATAAAAACAGACTAGCGGTTGTCAGGAGCTGAAGATAAAGGAGGGAGGAATGAGGAATGACTATCAATAAACACAGTATCTATTTTTTGGGTAATGAAAATTGACTGTGATAATAGATGCACTTGTGAAGATATTAAAAGCCAATGAATTGTATGTTCTAAATTGGTGAGTGATATGGTATGTTAATTATTTCTCAATAAAGCTATCATTTAAAAAATGGTAGTTATTACTACAATTATTCTGGCCTATCAGAAGAGTAGAAATGGTAGAGAGGAATCAGGACACTCTAATCCAAAGCAGTCATCCTGAGGATGAAACTCTCAAGAGGTTACCTTATATATTAAAATTAGGCGTGAGAAAAAATGAAGAACTAAAAGTTCAAAAATAATTTCATTCCTTTTATGTTATTCACTATAAAACATAAAAATGTAATATAAAACTCATTTTAAAAGATAAACCTCTCTAAGCAGAAAAACCCTGTCTCTGACACATCTTTCTTAATGTGCTTTACTAAACCATAAGACACAATCATTAACTTTTTTACTCAATAGTAGATGCCCAAAAGCCATTACAGTTCATGTGCTTACAACTTTTGTAGTTAACATAAACATATATACCCAATTATAAAAGACTTCTACATTTAAGAAAAGACAGTCATAACATATTTCCTTTCCAGAAATCAGAATTCATAATTATCCTCATTGCAGTGCAAACCTGTAGCAAAAAAAAATTTAGAATTTTTAACATTTTAATAATTTTGAGAAAAATGCAGCTGTAAAATGGCCAAACTGCCATATAATTTTAAGGTCTAATGCTTAAAGTTTTTTCAAAATAGTATTAATTCGTATAAATAAGTTTTCCAAATGTGAAATTCGGGATTTGTTCAGTAATGTTAAAATATCCTTACCACAGGAATGACATGAGTGACACCATCTCCACTGTCTATAACCGTACCAGTCAATGTCCGTTCTCCTACTTGTCTTGAGGTCCAGGATGCCGCTAAGGCAAGAACAGCCTTGAAAGATAAATACGACAAGCAAACAATGAAAAGAGAGTCAAGTATCTATGGTAAGAAATTACCCAAAATTAATTTTGTATGTCCAACAAAAATGCTTGCTTTCTACATTTTATTAAGATGAACTTACAGGCTTCCTTTTGCTTTCAGATGCATACATATACATATATGTATGTATATGTTATACATTTTAGTGAGGACTATTTTGCTCATAAAGTCAAAAACTGTGGAAGATTAACATGAAACACTACTGTATTAAATGGCTAGAACTTAAATTATATCCACTTGGGCTGGTCTGCTGCAAACCACAAAGTTAGGTAAAAAGTACAAAACCACCCAACAACCAGTTAGTACACAGGTGGCTATAAAACAGTATCACTCTTAAAAACAAAAGCTTCAAATTGTTTAAATGGAACATGTATTTAGGACTATGTAACAAGTATTTTTGCACACTTCCAAATATTACTACTGACTAATTAGGAAGCGAAGTTGATGAAAATATTTTTCAATAGAAAAAATCTTGGTGTATGAAAATTTTTTAAGTTTAAATATTAAAAAATTAACAATTCATTTTTTTAAAAAAAGATTTATTTATCTGAAAGGGAGAGTTACATAGAGACAGCTCTCTTCCACCTGCTGCTTCTCTCTCCAGAGGGTCACAATGGCCAGAGTTAGGCCAGGATGAAGCCAGGAATCAAGAGCTTCATCTGGTTCTCCCATGTAGGTGGCAGAGATCTAAAACCTCAGGCTATCTTCTGTTGCTTTCCCAGGCCATAAGCAGGTAGCTGGATTGGAAGTGGAGCAGCTGGGGCAGGAACTAGCACCAATATGGGATGCTAGTGTTACAGGTGGCAGCTTAACCCACCACACAACACTGGACCCAACACAGTTCATTTTTTAAAAACTAAAGTTTCTTACGATCCAAGCCTCCAAAGAAGGTATATGACTATTAATTTAAAACAGAGCTAACCTGGCTTTATTTTATCTACCTGAAATACAATAATAGCTGAAAGGGATCTATAAAGATATGTAGGCCATCTTCCTAATTTATATAAGGTCACTTTAACACAATGACTGACTACATAATCACTGTAATAGCTCTAAAGAAATTATACAGTATTTTGAAGGTACTACAATGAAAACTTCCATATTAATATTAGTTTTTTTGAAAAAAACTCCTATTTAAAGGGCTGGCATTGTGGTTTAACAGTGGGTCAACCCACCGCCTGTAGTGCCAGCAATACAAATGGGTGCTGGTTTGAATCCCAGCTGCTCCATTTCCAATCCACCACGCTGTTAATGCACATAGGGAAGCAGCAGAAGATGGTCCAAGTACATGGGCCTTGGTCATCCACATAGGAGACCCAAACAGAGTTCCAGGCTCCTGGCTTCAGCCTGGCCCAGTCGTCACCACCGCATCCCTATCAGAGCCAAAGCCAAAGCAAATGCAGTCCTAAAAGAAGTACTAAAAAGAAGGCAGTACTAAAAGGTGCCCAAAACCACAAAAAAGCATCTGCACATCAACCACATTTTGGTAGCCTGTGGCAGCAGGCCAAATATCCTCAGAAAAGTGCCTCCAGGAGAAACAAGCTTGACCAGCATGCAATCATCAAATTCACCCTGACCATTAAGTCCGCCATGAAGAAGACAAAAGACAACAATACACTCATGTTCATTGCAAATGTCAAGGCCAACGAGCACCAGATCAAACAGGCTGTAAAGAAACTATGACATTGATGTGGCCAAAGTCAATACTCTGATCAGGCCTCATGGAGACAAGGAGTATGTTTGACTCCTGATTATGATGCTTTGGATGTTGCCAACAAACCTGGGATCATCTAAACTGAGTGCAGCTAGCTAATTCTAAATACATGTTTTTTCACCACATTTTTTTTTAAAGGCTGCTCATTTAGGCAAGTGATATATTAACGGTGAAGGTCTTGGCATGGAGTAAGCATTCATTAAATGTCAATTTCTTTTTTTTGCCCCATGAAAGCCCTTGAAATATCTACAGGCCATTAACTTCCTTAATATTTCTCTGACTAAATTATCCCCCAATTCCTCTAATACTGTTTCTATAGTCTCAGTTCAGGGGAGAACTATGATATGAAGCTATGTTTTAAGCCTTTATGGAAAAATAAAAGCTTTCATGTGTTAGATGCAAATTAAGCCAGATTAAAACTTAAAATTAAGCTTAAATAAATAGAACTTGCTTACCTGTACAGCAATGTACAAGCCTGGAACATTGAAAGACTCAAACATTATTTCAGCAGTATATTCCCTGTTTTCTGGAGTATTCAGTGGAGGTTCAGTCTATTGAATAATAATTTTAAATAGATAAAATCAGACTATTTTGATCATTTTTAAAAAGAAAGCATTTAGTTCAAATATTGTATTTAAAAGGCATTAAACTAAACAGGTACAAAGACAATGACCAAAAAAGTCAAACAGATCTATACATACTTAAAAACAATATAATTACTCACATATACAAGAATTGAAACTTTGTATCACACCACTCATCTGGATTAAAAATTGAAAAAGAGAATGCAGGGGGAGGAAGAAGGGAGAGCAAAATGGTGATCCAATTAACCCATCTTACACTTGTGAAGACACGTGCCCAAGCGAACACACCAACAGCACTTGCTATAGAATTCTCATCTAAGTAATGTTTTCAGCGGGATGTTCTTAGTTTGGGGATGATTATAATAAATAACTCAAGATTGGATGGATCTAACTGGATAACCTCCTAGAAAATGTAAGTTATACAATGGCTAAAAGAATAAAAGAGACGGTCATACAACTCTCTTCTACTTCAGCTATGTGACAGTAAATATCACTTAGAAACCTCATAGGTTACGTCTGGGTCAGAACACATCTACGGAGGTGAAGTAAGGACCTAGGCAATAGCAAAGGCAACCCCAGACTTCATGCTTCACTTAGGCCTCATGATCACTTAAAGTGGTTTACATAAACCCTGACACTGGTAAGACCTTGAATTCTTATGAGTCTGATCTGACAATCCAAACCTCTGTGGTATCTCAAATACGTTTAAGTGAAAAGCAAGGACAAACTGCATTATCTTTTGACCTTGAAAAAATGATTCCTTAAACACTGATTGATGACATGCATGCTATAGTATTAAGGGGTGCAATGACTGTCATCTGCAACTTACTCTGAAATGACACAGAAAATAAAATGAGGTGACAGATGGATTAAACACAGATAGATGTCATAAAGCAATTATAGTAAAATGTTAATTGTTGAATCTAGGTTGCAGGTGTATCAGCATTCATTGTAAAGTTCTTTCAACTATATAGTGCAGCCATAAACACTCATAAATCACCGTAACAAAATAAACATTTTAATTCAAATAAATAAAATACAGAATGTTGGTTTATTCAAAAATTGTAATATCACTATAAGGCAGGGAGGGTGAAAAGATAGCCATTTTATGTTGAGGGAGAAAAAGGAAATCATTTTTCCCACTAGAAAACTAGTAGAAAGTGTATAATGTTAAAAAACAAGAAATAGAAGAAACACTATTAATAATATTTTGTCACTAAAAGCTACCAGTAAAATGATAATCAGAATAGCTATTTTCACAAAAAGGAAAGTATGAGTTTTCTAACTTTTTAAAAATATTACTCTCCTTATCATAAATATTACATATTAATTATCAAAAGCTCCTCTTTGATGCTAACACTTTCCTACTTCAACATACCACTATTCTAATGTCTTAAAGACAATACAGCTTTATTACAAAGTCTTTTAGGTATGTGACAATTTAATATACAATAAAGTATGCCCTAGCGAATATAGGTATGATGAAAATGTTCATTAGGTTTCTTCTTCCTAACAAAAATTTCCTCAGCAAAATTATAATTTATACTTACCAAAAGAAAATAATGGTCTTCAGGTTCTGCCCTTAAATATTTAAAGATCACTTGTTCCATAAACCTTTCCATCAAATCCCAATCTTCAACTATACCATGGCGAATTGGCCACTATTAAAACAAATTTTAAAAAATTAATTTTACTAAATATAAAAAATAAGTAAAAATATCCACAAAAAGCCCACAAAAATAGAGAATTTTAGATCTTTAGTGGATATTAGACAAGTATACATTTTCTTAGGAGTGACAATGATAATGTGCCTGTCTTTGGAGATATATAAAATTATTTCTACAGCAAATTTTCAGATGTATCAATAAGATATCAAAATTTTACAAATTGTTAAATGTAAATTTAACTTTTTCAGACTTCTGAAAACTTTGTAATGAGGAAACTTGATCAATTAAGTCTATGAAAAAAATTTATCACAATTTTTATAATTTTAATTTATTAGCTCTTTTAACAAGTATTTGTGCTAAGTCTTTCTAAGAAAAATTGCATGGATTTACACAGAGCCATGTCCCCAAAACTGTGTACCAAGGGTAAATATTTGTACAAAAACATGCTTCCAAAACTGTGCCAAGGTACTCCAATGTGCTAAAGAAAATTCATATGGATATCATAAATATTTTAAAATTTCCAGGGATATTCAATCATCAGTTGGATACTGTATGATCTGCTGTAATAAGGTAGTTCATTTTCAACATCAGATCATACTGTATTCCCTTCAATGACAGCATTTCTCTGAAAAGCTGGGTTGTGTGCCATTTCTGGGTGTAGCACACAAACAAAATCCAAGTAAAATAAGTAATAAAGGTAGAAATGTTTAATTTGATTCTAGTTTCGAACACTTGTGCTGTGTCTATCAGGTACAAGCATCCTGATGATAAATATTCACTAATAAATTAAAGGAATTTTTTTCAATGTAAGTGTCATTTTTTTTTTAAAAAAAAATTGTTAGATATGCATATACTTCAAGAAGTTCATGGAAAAACAGAATTTAAAGGTAAGTTTAAGGCTGGTATTGTGGCACAGGTGGTTAAGCCACCATATGGAACACTGGCATCCCATATGAGTCCCAGTTCTAGTTCTAGCTGCTCTACTTCCAATCCAGTTCCCTGTTAATGCACCTGGGAAAGCAGTGGAGGACGGTCGAAGTACTAGGGCCCCTGTACCCACTCACATGGGAGACCCAGAAAAAGTTACTGCCTCCTGGTTTCAGTGTGCCCTGATAATGCAGCCATTTGGGGAGTGAACCAGTGAATGGAAGATCTCTCTTTCTCCCTGTCTCTCCCTTTCTCTATAACTCAGTCTTTGAAGTAAAAAATAAAACAAAACAAAAAAGTAAGTTTATTTTGGGGCCAAAAACCCTGAAATCCACGTATATATTTTTTCTTTATATATACCAAAATAAACTTATCTTTTAATTCCATTTTCCATAAACTTTTTAAAGTACCATCTTGTATTAAACTCAAAAGCCAGGGACTAAGCCAGTGACAACAGGCAGCTGGATTGGAAGAGATCTAGATTGTGGATAAAAAGATTGTAGAGAAAGGAGAAATAAGATTATCTAGAGAAAAAATTTTAAGAGAGAACCCAGGACAGTACCTTAGAAACACTAACAAATGAGTAGTGAGTAAAGTATTAAGAAGAACAAGCAGTGACAATAGGAAAAAATACAAAGAATCTATATTGGGAAAAGAACCAACAGAGTAATAACATGATAGTAGGATAAATCAACGAGGACCAAGGCTGTTGTTTAGAACTGGATTTAACAAATAGCATTATGAATACTCTCAAATTCAGTAAAACGTTTTGTTCTAAAAGGAATGAGGAAATAAAATAACTAGTTTGCTGAAAACAGAAGGTAGAAATAAAGACTGAGAGATGTTGTGCTGTTTAGGTTTGCTGTACCTGGAAGACTTGAAAATTATTTAAGATGAGAACAGAATCAATGGAACAGAACTCTGGTCTCTTAACTCACCGACTTTATCACCTTGGATGATTTCTCTTTTCTATTTTGGCCAGTTTAGGTATTATCATCACTTCATTTCTACATCCCTGAAATGCAGGTATGCTCCTCTCTAATCATAACCTCTTATTTTTTTAACTTATTCTACCACTTCATTATTCCTTTTTTTGATCACAATAATTTTCAGTCCACTAACTTCTAATTATCCCCCAGCCAACAACACATAGTTTAGATTTTATGCCCCATCGCTTTGAATATTCACATTTCCTTTTGCCACCCCATCTACCAAAATTCAACCCTAAACTTGCCTATATACAGAATGCTGACTGAACTGAAGAAACAGACATTAACTGGGTTGAGCAAACTAAAAATTCAGTTCTTTCAGGGATGGTATCTAGAGGCATTCAGAATCCAGCATTTTATGTGCCATTGTAGGCTTTCCTTCTCAAACTCTTCCATTAAGGTTTACAAATGATCTCTGTGTAGCCAAAGACAGCAAATTATCTTTATGCTTCCAGTGATTTACTCCACAGGGCCAGCCTTGTGGTGCAACAAGTTAGAGTTAAGCCAAGGCATTCCACAATGGAGTGCCAATTCAAATCCCAGGGGCTCTGCATCTGATGCAGCTCCCTGCCAAAGTGCCTGCAAAAGCAGCAGATAATGAATGACTCAGGTATCTGGGCCACTCCCTGGTACTTATATGCAGTTTCAGGGTGCTTGCTTCAGCCTGGCCCGATCCCAGGTGTTGCAGCCATTTGAGGAGTGAGCCAGCAGATAGAAGATATAGACAGAGATATATTTGTCACTTTGCATTCAAATAAATATATCTTTAAAAAAAAAAAAAACTGACTTTTTAAGTACTTTCTCGAATCCCAAACTAGGTTGGCTACTCCTGTGATATATGCCCCGAGTATCCTGCGCTTTCCACCCCGGGTTCTAGTCCTGGTTGGGGCTCTGGATTCTGTCCCGGTTGCTCCTCTTCCAGTCCAGCTCTCTGCTGTGGCCTGGGAAGGCAGTGGAGGATGGCCCAAGTGCTTGGGCCCTGCACCCACAAGGGAGACCAGGAGGAAGCACCTGGCTCCCGGCTTTGGATTGGTACAGCGCATTGCAGCCTGCTGTAGCGGCCATTTGAGGGGCGAACCAACGGAAAAGGAAGACCTTTCTCTCTCTCTCCTTCTCTCACTGTCTAACCCTGCCTGTCAAAAATAAATAAATAAATAAAAATATATAAAAATAAAAATAGGAGTGAAATGTCTCTATATATGGAAATGCGAAGGCGAGAGAACACCAATCCCTCTGAAATCCTTGGAGCTAATGGAATGGAAAAGTAAATAATGCCCATCTGGAATAAAATTTTCCTGTTGGGGGGAAAAGAGGCAGAGTTCAAGTAACAAGGAAGAAGAAATTTCTATTGTGAAAAAGTTAGGCATATTAGGTCTATAATAAAGTGAAATTTCAGAAAACACAATCATTGAACAAACTCATTTTTGAAAGGCAAGTTATATATTTATACAAATCATAAAAAAATACCTTTGTTGCATATGTAGGTTTTTCTATTGCTTCATCACCAATGAAGAAGTCTAGGTCATCAACACCTTTCATCACCCTCCTTTGAGCTTGATCACCCACTTTTGCTGACTCCTTAATAGCAATACCTTTAAAATAAGATATTTAGACATGTCAAAAACTTAATTTCCTTCATAGAAAGCAAACTTTTAATTTATACTCTTCCACTATGAAACAAAATATGAACTACTATATTTAAATTGCCAAGCCAGGAGCTGGCATTGTAGTTAGTGGGTAAAGCCACTGCCTGTGACGTCAGCATCCTTTATGGGTGCCATTTCATGTCCTGGCTTCTCCACTTCCAATTCAGCTCCTGTTAATGGCCTGGGAAAAAAGGAAGATGGCCCAAGTGTTTGGATCCCTGTCACCCATATGGTAAAAACTGATGGAGTTCCTGGACCAGCCTCTGGAGTTAAACAGCAGAAAGAAGACATTTTTCTCACTCTCTCTTTCCCTCTCTCCCTTCCTCATCTCCAACTACATTCTGACTGTTCCTCTCTCACTCTGTCTTCCCAATACAAACATACATACACAAATCTTTTAGAAATAACCAAAATAAGGCCACAAAAGTACTTCATATTTTGGCTTTTTGCATTTAAGACCTTTCTTTGAATAGCAATTCAGACTTTATTATGTAAAATGAATTGTCACAGGTTTTGTATGGGACTCATAAATACCTGAATCATCATCCTCTGCTTCCATGTGTATCAGAATGATGGATCTGAAGGGAAACAGTTGGGACTTGAACTGGCATTTTGATAAGGGATATAGGCATCCCAAGCAGCAGTTTAACTCACCATACCACAACACCTGCCCTCCCTCAATTACAGTTTTAAAAACTAAGCTCTATTTTGAGCTAAATAAAACTATAATCTCACCAAATCTACACATGCTTAAAAAACAACCAAACAGGAAAAACTGAAAAACATTAACAAAAGGTGAGGAAAATTATAAGGTAATTTTTAAAAAACAAACTTTTTTCATGTTTCTACCCTATTCACTAATATGATCTAGTAATTTAAAAATAGTAAGTATCAATTAAATTTTAATCACATACACAAGATATCTTCATTCATTAGATAAAACCCACACCAATCCCCTTTTAAATTATTCAACCATCCAGGATCTGGTTCCAGAGATAAAACCCATTATGTATTTATAATTAAGTTATACATTTCTGAATCCTTCAAGTTAAGCAGTTCTTAATTCAAAATAATTATCTAAATACACTGAACTTAATCTGGTATTCAATTATTAATTTCACATAAAACAGTTATTATTCTCAAGGTAGGCAGATACAGCTCAATTCACAATAGCTAAGATATGCTATATATCAACCCAGATGTATATCAACTGAAGACTAGAAAAAGAAATTATGGGGGCAGTGCTGTCGTATAGCGGGTAAAGCTGACACCTAAGTTCTGGTATCCCATATGGGCACCAGTTTGAGTCCTGGCTGCTCCACTTCTGATCCAGTTATCTGCTATGCCCTGAGAAAGCAGTGGAAAATGGCTCAAGTCCTTGGGCCCCTACATGGAAAACCCAGAAGAAGCTCCTGGCTTCAGATGGGCCCTGCTGCGGCCACTGCGGCCATTTGGAGTGAAACGGTGGATGGAAGATCTCTCTCTTTCTCTTTCTACCTCTCTGTAACTCTGCCTTTCAAATAAAAAATAAATCTTAAATAAAATCCTGTCGTTTGCAATAAAATGGATGCAACTGGAAAACCATACTTAGAGAAATAAAAAATAAGCCAGTCCCAAAAAGATAAATACTATATGTTCTTCCTGATATGTGGTCACAACAGAGTACCTAAAAGGTAATCTACAGAAGTGAAACAGACATTTTAAAACACAATAACTTTGAATGGACCATATCTCGACTGCTGAGGAACAGTTGTTTGTTTCATACTATTTGTTAAACTCTACTTAGTATAGAGTTAATCTTATGTGTATAGTTAACTTAAAATAGATCTTAGTTTAAAAAAAATAAAAATGGGAATAGGAAAGGGAGGAGGAAGAAGGGTAGGAGGGCAAGTGGGAGGGATGGCAGTATGGGAAGTACCACTATGTTCCTAAATTTGTATATATGAAATGCATCAAGTCTGTATACCTTAAGTTTCTAGGTTAAAAAAAAAAAAAAAACAGGTAGAAAGCAACTGAAGGAAAATGGTTTATTTTATAGTTAACACTTTCTAAATGTTAGAAATTTTCTTTGGCAATTTATTTACAATATGGACATATATCCAGATGGTTTACCATTAATTTCCTGGAAAAAAAGACACAAACCAAATCTATAAGCTTACCAGGTCAAATATCTATATTCGTCATAAGAAAATGGCAATGTGCCTGCCAGTTATAAATACAACATCTTCAAAACTGCACAAAATTGAATGAGCAAAGAATTCAAAACTCAAAAGTCTTGCAGTAGGTAAATATATTTCTTTTTTTCTAATTTATAAATAATTTTTAAATTTAGAATTTATAAATAAATTTAATAATTTATTAGACAGTGAGACAGAGACAGAGAAGAAGGTCTTCCTTCCGTTGGTTCACTCCCCAAATGGCCACTACAGCCAGCACTGCGCTGATCCGGAGCCAGGAGCCAGGTGCTTCTTCCTGGTCTCCCATGCGGGTGCAGGGGCCCAAGGACCTGGGCCATCCTCCACTGCCTTCCCAGGCCACAGCAGAGAGCTGGACTGGAAGAGGAGCAATTGGGACTAGAACCGGCGCCCATATGAGATGCCGACGCTGCAGGCGGAGGATTAACCAAGTGAGCCATGGTGCCAGCCCTGGTAAATATATTTCTAACACACTATAGCTACTCATAAAAAAAGACAATGAAAACCAAAACTGTCTATTTTGCAGAGTTGAAATAAAGAATAAATTCAATGGTGATCAGATCTTAAGGTTCAAAACATGAAGACTCATATGGGTGTCCAACAAAGATTTAATATAGCCCTTTAAGATATAAGCAAAACCAAATTTTGCAAAGATGGCAATAATGTTTCCAATCTCTTAAAATAAGCAATCATAACATAATGGGTTATAAGAAACCACATAATTAGCACTGTTATGGATTAAGCTACCTCTTAAAAAAAAAAAAAAAAAAAGACAGAAAGCTGAAGTTCTACCATGCCCCTCAACCTCAAATTGTGACCTTGTATGGAAATGGGTGTTTCAAATTAAAATGCAGTTATCAGCTTAATTCCACATGACTAGTAACCTTACAAAAAGGAAAAATTTGAACACACAGGGATAGGCAGAGAACAAAGATGAGAGGCCAGCACTGTGGCGTAGCAGATAAAGTGGCCGCCTGCAGTGTTGGCATCCCATATGGTTGCTGGTTCGAGACCCAGCTGCTCCATTTCCAATCCAGCTCTCTGCTACGGCCTGGGAAAGCAGTAGAAAATGGCCCAAGTCTTTTGGCCAATTATAAATACAACATCTCCAAAACTGCATCAAAACTGAATGAGTAAAAAATTCAAAACTCAAAAGTCTTGCAGTAGGTAAATATATTTCTAACACACTATAGCTACTCATAAAAAAGAGAATGAAAACCAAAACTGTCTATTTTGCAGAGTTGTACCCACATGGAAGGCTCGAAGGAAGCTCCTGCCTGTCTCCTGGCTTTAGATCGGCACAGCTCCAGCCACTGCGGCCAACTGGGGAGTGAACCAGCGGATGGAAGACTGCTCTCTCTCTCTGCCTCTCCTCTCTCTGTGTAACTCTGACTTTCAAATAAATAAATAATTTTTAAAAAATTATATGAAGATACAAAGCAAGACAGCCCTGTAACTGAAGTGATCAATCTATCAGCCAAGAAATATCTAAGACTATTAGCATGTTAGAATCAAAAAGAAGCATATAGAAGAATCTAGCAGAAGCAAGGAAGATTTCTCCCCTAAACCATCAGCAAGAGCATGGCCCTGCTGACATGTTCATTTTGTACTTCCAGAGCACAGAGTTGCTAAGTTTATGTTGTTTTTAAGATACTCAGTCTTCAAAACTTTATTACTGCATCTTAGGAAACTACTATGAGCATAAACAATAGATTTCACATTAAATTAAAATATAACTAAGTACTAGTCTTTTGAAGAATCTCTACATAAGCAACAGTCAACATTTGTCACCTAATTCTTTTTTAAAGATTTACTTATTTGAAAGTCAGAGTTACACAGAAAGAGAAGTAGAGGCAGAGAGAGAGAGAGAGGTCTCCCATCCACTAGTTAACTCCCCATTTGGGTGCAACAGCCAGAGCTGCGCCAATCTGAAGCCTGGAGCCAGGAGCCTGGGTGTTGGGGCCCAGGGACTTGGGCCATCTTCTACTGCTTTCCCAGGCCATAGCAGAGAGCAAGATTGGAAGTGGAGCATCCCAGACTCAAGCTGGCACCCATAAAGGATGCTGGCAATGCAGGCGGTGGCTTTACCCGCTACACCACAGCACTGGCCCCACCAAATTCTTAAAACAGAACAAAACTAATCAATGTAACAACATATAAATGTGGGAGGAAATGTTAAAAAGCAAACCAGTTCGTCACTGTAGATAATAAATATGTATGAACAGGGAGCCATGATGGCTAACACAGATAGGAAAGAACAGCATAGGAAAAACCAAAACTATAGGAAAGAACAAAACTACCTGAAGACATAATGTATGAAAACAGTATGACTGCAGGATATTTATTAGAAACAACTGATATCATCATTTCTAAAACTGAGATAACCTACCTTATTTTGCAACATGGATGGTCAATAGGCACAGGCCATACAAACAGTCACATTCACAATCTAAAAGTCAGTCTCAGATGTGTTATGGAGGATGCAATCATTAGTCACACACCTACGCAGCAATACCCTCAAAGCAAACTGTTTCATTAACACCTTATTCATCTTTTTCCTTAAAAATACATGCTTGAGCCAGCGCCGCCGCTCACTAGGCTAATCCTCCGCCTTGCGGCACCGGCACACTGGGTTCTAGTTCCGGTCGGGGCGCCGGATTCTGTCCCGGTTGCCCCTCTTCCAGGCCAGTTCTCTGCTGTGGCCCAGGAGTGCAGGGGAGGATGGCCCAGGTCCTTGGGCCCTGCACCCCATGGGAGACCAGGAGAAGCACCTGGCTCCTGCCATTGGATCAGCGCGGTGCGCTGGCTGCAGCACACCGGCTGCAGCAGCCTTTGGAGGGTGAACCAACAGCAAAGGAAGACCTTTCTCTCTGTCTCTCTCTCTCACTGTCCACTCTGCCTGTCAAAAAATAAAAATTTTAAAAAAATTTTAAAAAAATACACACTTGATGGATTAGGCAAAGAGAGCTGAACAGAGAGCTGAAATGAAAGGTCAAAGGGACAGAAATGAGGCCAGAGAAAGAACTTGAAAAAACATGTTCTTAAAGAACTAAACCTTATAGAATGTCAGAATTGAATGCTTACTTGCTAGAGAAGAGTTCTTTAATTTATGAGAGATCTTTAACTTGTGACTTAAAAGAAATACTTACAGGAAGGGATGATAAACTGTGGTTCTGTATTTCCAGCATATCCTAGTTTTGTATACCTGCAAACCAAAAGGAAAGAAATTATAAAGATTTCACTAATATCTCAGCAATTATAAGTTTAATTCCTAGATTTCTATTTGTTATGAATCATGATTCTACCGTTGACAAATAATAAACAAAATTCCATAGTCTGAGTTTATTTAACATTTCTACTTTCAGAACAATATCAAAATTTCAAGTGCCAGGTTTTTTAAGAGAAATTTTACATTAAGAAATAGATCCTAGGGGCTGGCATTATTAGAAATAATCTAAATATAAATCAAATCAAAACTAGCTAATATGCTAAATTTATACTAGAGAACATTATTCAGTTATAAAAAAGTGACTGAGAAAGCTTTTTATATACAGATATAGAACAGCCTCCAAAATGTTAACTGAAAAAAGCAAGGTACAGAACAATGTCAAGCACAGTACATTTGTATAAAAGTAGAAGAGATACGGGTAAGAACATATGAAAAATATTTAATAAGGGCCAGTGCTGTGGTGAAGTGAGTAAAGCTACCACCTGTGATGCCAGCATCCCATGTGAGCCACCAGTTTGAGTCCCAGCTGCTCCACTTCAATCTAGCTCCCTGTGAATGTGCCTGGGAAGGCAGCAGAGGATGGCCCAAGTACTTGGGCCCTTGCACCCAGGTAGAAGACTCAGAAGAGGCTCCTAGCTCTTGGCTTCCATCTGGCCTACCTCTGACCATTATTGCAACCATTTGCAGAATGAACCAGCAGATGGAAGATCTCTCTGTCTCACCCTTTCCTTTGTAACTCTGTTTTTCAAATAAATAAAATAAATTATATATATATAGGCCAGCGCCGCGGCTCACTTGGCTAATCCTCCGTCTGCGGCGCCAGCACCCCGGGTTCTAGTCCCAGTTGGGGCGCCGGATTCTGTCCTGGTTGCTCCTCTTCCAGTCCAGCTCTCTGCTGTGGCCTGGGAAGGCAGTGGAGGATGGTCCAGGTCCTTGGGCCCTGCACCTGCATGGGAGACCAGGAGGAAGCACCTGGCTCCTAGCTCCACATTGGTGCAGCACGCCAGCCTTAGCGGCCACTTGGGGGGGTGAACCAACGGAAGGAAGACCTTCACCTCTGTCTCTCTCACTAACTCTGCCTGAAAAAAATATATGTGTGTATATATATATATATATATATATATAATTGTATAGACACAAAGTATCTCTCAAAGAATATATAGAAAACAATAATTTTGGCTGTCTTCATGGAAGGGAACTGGGTTTGTAATAGGAATGAGAGGGAGATTTTTTTGTTATACACATTACCACACCATTTGAATGCATTACTATTTAAAAGTTTTTTTTTAAGTTTTATTGCCATTCTCAACAAAACAATGAAAACGATCACTATAAGGCAGGCATTTGGTACAACAGGTTCAGCTGCTGCTTAAATCACCCACATTCCATGTTAGAGTGCCTGCGTTCCAGTTCTAGCTCTACCCTCCATTACAGTTTCCTATTAATGTGCACTTTGGGAGGCAGTAATTGATATTTCAAGTATTTGGGTTCCTCATATCCGCTTTCAAGACTGACTTCGTGATTTTTAACTGGCTTCTAGGTGGCCCAACTCTGGATGGTACTGGCATCTAGGCAATGAACCACAAGATGAGTGGTGTGTGTATGTGTGTCTTTGTTTTTGTCTCTTTCAAATAAAATTTAAAAATTTCTAAAAACAATGACAAGTAGAAAACATAAAAAGCTGAGCATTGAAAAGCAACATGTTGTGGCTATTAAAGGTGGAGATTTTTTGGCTATTTAGGAAAAACTAATGACTGTGAGCAGATTTCAAAGAGAAATAATATATTATTCCATATTCAAACCCATCGCCAAACACAGGGCAGGTAAATTGCTATGGCATTACTGACTCAAATAGCATCTACAGGGGCTGGCACTGTAGTGCAGCAGGTTAACGTCCTGGCATGATGTGCTGGCATCCCATATGGGCACCGGTTCAAGACCCGGTTGCTCCACTTCCGATCCAGCTCTCTGCTGTGACCTGAGAAAGCAGTGAAAGATGGCCCAAATCCTTGGGCCCCCGCACCCACTTGGAGACCTGGAAGAGGCTCCTGGCTCCTGATCATCGCAGCTCCAGCTGTTGAGGCCAACTCGAGAGTGAACCATAGAATGAAGACCGACCGATCTCTCTCTCTCTCTCTCTCACTCTCCTTTCTCTGTAACTCTGACTCTCAAATAAATATATAAATCTTTGGGGGGAAAAAAAAAAGCAAATAGCACCTACAAAAATCTTTTCTAAAATATAAAGGGGAAAAAAATTCTTTTGGAAGATATTTTATTCCCAAAACCAAGTTAAAGAATTGTGTATGCCAAATGGATTAAATAATTACAAATGAGGAGAAAACAAACTTTTCAAAATGTGATAGCACTCTAACTAAAACCCTTTAAAAATTCCCCAGTGGCCATCCTAAAAAAACTAATTTTTTTTTTTTTTTATGAGGCGTAGCGGGTAAAGCCGCCACCTGCAGTGCTGGTATCCCATATGAGCACTGACTGCTCCACTTCCAATCCAGCTCTCTGCTTTGGTCTGGGAAAGAAGCAGCAGATGGTCCAGGGGCTTGGGCCCCTGCACTCACGTGGGAGACCTGGAATGAGCTCCTGGCTCCTGGCTTTGGATCAGCACAGCTTCAGCCATTGTGGCCAATTGGGGAGTGAACCAGCGGTTGGAAGACCTACCTCCCTCTCTCTCTTGCTCTCGCTCTCTCTCTCTCTGCCTCTCTGTAATTCTGTCTTTTAAATAAATAAATAAATCCTGAAAATAAATAAATAAATAAAACAAAATAAATGCTTTCCTTGCAAGGCACCCAATACAGTCCTTTTAATATTTGGCCCCTAACAGTTACCTCTCAGAGCATCCCTGACACATTTTTACGCCTTAATCATAAAAACTGCAGTTTCTCAACAGTCCAACTTGTTTCATTCCACTGAGCCACTATCAGCACTGTTCTACATATGATGCTCTGTTCCCAACACTGAAGTTCTTACTCATCGGCAAAATTCAGGTTAAGTATCAACTGAATTGATATTAACAATTTCATAACCTCCTCAGGTAGCTGATTACTACCATCCTTTGAACAAGCATTATTTAATAATAGTACTTGAGTATTAATTCCCTTATCCATAAAAAATAGTTAATATATTTCAGAGTACAAAGCAAGATAACAAGATAAAGCAACTGGCACCCAGTGCACACTCACAATGTCAACTCTATTTTACTTTTCATCCACTGCCTCCAAATTTTCCATGCCTTCCGTAATCACAGAGGCCATGCACACCTGAAAATGCTTATAGTTGTGATAAATTATCTCTATAAACAAAGGTCAGTATATTGAAGACCATCAGATTTTAGCTTGTATCTAATATATTTTTAAGATTTATTTACTTACTTGAAAGTCAGAGTTCAGAGAGAAGGAGAGGCAGTGAGAAAGAGAGGTCTTCCATCCATTGGTTCACTCCCCAACTGGCCGCAAAGGCCAGAGCTGCGCCCTTCTAATGCTCAGTTATTGTTTTGTGTTTATTTTCTGATCCAGTCTCTTTTTAATGTAAAGCCATCAAGTGTGGAAAAAACAGAACTCTGGTAAAACATGGAGGTCTGCATAACTCAATAGCTCAAACTCTACTGACTATGAGATAGAAAAATCAGAATTACTCAAATGCGTTTGGAGCTGGCATTGTGGTACTGCAGGTTAAACTGCTGCCTGCAATGCTAGCATCCTATACAAGTGCCAATTTAAGTCCTGGCTGCCCACTTCTGATCCAGCTCTCTGCTAATGTGCTTGAGAAAGCAATGGAAGAGGGTCCAGTACTTAGGCCCCTGCCACCTCATGGAGATCCAGATGGAGTTCCAGGCTCATAGCTTCAGCCTAGCCTAATCCTAGCAGTTCTGGCCATTTGGGAAGTGAGCAGTGGATGAAAGATATATTGCTGTCTCTTAACTCTCTATAATTCTGCCTTTCAAATAAATAAATATTTTTTTTAAAAAAATAATTACTTAAATGCACAAAACCATTATCAACCGGTGTCAATGTCTGTTCCCAATGAATTTGCTGAAACTGACTATAATACAGCTTAAATAAGAATGCAGAATCAATATTAATCAGTAATCTAAAAAGTGCTGCTTATTGCTGCACCAACAGGAACTATCCAGTGAACAAGGGGAACTGAATATATCATTACTAAAACATGCACTTGTTTTTTTTTTTTTTTAAAGATTTATTTATTTGAAAGTCAGAGTTACACAGGGAGAGGCAGAGAGAGGCAGAGAGAGAGAGAGAGAGAGAGAGAGAGAGAGTGAGTCTTCCGTCTAATGGTTCACTCCTCAATTGGCTGCAATGGCCGGAGCTGTGCCGATCCACAGCCAGGAGCCAGGAGCTTCTTCCAGGCCTCCCACGTGGGTGTAGGGGCTCAAGAACTTGGGCCATCTTCTACTGCTTTCCCAGGCCATAGCAGAGAGCTGGATTATAAGTGGTGCAGCCAGGTCTCAAACCTGAGCCCATATGGGATGCTGGTGCTTCAGGCCAGGGCGTTTACCCCCCCCCCCCCCCCCCCCCCGCCGGCCCTACAACGCCAGCCTCTAAAACATACACTTCTTTAAAACAAGACAATGGAGTGGCCATTTGGCCTAGTAGTTCAGATGCCTGTGTCCTATACAAGTGTGCCTGACCTCAATCCTTTTGTTTGCCTCCAGATTCCAACTTTATGCTAATAATAACCCTCTGTAGGTGGTGGTGGGGCAGCTGTGATGCCTCCAGTGAATGGGCTCTTGGACACTGGTGGGAGACCTGTATTGCACTGCAATCTGCCAAACCTTGTCTTCAGCGAACATTTGGAGGGTGAACTGACAGACGGAAGCTCTATCTCCACGCCTCTCAAATAAACAGAAGTTTAAATAAATAAATAAAACAAGGCAGTCCAAAGTTTTCTGAAGCAGAACACTACATAAAAGCCCACTGTCTGATCAATATTTGTGGAAAATTCAAATCTAATCTATCCATACCATAATACAAAAACAAGGGGCCTGCATTGTGGGGCAGCAGGTTAAACTGCCTCCTGTAGCACTGGCATCCCATATGGGTGCTGGTTCGAATCCCAGCAGCTCCCTGCTAATATGCCCTGGAGAGCAGAGGAAGATGGCCCAAGTACCTGGGTCCCTGCCACCCATGTGGCAGACCTGCAAAAAGCTCCTGCTTCCTGGCTTTGGTGTGGCCCAGCCCCAGTCATTGTGGCCATTTGTGGAGTGAACCAGCAGACGTAAGATTTCTCTATCTCTCCTTCTAACTCTTTCAAATAAATAAATCTTAAAAAAAAATTACAAAACATCACATATGACTTTTATAAGATATAAATTACCAAATTTTTAATGAAATTCTACAAATTAACTTCAATGCTTCTCCCATAATATCTCATGTCTCTACTTAATAGTTTTCTTCATACCATGTCAAAGCTCAAAAAAGGTAATTTGCTGTTAGGGACATTAAGAACAAAAATATAATATCCAATTCACAGGAAAATCTGCCAAGTAAGACAAGACAACATTAGCTACAAAGATGAATAGTAATTGTTTAAAAAGCTTTACCAATTTCCTTCAATGTTTTTCTCATTAGACACAAATAAACATTTAACCTGACATAAAAAGGACTGATAAACTGTTGAATAAAAAAAGCTGGACTCCTTTGCGGCAACAGAAACAACAGTCCTTTCAAGCCTAAACCTTAGAATGCAACTACTGTTCATGAGTAGAAAGAAAATGAGGACCCTAGAATCAAAAAGCTGTGAGTGAGGAGAAGGGGACTGGTCTAATCTTACATCCCATAAGCATCCTGTATCAGTGCCTGGGTACCGTACCCACCTCCACCTACAACTCCTGACTCCAGGTTCCAGCTCATGCAGACCCTGGGAGGTGGCAGCAATGATTCAAATAGTTAAGTCTGTGCCACCCAAATGGAGAGCCATATTGAGCTCCTGGCTCCTGACTGGCCTGGCCCAACCCCTAGCTATTGTGTGCATTTGGAGAGCAAATCTGAGCAAATGGGCGATCTCTCTATGTACACCTCTCACAAAATATAATTTTTTAAAGATTGATTTTATTTATTTGAAAGTCAGAATTACAGAGACAGAGAGAAAGAGAGATCTTCCATCTGCTGGTTCACCCCCAACAAATGGCCACAATGGCCAGGGCTGGGCCAGCCAAGGCCAGGAGCCTGGAGCTTCATCTGGGTCACCCACAGGGTGCAGGGGCCCAAGCACTTGGGCCATTTCCACTGCTTTCCCAGGTGCATTAGCAGGGAGCTGAACTGGAAGTGGAACAGTTGGGACTTGAACTGGAGCCTATATGGGATGCCAGCACAGCAGGTGGCAGCTTTACCTGCTATGCCACAGCACCAGCCCCTCAAATAAATTAATTTAAAAGAGAAAACAGCATGAATGAAAATGCTTCTTCCACCATTTATTAGCCTGTGATCCTATGATTCTAAAAACAGCTCTATGATCACAGACACAGGTTCCTAATGCTTAGGTTACTACACTAAATTCACAAAGTGATTATACAGATCAAGCAATGGATGGCAGTCAATAATTATTTAGTAAACAAAATTTCCTCCCCCGGATAATTTTCCTTTATCCATAGGTCTCCTTTTATCCCTCTTCCATTCCTGTAATTATCCTTTCAAAGTTTCTTAACAATATTTCCCTAACTCCTCACTACTACACAAATCCAATATCACCACTGAATGCATACACTACAGCAGTGGATACTTGCCCTATGAAAGAAAACAGTCAGAAAGGCCACAAATTATGATTCTATTTATATAATATGACCAAATTAGGCAAATCCACAAAGATGGAAAGTAAATCA
This sequence comes from Sylvilagus floridanus, assembly GCA_949820135.1. Taxonomy (NCBI): domain Eukaryota; kingdom Metazoa; phylum Chordata; class Mammalia; order Lagomorpha; family Leporidae; genus Sylvilagus; species Sylvilagus floridanus. Next base: position 73,791,140 of record OX463236.1, read on the forward strand.
GTGTCTGCCAAAGGAGTGAGGATACAGAGAATGAAGAGTGTCAGAGAGTGCTTAATGAGAATAGGATTTCTTTCTGGAGTGATGAAAATACCTGATAATTTATTATGAATGCTAGAATCCAATTAATTATATACCATATATACACATACCATAAATTCTCTCAATAAAGTTATTTCAAACAGAATACTTGACTCAAACACTGCATAAATATTTGTGACTCTAGTTCTCAATGATCTAAGCAACCTACTACTGTCCATCAAATTAATTCAAATCAATGCAATTCCAATCCATTCCTCCCTACTAAAATCCTTCTGAAATAGAGCAAGATATGAATAAATAAAATAAGCTACTTGCTATTCCACAGCTTCCAAAAGAAATATCTCAATCTTGAACAGGGCAATTTCCTAACTGACCCTTCCCCCAAAGATGAAGCTCTTTCTGACTTCCCCTCACCAGTAAAATATTTACTGGGCATCATTCAATATTACACACTAAGCCAACACATGGAGAAAGAATGAACAAGAGAATTCCTGCCAGCATAGAGACTTCACTTTAGCTCATGTATCTCATATTGACGAAGTCTTCCTTGCCTTATATCTGTCATTTCCTCATGTTTGTGCTTTTCCAAGGATTTCATTTAGTTCCTTCATAAACTATCCTCCAAATAATACATAGTTTCTCCAATTAAACATCAAGAAGTCATCCTTAATCATTTCTGGAATTAAACAGTAAGTTTAGTTTCATTTCTGGAACTAAACAGTAAGCCTCAAGTATGAAATCATACCTTAGTTTTCTATATATACCATAGTTCAGCAGAGAATTGTACATACTGTTGAGCATATAACACGAATGAAAGAAGTAACTTGGGGGCCAGCACTGTGCCATAGTAGGTTAAGACTTTGCCTGTGGTGTTGGCATCCCATATATGCGCCAGTTAGAGTCCCACCTGCTCTATATCTAATCCAGCTCCCTACTAATGCTCTGAGAAAGCAATGTAAGATGGCCCAAGTTCTTGGGTCCTGCACCCATGTGGGAGACTGGACGAAGCTCCTGCCTCCTGGCTTCGGATTGGCCCAACCCCAGCCATTGAGGTCAATTGGGGAGTGAACCTGTGGATGGAATACCTTTCTATGTCTCTTCTTCTATTAATTTAGCCTCTCAAATGAATAAATAAATCTAAAAAAAAAAAAGTAACTGATCGCTTTCAATAACTGTATATAATTATTTTAAGTGTAACTAACATTAATTGCTTTTAAATACCAATTATTTTGCTATGAGCTTTATATTATCTCTAATCTTCATCAAAACCTTGCAAAATGAATATTCTGTCTCTACACATTGGGAATCTGTAGCTCAGAGAAACAGTAAATATTCAAAGAAATAGTAAACCTAGATTAAATCTCAAGTATCAATCAACCTACAAAATCAGTGTTTTCATAATATCTGTTCTGTAGTGATGAGTGATTACATCCAAAATGAAACCAAGGTAAGACCTGATAGCATAGTTTATCATGCTAGCTACATGATCTCTGACAAGCAATTTACACTTTGTGCCACGGTAAAAGGGGACAACAGGAATTGCCTCTTCCCTCCCACTGTTCTTTTACCTGGTCCAGTAGGGTTTTTTTTTCTACCTATTCATACTTTACTCATCCTTAACTAGAATAGTAGCTAGCATTAATATTAATATATACTAGGTGATGTTGGCTATTATTTTATCATCACAAATCACCAGAAAGAAGTAATCAGATATTCCTCCTACTCTAAAAAGTCTGGTTTACAACACATCATGGCTTCATGACCACACTGAGTGTAGAATTCAAGGACTTTCAAATCTCCATAGACCAGTTCCAACAGGTTGTTTTAATTATAATAACTACCATATATCAGGTTCTATCACTACTTCACTGTACCATATCTAACATGCCAGTCATGCATGGCATGCCCAGATTCAACCTTCACTTCTCCAACTGCACTTTCTTTCCTTCCAATGTTCTGTTACCTGCTACACTGGTCTTATTTCTACCTATTCATACTTTACTCATCCCTACTGGCCCTCCTCCTATCTCCCCCAGGAAGCTTGTTTTCATTCTTCTTGGAAAACACATATTCCTTAATCTATTATTCCAAAAAGTTTGGTGTCAGAGCACTTACCATATTATAATGTGTACATGTTAGCTTCGTTAAGGTAGGCACTATTTCCTATACATCTTTATATTCCTCATAGCAACTACCATAAGTATTCATTTACATATTTGATACTTATTTCTTATTTATGAAAACTTCTCCAACTATAAACAATCTGAATGCATAAACTACTTCCCGCTCCTACTTTCACACGCATATGTAAAATAACTAATACCTACCTATGTATCTAGAGATACCATTATCTATCTATATAGATATCTCATATCTATCTAGATATATCATTATCTATATATCTGTGTAGATACCCCATCTTCTAGGAAAAAGTACAGCTCAAGTTCTTTATATCCTAGCTTATATCTTTAATATTTTTAATTGCCTATTACACAATAGGTTCGGTTCTACTTAATGAAAATGTTCCATAATCCCAAAATTACTTGTTATACCTGTCCTAATAAAAAAAATCCTATGTTATTACATTATCAATCATTCTTTAAAAAAAAAAACAAAACACAACACTGCTTTCTAAGGTGTTCAGAATGAATACTTTGTGAAACTCACAGGAGTTTTTGTGCCTTTGGAAAACTGTGTTAATGTAAACTGATAATTAGAAATAAAGCAGTTATAAAAGGAAATAAATTGTAGTGATGTAAAGAAAAATGGGCCGGCGCCGTGGCTCAACAGGCTAATCCTCCGCCTTGCGGCGCCGGCACACCGGGTTCTAGTCCCGGTCGGGGCACCGATTCTGTCCCGGTTGCCCCTCTTCCAGGCCAGCTCTCTGCTGTGGCCCGGGAGTGCAGTGGAGGATGGCCCAGGTGCTTGGGCCCTGCACCCCATGGGGAGACCAGGAAAAGCACCTGGCTCCTGGCTCCTGCCATCGGACGAGCGCGGTGCGCCGGCCGCAGCGCACCGTCCGCGGCGGCCATTGGAGGGTGAACCAATGGCAAAAGGAACACCTTTCTCTCTGTCTCTCTCTCTCTCACTGTCCACTCTGCCTGTAAAAAAAAAAAAAAAAAAGAAAAGAAAAATGGGTATCCCATCCCCATCTTTTCTCTTTCAGTGAACTCTAATTCCTGCTCCTAGTCTGAGGGACTCACCAATAATTCTTAGTAGAGTACAAAACCAGACAGCTCTGTGTAAGATGAAACTGACAATAATCCATCAGACTGCTGTCAGTTACCATGTAACACATGGTGTGTGTCCAGCCCATCTGAGTTTAAGTCAGAACTTCTGAATGAGCAATTATATGATGAAGAGACAGCTTTGAATTCATATTGCTAGTCCAGTCTGCAGCACAACTTTGGGGGTGAACTCTTGCCATCTACCTTCATTATTTACTGCTCCTTTTCTAAAAGTCTTAAGTGTTCCTGTCTATGATCTATACCACAGCCTCAGCCTTTCAATAATCCTTTTTTGTTTTTTGGCTTTATTAGCTGAAATAATTTTGTTGGTGTTGTCTACATAGTCACAAGTTACATTTCTCTCATTTCTACCTCTCAGAGAGTCTTCTTATGAATTTTAAAATCTATTATTTTAAAGAATCAAAGTTTTGTTTCTTGATTTAAGTAACTTTCTTAACAACAAGGCAAAGTGAAACAAGTTAGGCAAGTTATTCACAGATTTTAAATGGCATCAAGGAGTATCTTCATCTTTTAGCAAGAATTTCTAAACCCAAATAGATAAAACACCTGTGAAAGACACTTCAAAAGCAATAAAATTCTCTTTTTTATATAAATAACAAATTAGCCAAGATAGAAAAATGCCCCCCAAAGTCCCTTTCCTTTGCTCTACCACTTCTATATTTTTTTATTATAAAGCAAAATTGTTTAAAAAGACTTTCGAACTAAGCATATACACTTTCACTGCAACTTTTTGTGCTGATCCCAGCATTTTGAAGTAGTGGGTAAAGCTGTCACCTGTGATGTCAGCATCCCAGATGGGCACCAGTTCAAATCCTGCTGCTCCACTTCCAATCCAGCTCCCTGCTTATAGCATAGGAAAAGCACTGGAGGATGGCCCAAGTGTTTGGGCACCTGCCACCCATGTGGAAGATGTGGATGCAGTTCTTGGCTTCAACTTGGCCCAGGGCTGGCAGATACAGCCATCTGAGGAGTGAACCAGCAGACAGGAGATCCCTCTCTCTCTGCTTTTCAAAGGAAACACTCCCAAACTGGTAATATACTCCAGATAACAAACTCTTTCATTCTAATTTAGAATATATCTACTTTCTAATAACACCAATATAGTAATTATCTTCAGATTCAAATGCCAAATTTAAGTCATCTAATAAAAAATGTTTCCTTTTTCAAGGGTATCTATTTTCTTAAGTAATTCTATTTTTGATTTTTTCATGTGTGTCTTATGCAGTCATTAATGAGAGAAATGACTTTTTCATGCATCAGTAGGGATTCATTTTCAAATTGCAGCTTCAAATATATGTATGCCTTCATTTTCACGTAGAATGAAATTAGACATTATGTCCTTAATTCAGCCTCAATCATCAATAAAAAAAAAAAAAAGCCCTCCCTATATATGTTACTTCTGTCCTAAAAATAGATTTTTGGCTGGCGCCGTGGCTCAACAGGCTAATCCTCCGCCTTACGATGCCAGCACACCGGGTTCTAGTCCCAGTCAGGGCACCGGATTCTGTCCCGGTTGCCCCTCTTCCAGGCCAGCTCTCTGCTGTGGCCCGGGAGGGCAATGTAGGATGGCCCAAGTGCTTGGGCCCTGCATCCACATGGGAGACCAGGAGAAGCACCTGGCTCCTGGCTTCAGATCAGCGCGGTGTGCCGGCCGTGGCAGCCATTGAAGGGTTAACCAACAGCAAAAGGAAGACCTTTCTTTCTCTCTCTCACTGTCCACTCTGCCTGTCAAAAAGAAAAAATAGATTTTAAAGTATGTATGTTTGAGAGGATTACTCAAAAACTAGATTAACAATTTAACCACTCTTACTGACTACAGTACATTCCAACTAGGAACAGTGTAACAATGGGCTCTGGAATAAGACTGCCAGAGGGCTCAAATTCTAGATCTACTATTTAAGTACACTTTGATTTCCTCACCTTTAAAATAGAGATTATAAAACAGTACCTACTTCATCAAGTTTCTAAAAAGGCAGTAACTTATTATCTCAAAAACTAAATTTGTAGGATGTATATAAAGAACTTGAAATGGCAGATATGCTCACATTCTATTTTTTTTTCTTTAAGATTTATTTATTTGAAAGACAAAATGACAGAGAGAAAGAGGCAGAAACAGAGACATCTTCCATCCACTGCTTCACTCTCCAAATGGCTATAACAGTCAGGGGCTGGCCAGGCTACAGCCAGGAGTCAGAAGTTCTATTCTGGTCTCATAGCAGTGACACAGGTCCAAGTACTCAGGCCATCCTTCCACCACCTTCCCAGGTGCATTTGCAGGAAGCTGGATCAGAAGCAGAGCAGCCATGACTCAAACCTGCCAGTATGGGATGCCAGCACTGTTACATGTCGTCAGCTTAACCCACTGTGTTACAACACTGACCCCTGTACACATTTAATTTAGAATATATTTGAATAACTAAAATTCAAGGTTTAAATCTCTGAAATATTTAAAAAACATATTTCTTCAGAAGAGCCTTCATTTTATGAAAGTAGTTTGCTGGGCCATCAAAGAGGGAGGTACCTTTCTCTGAAGGGAGGAGAAAACTTCCACTTTGACTATGACTTTGTCTAAATTAAAGACCGGAGTTGGGGAACTCAAAAGGCTTCCATAGCCTTGGCAACTCATGACAAAAGCCTAGGGAGATTACTGATGCCATAAACATGAGTGTCAATTGTTAAGTCAACAACAGGAGTCACTGTGCACTTACTCCTCATTTAGGATTTCTGTCCTTAATGTGTTGTACAATGTGAATTAATACTATAACTAGTACTCAAACAGTATTTTACACTTTGTGTTTTGGTGTGGGTGCAAACTGTTGAAATCTTTAATTTATACTAAATTGATCTTCTGTATATAAAGATAATTGAAAATGAATCTTGATGTGAATGGAATGGGAGAGGGAGCGGGAGATGGGAGGGTTGCTGGTGGGAGGGAGGTTATGGGGGTGGGGGTAAAACCATTGTAATCCATAAGCTGTACTTTGGAAATTTATATTTATTAAATAAAAGTTTAAAAAAATTTAAAAAAAATGAATTTTGTCAGGGGCTGGCGCTGTAGCTTAGTAGGTTAAGCCTCCGCCTGCAGTGCCAGCATCCTGTATGGATACCGGTTCGAGTCCCAGCTGCTCTGCTTCCAATCCAGCTCCCTACTTATGGCCTGGGACAGCAGTAGAGGATGGCCTGTGTGGTCCTTGGGCCCCTGCACCAACATGGGAAACCAGGAAGAAGCTCATGGCTCCTGACTTTGGACTGGCCCATCTCCAGCCGTTGCAGCCATCTGGAAGACCTCCCTCTGTCTATAAATAACTCTGCCTCTCAGATAAATAAATAAATCTTAAAAAAAAAAAAAAGGAAGAAAAAGAAAAAGAAGTTTGTCATGGTATCTATAAAGTATACCTACAGAAAAAAAAAATTTCTAGATGGCTCAAGTCCTTGGGCCCCTGCACCCACGTGGGAGACCTGGAAGAAGCTCCTGGCTCCTGGCTTCAGATAGGCACAGCTCTGGCCATTGCGCCTAATTGAGGAGTGAACCAGTGGATGGAAGACCTCTCTCTCTCTGCTTCTCCTCTCTCTGTGTAACTCTGCCTTTCAAATAAATAATAAATCAATCTTTTTTTTAAAAAAAGTTTCTAAACAGTTTAAAATGGCAGTTGTACAAACAATAGTTTTTCATTTATGTCCTGCAGTATGCTTCTGGATTACAACAAAACACTAAAGAATTATGATGCATGTATTGTATCAGGCCTATTTTAACTATTTAACTATAAATAACACACATTATGTTGTTCTTTTTTAAAATTATTTTTTCATTTTCTTAAATGCTAATTCATTTTTATTTACTTGAAAGGCATAGCAACAGGGCTGGTGTGGTGCCATAGCAGGAAACTCGCTGTCTACCATACCAGCATCCCATGCAGCCTTCAGTTCATGCCCTGGTTGCTCCACTTCCCATCCAACTCTATGCTAGTGGCCTGGGAAGAGCATCGGAGGATGGCCCAGTGCTTGAGCCCCTAACACCCATGTGGGAGACCCAGATGAAGCTCCTGGCTCCTGGCTTCACCCTGGCTCAGTTCTAGCCATTGTAGCCATCAAGGAAGTAAACCAGCTGATGGAAGATCTCTAATTCTTTCAAATAAATAAACAAATCTTTTTTAAAAGGTGGGTAGGGGAAAGGGTAGAAAAGCAACAGAGAGATGGAGTAAGCTTCTTTTCATCCACAGTTTCACTTCCCAAATGAACACAATAAGTAGGGCTGGTTAGGCCAAAACCAAGAGCCAGTAACTCCATCCAGGTCTCCCATGTGGATGGCAGAGACTGCTGCTTCCCGAGTGCCATTAGAAGGAAGGAGATGGGTGTGGGTGTCTCAACAGGCAGCTTAACCAACTATACCACAACATCTACCCCTACATTACATTAGTCTAACTACCAAAAGGAAATTTCAATTACTGTAACTCATATATGTGAATTCATAAGAAAATTTAAGAGACTATAACTGTACTAGCAAGTAGTAAGCAGGAACAGGCTCAGGTTTGGTACAGAAATTAAGCCACTGCTTGGCATACCCACATGCCAGATCAGAGTGCCTGGGTTTTTGAGTATAGACTCTGTTATCCAGTTCTCCTTCCTGGTAATGTGTCACTGGGAGACAGCAGATAATGGTTCAAGCAGCTGGGTCCCTGCCACTCATGTAGGAGACCCAGAGTAAGTTCCCAGCTCTGGGCTTCAGCTTGGCCCAGCTCTGGTTGTTGAGGGCATCTGGGGAGTGAACCAATAGATGGGAGACCTCTCTCTCTCGGGTTTTCAAATAAATAAACTGATGAATTAATAACTAACTAGTAACATTCCTAAAGACATTTCTCAACTATGAGTCTGTTTAGTCTGTATATGAAGAGTGGTTTAAATTATTTTTCGAAGTTTTTTTTTTCAGCTCTGTAATTCTACATGAATCATTAGGTATTTCCTTTAATTCACTAAAGCAAGCTTCAAAAATACACATTAAAAGCTATTTTTGTCTCAAAGTAAATTAGTTTTAGAAATGCATACATCAGAAGAAAAACACACTCAATTTAATTACAATTCTCAAAAACTTAAGCCAATACTTGTGTTCTATCACAGACCATTACTAAAATCATTGTTTCCATATTTACAGTTTCAAATCAACTCTAAATGGTAAGGTCTTCTACACCTTATCTTTTAAGACAAGGATGTCTTAAAAGGTCTTCTACACCTTGTCTTTTAAGACAAGGATGTCTGTAACCCCTAATTCACACTAAACACTGAAAAATATCCAAAGACATCCTTTTCAGGACTACTGCATTTTCACAAAAGGCAAGAAGAGCAAAGAGAGAATGCTTAAAGATGGAATATTCAGCAGCATGACAGATGAATATTCTTCTGAGGCATGTATCAGGGTTGGAGACAAGAAGGAGTAGAAAAATAAAATACACACATTATACAAATTCAAGGATATTCCTTTCCTGGTTGTAGGGAACATGTAAGAAAGGATTTTGAAAAAAATTATTAAAATTTCACAAAACAATCATTTAGAAAAATTAAGATACTGTCTTTACTGTGGTATTAGTCAATTATATAATAGTTATGTTTTATGATAGAAAATCCCACATAAAATTGTAAAACAAGCAAAGAGACATAATCACTATCTTAGAGAACCAAATCTAAAACATTAATCCAATAACATCACCTTATCTTGCATTGCTTAATAATTGCTTAATAATTCATGAATGTGTGCTTGGTAAGCTACAGCACACATTTTTGTAGTGTAACCACTTAATTGCTTTGCTCTTCTTTATGTTTGCTGTTATTACAGATAGGTAATATCATAAAAAAAGATACAAGTTCTGAAAGAATTACAGGGGAGTATTCAAATGCTTTTATTATAATGGAATCCTGTTGCTGGAAATATATTACTTAGAGCCACGTTTTAACCACTCCACACTTCTGCCCCTAGTCTAAGCACTTAGGTGTTTCCACCTGTTGGGACAGGTACAGCTTGCTGGACAAGGGAAATTTAATACTACCCTGAGCTAAACTTTCCTGCTTAAGGATTTCACTCTTAAAAAGTAGACTGAAGGGCTGGTGCTTTGATGCAGCAGATTAAAGCCCTGGCCAGTAGCACCAGCATCCCATATGGGCGCCAGTTCCAGTCCAAACTGCTCCACTTCCAATCCGGTTCCCAGTTAATGCGCCTGAGAGAGCAGTGGAGGATGGCCCAAGAACTTGGGCCCCTGCACCCACATGGGAGACCTGGAAGAAAGCTCCGGGCTCCTGGCTTCGGATTGGCCAGCTCTGGTCGTTGCAGCCACTTGGAAAGCGAACCAGCAGACTGAAGAACTCTCTATCTCTACCTCTCTGTGTTTCTACCTCTCTCTCTAAGTCTTTCAAATAAAATAAAATAAATATTTTTAAAAAAATAAATGAAAAGTAGACTGAGACCAGAGAAGACTGACAATCAGCGTAACTGAGGACGCTTCACAGCCACATGTACTCACTCACTCATCCTTGTGATGCTCAAGAAGCATTATTTTACATTCAATTTTATAAATTATTATGATTCCCAAATCTTCACTTTCACTCTGTAAGTTTTTTTTATTTTTTTAAGGTTTTATTTACTTATTTGAGAGGCAGAGTTACAGAGAGGCAGAGGCAGAATAGTTCTTCCATCCACTGATTCACTCCCCAGATGGCAGTAAATGGCTGGAGCTGCTCTGATCCAAAGCCAGGAGCCAGGCAGGAGCTTCCTCCGGCCCCAAGGACTTGGGCCATCTTCTACTGCTTTCCCAGGCCATAGCAGAGAGCTGGGTGGGAAGTGGAGCAGCCAGGACCCAAACCAGTGCCCACCAGCACTTTACCTACTACACCACAGTGCCAGCCCCCACTCCCAAGTTTTTAACTTCCTCTAGCACACTTCCAATTACAGTTCATCATTAAAAATTCAACAACAAATTCCAATTTTATCCATTTACTTAAACTCCATTATTGTCCCAGTCACTCAACCTCTTAATCTTGAAACATCACTGATGCCTACTTATAATCTATTAGAATCAACTGCCAGGTCCTAGCTATACACTCACAATCTCTCAAATCACAAAACATTCTGATTGCAAAGACCTGTTCAGTTCTTCCGCAAGAAACTGAGGGAGGCAGGCCAAGACCTGCAAGAGGTAAGAAAATAAGGCTAAAACAGTGTTCCTCTCCTTAGGATAACTCATGCTTAAAATAATTGCAACATATTATGTTCTTACTATGTGCCAGGCACTATGCTGAGCCATCTTAATTATTTAAAAAAAAAAAAGCCATAATTTGACCTTCAGATTAGATGGGAGTAAGACAACCTGCAGGCTTTGAAGCACACAGTCATACAGCTAGTAGTGGTAAAGGTTGAACTCAAAAAACAGCTAACTAAAAAAGCCCTTTCTAGCTGTAAGTGAACAATACAAAAAAAATACCAGAAGCAAAGTACAAACAAGAGGCTGGTGTGTGGTACAGCAGGTTAAGTCACGGTTTATGACACTGGCATCCTATATCAGAGTGCTGTTTCAATCCAGCTTCCTGCTAATGCACCTGGGAAGACAACTGAGGATGGCCCAAATGCTAAGGCCCCTGCCACCCACTTGGGAGACCCAAATGCAGTTCCTGGCTCTTGGCTTCATTCCAGACCTGGCTGTTGCAGCCATCTGGGGAATGAACCAGTAGATGGAAGATTGAAGATTGCTCTCTCATGCACTCTCTCTCTCTGCCTCTCAAATAAATAAATCTTTAAAAAGTAAGAAAAAAAAAAAGCAGTATTTTCCTAATGTGTATCATCTACTCTATTTTCACCACGAATATCCTATGGCAGAATTTTTACAAGGTTGGAACTGAGTAGCTGCTTAAGAATTATGTAAAAAGCCCATTTAAATAGGCCCAATCCTTGAGATTCTAGATATGAGATGTTTCTGATTATTCCTAATTCCTATTTTACTTTATCACTTCAACAAAGATCTGAGTTCTTACTATGCAGCAAGCTCCATAACTTCATTCCAAATATCTCATGTACAACATTCTACAAATATACCAAAAGCCCTATCTTCAATATCTCATACCTCTATTTGAAGATTTTATCCTCTATCAAGCAAAACTTTTTTTGCAGTCAAAGCCTTGCTGACATAGGAATACCTGATGCATAAGAGGCACAACAAATGCTAGTTCCCTTCCACACTATATAATTCAGATCCACATGTTATTACATAGTACTCAATTCATATTGGAGGGGTGCAGCCCAACATCATGCTAAAAGCGCTAAACACAAGAAGCTGCCACTCTTCCCTGTTGTCTTTTCCTTCTCGTTTGCAAAATACTGTCCTGTATCCATCCAAATTCTTAAAAAAGACAGCTCAACTCTGACATAGAGTTTGCTTAACTTCTAAACAAAAAAAACTCCTTCTTTCCTTACAATCTAGATAGCCACCACTGTCAAAAAAACACATATCCTAACATTTGATTAAATGTAATTGTCTACTATCCTCTTTTTTTTTTTTTTTGTAAATGATTTTAGGTTGTTCAATTAACGTTCCTGGAAGTAGACTGTAAAATTTTCATTATAATTCCAAGAGTGCCTAACCTGCCACTAAGTATGTGGTAAGACTCAATTTGACAACAGTATCTTCCAACCTGTGTAAGTCATCCTTAAGTCACTAAAAATGTTTATCTTTACAACATTACAAGGTGTTCCTCCAAAAAAAAAAAATAAATAAAAATATTTAAAAGCTCAAAATATCCAAAGGATCCCCCTCCACATAAGTGTGACACAGCGTAGTAGCTCTGCCACACCTACTTGCTACAATACTCTGGGCAAATAGCTTAACTTCTTCAAACCTAAATTTCCTTTAACTCTAAATCAGAGGTAATACATCTCAGATTGCTGTGAAAAATTAATGATAATACTCATAAAGCATTTAGCATAGGATTTTACACATTCTTCTTGATAAATGCCAGCAATAATTATTTCCTTAAAAGCAAAACCCAAAGAGTGTATTTTCTAAAAATTAAATTTAAGCAAATTGACATGGAAAATTCTAATAACTCACATATCCAGAAAAAAAAGCCATGAAGATTTCTCTAAATCAAATGCCTAATAGGAATGAGTTAACTTTATCAACAAAAATAAAGCAAATGTACATAGTTCCAAAAAGAGGCGCAGGAGTACCTGCAGTTAATAGAAAGAACACAGGGCTTAAATACATAAGAATTTAGGTCCAAATAACAGCTCAAACAACTACATGATACTAGAAGAGTTATTTAAATTCTCTAATGCTGTTTTCTTACTTGTACAATGAAGCAAAAATAGCTGTCACAGATCATGGTAAAAAGCCTGGCCAGCAGGTCTTCTACTCACAGTGGATCTTTCCCTCCTGTGCTTAAAAATAAAAATTCTCAACTGCGTTTTACAGTAAGGCTGGAAAGTTCACCAGATATAATAATTTAAGATCAACAGAGGTATTTAAACACAAAATGGCAGGCAGGAAAAAATACTGGCAGGAAAGAAGAGATTTTAGGTAAGTCTAAGAAACTGACTTCTCAACAGGAACAAGGCTGCTGTATCTCCTTCAAACAGCATGTAAAAATGTTCTATCGAGGATTAAGGATTTTAATTAATGTTTTTTGGTTAACAAGATACTTCGAATATTTCAACCCTGTGGCTAGAGAAAATACATTCTTATTAAACATAGGTACAGAATTCATGAAAGAAACAAGTACTTCCCACTTAAGTCATCCTTCATCCACCCAGCTCTTTCTCACTGCTTTCAAACAAGACCATGCTTTCTCTACATAATTTCTGGAATGTGGCCAGAAGATGAATTAAATAAACTCATCATTCACTGACTTCTACAAAATATGCTACATTTTAAGATTGCTAAGAAGCTAAAGTCAATTAGGGAAATCTCTTATTTCACTCTAGATCTGAATATACCTTTTATAACAAGCTGTATTAACCTCTACTATCATAATCACCAGAAATAATTTACCAATGTAGTGTTTAGGAGTTGGAGGGGGACATAAAAGGAAAAACACAAAGTAAAGCTCTATAAACATGCTAGACCATCGCAGGACAGCAGGAGTTCCTTTGTTTGACTTGAATATTGCAGAAATATGAGTGAAAATATGCCAAAAAACAAAACAAAAAAGGAACCCACTTGGGATAATCTTAACCTTCACAAATACTACAATGTTTTACAAAATTTGCTAATGTTTTTCTCATCACTAATGGCAAATCTGAGTTCTGTAATTCAGTTTTATTTAAACAACCAGCTCCATCAATGGGAATCTGATCTGTGTGCCCAAATTTTATTCTACAATGTTTTTCCAATACAGACTAGGAAGTGTGTCGATAAGGTATAAATATGAAGGAAGTATTTCTAAATGTTTTTGAAAATGAGTATTTTTGCTTATGACCTTAAGTCTAGGTCATTCTTATTTTGAATTTTAATTTAAAATCTAAAGGCTGAGTTTCATGATTACTAACTCACAACATTTATCATCTAAGACCACCAAGTTTCATAGACAGTCACTTTTTAGTCACCTTTTGCTTAACTTACATAATGAAATGAAATGAGTAACCTGATTCAGGATATAATTTTTCACTTATACTGAGTGGGTAATTTTAATTAGAGACCCAAGAGATGAATGCATTCTTTAAGCATAAAGAAGTATACAAATTATACATGTGGTTTGCATTTGGGGACCACAGTATCTTAGAACCCAAAACTCCCTGTTAAGGCTATCCTTAGAGATGCTTTTTTATCTGACCCAACCTCAAGGTCTTACCTCTACGTGCTAAAAATAAAGTTGAAGGTGTTAACTTTCCAGGAGTGGCATTTAATAGGCAACTGGAAAGACCAAAAAAACCTTTTGAGGCCCAAAATAAAAGAAACTGTAATCAGTTCCATTCCAGTCTTGAACATCCAGTTAATAACCTCTCTTTATGAGGTAAGATCAGTGTAATAACATATTAATTGAAATATTAAAACAAATACTATAGGTATAGATTTAACCCCTCTCTTCATTCACTCAGCAAAAAAATCCAAGGTTGGTCTTTCAGAAAAGAGGTCACTTAAAGACAGTTAACCTCAATAAGATAACCTAATATAATAATTCAAAAGTAACCAAAACTGTAACATATATGGAGAGAAAAATTAACATCCTATTTAATTACCAAGTTATTTATTAGTTTGACAATTATCAACACTACTTTTATGGGTAATCCAGTAATATCTAAAGCATTAAGCATTCATCTAGCAGCAATATTTGTCACTTTAACAAAACACACCTGAAAAGTCCTACTCAGGCCACATTTAATTTTAAAACCGACCCTCAACACAAATTACTCAGCAATTAGATTAACAGAGAAATGTTTAAAAAACACTAGTTGAGGGAAACAAGACTGCAAGAAGAAACTAACTTTAATAAGATATCCATAAGATAGCCATCAAAATAAATACATACATATATTCCAAAGCTAAGAGAAGAGTGGTTCCCAAGGAAAAATATTAAGAAGTCAATTGTTTCCTTCTACCTTACTGTGACTTCAGAAACTGTCACTCTAGCATCAAGTTTTGAGAACTAAGACTAGGGAAATTTTAAACAGAGTATACAAAGAAAGAAGCAGATGTCATATTTTAAGTAACAATAGTATGGTGAATAACAAAAGGGGAGAAAAGGCTATCAACAGCTCCCTTCCCCCTCAAAAAAACTGGAAGGTTTTGGATTAAATATATATGATCAGCATGGGCCAAAAAGAAAACTAAACTCCCGCTTCCAATACACCAACATAAAACAGTCATTCTACATTAAAACATAAGCAGTTTATTCTCTCCGTAAGGATACAGCTCGTACCGTAACTCTCTACATGTCTATAGTAATGCAAAAGGAAAGACTACTTTCCAGCCGTTCTCTATTTTAGTAAAGGGCACTCCTGCCAGCAAAGGAAGCACATTCCTCTATACCTCTACACCTTCCCCCGGCTTTAAGATCCCGTCACGGAAAAGACAACTCGGTTGCTGTTCCAGGGTGTTTCCCTTCTCCCCTCCCCTAAACTGCTATCTAGCACCGCCAACCCAAGTGTCCCTGGAACCTGGTTAAATCTGAAAGTTCTAATAAGATGTGTTCAGGTTGGAAACGAAAAACTACCTTATAAGGGTATGAGAGACTGAAAGCAGGAAGCGGCTTTGACAAAACTAAGGAAGTTGCAGCGCGCCTGCTCACTAGGGGACTTTTTTGAGGCAAGAGAAGTAACACATGACATTTCTGTCTCGAGTTAAGATGTGACTTGGGTCACCGGTAAAAACGCACTGGGAGATGGAAAAGACCGGGAGTGGACACGAGGTGGGTGGTCGCACGCAAGCCCCGTCCCAGCTTCCCATTTTCCGAGTCCCATTCTTCCCTCTCCCCACCCACACCCGGGGCGGTGTTGTCACGGCAGTCTTGCAAAACCCACAAGGAGCGCTTCTCTTTTCTCGCCCCTCCGCCAGGCTGGTCCCCGCGCTCGCGCCCCCGGCTCCCCAAGCCCCACGGGCAGGAAGCGGCGCGGAGAGGGGGGAAGGAAGCCAGGTGGGCTGGGTTAGGCAAGGCGACCACCCCCAGAGAGACTGCGGCCCCCGGGGAGGCGACGTTCCCACCTAGATCGCCTTGGGCGGCGCTGCCCACCGCGGGGACGGAAGCGCTGGACGGGGTCGCGCGAACGAAGCCGCTCCCGGGGGGGTTCTCGGCCCCGCGCCCGCGCCCCTGCCCCAGTCCCAGTCCCACGAGGGCGAAGCGAGGGGCCGAGGGAGGCGCTGGCTGCGGGCCCCACCCCTCGCAAGCCGGCGGCTGCAGCTCGCCGCACCATTCATCTCCCGGCCTCCTCCCTCCCCCGCCATTTTCCTTCCTCCGCCTCAGTTTCCCTACCCCCGCCCGTGAGCCCCCTTACCCCGTGCCACAGTCCACCACACAGGCCGGCAGCCGTCCCGCCATCTTCCTCCTCGCCTGCTGCTGCCGCTGCCGCCGCCGTCTGCTCCGTGCTGGTTGGGGCCAGGGATTGGCGGCAGGAGATGGGAACTATCTGACCATCCACAGCCGGGCCGCCCTCTCCGTCCGGGGGGGAAGCTGGCAAGCCGAAGCAGTAGCAAGAAAGCAGCAGGCTCGGTCAGCGGCTACCACTTCCGCAACCCAGGCAGCCAGGCAGTCCCCGCCCTGCCCCGCCGCGGCCTCCTCCCCCTCTCTCTTCCCTCCTCCTCACTCCAGCCCCCACCCTACAACTTCTCCCCCTCACGCCGCCTTTCCCCAGGAAGCCAAGATGGCCGCCGGTGCCGACGCCCCGGCCAGGCCAGGCCCAGGCCCCGAGCGCTCCCCCTTCCGGCTCCGAGCGGGAGGGGCGAGGGAGCATGCGCAGTGCGGTGCGGCCGCCGGCCGAGGCTCCCGTCCAGACGTTGACGCGATCCGTTTCGGGTTTTGCAAGAAGGTGGCCGCGGAGAACGCAGCCCCAGCCTCCTCCAGTTCTCTTTTTGAAGCTTTTCGGTGCAACCCTTTGGTTTAGTTTCAGTTATTTCTGTGCGAGTTTGAGGGAAGAATGGAAGCGCATCCTGCAGCTACGCGTATCTCCAGTGCCCCGGGGGAAAACGGACTCATTGAAAACGGCGTTCACGGCCTGCAGCCATTCTTGGAACTCCAATGGCTGCTTTTCTGGGTGGGAAAGAGCCCTCCTGTGAACGTGGGTGCGCATTCGGGAAACGGATGAACAAAGGCTTGCACGGTGGCCCTCTGGCTTTTGTTCACGCTTCTGTTCAGCCACACTTGGCATCGCCACACTGTAGACTGCAGGCCCCCCAGCGGGCAGGCCCCTGTCCACCAGCAGGGCCTGCCTTCCAGGATATCATAGGGCACATACTTTACAGAGGCCCTTCATGCAAGAAAGATTCTACCGTCAGAATAACTACCAGGATTAAGGGTCAAAATAACATTTTTAAATTTAAAACTGAAAAACCTAAAGCAAGGGTTTTCACGGTTTCCTGTGTGATAATCACCTGGAAGGCTTGCTACAACAGCTTGCTGAGCCACACCCCTGGAGTTTTCTGATTAATTGGTCTAAAGAGAACCCTGAGAATTTGCATTTCTCACGAATTCCTGGGTTTCCACTTAAAGAATGCAGAAGGTTAATAGCTTTTCTCTCTGCCAGGCGTTGTATCTTCTGATAAACCATCCTGAGCTTGTTTATATGAGGCTAAAATTAAAATAGTTTTCATAAGTGTCTTATTCGGTCCAGAAGATCATGTAATGTGATGTTGAGCTGGCCCGGGGAATGGAATATGGGTTTTTCATTCATTCGTTTGGCAAAAAAAAATATTGTTCACCTACTCTGTTCTGGCAGAGACTGTGCTGACTCTGAGTATTCAGTGTGTTGCAAAAGATAGAAGATCTCTGCTCTTCCAGAGTTTACAGACAGATTGTGTTAAAGGCAATGGAAGGAAGAGAGCAGGGAGCTGTGAGAAATAGTGAGGAGTGGGAGTTTGGAAAGGGGATAAAAAAGGCTTCTCTGACCTGGAAATATTTAAAAACTGAAGCCTGAGAGCGGTAGGAGCTGAGAGGAAGGGGAGTCCCCCCAGAAAGTGGGAACAGCAAGAATCAAGGACCTGAAGCCAGAACAAGCTTGACCTCTTCCACAAATTCAAGGACCAGAGTGGTCAAAGTCAAGTGAGCCAGGGAGCATGCAATGGGAAGTGAAATATTGGAAGGTGAAGCCTGAGAGAGAAGGAAGAATCAAACAATGCAAGAATCTTGGCTGCTGTAAGCATTTTAAAGTCTATCCTAAAAGCAACTTGAGACTATCCAAGGGATATAGGCAAGCAAATGTTGTGACTGCCTTGTAGAGAATGGGTCCAGCTAAGTCCAGAATGAATCATGGATTGTGTGCTGGAGTTTAGAAGGCCAGTAGTCACATGAGAGCCAACACGTGCAGAAGATGCTCCCCAAAGGGTATCATCATCAATTAATGTGCAACAAATTCATAGCTATTCATACTACATAATCCTAGAGCAAGGCTTTTCTAAGAGTTTGTCTTCAAAGAAGTCAAATAGAGATGGTTCTTTCAAATGGGTTGATACTGGTTTTTCCATTACATTTTGGAAGAAGATTCTAGATGGGGATTGGTTGCTGCCACTTCCACAGATAATCAGGAGCATTTCAGGGAGCATACACTTGAAAATTGCTGTTAGAAGAGACAGGTGTGACTTGGTAGGGGTAGAGTGAATGTTGTTTCCAGCTGTTACAGGTAGTAAGAGATCACAAGGACAGAGACTAGGACCTTGAAGATGCCACTCAGGGTAGCCCACACTGGTCTTTGGTGGTTGTCATGGAAGTAGTTACATCAAGTGTCAGAAAGTGAGTGTTTTCAGGTCCAGACAAGGTAAGGTTACAAGTTCAGGGGGCCATGGGGCAGGTGCGACAACATGGAGAACCCTCCCCTGACGACAGACAACTGTTGCTGTGGAGAAATTCAGGCCTGGTGTTAGCAGAGCCATTGGGGTTTTATTGTTTTTGTTTGTTTGTTTGTTTGTTTGTTTTTTACAAGAGAAATCTGAAATCTGTTTTTGTCTTTGGTAGCTGCTGTGGTTTGACTGTGTCCCCCAAAGTTCATGTTTTGGAAGTTTAATCCCCAATGCAGTAGTATTAAGAGATGGAACCTTTAAGAGATGATAAGGTCATGAGAGCTCTAGCCTTACAAAAAGATTAGTGCCATTATCACAGGAGTGGATTCATTATCATTATCGTGGAAGTGAGTCCCTTATCAAAGGATGAGTGCAGGCTTCCCCACCCCTCCATGTGCTGCCTTCTGCCAGGGGATAATGCATCAGAAGACCCTCACTAAGTGCTGGACCCTCAACCTTGGGCTTACCAGCTTCTAGAACTATGAGAAATAGATTAAATATTCTTTATAAGATACCGAGTCCCTGGTATTCTGTTACAGCAGCACAAAAAAATACAGTAGCTAATTTTCTTCAGGCCTTATCTGACTTGTGGGCTTTCATTTTATAACTTTGGCTTTGTAGTTTAGTTGTGTGTTCTTTCAAATAGGAAGACATGTCAGTGCTAGGTATTACCTCTTATCTCATAGGCATCTATCACAGTCTCACATAATGCATAGCAGCCTATGTTTGTAAAGACAGTAACCGCTGGAAGCATTTGGAAACTTCTAATGCTTGTTGGAAATGTCATTTGTGCTTGTTCTTCATAATCTATCGACCTAAACTTTGCTTGCTTAACAGCCCTTCTACTTCCTGTTTGCTGTATGCAAAACTGGTCAGCTACTGGTGTGGTGAGCAGCACAGAACCTGCAGATACACACCAGGCAAAAGCGCTTCTGGTCACCCTGTTTGCATATGCGCTGCTCCTGCTCATCTTCTCCAAACACAGAAGCAGAGCACACTAAAGTTAAAGGGCCTCTTAGAGATTATCTTATTCAAAGTGAAAAGGAAAGCAATGTTTGACTGCCGTACATCAATTCCTCCCTAACAGCACCTGTTTTTCTTTTAGTTCAGATCAACCAGACGCTTGGTTCTTGTCCATATCCAAGCCTGATTCTCAACTTTTCAAACATTGGTATGTCTGGAAGTATCTTTCCAATAATTATCCTTTGGCTTAAGTTAGCCGTGACCAATCCCCATTACTTGCATTAAATTTAAGAACTCTGAGTGATATTGGAGCCCGCAGAATTTAAATTATTTTCCCAATATATTAAACTAAAGAACAGAGTTCAGACCAAACCATAATTTCAACCCCATTTCAGGGATCTTTCATTGTAATGCCATAAACATTGTTTCATTTTGAGAGATACACTGGTTACCAATCATCATAAGATTGTCTAAGTTATTCCTGTGCATTACAGCCCACTTACCACATGTCTTTGGATCTTAAAACATATCCAGAAAATTCATATGTCATTTGATCTCTATTTTTTTTTAAATGAGAACAAGGTGGGTGTTAAGGCGGGTTAAGATGTTTGAGACGCCTGCATCCCACATGGAAGTGCTAGTTCTAGTCCCAGCACCTCTGCTTCCCATCTAGCTTCCTGTTAGTGCAAGTAGGAAGGCATTGGATGAGGGCCCAAGTATCTGGGGCCCTGCCACAACGTGAAAGATTCAGATGGAGTGCTGAGCTCCTGGCTTCAGTCTGGTCCACCTAGCTGTTGTAGGCACCAGCAGCTAGAAATTTCTATGTGTGTGTGTGTGTCCCTCCTCTGTTACTCTACCTTTCAAATAAATATTTCAAAAAATAAATGATAATTATGGATAAGTAAAGATATGCCCTTCAGTACTTACTACAGTGATAGCTATTTGCATAGTGGCAGATCCCATCAAACCCATTGATTAAGCATTAAGCATTGATTAAGAACAGATAGATAACTTACCAAAGTGTCCATGAAAAACAATCAGAACAATCACAAAACATAAAACAAAGAAAATAAAAAGTCCATGAAACCTGGTCATCAGAAATGGGCTATAAATCCTGGCTTCATCCTTTTCAAGCTTTATATTCTTATACAGCTAACCTGGTATATCAAGAGAGCAATTATTTTTTAAAAAGAAACTTTAGAGTTGTATAGCAAGTCTTTCTTTCACTTACTCTGTTCTTTAATCTATAAAACTGGTAGGGAGACTAAACCTAAAGAGTGGTTATAAAGGTTGAATTTTTTTCCCCTCAGGTTGGTTTTTATTCTGGATTAAAGGACCCCAGCTCCCGCCGTGGGAAGAGCCATCCACTCCTCTGGGCCAGTGTTGCCATCAAACCCCAGATATGCCATGCCACAGGGAACTCAGCAAAATCTTAGCCTCTTGCCTCTCCCCCATTCTCTGAGCTTATCAAGATAACAAATGTGTGCAGGTTGGGAAGGTGGGGAGTGGGCAGGCAGTGTTCAGGCTATAGGCCTTTGAATTTTTTTAAAAGCATATTATGAATTATAGAATGATTACAGAAAGATTAAGAAGAATATGGTTTAACTGTAAAGAAATTGCTCTTTTCCTCATTACTTAAACATACGAACTTTAGCATACTAAAACTTGCCCATCACTTCTCCAACATTATCTTGGTGCCCATGTGCTACCATTGTGCAAATTACTTGTAGAAATGCTCCTTCAGACTTGCCTTCAAAACAGTCCTTTTATTTTAAAGATATATTTATTCATTTATTTGAAAGGCAGAATTTCAGAGAGAGAGGGATAAACACATAGATCTTCCGTCTGCTGGTTCACTTCCCAAATAGTTGCAACTGGTGGGGCTGGGGCAGACTGAAGTCAGCAGCCAGGAACTGTATCTGGGTCTCCCACGACAGTGGCAGGGATCCAAAGACTTGGACCATCTTCCACTGCTTCACAGGAATGTTAGCTCAGAGATGGATCAGAAGTGGGGCATCCAGGACTCAAACCAGTGGTCATATGGGATGACAGCGCCACAGGAGGTGGCTTAACCTGCTGTGCCACAAGGCTGGCCTCATCACATTCCTTTCAGTGTCTTCATCGGTGGGTTATCTTGCCCTTTTTTGGGTAGATTTAATTTTTGGAATCGGTCAAAAGTAATTTCTTCAGGGTCAAGTCCCGGGAGTAAAATGGCTAGTCCGCTAGGGCTGTATTTTTTGGTCCAAAATGTTGTATGATTGTAAATAAAGCTGATTTTCATGTGCGATTTATAAACTGCTGCTATCATAGTTTTACAATGAAGTTCTAGGAAGACTTTATTCAAGGGACACATCCCTTAGTACTATAGACTGAAAACGTCCCCATTAAGGTGGTGATGTTAGAGGTGGGACTTTTGACAGGTGATTAGGTTATGAGGGCGGAGTCCTCTTGAGTGCAATTAGGGCCCTTGTAGAAGGGAACCCAAAAAATCCCTCACCCTTCCCACCATGTGAAGACACAGCAAGAACTGGGAAAGAGACCTCACCAGACATGGAACCTGTCCACACCTTCATCTTGGACTTTTGAACCTACTGAATTGTGAGAAATAACAGTCTGTTGTTTATAAACATGTGGTATTTTGTTACAGCAGCCTCACCTAAGAAACTAGGGTGAAAATACACCTTATAGGGGCAAAAATTTGGTGCAGCAGTTAAGATAATTTGAAATATCCATATCCCATATCAGAGTGCCTGGATTCAAATATCAACTGATTCCAGTTTCCTGTGATTATGCACTCTGGGAGGGGCCCGCACTGTGGCATAATGGGTAAAGCAACCACCTGCTGCCAACATCCCACATGGGCACTGGTTTAAGTCCTAGCTGCTCCAATTCCTATCCAGCTCTCTGCTAAGGCTTGGGAAAGTAGCAGAAGATGGTTCAAGTCCTTGCTCCCCTGCACCCATGTGGGAGACCCAGAAGAAGCTCCTGTTCCTGGGTTCAGATAGGCCCAGCTCTGTGGCTGTTGCTGCCATTTGTGGATTGAACCGAAAGATGGAAGACCTCTCTCTCTCTCTCTCTCTCTCTCTCTCTCTCTCTCTGCCTCTGCCTTTCAAATAAATAAATCTTAAAAAAAAATATGCACTCTGGGAGGCAGAAGATGATGGCCCAAGTACTTGGGTATCATCCACATGGGAGACCTAGATTTAATTTCTGACTCATAGCCGCAGCCTGGTCCAGCCCTGGATATTGCAGGCATTTGGGAGTGAACCAGCAGATAAAAGATCCCTCTCTATCTTTCTGTATCTCCCTTTCTTTCTGTCTCTCTGCCTTTCAAATAAATTAAAAAAATAAAATTAAAAAAGAAAAAAACTCAGTCTTTATGAGGCAGGCATAATGACAAAGCAGGTTAAACCACCACTTGGGATGCCCATGTCTCATAATGGAGCGTCAGTTCAAATCCAGGCTATACCACTTCCAGTCCAGCTTCTTGCTAATGCCTCCTGGGAGGCAGCAGGTAATAGCACAAGTGCTTGGGCCCCTATCACCCACATAGGAAAATCAGATTGAGTTTTGGGCTCCTGTTTTCAGCCCTGGCTGTTGTAGGGGTTTAGGGAATAAACCAGCAGAGGGAAAATTTTCTCTCTCTCTCTCTCTCTCTTTCCCTCTCTGCCTTTCAAGATGAAAATGAATGTTGTTAAAAACATTGATTATATTTTTAATATCAATTGAAAATATATTTCCTGGCCGGCGCCGTGGCTCAACAGGCTAATCCTCCGCCTTGCGGCGCCAGCACACCGGGTTCTAGTCCCGGTTGGGGCGCCGGATTCTGTCCTGGTTGCCCCTCTTCCAGGCCAGCCCTCTGCTGTGGCCCCGGAGTGCAGTGGAGGATGGCCCAAGTGCTTGGGCCCTGCACCCCATGGGAGACCAGGAAAAGCACCTGGCACCTGGCTCCTGCCATCGGATGAGCGCGGTGTGCCGGCCGCAGCGCGCCGACCGCGGCGGCCATTGGAGGGAGAACCAACAGCAAAGGAAGACCTTTCTCTCTGTTTCTCTCTCTCACTGTCCACTCTGCCTGTCAAAAATAAAAAAAAAAAAAAAAGAAAAGAAAATATATTTCCTAGAATGTTTGGAATTAGGTAAGATTGTGTAACACCCTGGACTCTTCATTCCTGCAAAGAATAATTTATTTAAAATGCAACATTTAATTTGAATCTGAATAAAAAAATTCTAGATGCAGTAAAAACTCCCTTGCATGGTAAACTTGGCACTGTTTCTTGTGGTCTGCAAAGTCCTGAGTTTCGTGGTAGCCACCTCCCTCTCCAGCTGGTCTCTTCCCCTGATGCGTTAGCCACGTGAGCCTTGTTGCTGCTGGTCACACACATCAAGCCAGTCCCACCTGCACCTTCCTTAGTTGTTCTGGAATCAGTTACTGCTCAGGCAAGCCTTTTATGTCCACCCAGTCTAAGGTGGCTTGCCTAGCTTTCTAGCCTGTCTATATTCGCTCAGGGAAATGTCTTATGTCAAATGGTTCATTTGTTTAGTCTCTCAGCTAGAAAATGCTCCCATGAGATCTTGGCATATAATAAGAGTTCAATAAATATTTATTGATTGAGTCAATAAGTTGCATTAAGTAGAAAACAAAACTATAAACGTATCAGAAGAAAATTTGGGAAAATATTTGAATTTTCAATGTCTAGAAGTATTTTAAAGCTATAGAATAGGAAGAAAACACTTGGAAAAAAATTCCAAATTGATAAATGTATGGGAAAGTGGACATGCTAAGAATGTAGATCACCACACCCTCCTGGAAGGTTATATAGCAATAATTATTACAATATTTTTAAAGATTTATTTATGACCGGCGCTGTGGCTCACTAGGCTAATCCTCTGCCTGCGGCGCTGGCACCCCGGGTTCTAGAACCAGTTGGGGCGCCAGATTCTGTCCTGGTTACTCCTCTTCCAGTCCAGCTCTCTGCTGTGGCCCGGGAAGGCAGTGGAGGATGGCCCAAATGCTTGGGCCCTGCACCCACATGGGAGACCAGGAGGAAGCACCTGGCTCCTGGCTTTGGATCAGCACAGCATGCAGGCCGCAGCACGCTGGCCTTAGCAGCCACTGGGGGGGGGGGGTGAACCAACAGAAGGAAGACCTTTTTCTTTTTTTTTTTTTTTTTTTTTTTTATAAAGCTTTTATTTAAAGAATATAAATTTCCAAAGAACAGCTCATGGACCACAATGGCTCCCCCCCTCCCACAACTTCCCTCCCTCCCCCCACCCTCCCCTTTCCCGCTCCCTCTCCCCTTCTGTTCACATCAAGATTCATTTTCAATTCTCTTTATACACAGAAGATCAATTTAGTACATATTACGTAAAGATTTCAACGGTTTGCCCTCGCATAGAGACACAAAATGATAATACTGTTGGAGTACTAGTTATAGTATTAATTCACAATGTACAGCATATTAAGGACAGAGATCCTACATGATTTTTTTTTAAAAAAAATTGATTAATTGTCTATGCAATTTCCAGTTTAACACCAAGATTTTTTAATCATTTGCAATTATCTTTATATAAAGATGATCGATTCAATATATACTATGTAAGGATTTCATCAGTTTGCACCCACTCAGAAACACAAAGTGTAAAAATACTGTTTCAGTACTAGTAATAGCATCACTTCACATTGGATAACACATTAAGGACAGATCCCTCATGAGACGTAAGTACACAGTGACTCCTGATGTTGATTTAACAATTTGACACTCTTGTTTATGGCGTCAGTAATCTCCCTAGGCTCTGGTCATGAGTTGCCGAGGCTATGGAAGCCTTTAGGGTTAGCCGACTTCAATCTTATTCCCACAGGGCCATAGTCAAAGTGGAAGTTCTCTCCTCCCTTCAGAGAAAGGTACCTCCTTCTTTGATGGCCCCGTTCTTTCCTTTTTCTCTGTCTCTCTCTCTCTCACTGTCTAACTCTGCTTGTCAAAAAAAAAAAAAAAGATTTATTTATTCATTTGAAAGGCAGAGTTACAGAGAGGCAGAGGGAGAAAGGGGTCTTCCATCCACTGGTTCATTCCTCAAATGGCTGCAATGGCCAGAGCTGGGCTGATCCAAAGCCAGGAGCCAGGAGCCAGGAACTTCTTCTGGGTCTCCCACACACGTGTAAGGGTCCAAGGACTTGGGCCACCTTCTGCTGCTTTCCCAGGACATAGCAGATTGCTGATCAGAAGCAGAGCAGCCTGAAACCAGTGACCATATGGGATGCCCGCACTGCAGGGGGCAGCTTTACCCACTGTGCCACAGTGCTGGCCCCATTGCAATTTAAAATTCACATGCACAAGAAGGCTTGACAATAGAAGATGGCCCAAGTCCTTAGGCCCCTGCACCCACGTGGGAGACCCAGAGGAAGCTCCTGGCTCCTGGCTTCAGGTCCGCATAGCTCCAGTCATTGCAGCCAATTGGAGAGTGAACTAGTAGATGGAAGACCTCTCTCTCTGCCTCTCCTCTCTGTGTAGCCCTGACTTTCAAATAAATCAATCAATCTTAAAAAGGGGGGGGGGGGCTTGAAAAAGTTTGTGGAAATTGAATTAAAAGATCAATTAAGTTTAGTGCAAAGAATGTTTAAATCCATGCATATATTTTCATAATATTCATTTTTCCATGAACTTTTTGAAGCCCTCTTACTATTACACCTGAAAACCTAATTTGGGTGAATCCTAAAGAAATAAAAATATTGATGTCAGAGAGAAAGAAGATTATGATGTTGAAGAGTTATTTTAAAAATCAGATTTAGAAATAAAAAAGAGAAGAAAAACAAAAAAAGATAAAAAAGAACAATAATAGAAGAAAAAAATTTAAAAAGGAAAAAAAATCAGACTTAGAAATACACCTTTTATTCCAAATGCTACTATGGCCAGGTAAATCGCAGGGAGCTCTCTGAGCGCCGAAGGGCAAGAATGACTCTTGAGGTGCAACTAGCAATCTTTTCCATATGTCTATATTAACCTAGAGGGAGCAGAGGCTGATCCTTCGACTTCTCCCTTAGTAACAGTACCTGGATTTTGTTCAGATGCTACATGCCCAGCCAAACTACATGTCTAAATCCCCATAGCAGCTGGGTGTGGCTGTGTGATTAAGTTCTTGCCAGTAAATTATAAGCAAAAGTATTTGGTAGAACTTATGGAAAATATCTTTAAGTTGATTCAATTAGGTGGTGCCTCATTTTTTCCCCTCCACCTTTCTTTCTGCCTGAAATACAGATGAGTAAACAGAACTTCTCAGCCACTAAGCAGCATGTCCTGAGGAAGGTCGAAAGAAGGAGCCATGGACTCTCATGACCCTGGAGTGCCATATTAGCCTTAGACTACTCACCTCCAGGCTTATTTTAAATGAGAAAAAAAAATGAACTCAATGTTTAAAGCACTGAAGTTTGGCATGTTAGGTTGTATGCAACTGAATCTAATTCTCATTGGTAATACATGATATAATGGCAAATGCAAAAAATAAGTGGCTAAATAATATCCAAACACTATAAACTCAAATATTTATGGTTGTTAGGCCAGTAATATAGAAAGGTGGATTAAGGAAGGTATAAAAAGCAGGGGATGGAGAGGACAGGTGAGCAGGAAAACCCATCAGCATCAATATTAGCATCACCATGTAGGCCTGAGGATTGAGAGCTTTTAGCTTCTCGTGTTAAATTTCCCCCAACATTCCACAAAAAACAGAAAGCAAAACTTCCCTGCTGTATGTAGACTGTAGGCTACCAGTCTATGACCTTTGAAGCATGATCTAACACTTGGAAAACTACACTGAAAGGGGTGGGGACAGAGATAAGAGAGGGAGGAAGGAAAGGTGGGCCCTGCATGTGTATATGTATAGCTTAGAGATGCTACGGAAGATTGTGCACTAAATAGTGGGAACCTGGAAGGATGAGATTGGAGCTGGACATTATTACTTTTCTCACTATAACTGTATTATTAAAATGAACATACATTAATTTTGTAACCTGAAGAAAATCTAATGAGGTAGGGAGGAAATTGCTGAGAAGTTATGCAGACTGAAAATCCAATGCAAATGTCATAAATTAAATACTTACAGTTATAGGATAATTCAGCCTGAACAAATCCAGTCTATGTTAGGAATAGGCCATTTATTTAAGTGTCAATATCTAAAACTTGAAAATGTGGACATGAGAGAGAAGACACAAACAGTAAGTTGCAGTGCCTTTCGGTAGTTTTAAGTGTACTGGAAGTCAGGCATTAGCCTTGCAACCTTGCCAACTTGAAGGGAAAAAAGTGTTCCAAGAAAGAGTATCTTGATTATTTTTCAAAGAGAGAAAGAGAAAGAAGTTCATTCATAGTTGTTTGAGATGACAGTGTGGCCCTATGTATACATTCCATTTGGTATAGCAAATCCTAGTGTTCTTATTAAAACTTTCTACTTTTAGAACCATCCAAATTTTAAAATAGTCATTTTTCCCCCTACTTCTGTCTCAGGCATTGCCATTCCCTTCAAAACACACATCTGAACAATGTTCAGCCTTCTCATTTCAATCTGAAACTGTGCAGTTGGTCCTGGTCTGAGGAGAAGAAAGTGAACTGGGAGTACATTTTTGCCTGACGCATCTGTGTTCATCCTTTGGTAACTCTGACGACTGTGACATTTCTCACATGTCTGAAATAAGTGTTCCAATTATAGAAGAAGCTGCTAATTATAATAAGATAAATTATAATTTTTTTGACTTTTTTAATTTATCTAAAATGAAAAGTATCAAACTTTCTCCTCCTACTTCCTTCCCCCACCCAAGCTGCTGACACACAACCTGTGCTATTACAGCATTTGCCTAGGGAATTACAATCCTTAAATAGCAGCTGATTATCTAATACTGAATCAGATATTCTAGAGTATTTCACAAAACAATAGTTTTGCAGAAGGGACATTATAGCTCCCTGGTTTAGCAAACAGAGTAATTGGTACTCAGAGGAGTGATTTAGGATCTGACAACAAACTAAAATTCATAGAAGGTAAAAGCTACAGTGAAAATCTACATAATTCTTCTGGAAAATAGCAAATTCAAGGATGGCATACTTTCCCAGTGGTCTTTTGCTAATACATGAGAGAAACCAAACTTCAAACCAGGATAAGAATAAAAAGGAATGTTTTTCTTTCGAATGAGTGGAGCTCTGATAAGTGTAAATTCTAAGGGACACATTAGATTCAGGCATAGCTAGATACAAAGGCTCAAAAAATGTCATCAGAATCTGTCTCTCTTTGTCCCTTGACTCTGTGTCGGCTTCATTCTCGGACAGCACTGCTCAAGTGCTGGTGATATGTTTTGTATTTGAACAGTTGAACAAACCCAGGGAAAGGGTACACCTTTCTCCCAGATCCCAACAAAGACCTAGGGTCTAACTCATTGGCTGAATTGAATCAGGTGCCCTTCCTGAGCATAACACTGTGTGTCTAGTTGACCAAGTTTGGATCACATGTCCCATCCTTTTCTGTTTTTTTTTTTTTTAAAGATTTATTTATGTATTTATTTATTTGAAAGTCAGAGTTACAGAGAGGGCAAGGCAGAGGCAAAGAGAGAGAAAGAGGTCTTCCATCCACTGGCTCACTCCCCAGTTTGTTGCAACGGCCAGAGCTGCACCGATTGGAAGCCAGGAGGCAGGAGCTTCCTCCGGGTCTTCCACATGCATGCAGGGGCCCAAGGACTTGAGCCATCTTCTACTGCCTTCCCAGGCCATAGCAGAGAGATGGACCAGAAGTGGAGCAGCCAGGACTCGAACCCACGCCAACATGGGATGCTGGCACTGTTGGCGGCAGCTCCACCCACTATGCCACAGTGCCAGCCCCAACATGTCCCATCCTTATCACAAACTCCACCTCCGAAAAGAACCACATGAACAGAGAGTACATTCACAAAAGAGAAAGTAGGTGTTAAGTACCCAAGAAGGGTAATGAATGTAAGGCAAACAAGAAAAAAAAAGGTCCATTAAAAATTCCACTTACGTTTACCTTATACTGTAAAGTGATACAACTAAACAATTTCTTGCTTAGTAGGGGTTCATATTTTTATTTTAAAAACTACCAACATTAAGGAAGAGGATACTGTAAATAAATTAAAGAAAGAAATGCACTGAAAAAAATCACTGTCTGAAAAAAATTATGTGCTATATGTGTGCGTTTTAATGTCAGACAGCAAATGATCAGAAAGGTAAATGAAAAATAAAAACACTGGAAATCTGCCAAACATTGCATTAATCTAAACGTTTAATGATTCAATCAGTCCTTCACTGGAAAAAGAAATCACTACTTTTTTTGCAGTAGCATTTGTTTATTTTAGTTTGCATTTTATCTCAATTGCTAATGAGCTTGTACAATCTATAATTAATAATATTTTAATGGAAGGTATATAATTATTCAGTTCATAAAGAAAAATGGCCTCATACATAGCTAATTCTTTATCATGATATAACTAGGACTCTGTTCATTCATTTATTAATTATATGTGCCAGTTATGAACCAGGAACATAGATAGACTCCTGAGATTAAAGGATGAGTAATTGGGAGTCCCACCCCTTAAAGGAGTCAAAGTGCAGTGAGGGAAATAGACAGGTGAAAAACCAAAGTACACCACGAGAAAGCTGTAGAAGCAGAGGAGGACTGTCAACTGAGAGATTAGGGAAGGCTTCAAAGAAGAAGACATGGGGAATGCTCTTCAGGGTAGTAAAGCAGAGGAAAGGCCCTTCTGCAGAGAACAGGTGCAGTGACACAGGATTAAAACAAAAAACTCTGGGTATTTAAGACATGGGTAATGATTCTAGGGTGTGTACCAGGGAAGAATGACTGAGTACTTGGATTTTACCTTGTCATTTCAAAACCCTGGTCCCTCGACTAGAACCAGACTGACAGGAAAGAGCCACCAGGAGAACTTGTTAGAAATTTAAATTGCCCCAGCCCTACTTCTGGAGATTTTGGTTCATGAGGAATCTGTGTTTAAAAATTTCCCCGCATGACTCTGGAGCCCAGCCAACTTTGAGAACCATTGTATGCAGACAAGCAGTACCCATCACAGAGTACTGGAAAAGAGAACAACCCGTTTTGGAAGGAGGGGCCTTTTGCTTGCTGCTGGATCATTGTAGTAGAGCAAATCAAATCAGGAGATGTAGAGGGGTGGTCATTTAATATGCTTAAGATGCCACCTGGGCGCCCCCCCCCCCGCCCCCGGCACTGTGGCGGAGCAGGTAAAATCACCACTTGCGGTGCCAGCACTCCATATGGACGCCGGTTCCAGTCCTGGCTGCTCCACTTCCAATCCAGCTCTCTTCTGTAGCCTGCGAAAGCAGTGAAAGATGGCCCAAGCGCTTGGGCCCCTGCACCTCTGTGGGAGATCCAGAGGAAGCTCCTGGCTCCTGGCTTCAGATCAGCCCAGCTCCAGCCATTGTGGCCATTTGGGGAGTGAACCAGTGGGTGGAACACCTTTCTCTGTGTCTCTCACGCTGTCTGTTTGTAACTCTGTCTCTCAAAAAAATACATAAAATCTTAAAAAAGAAAAAAAAAGATTCTGTTTGAACATTTTGGGTGTGAACCAGAGGGTAGAAGATCTCTGTCTCTCCCCCGCACTGCCTCCTCATCACTCTACCTTTTGAATGAAATAAATAAATCTTTACAAGAAAAAAGAATAAGAAATGTAATTCACAGAACTACATGGTCTTTTGATGTGGGAAAAGAAGTGGGAAGTAGAGTGTATTCCAGCTCATAAAGGGTGCCCTTGAGACCTGGGAGTGAGTGGTAAGCAGGAGGTGTGGCTGTGTATACAACAGCATGATGTTGGCTCAAGGGGGGAGACCAGGCTGGAACTGGCCATGGGCAAGAAGCCAAAGGCTGGGGCTAGGCTAGCCAAGATCCAGAGGCTCAGCTCTGGGGACTCTGAGTTTGGAGGCTTGCTAGCCACCCCTTGCCCAGGGACACCTTGCCTTTGTGCTATCTATGGCTGCCTGCTAGTAGTCATCTCTCATAGCCCTATTGTTCGATTTTCTTTATATATAACTCCCTGAAGCCAGAAACTATGGTTTATCTGTATGTTCTTAGAGCCTAGCCTAATATCTGCACATATTTGATCCTCACTAACAATTTCTAGGTGAATGGATTTTATCTATTACCTAGATAATCACAGCTACAGCACCTCATTATATCTGAATAGTCCTTTGGCCTCATTTTTGTGATAATTATATACACTTGTGTTTCTGTAATTCTACATGCCTCCATTATTACTTTCCAAAAAGCACATTTTTGTGATAAATGAGAGAGTAAGCATTCCTTTCGTTCAAACATTAATTATTGCACGACGACTGTGTTATTGGTGGAAGAGGCTTCTCTTACACATATTAATTTAAATCCCACCAAAAGGCACTCGATTAGTAAAAATTATTTTAAAATTTTTCAATGGATTTAATTAAAGGCAAGGAATAATTTTCAGTATAGTTATCTAAATGAACTTCTGCGGATTCATAGAGATTGTTTTTAAATGGATTGTTATAATGATTTTTTCATTTGTTAACGATTTTTTTATCTTTATTTGAAAGACAGAGAGAGAGAGAGATCTTCCATCACTGATTCAACTCCCCAAATGCATGCAATAGTTAGAGCTGGATCAGGCCAAAGCTAGGAGGCAGGCACTGCATCCGGGTCTCCCACTTGGGTGGTAGCAACCCAAGCACTTGAGCCATCATCTGTTGCCTTCCCAGGTGTATTAGCATTAAGCTCGATCTGAAACAGAGGATCTGGAACTTGAAACTGCACTCCAATATATGGGATGCAAACATCCCAAATGGCAGCTGAATCCACTGCCCCACAATGCCCACCCTTCTTTTTCTTTTGAATTGACTCATAATAATTGCAATCACTTCTAAAGTATCCATGTATCTTTTTTTCATGTGATGTTACAT
Organism: Sylvilagus floridanus; assembly: GCA_949820135.1. Taxonomy (NCBI): domain Eukaryota; kingdom Metazoa; phylum Chordata; class Mammalia; order Lagomorpha; family Leporidae; genus Sylvilagus; species Sylvilagus floridanus. Next base: position 73,823,795 of record OX463236.1, read on the forward strand.
GGAATAAATAAGAAAGAATTTACTTAAGCCCCAAAATAGTTACTACCATGAATGACACACAAATAATATAAGAAAGAAAATGTAAGAGAGGGGCCAGCGTTGTGAAATAGTGGGTTAAGCTGCCACCTGTGATGCCAGCATCCTACATGGGTGCCATTTTGTGTCTCCAATCCAGATCCTTGCTAATGGCCTGGGAAAGCAGAGGAAAATAGCCCAAGTGTTTGGGCCCCTGCCCTCCATATGGGAGACCCAGATGTAGCTCCTGGCTTCATCCTAGCTTATCACTGGCCCTTACAGTTATCTGGTGAATGAACCAGTGGATGGAAGATCTCTCTCCCAACCCCGTCTCTCCCCACCTTCTCTGTAACTCTGACTTTCAAGATAAATATTTTTAAAAATTTTGACAAGTTTGTAATTTGTATCAGTCTATGTGTATGGTTTCATTCTGTTCATAGATTTAATGATTCCTGCCTTTGTTTATTCTCTATCATCTTTGCCTTCTTAGCAAATAAGTGCCTTCTGAGCATCATCAGATAGGAATGTCCTATTTTGAGATTTCAGATCATCAAAAAATTGAAATAGCTCTCACTTTTCTTTATAATCTCAAGAGAAAGAGTAGTGACAATAAACTAACATCCACAATTTCAAAACAAAATTTCCAAAAAATATTGACGTTAACTTCGGACATTCAAAAAAATGTAAAATGGGAGGTAGACACTAGGTAGGCCTAGTGGTTAAGATGCTACTTGGGACTCTTGCACCCCATTTTGAAGTGCCTGGGTCTGAGCCCCTGCTTTGGCTCCTGGTTCTGGCTTACTGGTAATGCACACACTGGGTAGCCGGCAATGACTCCACTACTTTGGTCCCTGTCTCCCGTGTAGGCGACCTGGATTGAGTTCCTTTTCCTCGTTTTGGTTTGGCCCTGCCCCAGCTATTATAGGAACTTGAGGATGAACCAGTAGATGGGAGATCTCTATCTGTTTCTCTCTCTCACCCTTATTTATTTCAAATAAAATAAATAACTTATAAAAAATTAAGGTAAACAGCAAGGGTATTGGTAAAAACTAAAAGCAAATTTTTACAGTCTCATGCCTACATTTCTAACTAATTATTTGCAAGGAATTCCTACATGTGAGTAATGAATTGTACCTCTAGAAGTCTGTTACTTCCTTGTATGTGTGGATGTTCATCTCATTGATATAGTCTAATTATCCTGAAAATCTACAACATCTTATTTCCTCTGATCTACAGAAGACTGTTTTATGATTATCTATTTATAATTTATGGTGTGTGTGTGCTAGTCTCCTCTACTGACACCACTCCTGTGTATGACTCTCTATTTTGTATGCAATGCTTTTAGATCTTACTGACCTTGTCCAGACCTGGTTCTGGCTTTCCAGACCTGCTTTGATCTTTTGCCACCCCAAACCCAAAATACTCATAACATCTTGCACAAGCTTTGTGCTTGCCTCCTTGATCCCAGTTCCATTCATCACTTGCCATTCTCTGGTTCTAAGGGGCAGGAAGTTGATTTCTGCTAGCTGCCTTTCATTTGCCCATGGCTAAAAGGAGTTAGGACAATACAGTAAAGATAAAAAGATAAAGTAGAATCATGAGTAGAAGAATAAAAGGAGAATCTAATATCCATCCCCCCTCTTTAATTCCAGAAACTTCTCCAAGAAGGTTACTATTCCTCTACAGTTATTGTTCTTCTTCCAGCCATAGGCAGTGGCTCCCTGGCTCTGTTAAGCTACCTCCTCTTTCAAGCTCTTCAGCCCCAGAGATGAATAATAGATGCTTGCTACTATTGCTCCTGTCTGGGGTGCCCTTCCTTTCCACATTTGGCTCCCTGCCCTTCCTTCTTGGTATGAAATGCTTCAACTGAATCAACTGATGTGGGCCCTGATTTCTTGCTGAACCCCATCCCACACAGTGAGGTGACAACACTTGGCAAGTTGTTATGCAATAATTATCATAATCATAGAATTCATGTAGGTATTGCAAGGATCACTTTCAAGAAATGTCCAGTGGAGAAGTAAAATAACTCATGAACATATTATTGAAAGTATATAGTTCAATGGAGACAGAGTCTTTTAAATTTTCTTTAAAGCTACTTTCATTTAGTTCTTATCTTTGTTCTTTAGCAATTTCCCATCAATAGGGAAACCATGGGGATGAAGCAGAGTACAAAGAATGATGCCCACGCTAAGCCCAAAATAGTTCCAAATGGATTTGCTTGCACAAGAGAAAGTTGTAATTAGAACCCAGAGTAGGTAACAAAATGCATTCAACACTACACTTTCTCTGAAGGCCCCTGCTGCTCTCCCACCAGAACTCACTCTCTTTCTCTCCCTACTTTAATTTGGCAATTTTCAAGACACAAGAGCATGCAATACATGAAGTGATATAAGCTTATTATATGGAAAATTCCAGTACAGTAGTCTGTGACTTAAATGGCCTGGGAGTGACCCATCCTTTGTAAGAAGTTTTGAAGAATCAGATTTGTTTGTGTTTGTGAAACATTTAGGCTGTAGTTTCATGATCTCGGGCAATATTTGGTTCATCATGGCTAGCTTCTAAGCAAATATTTTTTTGATTTTGTGGGAATAGAGCAGAACAAGAAGCCACAGTGAGGGTTCATTTTATTCTTTAATCAATGATGAACTGTGTATTTGATTGCTAAGAATGCTATAACCAAGTGGCCCACATTGGATGGCTTTAAATCACAAACATCTATTATCTTACAGTTCCAGAGCCTAGAAGTCCTAGGTCAAGGTGTAGGTAGGGCTGTTTTTTTCTGAGGACCATGAGAGAGAATCTGTGCCATGCTCATTCCCAGTTTCTAGTGGTTTGCTGGTAACTTTTGGCCTTCCTGGGCTCCTGCTGCATTACCACAACCTATGCCTGCATGGTCACTTGCCATTCTCCCTGTGCTTGTGTCTGTTTCCGTGTCTAGCCATAAAGGATTACAGCCTATCCCCATAATCATATTTTTATCTGATTTCCTCTGTGAAGATACTATCTCCACATAAAGCTGTTTTCTGAAGTACTGAGGGTTAAGAATTCAACAGATCATTTTTGGGAGGAGGATGTAATTCAACCCATAATAGGCAGTTTGGACTGAATGATTAGCGTACCATCTCTTCATGAACTCTTTTATATACCCACTCAGCCATATTCCTCCTTCATCCTCTTTTGGTAGAACCTGTATGATCAGGAAAACATCTAGCCAACACATTCACACTGAGGTCTAAGAAGCCAGTTTTCTTTGTCTACAATTGTCCAAAAGGGTATAAAGTGATGACAGGGAACTGGTTAATGTTAATACATTGAAATTCTTGAAAATATGTGCTTTTAAACAGACACAAGGGATTATACCCATTCTTAAAGTATCAATTTTTGGTGGCAAAACTTGGGATTTTGAGTAAAAACTTGTCAAGCAAGCTTTGATTTTCTTTGTAATTAACACAACAGCTGTATTTTCTGACTGTTAAAATAGAGATCCAGGTTGGTGATACAGCTATATGTACTCATAATTATCTACTGATGACTGTAAATATTTTCTTGAATACTAATGAAAGATAGAAATATTCCTGAAGAAACTTCAAATCCTGGTAGTTGCTCATATATCATCAATGTTACCTCATGAGTGAGTCAGAGGCTATGCAGTTAGCAAAATCTTTAAGCCACAGAGAGCAACAGCCATTTCTGCTTAGGCACCTCTCCAAATATGCACTTAGGAGCCATTTTTACACCCTATAAAATATGTAATTTATTTTAAAAGAATTATTTTTATTTATTTGAAAGGCAGAGTGGCAGTGAGAGAGGAAGGAAGAGAGAGAAGGAGATAGAAAGAGAGAGCTATCGTACATCTGCTGGTTCACTCCCCAAGGAGCCACAGTAGCTACAGCTGGGCCAGGCCAAAGTCAGGAGTGTGGAACTCCATCCAGTGTTCAATATGGGTGACAGGAGCACAAGAACTTGGGTCATCTTCCACTACTTTCCCAGACACATTAGCAGGGAACTGGATTAGAAATGGAACTGCAGGACTCAAACCAGTGCTGTGATATGGGATGCCAGTATTGCAGATGGCAGATTAACCTGCTATGCTGCAACAGTAGCCCCCAAAATGCAGTTTTTGTGTTGAGAATACAGGATATGATAGCACAACTCTCATATTTAAGGAAAAGTTAAACAGACACCAAAAACTAAAAGACATAATGAGAGAATTTGAATTCATGTCTTCTGCTCTAAAATATAGCCTGTCTTCATTATTCATGGTAGTTATGTAGTATAAAGTTATTCCAAACTTGAATTCATAGTGCTAAGCTATTACACCTAGAGGAAATAAAAGGTTAGATTCCTGGGGCCAAAGTTGTGGCACAATGAGCTAAGCTGATGCCTACAAGGCAGGCATCCCATACCAGCACTGGTTCAAGTCCTGGCTGCTCTACTTCTGATCCAGCTCCTTCCTAATGCACCTGGGAAAGCAGCCGAAGATGGCCAAGTAGTTTGGCTCCTATTTCCCTCATAAGAGACCCACATTGAGTTCTAGGCTCCTGGCTTTGCCCTGGCCCAGGCCCAAACTGTTGTGGCCATTTGGAGAGTAAATCAGCTGATAGATGATCTCTCTTTGTAACTCTGCCTTTCAAATAAATAAATAAATCTTAAAACTAAACATGGAACTCAGAGCTAACAGCATGATAACTCATGTGTAGATGAAACTTAACTAACATATATTTTCTCCTTAAGCCTTGCTGTGCTTAGGAAAACTACACAGCACTTGGCATGATGCTTGGAGGCCATTTTAGGTAGCAATATCATCCAAAAAAGAGCAAAACTATGAGAAACATGGCAGTAAATAGATGGAAGAAGGACTCTTGTATACGGTGTGCAGGCTGAATCAAGGAGGCTGAATGTTGTCTTCAAGCTTGGCTAGAAATGTGTGCAATGAGCAACTCAAGTGTTTTGCTCTTCTGCATATGTTTGCAAATGATTGCAAAAGTGCTAGACATTGATTTTGGGATTATGAAAACTTTTTTTTAAAGAGTTATTTATTTATTTCAAAGGCAGAGTTACAGAGAGGCAGAGGCAAAGAGAGAGAGAGAGAAGTCTTCCATCCAGTGGTTCACTCCCCAAATGGCTACAATGGCCAGAGCTGGGCCAATCTGAAGCCAGGCTCCAGGAACTTCTTCCAGGTCTTCCGCGCGGGTGCAGGGGCTCAAGGACTCCACCGGGCTTTTATGCCCATAAAGCAGAAATGGGGGAATGGGTGGGCTTTGCTTGCCTAACAAACAAGGTTGTTATAACTTTTACCTTAGACTATTAAATGTGAGACCTCAAAGACTGTTGGACAAGTGTAATTAATATTCAAGCCCTTCTACTAATTCTCTGAGTGCCTTTGGCAAACAGACTGAATTTCTGTGGGTCTTAGCTTACTATTCATAAACTGATAGTTTTGGAACCCAGATTTTATATATGTTAAATACATAGTATTTAATATATAGATTTTAAACTATTTTTAGAACTTACAATGTTCACATTTAAATATGTTTAAATATTAGAAAAAATGTATGTAAGAAATAGTACTTTAGAGAGATGGAGAGCATTGATCTGCTGGGAGATTTTGCTCTATTTCTTTGTGTACCTTTTGGTTTTTAAACCATGATAAAGTATTTTAAAAAGTTAAACTTTAAAAAGAAGGACGAAGATAAGAAAAAGAAGAAAACTGGTTGGCGGACTTTAAAATGTATTTATTTTTAACATTTATTTATTGAGAGAGAGAGGGAGAGAGAGAGAAAATCATCCATCTGGTGATTCACTCCTCAATGGCTGCAACTGCCAGTGCTGGCTAGGCCAGGGCTGCAAATTCAGACATGGATGGCAGGAGCCCACGTACTGGAGCCATCATCTGCTGCCTCCCAGGGTGTGCATCAGCAGGCAGCTGGGTCAGAACCCAGAACCAGGACTTGAAATAGGTGCTACAATGTAGGACGAAGGCATTCCAAGCAGCCTCTTGACCACTACACCAAATGTAGCGGCCACCACCTCAATCACATGTTAATGTCCCATTTTACTGATAAGGAACTCAAGACTCAAAAACTGGGCAACTGTCTCGTGGCACATATTTGACAGAAGAAGTGCTTGACTGGAGACTCTTGTAAGAGGCACTCCACCAAAATAGCACAAGTGATGCGAGGAGAGTCAGCAAACTGTGCTGCAGTGCTCCATGTACATTGCGAAGGAGAGGAAATGGGCTGGAAAACAGTGTAATTAGAGACAGTTTAAACTTGCTAGTTGGAGGAACAGCAAAATATTCTAGATTTAATATTGTGAAAGCTTGAATTTCTAAGGTTGTAGGGGTATGGATAAAGGAACAAGCAGAAGGGAAGAATAAAAGGCAGAAGGCACAATGGTGAGAGAGAGAGACAGAGAGAAAGGTCTTCCTTTTGCTGTTGGTTCACCCTCCAATGGCCACCGCAGCCGGCACGCTGCGGCTGGCACGGCGCGCTGATCCGAAGCCAGGAACCAGGTGCTTCTCCTGGTCTCCCATGAGGGTGCAGGGCCCAAGCACTTGGGCCATCCTCCACTGCACTCTCGGGCCACAGCAGAGAGCTGGCCTGGAAAAGGAGCAACTGGGACGGAATCCGGCGCCCCAACCAGGGCTAGAACCCGGTGTGCCGGTGCTGCAGGCAGAGGATTAGCCTATTGAGCCACGACACCGGCCATGTATAGTTTTTTCAAAGTAGGCATTTCTATGAAATTTTGGAAAGTCACACGTGATTTCAAATTTTTGAACCAAAGTAAATTTATCTTTTAATTCCACTTTTTCACAAATTTTTAAAAGAACCACATGTTTTATCAGATGCCGTAAAGGATAAAAGATATAGTTTAGGAGAAAAGAATGGTAAAATAACAATTCTTCTAATTAGTGCAAGGAGAGATGACAAGTTAGAAATAAAAAGAATGATATAAGTCTCACCTCAGAGAGACAATAGCTCTGATTCTTCTCTGGAAATATTTGCAACCAGGTTCATGGAGAAGACTCTTGGACACAGGTTTCTGATGGCCTTGACATCAGTGGACTAAATAAGAATTTCCAGAACTCTGACCAAAAAAAACCAGCGAACTCATAATACTGCTGATGGACATCAAACAAGACAAGAATTAGTTCCATGAAATCTGTAGATTGAAATTTTTTTTATTTTTTTCTAAACTAGCATTGGTTCTTTTACTTAAATGTTACCTCTTCTAGGCTTATGAAGACTTTTGTCCTGAGATTTCTATAGTTTACAATGTTTTAGTATAGTTGTATAAATAAAGATAAAAACATTAAAAAAAAAGAAATAAAAAGAATGAGAGAATGGGGGGAGGGGTTTACCAAAACAAGAAGATGGAAACAGATGGAATATCTACAAAAGATCAAACAACAGGGGCCAATGCTGTGGTGTAGTGGGTAAGGCCACTGCCTGCAGTGCTGGCATCCCATATGGCCACCGGTTTGAGTCCCAGCTGCTCTACTTCCAATCCAGCTCTCTGCTATGGACTGGGAAAGCAGTAGAGGATGGCCCAGGTCCTTGGGCCCCTGCACCCACGTGGGAGCCCAGGAAGAAGCTCCTGGCTCCTGGCTTTGGATCTGCGCAGCTCAGGTCATTGCAGCTAACTGGGGAGTGAACCAGTGGATGAAAGACCTCTCTCTCTCTCTCCCTCTGCCACTGCCTCTCCGTAACTCTGACTTTCAAGTAAACAAATAAAATCTTAAAAAAAAAAAGATCAAACAACAATTGTTTTTTTTAAGGGGCTGGGGCTGGCCTTGTGGTACAGCAGACGACCTCTTGAAATATCAGCATCCCATTTCAGAATGCTGGTTCCAGTCCCAGCTGCTCGGCTTCCCATCCAACTCCCTGTTAATGCACCTGGGAAAGCAGCAGAAAGCAGCCCAAGTATTTGGGCACTTGGCATGCAGGTGGGAGACCCAAATAGAGTTCTGGGCTCCTAGCTTTTGTCTCCTGGCTCTTGGCTTCAGCCTGGCCCAAACCCTACTGTTGCAGCCATTTGGGGGATGAACCAGAGGATGGAAAATTTCTTTCTCTGTTTCTCCCTCTTTCTCTGTCATTCTGCCTTCAAATAAATACTTTTTAAAAATTGATTTTTTAGGTAAAAATATTTCACTAGTTCCAAGTAGTCTAGTATACTATCAAGTAGTCTAGGCATACTATTTATGTTTAATTTAGATTGCATCTAAATTATCATACTTTTTTTTCGAATTATCCCTAAAATTTGCTATCCAATCTTCTTGGCCACAGCTCAGAGAAAGGTAAAGGAGCCTCATATACTCTACGACTTTCTTCTCCTACAGGCAGTTTTGTTGTTTAATTTTGATCCTGCCAAATAGAAAATAAATGAGTTATTTCTTCAACAAAAAGCAAGTGTCAAAATGGCTCCAGTTCTTCAAGAGGCAAAAATACCACTGAAGTTTCAAGTTTTTCTTATAAAAACTTTCTTCTTTCATGAATGATCCCTCACAGCTGTATAACACTTTATACTTTTAAAGCATATCAGATGCATTACCTCATTTGAATCTCAGTGAATTTTCAGCATAAAGAGCATTTTTGTACCCTTTTCCCACCAACAAAACATCCAACATGGCTAGTGTTTTTAACCTCAATATTTTCAGCCTTCCACTGTTTCCTCTTTAGTTTTTCCTTCCTCTTTCCTCCTCATTCGAGAGTACCTTATGCTGCTGGTCCATTCTATTGACTCTGACAAACTGCTATTCTTTCAATCTAATGAACTAACACAAGATCTGTCAGACCTAGAAGAAGTCTGGGTTGGGATAACATCCAGCCCTCTATGTCATAGCCAGCTGCTCAGCTCATTAATTGGTAGTAAGAGAGCCACTGAGCCCTTTGAAGGTGTTGACAGGCTTTAGGGGCTCTCTACTAAGGTTGTAATGCCAGATTACACCAGACTGTGAATCCTGGGTTTGCCATCTAATAGCTGTGTGGCATCTGCTGCAAGTGGTGATACCCAATTAATGTCATTTGTAAAGTTTCTCTAAGCACAGTGGAGTTCCTACCATAGCAGCATTGAATGAGAGTTCATTCCTCTTCTTTGCCTTGTGAAAGGAAGACTGCCAAAGGGAGGAGTCCCCCACAATTCAGGAGACAAAGGCGGGTGTTAGGGACAGAAATGGAAGCTTCTGAACCCTAGGTTAATTGTGTGCAAGACTAACCTTTGATCACCCCATCAAGCCTGTGAAACCACAGTATCTTCTGACACCCAAGTAAATGATACAGTCCCCATTTGGGCAGGTCATGAGGTACATGTGCCCTACATGTGTACAGCAGGACACCTCAACAGCTCTGAAATTATGCAACACCAAACCCAGACCTCGCCAGCCAATCAACATCACTCAAGCATTTGACTTTCCTGGTATGGGACAGAGACAGTTGTAGTGGTTTGGCCTTAAAAGACTTACCCTCTGTCTTCATAAATCTTTTCCTGTGCTCTGCCTGAGCCAGATTCCCCACTTGGCAGTAAAACTTTTTTATTTAGTCTTAGTATTAGGTCTCTAATAGGCTTTATTATTTTCTTTAACATTACATACGAAGAATTAGTGTCTTAACCTCAGTGCAAAAGGCATGTAATTTATTCCCTTATGGGAGAAAATATAGGAAAGCCCCTGTGAACTTGACAGAATAGCTGTTCATTCTCTGCCTAAAGGGGAAAAAGTGATTTTACAACTGCATGAGAAAGCAGAGAGAGGTTGCTTCAACAGGATCTGTTTGTTACTGGCAGTGGTTCCTTTTCAGCAAGATGTACCAAGTGCATACATTGGCAAACGCTGCATTGGATGCTAATGATATGAAGATGAGTGTTACAGATTGAACAGAACTTGACTCCTCCAACCCATGCAGATGTTTAAACTCTGAAGTTTCATGCTGAAGGTTGGTGGAGTCATTTCTCTTAATAGTATTTGCTTGATTTCTCTTTCAACCTGTCTAAAGTTGTTCCTCCTGCACTTGCCTCTGAGCTGCACTGGTTCAAAGAAAAGAGATTCATCTTGCTCACCTTTTAATATGAAGAAAACTTGAAAAGTGTCACTTGATAAAAATTCCCCATTAAGGCCAAAAACTATTTTCTCTACTGTTCCAGTAAGCATCCTCCCTAGCTGCTGAAATTTATGTATTCATCATTCCATACCCTTTTTATGGTGGGGCGTCCTGGCTGACAATTACCTCACATCCCTTGTTATATGAGTACAGGCCACAAAAGCACTTTGCAAACTATAAAGCATCATATAGACGTAAAGTATTATTGCAATTATGTTAGATACAGCAACCCATTAAAGAGTAAATTCTTTCCTTATAAATTACACTCATCCCTCTTTACCATCATTTATGGGAACTATTTTAGGACTTGTTTTGTAATTCGTTGGTATCATTAAGAGGTTACCCATATGACTGCAGAAGGGTACAAGGGAGACTTCTACTCTTCAAGAGTATTCCTTATTTTTAAAAAAACATGGAGCCAGCATTTGGGTCAGCAGTTAAGACACCACTTGGGGGCTGGCGCCATGGCTCAACAGGCTAATCCTCTGTCTGTGGCACTGGCCGGGTTCTAGTCCCAGTTGGGGCACCAGATTCTGTCCCAGTTGCCCCTCTTCCGAAAGGCCAGCTCTCTGCTGTGGCCAGGGAGTGCAGTGGAGGATGGCCCAAGTGCTTGGGCCCTGCACCCCATGGGAGACCAGGAGAAGCACCTGTTTCCTGGCTTTGGATCAGCACGGTGCGCCGGCCGCAGCGCACCAGCTGCAGTGGCCATTGGAGGGTGAACCAACGGCAAAAGAAGACCTTTCTCTCTGTCTCTCTCTCTCACTGTCCACTCTGCCTGTCAAAAAAAAAAAGACACCACTTGGAACACCCACATTCCATATCAGCATCCCTGGGTTCAAGTTCTGGCTCCACATCGGATTCCAGCTTCATGTTGATGTGCATCCTGGGAGGCAGCAGGTAATGGCTCAAATAATTGGGTCCCTGCCACCCATGTGGGAGACCCAGATGAGGTTCCTGCATGCTAACTTTGGCTTGGTGGCTTGGACCAATTCTAGCAGTTGTGGGCATTTGAGGTGTGAATACTCTCTGTCTCCCTGCTTTTCAAATAAAGTAAAATAAATAAATACATACAAATTTTAAAATGTAATGAACATTGATTAATTCTGGGTACATGGGTAATCTTATTATTATATATGGTTTTCTTTATTTGTTAACATCTCCAAATTAGGAAAACAAAATTCCCATGCACATAACGGCATACCTACTAGATAATGCTAAAATATTTATAATTATGTATGAGAAACAGGACCCAATTCTATTGAATCTACCATCTCTGTAAGGTATCGTCTAAATCTCTCAGATTTACTTTTTTGTTTCAAAATTTTTATTTTTCAGGGATGGTGTTGTGGCATAGCGAGTAAAGCCAACCAACATTTGCGACATCATTGCATTCGGGCGCCAGTTCCTGTCCCGGCTGCTCCACTTCCAATCCAGCTCCCTACTAATGGCCCAGGAAAAGCAGTGGAAGATGGCCCAAAATGCTTGTGCCCCTGCACCCATGTGGGAGACCTGGTTGAAGCTCCTTGTGTGTCCTGGCCATTATGGCCATATGTGGAGTGAACCAGCAGATGGAAAATCGCTGTCTCTTCCTCACTCTATAACTCTGACGTTCAAATAAATAAAAATAGAATCTTTACTTTTTTTCCAATTTTTTCAGCATGCTCTCCCCTGTTTATGCAGAGAGTGCTCCCTATAGCAGCATAATTTACAGTAGTAAGCCTGGGAATGATAAACCCAATATCAAACAGTCTTGAAACTCCTAAGTCTAGTGGATGAATTTGGGTCAATAATCATGGTAAATTATTTTTAAATTATTTATTTTTTAATTTGAAAGACAGATAGTCAGAGAGTTCACATCTGTTGTTCACTCCTTAAATGTCCTCAACAGCTGAGGCTGGGCTCAGGCCCAAATATTCCCTGTAGGCGTCCGGAATCTACTGCATGAGTCATCGCCACTGCCTCCCAGGGTCTGTATTAGCAGGAAGCTGGAGCTGAGAGCTGCAGTCAGGCATCAACCAGGCTCTCTGATATGCTATGAGGCATCCAACTAGCACTTTACCCACCTGGTAAAATGGCTGCCCTTAAATGTGTTAAAATGTAAAGGTGACATTCCACATTGTGTATTGTACTGCAATTAAAGCTAGATAGACATTGTGTACATCTCATGCACATAATAGTAGAAAAAGGAGGATAAAATTTGAAAGGAATATGAAGGAACAATACTTACTAAACAGTAATGCGGGAATTATGGCTAACTACAAAAACTGCAAAGATGTTTGTCTATTTTGTAGTAAAGAAAAGTATGATTAATTTCTGTCTGCAAGCCATTAAGCTTTCCTTTGCCCTTATTCTTTTCATTTTGTTTTCCTTTGTGACTCTTATTCCTTCTCTAGTCTATGTTCAAGTGTTTAAATGTCTAGAGTCAGACTCCTTCTAAGTTTTCTATTCTAGCTATAAAATTATGCATAAGCTGAAGTGAGGTCACTATGCAAATCCTTGTTCCTTCTTCTTTAAATTTCATTTCTGTGAAGTGTGATCTGTTCTAGTCTGTACTTTTCTCTCCCTGACTCTTTCTATCCACTCGTGAGTGTGGTGAGAAGACACTACTAGGTAACACCCTCTTCAATTTCTTTGCATGGATGACCCAATCTAAAATCTGTCTTGGTGCTAAATTAAAAATAATCTGTTGGATTCCTTCCTTTAATGTGTCCCATACTTCTTAAGCCACAGAGTTATTCTTTCTTGCCTTTTTATGGTGTACTTTATGCCTGTGAGTCATGCTCTGGAAACTTTTTGCTTGCTTTGCAGTAAGATTTACAAAAAATAGCTGAGAATTTAGAAAGATTAGTGTTCACCAATTTCCAGAAGCTTCGAGATTATGCTTGAAAATGTCATTGTTTACATATAATGTGTATAGATGGCGAAGTGTATATCAAAATATAAAATCATGTGGTAGAAGAGTAAATACTGGGTAATGAGAAAACTTTTGATGTCATGATAAATATTAAGGTAGGAGAGAAATAGAGTCATTCTGCAGCACACAAGCTGGCAATAAATCGACAATGGTTTCTGTTTAAAAAATTCTTTTTAAGATTTATTTTATTCATCTGAAAGGCAGAGGTACAGAGAGAGAGAGAGAGAGCTCCCACCTGGGTGGTCGGGACCCAAGTCCTTGAGACACATCTGCTACCTCCCAGGATCTCATTAGCAGGAAACTGGATCTAAAGCAGAGGAGCTGGGACTCAAACCAGGCACTGTTGTATGAGATACTGGCATTCCAAGCATCAACTTAACTACTACATCATCATGCATCTAATGCTTTCTTTTTTTAAAAGGGAGCAAATATGTTACAATGTTAAGATTTTTAAAAAGCTAAATGGTGGATGAATATGTGTTCCTGTATCAGTTTCTATTCTTTCCTGTGTGCATGAACTATTTCACAATTTTTAAAAATATTTACAGAGCCAGTGCTGTGGCATAGCAGGTAACGCCACCATGGCAGTGTCGGCATCCCATATGAGCACTCTGCTCCATTTCCAATTCATTTTCCTGTGAATGCACTTGGGAAAGCAGAAGAGGATGGCCCAAGTGCTCGGGCCCCAGCACCTACATGGGAGACCTGAATGAAGCTCCTGGATCCTGGCTTCAGCCCAGCTCAGCCGTGGCCGTTGCAGCCAGGAGAGTGAACCAGTGAATGGAAGATTCTCTCTCTTTCTCTTTCTCTCTCTCTCTCTCTCTCTCTCTCTTTCTCTCTCTGCCTCTCCTTCTCCATAACTCTGACCTTCAAATAAATAAATAAATATTTTTTAAAAAGTTTGATACACAAAATTATACATGTTGAAAACATCCAGCAGTTTTCTCCTTTTTTGAAATAAAGATTATATTTTCATTATCTATAGTCACCTCTATGAGCAATTGAACACCAGAACTTCTTCCTCCTATCTAACTGTAACTTAGTATCTGTTATTCAGTTATTCCCATATTTTCTCCTTTTCTTTCTAGCCTCTGATAACCACCATCCTATTGTCAACCTCTAAAACATCAACTATTGTAGATTCTGCATAGGAGTCAGATCATGCAGTATCTGTCTTTCTTTGCCTGGCTTATTTCACTTAGCATAATAACTTTCAGTTCCATCCATGTTGTTGCAAATGAGGTGATTTCACTCTTTTATGGTGGAATAGTGTTCCATTGTGTATGTCTTCATTTTCTTTATCTATCAGTAGATGGACACTTGGGTTGTTTCCATCCTTTGATTTTCATTTCACAACTTTTAAAAAACGTCACTGTTAAACTTCCTAAACAACTGTACCTGTCAACATTTTTATATACATTATCAAAAACTTACAGAAAATAGTAGTGAGAGAATTTTAGAAGTAGAAGGGGAGGGGACCTATACAAAGAGGAGAGTTAAGAGATACAGCTTATAGTTAACTGAATATGAAACAAGGACACACACACACACACACACAATAAACTTACAAGTTACAAAGAAAACCTAAAGTAAGTAAGATAAAATGACAACAGGGGAAGTAAAAATTATGAGACATTCATGTTGGGGGGAGGAAAATACGAGAACTAATCTCATCAGAACAGGAAGTCCACAGATAAAGTCTGCCTGTTGGATAAATAAAGAAGTGGTGATATGACTATATTATTAGAGATAGGGAAGTAACCACCAGAAAAAATGTTTTTTAAAAAAGCTCTTAAAAATGAGACTTTGTCTAGGGTGTGGGCAGCAGGCAAAAGTGTGGAGTAGGTACAAGATGTAACAGCGAAACAGTCTCAGCTTTTATAATAAGCTTGTCAGATCATTGGCTTTTTGTAATCATGTTGCATGTACTGCTTTGCTTTAAAAAAAAAAAAAGGTGTTTTTTTAAGATAATACAAATTAGTAAGACTATCAGACCCAAGCAAATGTTCCTGTCTTCATAAATCTAATCAAGTTACTACTCAATATTTGAACATGCTTGCTTATAAATTATTTACATCTCCTTTTAAAAATTGGTATCCAGGAGTTATTTTTTGTTTTCCTTTCTTACTTATTTATTGCCCTCTTAAGCTGTTTTAGATTTATGCTTTCTCCATACAAAAATGTGAGGGTGATTTATCCATTTGTAGAAAGCTTGCTTCTGATAGAATGTTACATGAAACAAGATAGGCTCCTACAATTCAGCTGGATTGGAGACATACCTATGATAAATACACAGAGACAGAAAATGAAGCCAGGGTGGAAGGAAGGGGAATGGAGAGAAACTGCGGTGGGTTTCCATCATTTTGTGAAGAGGAGGTGGTGAAAATGTTTAGGAACTAGACAATATTGATAGTTACGCATTTTTGTGAATGCACTAAAATTAACTAGGTTGTACATTTTAAGGGAGTGAGTTTTATGATAGGTATAATATAAAATATTGCAAGAAAATAAACTGACAATCATTATGTTAAATGTGGAAGTTATTTTTTCTATATTCTATTTTCCTAACATTATGGAGCTGTGATATTACTTTCATAATTTAAGAACTATTTTAGCCCGTGCTGCAGCTCACTAGACTAATCCTCCGCCTGCGGCACCGGCACACTGGGTTCTAGTCCCAGTCGGGGCACCGGATTCTGTCTCAGTTGCTCCTCTTCCAGTCCAACTCTCTGCTGTGGCCCAGGAGTGCAGTGGAGGATGGCCCAATTGCTTGGGCCCTGCACCTGCATGGGAGACCAGGAGGAAGTGCCTGGCTCCTGGCTTCAGATAGGCTCAGCGCACCGGCCGCAACACGCCGACCTTAGCGGCCACTTGGAGGGTGACCCAACGGCAAAAGGAAGACCTTTCTCTCTGTCTCTCTCACTGTCTAACTCTGCCTGTCAAAAAAATTTTTAAAAAAAGAACTATTTTAAAGTAACATCATTAGCCTCCATATGTCTTTTCCTCTACTCTCTCACATATTCTAGAATACATAATTGTTCACATTTTTTAGTAAATTAATTTCACTTTAATTTTTATTTATTTGAATGGCAGACAGACAGAGAGACAGAAGGAGATCTCCTATTCATTGGCTCACTCCACAAATCCACACAACAGTGGCGGGTGGGGCAGGCTGAAGCCAGGAGGGAATAAGCATGAAATTCAATGACTAGAGAAGTTTCATGTTTATATTTGTATTTTTATGTTTACATATTTACCGCTAGTAGATTTTTCTTCTGTATTGGCCATTTTTATTAAAATTTCTTTTCTGAATTTCATGAGCATTTCTTTTTCCTGCTTTTCTATTGTGTTACATGATGTGTGGAATTCTTGTTGATTTGTAGCATTCTCCTATATATTTTTTTCTTTTTTAAAATTTATTTATTTGACAGAGTTTCAGAGAGAGAGAGAGAGACTGAGAGAAAGGTCTTCCTTTTTCCGTTTGTTCGCCCCCCAAATGGCCACTACGACCAGTGTGCTGCGCCGATAAGCCAGGAGCCAGGTGCTTCCTCCTGGTCTCCCATGCGGTTGCAGGGCCCAAGGACTTGGGCCATCCTCCGCTGCCCTCCTGGGCCACAGCAGAGAGCTGGACAGGAAGAGGTGCAACCGGAACTAGAACCCGGGGCCCATATGGGATTCCAGCACCACAGGCAGAGGATTAGCCAAGTGAACCACGGTGCCTGCCCTCTCCTATATATTATAGCTAATGATTCTCTCTTTTTAAGAATATTTATTTATTCTACAAAGAAATTAAGAAACTCCAAAGCAAACAACAAAGCAAACAACCCACTCAAGAGATGGGCCAAGGATCTAAATAGACATTTTTCAAAAGAAGAAATCCAAATGGCCAACAGACACATGAAAAAATGTTCAGGATCAAAGCAATCAGGGAAATGCAAATCAAAACCACAATGAGGTTTCACCTCACCCCGGTGAGAATGGCTCACATACAGAAATCCATCAACAACAGATACTGGCGAGGATGTAGGGAAAAAGGGCCACTAACTCAGTATTGGTGGGAATGCAAACTGGTAAAGCCACTATGGAAGTCAGTCTGGAGATTCCTCAGAAAACTGAATATAACCCTACCATACAACCCAGCCATCCCACTCCTTGGAATTTACCCAAAAGAAATTAAATTGGCAAACAAAAAACCTGTCTGCACCTTATTGTTTATTGTAGCTCAATTCACAATAGCTAAGACCTAGAATCAACCCAAATCAACCCCAAGTGCATGCAATGGCTAGGGCTGGACCAGCCTGAAGCCAGGAGCCAGGAACTCCACCCAGACTTCCCACAAGGGTGACAAGGGCCCAAGAACTTTCATTCTTAGCAAGGAGCTGGATCAGAAGCACAGCAGCCAGGACTGGAACCTGAGTTCCAATAGGTGATGCTGGGATTACAGGCTTTACTTGCTAAGCCACAATACCAACCTCATGGTTCTTTATCTTCTTTGTTTTAATTATCATTTCTAGTTGTCATTTACCTCCCAGCTTTGTTTGTAGTACTTGAAAATGTCAAACTATTATAATTGTTCTTCATTTTAATCTATTTTCTTTATAGTTTTGGCATTGTTGCTATGCTTAGAAAGGATTTCCTCATGCTGTGATTAAAAAAACACTTCTGTCTTATTCCTAACAGTTTTATAATTTAATTTTTATTTATTTTAAATATTTTTATTCAAATCCTTTATCTATCTGGATTTAGGTTGATATATATTATGAGAGATAATTAACATTAATCTTTTTCCTAATCAGTAGCCATTTGTTGTAAATTAATTCTTTTTATTTTATATACTGATTTTGTATAATTCCTGTGTGGAATACTAAATACACACACAGACACACAGACACACACACACACAGAGAGAGAGAGAGAGAGACCCCTTTACTAGTCCCCATTGATTTATGGCCTGTTCCTAAACCAGCACCAAGCTATTATTATTACTATTATTATTTTGTTTGGTAGAGTGAATGTCATCTTGCAATATCTTCTAAATAAGCAAACAAAAGATCTCACAAATAAATAAATGAATAAAATTGGCACCCAAAGATCTAAATGACTTGTTCAAATTCATGCATCATTTAGAAGCAGAAGTCAGAGACTAAGTCCCTTGAGTTTGATCACATATTCCTTTAGTTTTAGAGGTTTTTACTGAGCACCTGCCTACTATGGGTCAGAGACTGCTCCAGCTTCTAAATACTCACAAGCATCTATGCCCTCATGGAGTTAGCATATATTCAGCATTATTATTCCTTTTCAAATGAACGTAATCTCTAGATGTACTTCTGAAGAATTTCCTAATTTTTGAGGAATAAATCTTCATTATTACCTCAGCATAATTGGAAAAATTATAATCTTATACTCTATATTTCAGCACCTCTTTTTCTTGCATATGATTTTTATAACTCCTTAGTTTCACTTCTCTTTTAAATTCAAAGTAATCTCTCTTCTTCATACAAATTTAATTTCTTTTTTTAAAATATTTATTTATTTATTTGAAAGTCAGAGTTACACAGAGAGAGGAGAGGCAGATAGAGAGGTCTTCCATGCACTAGTTCACTCCCCAGTTGGCCACAACAACAGGAGCTGCGCCAATCTGAAGCCAGGAGCTTCTAGGTCTCTCATTAGGGTGCGAGGGCCCAAGGACTTGGACCATCTTCTACTGCTTTCCCAGGCCATAGCAGAGAGCCAAATATTGGAAGTGGAGCAGCCAGGATTCAAACCGGCACCCACATGGGATGCCGGCACTGGAGTTGGCATCTTTACCTGCAATACCAGAGCACTGGCCCCTACAAATTTAATTTCTAAAAACTGCTATGTAGAAGAACTCATTGTTAAAGAGCTTAAGACTTATGAATTAGAATGACAGGTGTCCTAAACAGCACTCTGGCCTCAGAATCAGCCCTTAAGGCATTCAGATCCGGCTAAAAAGCCCAAGAGAGTATTTCAGGCATGGAAAGCCAATAGGCTATCAAAGAAGGAGATACCTATCTCTGAAGGGAGGAGAGAACTTCCACTTTGACTATGACCTTGTCTAAATAAGATCGGAGTCAGGGAACTCAAGAGGCTTCCATAGCCTTGGCAACTCATGACAAGAGCCTAGGGAAATTACTGACGCCATAAATAAGAGTGTCAATTGTTAAATCAACAACAGGAGTCACTGTGCACTTACTCCCCATGTAGGATCTCTGTATAACTAGTACTCAAACAGTGTTTATACTTTGTGTTTCTGCGTGGGTGCAAACTGTTGAAATCTTTACTTGGTGTATACTAAATTGATCTTCTGTATATAAAGATAATTGAAAATGAATCTTGATGTGAATGGGATGAGAGAGGGAGTGGGAGATGGGATGGCTGCGGGTGGGAGGGAGGTTATGGGGGGGTTAATCCACTATAATCCAAAAGCTGTACTTTGGAAATTTATATTTGCTAAATAAAAGTTAAAAAAAACTTATGAGTAAAATTAGTTAAGGGAAATTAAGGTCACAAATAAACTAGAAAAGTACATATTTTCCTTAAACAGTTATTAACATAAGCAATTTACCTTGAACATACTATGCATTTTGAATTAGTTATTAATTTCCATTCATCATTCTTGCATTGGAGGAATTTTCCAGAACTTCTCCTTTATAAAGATTTAGCAAGATGCATGATTATTTCATTAAATTACAATACTCGTGATGAGTCTTTTTTCCCCTCATTTCTGTTGTAATTTAAAGTACTTGAATTCACTGTCTACTCCCAAAATGAGCCCCAAGAAACAGAGAAACGTGATAGTAGTTAAATGTTTGGCTTAAAAATAGTGCAGATCTGCTTTAGATCTGGCTCTGTGGCAGAATGTGCAGCTTTGGGCAAGCAAGGGAACCTCATTTCAAGCTTATCCCATCCATCACGTGGTGTGAATAATAGTGTCTACGTCTTAGATCATTTTGTACTGCTGTAACGGAACACTATAAGCTGCATAACATATGAAGGACACAAATGTGCTTCTCACATTTCTGGAGGCTGAGAAGTCCAAAGGCAAGGCTCCAGCAGCTTTGGCGTCTGCTCAGGACTCACCTGTTTCCAAGACAGCACGTGGGTGCAATGTCCTCCAGAGAGGAGGAATACTGTGTCCTCACAGGGCAGAAGAGTAGAAGCAGAGCACTCCTGAAGGCTTATTTTATAATGCATTAATCCAATCCCCCATGACTGAACACCTCTCGTTAGTCTCTGTCTCCCAGCACTGTTGCACTGGGGATTGGGCTTCCAAAGAATGGATTTGGAGAGGACACAACCGTTCAAACCATAGCAAACTGCTTCACAGGGACTTTGAGAAGCTGAATGAGCTAGAACATGTGACATGAGCAGCCCAATGCTTTGCACATAATATGAGAGTACTTCGAAAAGTTAGTGGAAAATGAAATTAAAAGATATTTTTACTGTGGTGCAAAAAAATTTTATTTACATATTTTTATTTGAAAGTCAGAGTTACTCAGAGAGGAGAGGCAGAGAGAGAGATCTTCCATCCGATGGTTAGCTGCACCGAACCGAAGCCAGGAGCCAGGAGCCTCCTCCGGGTCTCCCACATGGGTGCAGGGGCCCAAGGACTTGGGCCGTCCTCTACGGCTTTTCCAGGCCATAGCAGAGAGCTGGATCAGAAATGGAGAAGCTGGGACTAGAACCAGCGTCCATATGGGATGTTGGCGCTTCAGGCCAGGGCATTAACCCACTGCACCACAGTGCCGGCCCTGGTGCAAAAAATTTTTGCAATTCATGCATAATTTTTACATAATACACACTTTCCATAGACTTTTTTAAGACCCTTTGTACCCTTCCACTCATGTGGGAGATCCATGATGGAGTTCCAGGCTCCTGGCTTTGGCCTGGATCAGCTCTGGCTTTTGGGGCCTTTTGGAAAGTAAACCAATGAGTGGAAGATGGATCTCTCTCTCCCTCTCTCTCTCTCTCTCCTTCCCTCCCTCTCTCTATCTATCTATCTCTATCTCTATCTCTATCTCTATCTCTATCTCTATCTCTATCTCTATCTCTATCTCTCCCCCTCTCTTTCAGTCACTTTGTCTTTCAAAATGAACAGATAAATAAAACTTTTCTCATAAAAATGAAGATAAGTGGAGATGAACCACACCTACCCCTCTTTGAATTTCCATTATACCTGGCACAACACTTTGCATGTAATACATCACCTTGTCACTCAATGCAGAAAAAAAGATAAAATGGAAGTGCTCCGGTTCATTCAGTGGCCTACCTGTAAAGATGGATTTGTTTTCATCAAAGGAGCTGGATGGATTGCTATATGAAATACCTCAAAGGTTCAAGTTGCCTGTGGTTAAACAGCTTTAGAGACATGCAGTCTAAACCATTGGTCAGTGATATAAATCAGTCAATATATTTCTAACATAAACAGAGAACATTAGCTTTTGATACATGATGTGTCCTGTAAATATAACTGAAAGATGATTTATAAAACAGGAGAAATGTGAGGGTTAGCTGTAGTCAATCTCAAGCTTGGTTAATCAAAGAGACTTCAGGAGGCCTGTGACAATTATGTTGAATGTTGACAAATGGAAGACAAACGGATGATTTAATTTTATTTTCATTTAAAAATTATTTTTAAAAGCTTATTTTAAAGCAAATGGTTTAAAAATCATTGGATAGGGGCCAGTGTTTTGGCACAGTGGGTTAAGCCATGGCCTGTGTTGCCAGCATTCCATATTGGAGCACTGGTTAGAGTCAGTGCTACTGTACTTCCAAGCTAGTTTTGCCTGGGAATGAAGCAGAAGATGGCCCAAGAATCTGGGTCTCCGCCACGCACGTGGGATCTCCAGATGGAGTTCCTGGCCTGGGCTTGGCCCAGACCTGGCTGTTGCTGCCATTTAGAGAGTAACCCAGTGATTGGAAGATCTCTGTTTCTCTCTGTCCCCCACCTCATCCTCTCTCTCCCCCTCCCCCAACCCCACCTTCTCCCTCTCCTTGTTATTCTGCATGTCAAATAAATAAACAAATAAACCTTTAAAAAATTGGATACTTTTAGAAGGAGGGCATGGCTTTGAATACAGACAGGTCAGGATTTGAACCCCAGCACTACCACTTAACTCACAGTAATCCTGGGAGCCTTGTGTAACTTTTCTGAATCTCACTTTATCAGTATACAGCAGAAAAAACAATGCCAAGTTTGGAGGCAGTTTTAACTCCTTGAGCTCATTGTTGTACTCCTAGTCCCTGGCAATTAGTCATTGCTCAGAACTCAGTTACTGAACGATCCAATACCTTATATGGAAACTGGATAGCACAGCACCTGTTATAAAAGAGAATTAGTGTTGTTGTTACTCTGAGCTTTGCCTCCAATTTTTGCTTTTGGCATCATGGTCAAATATTGTAAGTATTTGTAATTAAGTTTCCAGAAAAAGATAAATTGGGGAAGGTGTTGAGATTTGGGTAGAGGACAGTTGTGAAATGGTGAAAGAAGACTTTATCTTGACCTGTGCATGTAATAATTTCTGCAAGGAAAATATATTTATGTATTAAGTGGTCAATTAAAAAATTTAAAAACTAAGCTCAAAGCCACCCTACTATCAACCTCATGAATGCTCTGCCAGTCAACTTAGGGGTTTATCTTTGATTTTTCATTTATAATCAAGCTCCCTGCTATGGACATACACCTACCACAGACACTCAAGCTTTCCATCTAACTAACATATTTCCCTTTCCATTAAATAAGCTGCCCTGAATTGCATAGCCTGTTTCTGTTGGAGAAATATGTATATGATTTCTTATTCAGCAGCTGCCTCATTCTCTATCTTCTAAACCTCTTATCTTATCATGTTCAGAACCATTCTGATTAATTTATTTACGCCTTTTATCTTATCTTGTTGTGAAAGACTCTGGTTACCACATCTCTTTTTCTCAGCTGATGCACACACAGGGTGTGCTATTGTATGCAGCCTGGACAGAGAGAGGCCTCTTAACTCTTAGTTCCCCTTTCGGTAACCATCAGCCCCAACCTCTCTGCAGGGCCCACAAGACCCTCTGCTTTGTCTTCACTTGACCTAGCGCTCTCTTGTGGCCAGATGTAGACTCCTCAGCTTTGGTATACCATAAACTCAGTGGAACTTGAGTCCAAACTGTGTCTCCTTTGCCCAACATTGCCCTTGGTTATGTTAGGTAGGAAGTCAGATATGAGCTTATGTGTGTGTAACAGGCCTATGTCCAGCATATGCTGCGTCTCAAAGTGAGCCTGATAATGTTTCGGAGCAGCCTGGTATTCGCATCCTACCCTGCCCCCTTCTACCTGATAACCTGCCAGGTGAGGGGTCCCCACCCCTTCTGCCTGACAAATCTTCCACAATCTCCCAGATGCAGCCCAGTATCTGCATTTCAAATACCCTGCTCCAGATCCCCATTCTCCAGGGGGTCTTGCTCACCCTTCCTCTAAACTCAGGATGGTGTCAGCTAGGCTAGCCTTCCTGCTGTCTGATACCTTCAGGGAAAACTCAGAAGTTTTTCTCTTTACATCCAAAAAGCCCTTTGTTCCAAGAGGAGCAGAGCTGGGGAAGCAAGACCCATCTTCTTAAAAACCCTGACCTCAACTGGACTGCGTGCTCAGGCTTCTGCCTCTCTGCTGAGCTGCCCGCCTGGCCTGCCCAGGTGTCATCTCTACTCAACCATGTAACCTCGCTCCTCCCTGACCCTCGCCAAGTCCGAGCAACTGGGCACTCTCTTAGGCTCTGTCTGGAGAGGTGCCCATCCGTCCTTACACATGTCCCTTCCCTAATAAACCTTGCTATTTTACCTCCCACTACTCTCTGTCTCACGCCTGAATTCTTTCCTGCGAGAAGACAAGAACCCTCCATTTCTCTGGTAACAGTTATACTGGAAATGTTCCTGTTGAATGAATGAACCTTCAGTTTTAGTTTCATATTTTTAAAAATTGAGTTAGCCTCAAATTTTTGTCCACCACAAATAGCTGTGTTACAGGTGAATGGCAGGGTTCTTGTCTTCGCGCAAGAAAGAATTCAGGTGTGAGACAGAGAGTAGTGGAAAGTAAAATAGCAAGGTTTATTAGGTAAGGGACATCTGTAAGAATGGATGGGCACCTCTCCAGACAGAACCTGAGAGAGAGTGCCCAGTCATTCAGACTAGGGGAAGAGCGAGGTTACATGGTCGAGTGGAATACAGGCAGGCGGCTCAGCATGGAGGCAGAGGACCGAGCACACAGTCCGGTCAAGGTCGGGGGTTTTTAAGGAGATGGGTTTTTTAAAATTTTTTTTTAACTTTTATTTAATGAATATAAATTTCCAAAGTACAGCTTATGGATTACAATGGTTTCCCCCCCGCCATAACTTCCCTGCCACCTGCAACCCTCCCCTTTCCCGCTCCCTCTTCCCTTCCATTCACATCAAGATTCATTTTCAAGTATCTTTATATACAGAAGATCGATTTAGTATATATTAAGTAACGATTTCAACAGTTTGCACCCACACAGAAACACAAATTGAAAAATACTGTTTGAGTACTAGTTATAGCATTAAATCACAATGTACAGCACATTAAGGACAGAGATCCTACATGAGGAGTAAGTGCACAGTGACTCCTGTTGTTGACTTAACAATTTGACACTCTTGTTTATGGTGTCAGTAATCACTCTAGGCTCTTGTCATGAGTTGCCAAGGCTATGGAAGCCTTTTGAGTTTGTCGACTTCGATCTTATTTAGACAAGGTCATAGTCAAAGTGGAAGTTCTCTCCTCCCTTCAGAGAAAGGTACCTCCTTCTTTGATGACCTGTTCTTTCCACTGGGATCTCACTCACAGAGATCTTTCATTTAGGTGTTTTGTTTTGTTTTGTTTTGTTTTGTTTTGCCAGAGTGTCTTGGCTTTCCATGCCTGAAATACGAGGAGATGGGTCTTTGTCTTCACACATCTCCTCCTGAAATAAAAGACTTTATGGATGTAAATACTAAAAACTCCTATCTGAGTTTTCCCTCTGAAGGTATCAGACAGGAGGAAACCTGGCTGGTGCCACCCTAAATTAGAGGAAAGGTGAGCAAGACCCCCTGGAGAATCAGGATCTGGAGCAGGGTATTTAAAACGCAGATACTGGGCTGCATCTGGAAGATTATCAAGCAGAAGGAGTGGAGACCCCCACCTGGCAGGTTATTGGGTAGAAGGGGGCAGGGCAGGATGCAGATTCTGGGCTGCCCCTGAAAAGGTTATCGGGGTGACTTTGAGATGCATATGCTGGACACAGACGTCCTCTCTTTAGGCCTTTGTCAACACACAGGAGCTCGTATCTGACTTCCTACCTAACAGTTGCATCCAAGAAGCCACTTCCTCATTTTATAACAAGTACTTTCCAAATGTCTTCTATGTTTCAAGGCTATCCCTAACAAGTGTTTTTGTTTTGTTTTGTTTTGTTGACAGGCAGAGTGGACAGTGAGAGAGAGAGAGAGACAGAGAGAAAGGTCTTCTTTTGCCGTTGGGTCACCCTCCAATAGCCGCCATGGCCAGCGCATCGCGCTGATCCAAGGGAGGAGCCAGGTGCTTCTCCTGGTCTCCTTTGTGGGCGCAGGGCCCAAGCACTTGGTCCATCCTCCACTGCACTCCTGGGCCACAGCAGAGAGCTGGCCTGGAAGAGGGGCAACCGGGACAGAATCCGGTGCCCTGACCGGGACTAGAACCCGGTGTGCCAGCGCTGTAAGATGGAGGATTAGCCTGTTGAGCCACAGCGCCGGCTTCCTAACAAGTTTTTTAAATGTTAAGGTTTTAACTTCTTTTTAGCCACATACTTAAACTTGTTGAATTCTACTGTGGGATGCCCTTTTGTTGATTCCCTTGCATTGATTTGGCTTAAAAAACTTCTCTGTTTGCTGTTGCAGAATATGCTGATGCTATAGTTTATTTTCAATGACTACACTTTCATTGGTTGTGAATTTCTTATTGGAGAAATTTCAATCACACTCAGAAGACTTGCTTGTTTGTTTGTAGGGTAGGTGGTGTTTAGTGAAGACCATTGGCTTTGAGTTATACCTGAGTTTGAATTCTGACTTTGCCATTTAGCAGTTGCGTGGCTATAGACTATTTATTTTACTTTTCTAAGTCTTATTTTCTCACATATATGATACAGACTAGAGGAGTTGGCGCTGTGGCTTGGCGGGTTAAAATCACAGCCTGCAGTACCAATATCCCACGTGGATACATGATGTGATCATCAGTTTGAGTCCTGAGTGCTGTACTTCTGATCCAGCTCCTTGCTAATGTAAAGCAGTGGAGGATGGCCCAAATCCTTGGGCCCAGGCATTCAAGTGGGAGACCCAGAGGAAGCTCCTGGCTCCTGGGTTTGGCCTGGCCCAGCCCTGGTTATTGTGGCCATTTGGGGAGTGAGCCGGTAGATGGAAGATCTGTCTCTGCCTCTTATTCTTTCTCTCTATAACTGTGCTTTTCAAATAAGCCTAAAAAATACAGAATAGAAAGAAAAAATAAATAAAATATGACTATTGTAAGGATTAGATGAGAAAATGAGGTTAAGGACAAACCAGAAAACAAAAATGATGAGGCTTCACCCAGCTTCTACTCTATGTACATACATCTCTCTTCATGTGTTTTACTCTCCTCTATATTTATCCATGCAAATTATGCTGATATGAGTTATAAATACCAGCAGAATCCATGCGTTTTTCTGTTAATCACTCAACCAACAAATCTTCAGTAAATATTCTCAATATAGGAAATTTATATGGACCATGGATGCACATGGAACAAAGAAGAACTGTGCGATAATTAGAGAATACAAAGGGTACAAAGTTGTAGTCTACTTATCAGTGTTTCTCATCTGCTCTCAGCCAGGACACATCCAAGGGGTGATGATTCACAGGATATAGTCTGGTTAAGCTGGGTTTCTAGTGTGCTAGCAAATACAATGTGCTCCCTTATTCTCATTCAACAAGATCAGAAGAGAGAACGTATAGTGTTCTGATAGGGATACCAAAGGATGCATCCTTTTTTCTCCCCTTTGGACATAGATTATTAGCAAATTTCAGCACTTTCACTGTTATTGAGGACAAATGATTTGGCTAAGTTGAGAAATAGGGTCAACCATAAACCAAAATGCCTCCAGGGCCAGGACAATAAATGAGTGAGGTAAGCTGAATGTGAAAACCCATGGGAAGTCATTGGGAAGACCCCGTGTGCCAGTGCACACACCTCCATCCTCCTTCTAAACACACATGTGTCCATCCTCACCAGCAAATCACAGAACCAAAATTACCACTCCTAGTGTCTCAAAAGAGCCAGAAACTTGGCATTTTATGTGAAATCTCTAGATTTCAATGTTGATTCAAACAACACATCCACTAATTACAAGGCCTATGAGTTTGTCATTAAACTCCTAGAGACCATGTTTCTTTTCAATTGTATAACCTTTGTAAATAAATTTTGAACTTGCAATGTAGATTATTTGTAAATTATATGCATTTACCAAAACCTGTGAATTGAATATGAAGAATGCCTTCCTCATTTCAGGAAAAGAATACTTATAATGAATGTTCTAACATTTCCTTTTCCACAATCTAAGGGCAGCTCCTGTGTGTGCAGCACTTTGGAGACCATCGCTTGGATCCTGGATGCTATGGGAGGGGAAGACAGAAAACCTAGAGAAGTAAAGTGTCATTCTCTCCTGATGTTTCACCCCTGGTATTCAAGTTCCCAGTTCCCTCCCTAAAACAGCTGCTATAAATAGTTGATATTTTCTTTTTTTAAAAAGTTATTTATTTATTTGAAAGGCGGAGTTACAGAGGCAGAGGCAGAGAGACAGAGAGAGAAGTCTTTGATCCACTGGATCACTCCCCAGTTGTCTGCAAAGCCAGGAGCCAGGAGTTTCCTCCAGGTCTCCCACATGGGTGCAGGGGCCCAAGGACTTGGGCCATCTTCTACTGCTTTTCCAGGCTGCAGAAGAGAGCTGGATCGGAGGTAGAACAACCAGGACTTCAACTGGTGCCCATATGGGATGCCAGCACTTCAGGTGGCAGCTTTACCCCTTACACCATAGCACCAGCCCCTTAACATTTTTTTTTCTGTAAAATATGGCAGGCCATTTTTTCTCTGAAGAGGCATCAATTTCAAACAAGTGTGTATTTTCCATTGTTTATTCCTTTATTCAAAGAAAATTGTTCATTAATAACCACCATGTACAAGGTCCTGTTTTAAGAGCTTGAGATCAGCACAATAAACAAAATCAACAAATATGGCTGATAAATAACTAAATATTAAATATACAATGAAAGGGCATATGGTGAATAAATACTGTGAAGAAGAATAAATCAGGGTGAGGTGATAAACAATGATGGGTACAAGGTGTGTGGGGCAGCAAGGGTGCACAGAAAGGACCTAGAAGAGATCTCACTGAAGAGATGGCAGTAGAGAAGAGGTGTGACCATGAGAGGCTGACTAGCAGACATCTGAGCAAGTATTACAGGCAGAGGGGCTATGAGTTGCAAAGTCCTGGAGGCACATTCAAGCCCCAGCTGCTCCACTTCTGATCCAGCTCCCTTCAAATGTGCCTGAGAAAGCAACAGAGATGGCCCAAGGACTGGGGCTTCTGCTACTGATGTGGGAGATCTGCACTGCACGGAGTTCCAAGCTCTGGGCTTTGGCCCAGCCTTGCTGTTGTGGACATTTGGGGAATGAAGCAGCACATGGAAGATCTCTCTCTCTCTCTCTCTCTCTCTCTCTCTCTCTGTCTCTCTCTCTGTGTCTTTGTGTGTGTGTGTGTGTGTGTGTGTGTGTCTCCCTCTCTAACTCTGCCTTTCAAATAAAAAGTAATAGTAAAAAAAAATGTGTTAGAACAAGAAGTGTATGACATGAGTATGAGATCACTTGAGGCTATCACAGTCCATCCCAGGAATTTGGTTTTATTTTATATCTTGATGAAAAAAAAAAAAAAAAAGAAAAGAAAAGAAAACCTCTAAGAATTTTGAACAGGGGAGTGATGTGATCTGTTTGTGTTTAACTGTATTATTTGAGCTGCTTTATGCAGAAGGGCAGAAACAGGGAGGCAAGGGAAACAGTGAGAAGGCTATGGGCTCAGTGTCAGCCAGAGAGGGTGGTGTTAAGGGTGAGAGTGATGAAAGGGTGAGCTATGGTTGGATTGGGATTTATCTTGGTGGCACTCCCAAGAGAGCTTGCTGAGGACATTCTATGCATATAATCCTATATTTATGTTTCCCAGTCCCTCCATTTTAAAAACACAAATAATAGATTACTATATAAATTTTTGTTTTGTTTTTCACTTAATATTGCAGATCATTGCCTATCAGCATGGACTAATAATGCTGACCACGTTCCTTTCCTTCGTCTTTATTTTTAACTAAGTTAAAATGCAGATAGTTTTAAAGACAAATGGCCCTCCAAGGCTTACTGATAAAAACAGCGAGCTCTTGTCTCTTTCACTTGCCATGTCTGTGACTTTCACTTCTTTTACCTGAGAGTTGTGTCCCCATTTTCCTAGGTGACATCCTTCTTGGTTTTCTAGTTTTAGATGTGGCCTTTGATTTTCCACTCTCACTCAGCTTTCTATTATCTTTCCTTCCCCATCATAGGCATCCTTTTTGCACCCCATCTTTTTCCTAATCTGGTCAAGTTGTAATTTGGGCTAGTCTAGTTGCTTTAGTCTTTTGGGGCTATTATAACAAAATACCTTAGGTTTAGTAATTTATAAACAACAGACATGCAATGTTCACAGTTCTGGAGCCTGGGAAGTCCAAAATCAAGACATCAGCAGATTTGGTGTCTGGTGAGAGCCCACTCCTCAGAGCTGGGCCTTCTCTGTATCCTCACATGGAAGGAGGGCAAACAGGCTCCTTTAAGCCTTTTTTTTTTTTTTTTTAAAGATTTATTTATTTATTTGAAAGGCAGAGTTACAGAGAGAGAGAGAGGGAGAGGTGTCTTCCATCTGATGGTTTACTCCCCAGATGACTGCAACAGTTGGGGCTGAGCCAGGAGCCAGGAGCCGGGAGCTTCTTCCAGGTCTCCCACATGGGTAGAAGAGCCTAAACACGTGGGCCATCTTCTACTGTTTTCACAGGCCATTAACAGGGAGCTGGATCAGAAGTGGGAACAGAAGAGACTTGAACAGGTGACCATATGGGATTCCAGTATTGCAGGCAGCAACTTTATCCACTGGACCACAATGCTAGCCCCCTTAAGCCTCTTTTATAATGCACTAATCCCATCCATGAGAGCAGAGCCCTCACGACCTATTACCTCCCAAAGTTCTACCTCTGATACTACCACCATGGGGATTAGGTCACAACATATGAATTTTGGAGGGACATAAACAATAATTACTGTTAACCGACTTATTTATGACTAAGTAAACACTACTACTGAGTCTGTTGCAAACTATGTTGCTTTTATTTCCTGAACAATGTTCTGTTATTTTTCCCCTTCACTTAGTCATCTTTATAGGGGTACTTCAAGAAGTGTGTTGGAAAATGGAATTAAAAGATAAGTTTATTTTGGTGCAAAATTTACATTTTCCATGACCAAAAGAGCTCTTGCATTTACCATGAATTCACTACCAAATGCTTTTGCAATTATCTAAATATTCCATCAGCATATTCAGATACATCAGGTGTATCTTACCAATTTCAATCTTATTAAAGTGTTTTTAACTGGAGGCTTTTGAAGAGCTCTGTGGCAGACAAAATAATAATAACAAAAATGGTCAGCCCCAGTTACCTTTTCTGTATCTATGCTCCCTTGTTCTGTAAATTTGGATGTTCCTTCACTTGGGCTGTTACCTGGACCATTTGACTTGCTTTGACCACTGGAAAGTTAGCACATGTGATGTAATAGAGGCATAAAGAGTGCTTGTGCTTGGGCGCTTGGCCCCAGCTGTCCTATGATAAACCAGGATCACTTCCTGATGAGGTAACAGTCACAACAGAGTCACCCCTCCCCACCCCAGTCAACACCAAGATACCCATCAGGTATGAGTGAGGCCATCTGGGACAAATCAGCCTCAGCTGAACTGCAGATACTCTCGAGAACCTAGATAAGATCAGCCAGCAGACCTGCTCAGCAAAATTGTGAGCTAAACAGTTTTTTGTTTTTATTTAAGCCACACCATTTTGGGTTGGTTTGTTATGCATTGCTACATATCTGATACAAGCTGAATGTGAACTGGTTTGTGCAGGGCTATAACTGTCATCATGGGTTCTCTTTTTAATGCCATCTTGTGGCTATTCTTTGATTTTTTTTTCTTACATAGAATCTCCTGTCTCCAGGAACCTGTATCTCCGTCTTGCCTGAGTTCTTCCATTGACTTCCAAAGAAAGAGTGTATGAGAAATAAACTGTTGAGTGTTAGAAAACATCTTTTTCTGTTATATTTGAATGATAGTTTTGTTAGGTAGAGAACTCTACTTTATTAATTATGTTCCTTTGGAATGTTGAAAGCTTTTCTCCATCGCTTTGTAGCTTCCAGTATTCCCAGTCAGAAGTTAAAAATCCATCTATGTCAAAAGATGGTGAGACTACCACACATTATCTGAAATAAAAGGACAAAGCTGAATTTACTGCTTGCCATAGTATGGGAAAGCTGTTGTGGTCAGGCAAGAAGAACAGACTGCTAAGTTTTTCCTAGGGTTTTTAGGAAGCAGGAGGTCAGGGACTGTTAGAATTTTCATGACTTGCCATCATCTATAGATTCACAGTTCCTGGTTGAAATCTTATTAATTGAGGCCGGTGCTGCGGCTCAATAAGCTAATCCTCCGCCTGCGGTGCCGGCACACCGGATTCTAGTCCCAGTCGGGGCACTGGATTCTGTCCTGGTTGCTCCTCTTCCAGGCCAGCTCTCTGTTGTGGCCCGAGAGTGCAGTGGAGAATGGCCCAGGTCCTTGGGCCCTGCATCCCATGGGAGACCAGGAGAAGCACCTGGCTCCTGGCTTCGGATCAGTGCAGTGCGCCAGCCACAGCAGCCATTGGGGGTGAACCAATGGCAAAGAAAGACCTTTCTCTCTGTCTCTCTCTCTCTCACTGACTAACTCTGCCTGTCAAAAATAAATAAATAAAAATGAAATCTTATTAATTGGTTGGCACTCAGAGCTGTGTTTATTGAAGCGAGTTCATCCTGTACTGGCTGACTTTTCATATGCAAGGGCCTGATGCTAAT
This sequence comes from Sylvilagus floridanus, assembly GCA_949820135.1. Classification (NCBI taxonomy): domain Eukaryota; kingdom Metazoa; phylum Chordata; class Mammalia; order Lagomorpha; family Leporidae; genus Sylvilagus; species Sylvilagus floridanus. Next base: position 73,856,033 of record OX463236.1, read on the forward strand.
TAGTTGGCTTGCTAAAAAAAAGCTCATTGATGGGAGTTGTGCTGATCAATTAGATGATTTATTTGTGATAGATGTGAAACAGGTTAATAAAGGATAGCTCCCATGACAATAGGCTTACAGCAATCCTTACTTCCCTAAAAATATAGAATAGCAAAAATAATTCAGTACTAACCCAGTAAAGGGGAATACATAATTATGAGTCAAGATTAGTATGCCTCCTAATATTTTTCTAAGCATTATATATCGTGGCTAAAATGCAGATTGCATAATAACTTTAGTAAGAAAATTCCCAAGCCTGTGTAAACTTGTGGGAAGGTTGTAGTCATGCATAAGCTCACACTAAAATCAGCCAAGACAATGAGTACTATGGAATTTACAATTTCAGTTTTCATTCTACACAGTAACCCAAATCTGAAACATATTCATGTATTTCTTCAAGTTAATCACTTTCCCCTGTTGCACCAAAAATTTAATACAGGCTTCTTAACAACCTGTTGCTAGAATAATCTGTTTCTTAATCACATGATAAGTCACAGTGGAGGTAAGATGCAGTTGTTTCCAAGTCAATGTTGTTCTATAATTACAGTCATGTTTTCCAGAGTTCCACCCTGCTGCAGCCTTCTAGGGATGGCTGGCTTCCATACCCGACAACACACTATAACAGTGCAAAACAAAAATACATGGGAAAGTACAGATAGGCATTTGGCAGCAATGATGACTCAAATAGTTGGGTCTCTGCCACCCACATGGGAGACCTGGATTGAGCTCCCAGCTCCTAACTTTAACCCCATCTCAGTTGTTGGGGGGGGGGTATTTGGGGAGTGAACCAGCAAATGGGAGCTCTCAGTCTCTCGAATGAATAAACAAATAAACAGGAAAGTATATGTAGTCAACTATTTTATCTATTTCTGAAATGACTCCTAATTTTCTGATTGAAACCATAATCTGCTCCCTTCACCTTAAGAATGAGGCAAATGAGATTAGGTTGGTGAATACAAAATGTCAGGTATTAGGATGAACGAGTCTATAGAGATCTAATACATAACACAAAGGTTTTCGTTAATAATATTGCACTGGGAGGGCCAGTGCTGTGGCATGGCAGGTAAAGCCATCGCCTATGGTGCTGGCATCCCATGTGGGATGCCAGCATGGGATGCCATGTGGGATTTGAGTCCTGGCTTCTCCTGTTCCAATTCAGCTCTCTGCTATGGCCTGGGAAAGCAGTGGAAGATGGCCCAAGTCCTTGGGCCCCTGCACCCATGTGGGAGGTCCATAAGAACCTCCTGGCTCCTGGCTCCTGGCTTCAGATTGGCCTAGCTCTGGCAATTGCACCCATTTGGGGAGTGAACCAGTGAAAGGAAGCTCTCTCTTTCTCTCTCTGTCTCTGCCTTTCTGTCTTTCAAATAAATAAATATATCTTTAAAAACAAATTGGACTGTATATGGGATTCCTGCTAAATGAGATTTTAACTGTTCTTACCTCAAAAACAAAAAACAAAATAGGTAATTATATGAGATTATGAATATGTTAATTTTCTTCATAACCTTATGACCATATACATGTCTCCATTTCATGGTATTGCATATCTTAAGTATATATAATGAAATTTAATTATTTTTATTAAAAGAAACTCTTCCTACTATTGCTGTGGCTTAGAGGTAAAGCTGCTGCGTGTAGTGCTGGCATCCCATGTGGGCGCCAGTTCGAGACCTGGCTATTCTACTTCCAATCTAGCTCCCTGCTAATGTGCCTGGGAAGGGGCCCCTGCACCTATATGGGAGACCTGGCTCCTGGCTTCAGATTGGCCCAGCTCCAACCGTTGCGGCCATTTGGGAAGTGAACCAGCAGATGAAGATCTCTCTGTCTCTGCCTCTCTCTCTCTCTTGTAACTCTGCCTTTCAAATAAAATAGATAAATCTTTAAAAGACAGAGAGATAGAGAGACTCTTCCCTTGATTCTGCCACCTCTTGAAAAATGCCTGGCCGACGCCGTGGCTCAATAGGCTAATCCTCCGCCTGCGGCGCCAGCACACCGGGTTCTAGTCCCGGTTGGGAAGCTGGATTCTGTCCCGGTTGCCCCTATTCCAGGCTAGCTCTCTGCTGTGGCCTGGGAGGGCAGTGGAGGATGGCCCAGGTCCTTGGGCCCTGCACCTGCATGGGAGACCAGGAGAAGCACCTGGCTCCTGGTTTCGGATCAGCACGATGCGCCAGCCACAGCGGCCATTGGCGGGTGAACCAATGGTAAAGGATGACTTTTCTCTCTGTCTCTCTCTCTCACTGTCCACTCTGCCTGTCAAAAAAAATGCCTTTGGAGCCAGGCATTTGGTACAGCTGTTAAATTGCTGCTTGCGATGCTTGCATACCTTCTCAGAGTGCCAGGTTTCAGCCTCAGCTACTCTGCTTTCATTTCAGCTCCCTGCTGATGCACACCGCTGGAGGCAGCAGGGGGCCCAGTGTGGTTGAGTCCTTGCCACCCATGTGGGAGACCCAGAATGACTTCTGGGCTCCTGACTTCAGCCTGGCCCATCCTTGACTGTTGTGGGCTCTTTGGGAGAGTGAACAAGTAGATAGAAAATCTCTCTCTCTCTCTCTCGCTCGCTCGCTCTCGCTCTCCATCTCTCCATTTCAGATAAAATGAAAAGAAATTAAAAGAATTTTCAAAGAAAGAATATTGAAGACTTTCTGGTTGTCTTTTCTCACTTCTTTTTTAAAAAGATTTATTTATTTACTTGAAAGTCAGTTACACAGAGAGAGAAAGGGAGGCAGAGAGAGAGAGAGAGGTCTTCCATCCGAGAGAGAGAAGGAGAGAAAGAGAGGCTTTACCCACTATGCCACAGCGCAGGCCCCTTTTCTCACTTCTATCCTCTCATCCCTTGGCAGCACTTGCTAAGAGAGCTCCAACCTTCTTTACTGAGAGAAAATTTACAAAGCAACTTACTATGTACTGAGTTTCCATAGGAAAGCTTGATTTTCCACCTCAAACCCAAACCCTTCCTCCCTCCTTCAACCAGATCCTAATTGGTAATAATAAGAGCATATGCCGAACAATTATTTAGATATTGTGCTAAGTACTTTGTCTAAAAGTAACTTTTTATTCTCACAATAACCTTATGAAATGCAAGTTATTGTTTCCCTATGTTTATATATAAGAAAACTGAATACAGAGAGTTTATGTCATTTGCTTAAGGACAAACGCTGGTCAGTGGCAGTGCTTGTGTGTAAATGGTACCACCCTTTATCCAGAAACCCAGGAATCAGAGCTGGTGTTTTGGAGTAGCAGCTAAAGGCACCATTTGCAGCACCAGCGTCTCTGATACACTTCCTGCTAATGGCCTGGGAAAGTAGTAGAAGACGGCCCAGGTACTTGGGCCCTTCGTCCACGTTGGAGACCCAGAAGCAGCTCCTGGCTCCTGGCTTCGAATCAGCCTAGCTCCGGCTTGCAGCTTTTTGGAGGAATGAACCAGTAGATGACATATCTCTCTCTGTCTCTCCTTCTCTCTCTCTGTAATTCTGCCTTTCCAACAAATAAATAAGTCTTTAAAAAAAGAAGTCAAAGACCTAGAAATCAGCATTAATTTCTCTCCCTTTCTTCTCACATTCTCAGTATCTTTGACCAGATTACCACCATTTCTTGCTTGCATCACTGTACCAATATTCCTGCTATTTCTATCAATGTTGTTTGATAGACTATTCTCCATATACCCATATATTCCCCATTTTTCCATAGTCATACTGAGAGATTTTTCACAAACCTCTTTTAGACACTGACTTCATGAAGACAAAATAATCATGTGGATAAAAAAGATTTATTTTTCTTGAACAAAACTTGATGGGTATATATGAAACACTAAACACACATATAGAGAATATGCAAAAACACTTGGAACATTTACAAAAATTGACTTTGCCCTATGCCACAAATTGAGTCTTAACAAATACCAAGTAATCACTATTTTATAGAACATATTATTTGATCACAATATAATACAATTACACATTCAGTAATAAAAAAATAGTTACCCCCATTCTCTTTTTCCCTTACTCTTCCTCCAGTAAGGAGCTACAATTCCCAGGGTGCCTTGGCCCTGGACTCTTGGTAGTCTCTGCCAATGGGAAACAATGAACACAGTGATGACTGTGAACTGAAGAGGCAGATGGGAAGGCAGGATGTTCCCTACCTTCTGTGGATTGCCGCTTGTGGCTCCCATTCCAGTTGGGCATTCTCCACGTTGGCCTTAACTCATTCCAGATGGCCTTAGTTCAAAGCTCAAGACTATCTCCTTCCACTGTGGATTCAGACCAAAACTGGTAATGGCTTTCTGTTGTTGCTAATGCCTGGGTTCTAACATTGTGCTCTGCTTCTCTATTATCTGTGGAATTTTTCTCTATATTTAATTCTCTTCTAGTTGAATACACACACACACACATACATCATGATTAACACAATCTTATACATCTAGAAGTTAAATATAAAATTTCAAGAGAGTTTTAAAGATCTGAGATTGCTTTAAAATTTACTGTATCTGGTGCAGTGTTCATCTTTCCATTTGATTATTGTATACAGCCTTTGCTTATATTAGCACTGAACCAGGATATTTTTACTTTTTATTTTTTTATCTCTTTATTTAGTGGAACATTAAATCCCTGACTGTAGTTTTAATTAAAAATATGCTATCTTGAAAACTAAAAAGGAAGGAAGGAAGGAAGGAAGAAAGGAAGGAAGGAAGGAAGGAAGAAACAAAGGAAGATTGGCTTAGGGAGGGAGAAAGTCAGAAAAGGAGGGAAAGGGTAGGAAGAGAATATCATTATATTCTTAGAACTACATTGAGTCCATTCTTTTTGTATTAATATTACTTAAAAAGAAAAAAATTCAAGTTTCCATACGTAGAGAGGAGCAACAAAATAAACTATATATAAACATTTTGAGATACATGTAGAACATTCCTTATAGAATATTTTGTCTTTTTTTTCTTCTGAGATTTAAACAGATTTATTAGAGTTGAAGACCTCTAGCCAGAGAAGCATGGAGAAGGGCTTTCAAGAGAAGAAAAAACCCAAAGGACCCCATGGCCCTGGGATTTTTAAGTACAATTTTGAGGAAGAAACTGTCAATCAATAAGGTGAGGACAAACACAATGAAATATCTGATTTGCAACCCTTTTTCCTATCTGGTTTGCTCATGATAAAACAAAAACCATTCAGAAGGGTGGGATAAGTAACTTGTTTTCACCATAAACCATGAGCACAAGAGGATGAAATCACTCTCTTGCTATTCTCATGGTAAATTTGGAGATTCCTAAGGAAGGAGGGTAAGCATTTTATTCTTGCTAAAGATAACCTTTTGGGGGAAGCAAGCATTTTACACCCCAAATTCCGTTGGGACAACCCTGACTGCCTATTAACCCAACTGACTCTTCACATTCCCCCCTCAACAAGAATGGACCCTAACATCTATTGGGGGACTGGATGATGATCCCTCTGGATGCTTCATATTGAAAAGGGGCTTCATGTTGAAAAGGGGAGCCATTGGGAAGGGCAGTCAAGACAGGATTTAAAACCAAGGACAGAGTCATCATTAGAGGCCCTAAGAAAGGTGCTGTCTAAACCATGAGCAAGTTTTCCCATTGAGAGGCAAATAGAAACTGACAGAAGGGACATGATAACAATCAAATGGGCATTAAGGCCTTGCCAGGTATGAAATCCAGTTGTATTTATATCATCACATGGGTTATTGGAAGAGACATCATAAGGGAGGTGTGAACCTTCTTATGGATAATACCCTGTTGACTTCTATTACCTTGCTGGCCTGGGTGGAGAGCTGGCCAGGTAAAGGCAGGTGGCATCTCTAACAGGAAATGTATAGTTCTGCCTGCAATGTTGCTGACCCCTACTTGGCCATCTCCCCGACGGCAGTGGTTACTTTGGAAGCTGGGCTGAGTGAAGATTAGCTAAGAGCTACAAGGCCTGCAGCTCTGACTTGGAAGTCCTTCAACTCCAGGGCAGTTCCATTTCCAGTGACCCAACTCTTGACTGGCAGAGCTGCCAGGGCTCTTCATAAGCTGACTTCTGTGGAAGCCCTGGCTTTTCATGTCAAAAACCAGTGCAGTGGACTGGCCTGTTGGGTCTCCCTGATGGCAGATCACTGTGTAAGGCAGCCGTTAACTGGCCTGCCATCTATCTTTGCATTGCTTCTGCAGCCTAGCTTCTCTTCCTCCTGGTTTTTGTTAAAACAGACCATAGGAAACCTTTAAGAGGATGCAAATCAAGTTCTGATTTTGAGCCTCTTCCTAGGTTGTTTTCTTTGTAATATCTTTACCAGTCTGTCACCAATTCTGTATAATTTTATCACTAATTCTATGTAATTCTTTGATTTTGAAGCCTCTGTAGTTTTTTAAAGAGCCTCCACTCATGCTACCCTGTTATCCTTGAACATCACACCTTCATCCTTTGTGCCTACCTCATTCACTTTATCTGTTACATGTACTCTATAATGTCTGTCTCTTGCCCTGACTTCTTTCTTAGCCTCCATTCCCTTTTTTACAATTTTGTACTAGATATCTCCACTTTACATTTTCAGAATATCAAATTTAACATGGCTTAATTGAGATTCATCATCCTTCCCCTCACTTTCTACAATTTGTTGTTCCTGATGCTGTGCCTGACCCTATCACATTTCCAAGCAGCCATCCTTGAAAACTCAGACTGCCTTGCAGCAGTGATTATATCTTTTCTCTATTTGTTGTTTCAAGCACATAGCCTGACACATGATAGGTGTGTAATAAGCATTTTTTGAATGATTGTAAGACTCCTCCTTCTTTTCTAAGCCTTATCTTTTCTATTTTTGTTTGCTCTGTAATGCTCTGTCAAACCTATTGTGATGAGCCCTCTTAGTCATTCAGCCTTGGAAGCAGTGGGCATGGATGCAACTCTGAGTATTAAATTATAATGAATAATCTCAACAGTGTTTAATGAAAGCCATGTTAGAAGTCAAGTGCTTCATAGTCAGCAAGAAGAGGCAGACCTGACCATGTTGTTATTAATGCTGTTAACATAATTGAAAAAGAAGGTGTTAATCACATGAGCATTACTATGCAGAAAACACAGGCAAGGCTAATGCCAGTGGAGTCTAATCAAGTTTTTTTCAGGATGCCTTTTTGTTGCAATCATTCTGCTACATGTAACTTCTCTACAACCAAACCTAACCAACCTCTCCATTTCTCACAATCCCACAACTCTTCCTTTAATTACCCAGGCTCAAAACATAACAACTATCATTGACTGTTGTTCTTCTCTATTCCTTCTGGTTACCTGATTGAGCTTCTTTCTTTAAAAATTTTACTTATTTATTTATTTTCAAGAGAGATATAGTGAAACCTTTTTTCTGCTCGTCCACTCCCCAAATGCCCACAACAGCTGGAGCTGGAACAGGCTGAAACTGGGAGCCACAAACCTCATCTGGGTTTCCTCCATGGGTTGCAGGGACAAGTACTTGAGCTATCAGTGCTGCTACTCAGGGTGTATACCAGCAGGAAGCTTGAATCAGCAATGGTGCCAAGGCTGGAATTCAGGTACTACAACATGGGCTGCCAGCATCCCAGGTAGCAGCTTAACCACTGCACTAAATACTCACCCCTGATTTAGACTCTTTTCTTGGGTGTTTATTCTTTCCCTTGTCTCTTGTCTTCTTCCTCTTTGTTAGTCACAATTTATCAGGAGCTCATTAAAGCATACCTATATTAATCCTTCAATTAGATCTGGAGAGTCCTGCACATGGCCATCAGATTCCTTGCCCTGATGTTACCTTTCATTATGTAGTGACGCAAGATCTGACAATGTATAATAATACCCATGGCTCTTCCATCCTAGTATTTAAAACAGGCAGCACTTCCTGATTTCCCCATGCCCTGAGTCTAGCCTCTGGCCAGTGTCACTGTGGGTTGCAGTGCAGTGGAGTTCTCTGTTTCCCTGAACAGATGATGCTCAGACTTGTTCCCCAGGTATCTACACTCAGGACATCCAAATTAGAATAGCACTTCAATCTCATTTCCTCCTTAAATCTTTGATCCATATGTCTGATTTAACCCTATCCCTTCCCTGGCTTTATTTAGGCCTAAGGACAGGGACATTTATCATGGAGCCAATGAGATTTATACTTGATGGCCCCCCATAATCTCAATCCACTCCTAAATTTAGGTATTTAATTATCTTCTTTCCATGAAGAATCTCTTAATTGGTTAATGTACAATGAACTTGCTTTCTCGGTTTAGCATGAGCTTCTTGCTATGTCATACTGCACAAGCATAGTGTGATAGAGAAAAGGGTCGTTGCTGGAATCCCACAGTCCCATATCCAAGGATTACCTCTGCCATTTCCTAGATGTGTGGCCTTTGGGCAAGTTTAACTTTTTAACCTCTGTGTTCTCAAGTGTTAAATGGTAATTATTATGGTGATAATCACAGTAGAGCTTTTGGAGACCCAAGGCACTTTTGCCTTCATGGACTTCTTCCATAAAAAAAAAAAAAAAAAGACCATGAATTGCATTTTGTGACTGAGTTGTTATAAAGGCTAATACAATTCAGACAATTGCTTTCCTTTGTTTCCCTCTTCTTATTCTAAAAAGAACTAAAACATTTCTATGTGTCCCTAAGAGTGTCATGGACCCCAGGTGTTGTGCCTAGTGATCCTGATTATAGTCTACATGAAGAAGTCTGGTAATTAATAAATGAGGCAACACATACAAAACATTTGACGAAGTGCCTGCTACACAGTAGGTGCTCAATGTTAGCCATTTTTATTTTATGATTATGTGCTTCTTTTGTATATGTCACAGTGAAAAGTAGAAAATAAATGCTTACTGAATTTGTTTGAATAGAACACATTTTATACTAAGCTCTTTGTAGTCACGAAAGTTTTTGGTAACAGGGCTATGTCTTTCTCACAGGAGTGTAATATGCTATCAATTAAGCCTGCCCTGCTGGCAGGGTTGGTGCTTCCCTGCATTTTACAGGCAGTTGTTACCTGCCAAGCAGGTGCTCAGATACCTTCATGTTTTTTTTTTTTTTTTTTTTTACAGGCAGAGTGGACAGTGAGACAGAGAGACAGAGAGAAAGGTCTTCCTTTTGCCGTTGGTTCACCCTCCAATGGCCGCCGCGGCCGGCGCGCTGCGGCCGGCGCACCGCGCTCGTCCGATGGCAGGAGCCAGGTGCTAGGTGCTTTTCCTGGTCTCCCCGTGGGGTGCAGGGCCCAAGCACCTGGGCCATCCTCCACTGCACTCCTGGGCCACAGCAGAGGGCTGGCCTGGAAGAGGGGCAACCGGGACAGAATCCGGCGCCCCGACCGGGACTAGAACCCGGTGTGCTGGCGCCGCAAGGCGGAGGATTAGCCTGTTGAGCCACGGCGCCGGCCTCGATACCTTCATGTTGTGCTTCCCGATAGAAGTTCTCTTTTTCTCCTCCTCCTCCTCCTCCTTCTCCTCCTCCTTCTTCAAGGGAGAGATATTTCATCCACTGGTTCACTCCCCAAATGCCTGCCACAGTCAGGGCTGGGTCAGGCTGAAGCTAAGATTATCCAGGTCTCTCACGTGTGTGGCAGGGGCCCAAGCTATCATTCACTGCCTCCTAGGCTAGGCACATTAGCAGGAAGCAAAGCAACCAGCACTTGAACCAATACTCTGATATGAGATGCAGGTGTTCCAAGTAGCAGCTTAACCTTCTGTACCATAATGCCAGTGGCCAGCAGATGTTCTCAAATACTAGATTCCTACACTTCATCCAAGAAATTCTGGCTCACTGGCTCTGAAAGGGATCTGAGTCCCAGTGGAATCTGTGACATGGAAGTAGAAAGAGGGCAGATGGAATCTTAATTCTATGGAACTCTAAGTCCTCTTCAGTGTCATTGCCCAGCTTATAAAAATGAACCATCCCCCTAAAATGAAAGAATAATTTTTAAATGGTCCTCATGTCCCACTGCCATTACCATTGATACTTTGAAATGGGACATGCTCGAGATACCAGTCACCAGGATAATCTCACCAGGATCCTGTGCAATCGATACAATGCAGGTAATTGATTACTACTAGAATAACTATTGGCTTCTGGGTGAGCATTTGGCCTTGTGGTTAAGATTCCAGTTGAGATGCCTGTGTTCCATATCAGAATACCTGAGTTCAACGCCTGCTCTAGTTCCTAACTCCAGCTTCCCATAAAAGAAGACCCTGAAAGGCAGTGGTGATAGCTAAAGTTTTTGGATCCCTGCTGCACGTAGGAGACATGGATGAATTCTGTTGTAGACATTTGGGAAGTGAACCTATGCATCAAATCTCTCTCCTTTCTCTCTCTCTCTCTACTTCTCAAATACAAGTAATTCTTCAAAAAAAAAGAAGAAGAAGAACTAGTGGCTCCAGTCTCTTCCTCTAACACTTTTTTTTTTTTTTTAATTTGACAGATAGAGTTAGACAGTGAGAGAGAGAAAGACAGAGAAAAAGGACTTCCTTCCATTGGTTCACCCCCTAAATGGCTGCTACGGCTGGTGCTGTGCTGATCCGAAGCCAGGAGCTAGGTGTTTCCTCCTGGTCTCTCATGTGGGTGCAGGGGCCCAAGCACTTGGGCCATCCTCCACTGTACTCCCGGGCCACAGCAGAGAGCTGGACTGGAAGAGGAGCAACCGGGACTAGAACCCAGTGCCCATATGGGATGCCAGCACCACAGGCAGAGGATTAACCAAGTGAGCCACTAGATTAGCCAGTGCACAATAAGGCTGTTTTTGGCTTCAGTGGCTTTTATTCTGCTTCCTTGGTTACACGCCTCATTTTTCCATTTTTTTTTTTGTAGTCAATTGACTAAAGAGAATATTTGCAATACATATTTGCTGGGTGTCGATTTTGAAATCTTTTTATTTTATTTAATTAATTTTATATCCTTTATGTTATGAAGAAAATGGTTATTTGTAACAAAGATATGGCACTTTATATGTTATAGTTTTTTCTTGCTTTTCAATTAATCTTATGGGTGTGAGTTTTTAGAGCCATTTTAATTTACAGAATTTTTAGTCATATAACTTTGCTCTTCGCATATGGAAGGCAACACAGAATATTCATCACAAAGAAGGACTTTGAATTCAGAAAGAGCTGGATTCAGGATTGGCTTTGTGGTGCAGCAGGTTAGATGGTCACTTGCAATGCCTGCATCCTAAATTGGAGCATCAGTTCAAGCCCTGGTTGCTCTGTTTCAGATCCAGCTCCCTGCTAATGCACCTGAGAAGGCTGCAGTTGATGGCTCAAGTTCTTGGGCTCCAGGCACCAATCCAGGAGACCAGGATGGAATTTTAGGTTCCTGGCTTTGGCCTGGTCACACCCTGACTGTTGCAGCCATTTGGGGAGTGAAACAGAGAATGAAAGATCTCTCTCTCTTCTTTCTCTCTCTCTCTCTGTCTGTCTCTCTCTCTTTTTCTCTTTCTCTTTCTCTCTCCCTCCCTATCCCCCACCTGTTGTCTGTCTGCCTTTCAAATAAATAAATATACCTTTAAAAAAAAAAGGATTGGACTCAAATATTTGTTCCAAGAGGAAAAAGAAAATGGTCTGACATTAAACACATCTTGTGGTTACAGAGGTTATCCCTATTGTGGCACACTAGAGAGAGCCTAGGGCATTCCACTCTTAATATATTCCTCTCTGAATTATTTTAATTTGTTACTATGAGCATACATAACTTTTGCAACTTGAAAAGAAAAGCAAGGAAAGCAAGGAGGAGGAAAAGGACCAATTCTGTGATGGGAGGTAAACAATTTTGCTTTTCTATGTAGTTCTTCCCTAAATCTGCATGGGGACAGATTCCAGGATGCTTCCAGTATTAGTCTGGTTTTTGTTGCTATCACAAATATCTGAAAAGAGCTACATAAGAAGGAAGAAGACTTATTTTAGCTCATATTTTTGGAGGTTCCAGTCTGATACCAGGTAGCCCCCATTGGTCTGGCATCTGAGAAAGGCAGTGGATGGCAGGCCAAGTACAGAAGAGAGCCCATATGGTGAGCCAAGAAGTGGACAGATTATGGCTGGGTCCAACCCAAGCCTATATAACTAGCCCCCTAGTGAGAATTACCCTCTAACAAAATGTTCCCAATGACTCAAGGACATTATATATTATATATATATGTTATATATATATATATATGTTATATATATATATATATATATATATATATATATATTATATACTCCCACCCATTGTTTTACTCTACAAATGGCCTCAACATCCTGGGCTGGGCCAGGCCAAAGCCAGTAGCCTACAATTCCTTCCTGGTCTCCCACATGAGCAGCAGGGGCCCACATGAGCAGGAATTTGATTGGACTGGAAGTGGAGCAACTGGGACTTGAACCAGTGCTCACATGGGAACCTGACATTGTGGGTAGCGGTTTAACCCATTGTGCCAACATGCCAATCCTGCTTTCACGTTCTCAGTGCCATCAATCCATGATTTTATAACTTTTCCAGCAGATGGAAAATATCTCTGACTTACTCTGTCTCCCTGTCTTTCAATATACATAAATAAACAAATAAAATTCAAGAAATTGTAAGTAGTCTTAAAAATAAAAAACAAGTAGGTTAAGCTGTTGCCTGCAGCGCTGGCATCCCATATGGGCACCGGTTCGAGTTCCAGCTGCTCCACTTCTAATCCAGCTCCCTGCTAATGTGCCTGGGAAAGCAGTGGGACATAGTCCAAGTCCTTGAGCCCCTGCACCCAAGTGGGAGACCGGGAAGAAGCTCCTGCCTCCTGGCTTTGAATTGGCCCAGCTCCAGCCATTGTGGCCATTTGGGGAGTGAGCCAGTGGATGGCTCTTTCTCCTTCTCTTTCTCTCTCTCTCTCTCTCTCTCCCTCTCTCTGCCTCCGCTTCTCTCTATATATAACTCCATCTTTCAAATAAATAAATAATTTCTTTGGAATTTTTTTTCCCAGAAACCTTTTATTTATTTATTTATTTTCCAACTTTTATTTAATAAATATAAATTTCCAAAGTACAACTTTTGGATTATAGTGGCTTTTCCCTCATAATCTCCCTCCCACACACAACCATCCCATTTCCCACTCCCTCTTCCATCCCATTCTTCATCAAGATTCATTTTCAATTATATACAAAAGATCAACTTAGTTTATACCAAGTAAAGATTTCAACAGACTACACCCACACAGACACACAAAGTATAGAGTACTGTTTGAGCAGTAGTTTAACCATTAATTCGCATAGTACAACAGAGATCCTACATGGGGGGTAGGTGCACAGTGACTCCCGTTGTTGATTTAATAATGATACTCTTATTTATGACATCAGTAATCACCTGAGGCTCTTGTCATGAGCTACCAAGGCTATGGAAGCCTCCTGAGTTCACAAACTCAGACCTTATTTAGACAAGGAATACAAACTTAATACATCTCATAATTACAACTTTGGGGACATGGTACTTCTTCCTACTATATCCGCCCTCCCACCTGCTCTCCCATGCCTCTTCCTCCTTCCTTTCCTATTCCTACTCTTATTTTTTACTAATATCTATTTTAATTAATTTTATACGCATATGATTAACTGTTAAGTAAAGAGATCAATAAATAGTATGAAAATTTTATCATATTCTTTTTTATATTTTTTTAAGATTTATTTTTATTGATTTGAAAGACAGTTACAGAGAGAGGTAGAGACAGAGCGAGAGGTCTTCCATTCGCTGGTTCACTCCCCAGATGGCCTCAATGGCCGGAGCTGCACCGATCCGAAGCCAGGAGCCAGGAGGCTCCTCCGGGTCTCCCACTTGGGTGCAGGGGCCCAAGGACTTGGGCCATTTTCTGCTGAGATCTGCCATACCAGAGATCTGGATTGGAAGAGGAACAGCCAGGACTAGAACCAGAGCCCATATGGGATGCCAGCGCTTCAGGCCAGGGCTTTAACCTGCTGCACCACAGTGCAGGCCCCTCTCTTGTTTGTTTTCTTAAGGTTAGTTAGTTATTTGCATTTATTTGAAAGGCAGAGAGAACCTGGTTATTCACTCCAAAAATGCCTGCAACAATCTGGGCTGGGCCTAGCCCAAAGCCAGGAACCAGAACCTCATTCTGGGTCTCCCACATGAGTGGCAGGGACTCAAGAACTTGAGGCACCATTTGCTGCCTCCCAGGGTGCTCATTAGCATGAAGCTGGAGAGGAAGCACAAGCAGGACTTGAACCAGGCATTCCAGTATGGGATGCAGTATTCTCCAAGGGCTGCTTTACCTGCTGTACGACCAATTCTGACCCTTTTCCTTATTTTTTGTGTTGAATTTTTGCAGCCGTTTTTTTGTTTTCTTTTGTTTTAAAGGAAAGATAGACCCAAGTTGAAAGACATTCTTTGATATAACCATCATAGATCTCAAAAAGAGGTAATGTCATGAAACCAAGGAGAACTGAAAACTATTAATGCTAATTTCTTGCTACTGATCATTGAACATTCACTAATAAGTCTGAAATTATGCTAAAGTTAGCTACTAAATATATGCTGAAAACATAGAAACAATGTGATCCTTTGCTAATAGATGAAGAATTGACATCTCTGAATGGTCATGTGGCAGTTCCATTCAAAACAGACCAGCATAAAACATTTGACTGAAATTTCACTTCTAAGTAATGAAGTCATCTAAGGATGACTCCATATGTATGACATGATTCAAATAAAATTATATATTCATTGCAGCGATTCACGGCAAGGGAAAAGTTTGGGAACAACATACATGACAATGGAATGGCTTTAAGTAAATTGTGATACACTCATGCAATACAGTAAGTGGACTCAATAAACTACTCTAAACATAATCTTCTGGACAAGAGTTACAAGAGGCGCTCTGAGAAAACAGTTTAGGACATGGGTAGAATGCACCTTCCTATGTGTGTAAAGAAGATGCACATACATTTATTCTATTTATATCAATGTGCATTGCATATCTATATGTACATACATTTTGTATAATTCTACATAAGTTTATACACATTTTTATGTAAATATTTTTAAATGCATAGAATAGCTCTGTAATGATTCAGAAAAGAATTGGGAAAATTGTTCGCTTTAGAGATGAGACTGAGTTGCTGGAGAGAGAGAGTGCAGGAGACATACTTACCTTAGTATACCACTTTATATTTTTTGTGTTTTGAGCAATAAACAGATATTATCTACCAAAAATTAAAGAGTACAGGCAATGTAGAGTGTTGGAGAGCCAACCCTAAATCAATACAAAGGAGGGAACATTTGCTGATAACATGAGTGTAAGCAGATGGAGAAAGAATTTGTACTGAACAATTTTCCAAATATAGAAATAATTTGGTTTTTCCCCCCTGCAAAGATCAAAGGAGTAGGAAATTAAAGAAAGTCAGACAAACATGGCATGTTCAAAAATGTTTCCAGATTACAGATGATATTTTTTAATAGGGTGAAGATAATTTTATGACCCATTTCTTCTTTTTGTAAAACTTAAGGTAATATTATGTTTTATAGTATGTAAATTATATTTCTACTTTTAAAATATTAATTTTCAAGATGTTAAAAGTGATGATACATTCATACCATAGAATACTACTCAGTAATAAAAAGAAAGGAAATACTGATATACACAACAACTTGGATGAATCACAAAGGCACTGTGCTAAGTCTCCTAAGGTTATATACTGTAAAGTTTCATTTATATGGCATTCTCAACAACAAAGTTATGAGGAAGAAGAACAAATCAGTGGTTTTCAGGGACTAGGAGAGGGTGACTATAAATGGATAGCAGAAGGGAGTTGGTGAGGAATGATGGTAGTGTTCTGTGTCCTGATCATGGTGGTAGATGCACGAACCAATCAATGTGTTAAAACTGATAAAACTGTACATCAAGGGAAAAAATGTCTACTATATGATAATGTTGAAAATAAAGTTTTAAAAGTTAAAAATATGAGTCCGTAATTCCAGCTTGCTTCTATACCAAGTGTCAACAAGGGTTTGCTGGTGGTTTGATTTAACAGCCATAATTGTCCATTCTCTTGCAGTACAATAACCTCAGCCCTCCTGTTTATTCCCGCCTCATCTTTACAGGAGCACAGTGGATACATCAGGAAGTACCCACCCATGTGAAAGCAGAAGACAAGAAGACATTGATAGGTGGTCATAACACACCCAGTCATGTTGTTTTTTGTTTATTGTCATAACATATCTTAAGGGGATGTTCAAAAAGCAAAGAACCAGGAATTCTAGGGTAATGTCAATCTGGAAAGGCAATTTTGTAAAGATCTTTTCCCCAAGTGGCTTAGCAACTTTTTGTCTCCCAAGGAAGAGAGGAAAATCAAGTCTAACAGGCCTTCTTGAAGACAGGTGTGAAGTAACAGATGCCATCTTTGTCCCTGATGATGACACTAAATAAGTGTTTCTTTAATAAAGAAAAACAAGAAAACAATGAGGTAAGCATTTTGCCTAATAGTTAAGATGTCAATAGCACATTTTGGAGTACTTTCAGTCCTGGCTCCAGCTTCCTCTAATGCAGACCTTGGGAGGCAGTGGCAATGGCTCAATCAGTTTGGTCCCTGCCATCCATGTGGGAGAACTGTAGTGAGTTCCTGGTTCCCATCTTTGGCCTGGCCCAACCCCAGTCATTGCAGATGGTTGAGGAGTGAACCGATGGATGGGAGTGCATGCTCTCTCTCTGTCTCTCTCTCCCTACCCCCTTCTCATTTCTTTTGTCCTCCCTCCCTGTCTCTTTTTCTTTTTTTTATCAGCCTCTCAAATAAAGAAAAAATATATTTGTTGGCAAGAAATGTTACACATTCTTCTCACCTTTCAACTAAGCAGTAAACAGTTACAGCAGTAATTGTCTTTTTGAGTTACTGCTTCAAGATGCAGAATGGAGCAAAACATGCTGGTATTCTTATTTATCTTACATATTTGTCTCAGACTTCATCACAGATAACCCCTAGGCAGGATGAGTTGATGGTTCAAACCTTCCCTCCACTGAGGAAGTAATCCTCCCATTGAAAGGACAAATATGGGACTTTCTTTGCAAGGGGGGACCTTGGAGTCAGTAATCTTCATGTTGAATCCTAACTCTGAAGTATGTCAGCAGTGTGACCATAGGTAAGTAACTAAACTTTTCTATCCTTAATTCCCTCTCTGTTAGTTGTTGGTATTAAGAGAAGATCATTGAAATTGTGGTAACATTACATGCAATCATGTGTATAACATGGTTGGTGTCAGGTCTGATGTTTAATATGTGTTCTGGAAGTGGGAGCTATTTTCATGTGTTAGGCCGTTGATGTCATTTTCATGTAATGTGAAGGGATGGGAATTTCATGAAGGTGTTTAAATCCCTTTTGATTGCTAGTTGCTTTACTCTGCGTAAGGTGGCCACATAGTTTTGGGAACCTCTGTTTGCTTCCCTGGTAGGCTGATGTCGCATTCCCTTAGGTGCTCTGTTGATATACCAATCAATCTAGTCAACTAACTGCCATGGGGGGTGGTGTTGGTGACATGATTTGTCTTCTCTTAAAGAGTAATAGTTTAAGATGTGTGCTTCAGACTGGAGGCAGCAGGGCTTTCCGGTAACACTTCTTTTGGCTCAGATTACTACTGCAGCCTGGCCTGAGACCCTTCTGTGAGTTGGCCTCCTTACATAAAAGGCTGGTTGAGTCAGTGGTTGAGGCCACCTCTCTCATGATTCAGGGTGCATAGTTGTGATATCCACTTTTTTTTTTAAGATTTATTTATTTATTTGAAAGACAAAGTTAGAGAGAAGCAGAGAGAGAGAGAGAGAGAGAGAGAGAGAGAGTTCTTCCTCAGATGGCTGCAATGACCAGAGCTGTGCTGATCTGAAGCCAGGAGCCAGGAGCTTCTTCTGGTTCTCTTATGCAGGTACAGGGACCCAAGGACCTGGGCCAGCTCCCACTGCCTTCCCAGGCCATAGCAGAGAGTGGGATCGGAAGTGGAGCAACCAGGACTCACACTGGCACCCATATACTAGTCTCTCACTTTCTCTCTCTCTCCTTGTAACTTTGTTCTTTCCAATAAATAAATACATTTTTTAAAGATTGTGGAAAATTGCATTCAAAGATGTATTTACTTGAAAAAAATGGAGCTAAGAATTTTAAAAAAATGTATTAAGTCCCTAGAACATGTGAATATACTATGTTACATGACAAGAAGTTTGCAGATAGAATTAAGATCACAAATCAGCTGGTTTTAAAATAAGGAGAGTTGAGTAGGTATTTGGTATGGCAGTTGGGATGCCCTTATTCCATATTGAAGTGCTTGGGTTCAAATGAAGTCTCCATGCCCCATTCCAACTTCCTGCTAATGCATAAATCCTGGCTTGGCCCTGGCCTATTGAAGACATTTTGGGAGTGAACCAGTAGATGGAACACCTCTGTCTGCCTGTTTCTCAAGATACACACACACACACACACATACACACACACCTTTCAAATAAATTAAAAAAATAAAATAATAACAGTATCTTTAATTATCTGGGTGATCCCAGTGCAATCTCAAATACTCTTTAAAATAGAAGACAGACAGAAACAACTCTGAAAATGTTAACATTCTGTCTCTGACAATGGAGGAAGGGGCCAAAAGTCAAGGATTGTAGAAGTTAGAAAAGAAAAAGGCAAGAAAACAGATTATCCCTCAGAACCTCTGGAAGGAATACAGTCCTTCTTAGCCTTCATTTTGGTGCAGTTAGACCCAATTCAGATTTCTGAGCTCCAGAACTGTTGGATGACAAATTTGTTTTTGTTGTTTTGAGTCATGACATTTGTGTAATTTGTTATGGAACAACAGGAAATTAAACTCTGCCACAGGGGACTATGTCAATGAAAATAATAGCTATATAATAGTACCTAAAATATAATGCAAATATGAGTACTGAGTTCTCTGTGGACAAGGGAAGAAGAACCTTCTGCTCCCTCTTGTCTAGATACTGATCGTGTTGGAGTTTGCATGGGAATTGTTGTGAATTACATTGCATATTATCTAACTTTATGACAACATGAAGTAGTGATTGTCTCCAATTTACAGAAAAAGAAACAAATTTAGAGAAGTTACTCAAAGACCCGCAGCTAGTGGTATAGTTTGGATATGATTTCATTACATCCCTCAAGGTCCCATTGAGATTGAAGGCTTGGTCTACAGTATGTTGCTATTGGAAAGTGGTAGATTTGCTAGTTGGGACCTAGTGAGAAGTTCTTAGTTCAGTGGAGGTGTTCCCTTGGAAGAGATTGTGAGATGCCAGTCTCTTCTCTTTCTTTTGTTCTTGGCTCAAACAAGTATTGCCATCTACCATCCACTATGAGGTCCTCATCAAAACATAGCTAATGTAGGTACCAGACTCTTGAACCTCAAAAACTGTGAGCTAAATAATCCTTTCCTCTTTATCAAGTTAGCCACCTCAGATATTCTGCTATAGTGAGGAAAACTAACTAATAAAACTGGTTAATTGACAAGACTAGGATTTGAAACATGCATTGCCTATTGTATTAATAATCTTTGTTTCCAGCAGTTTTGCCTTCCATAGACATCTGGGCAGTCAGGGGAATGAGTGGTCACTTCGAGTGTGGTTATTAGGACAGTTTTATGGGGGCTGCCACTGTGGTGCAGTGGTTTAACGCCCTGGTCTGAAGTGCTGGCATCCCATATGGGCACTGATTCAAGACCCGGCTGCTCCACTTCCTAACCAGCTCTCTGCTATGGCCTAGGAAAGCAGTGGAAGATGGCCCAAATCCTTGGGCCCCTGCACCCACGTGGGAGACCCGGAGGAAGCTCCTGGCTCCTGGCTCCTGGCTTCAGATTGGCACAGCTCCAGCCGTTGCAGCCAATGGGGAGTGAACCATCAGATGGAGGACCTCTCCATCTCTCTCTCTCTCTCTCTCTCTCTCTCTCTCTCTCTCTCTCTCTCCGCCTCTGCTATCTCTGTGTAACTCTGACTTTCAAATAAATAAATAAATCTTTTTTAAATGATAGTTTTATGGAAATTAAGCTGGGCTTTGTACAGCCAATATCCAAACTTGTACTTTTACTTTCTCAGATTCATGTATTAAACTGTATCTATTTGGGGCCAGCACTGTGGCATAGTGGGTAAAACCATAGGGCAGGCATCCCATATGGGCACTGATTCGAGACCTGGTTGCTCCACTTCTGATCCAACTCTCTGCTATGGCCTGGGAAAGCAGCAGAAGATGGCCCAAGTCCTTGGGCACCTGTATCTGTGTGGGAGTCCTGGAAGAAGCTCCTGGCTCCTGACTTCAGATCAGCCTAGTTCTGGGCATTGCAGCCATTTAGGGAGTGAAACAGTGGATGGAAGATCTCTCTCTCTCTCTCTACCTCTGCCTCTTTCCTCTGTAACTCTGCCTTTCAAATAAACAAATAAAATTTTTATTTAAAAAAATTGTTTGGACATTCTGTCAGTTACCTCTATTCCTGAAGGTGCACTGTTCACACACAGATCACTGTAATGGATTTCTGTAATATTTACCTAACCTCCCATGCCACCACCAAATGTCTGCCTCCCTGTACTAATTCATCTTTTGATTATCCTTGATATTTTAGTTCATATTTCATCTTTGAGTAAGGTTTTTTTAAATTGTTTTCACTTAGATTACATCTACTTAAAATACATTCTTGCAGTTGTACTTGTTATTCAGACACCTTTGTAAGTCCTAATCATTGGGTTATCTGTGCAGTCATTAGTTTGATGTTTGTGTCTCCTGTTAGGCTATCTTATTTGCTGCAACTGCAGTTCCTACAATAAAATCTGACACTTAGTACATTGTAAGCTTATATTTGATGAATGATTTGGAATAATGAAATTTTGGTGCCTTCAAAAAAGAACTCAAAATCAGGATTATCAGATTCATCAAAACTCAAAACCTCTGGGCTGGCACTGTGGCGCAGTAGGTTAATCCTCTGTTTGCACAGTAGGTTAATCCTCCACCTGTGGCACTGATAATCCCATAAGGGCGCCAGTTTGAGTTCTGGCTGTTCCTCTTCCAATCCAGCTCTCTGCTAAGGCCTGGGAAAGCAGTAGAAGATGACCCAAGTCCTTAGGCCCCTGTACCCGCATGGGAGACCAGAAGAAGCACCTGGCTCCTGGCTTTGGCTCAGCACAACTCCGGCCATTGCGGACATCTGGGGAGTGAACCAACAAAGGGAAGACCTCTCTCTCTGTCTCTCCCCCTCACTGTCTGTAACTATACCTCTCAAATAAATAAATAAAAGCTTTTTAAAAAAAACTCAAAACCTCACAATCTTCATCTTAAGAAATAGACAAAAAGCAAAAACAGCCCCTCTTCTCCATATCCCTCTTGAAATACTAATCAGCTTTGGCTCTCTTTTCATAGCTTGACTTCTTGAGAGGACTATCTATATTTTCTTTCTTTCTTTTCTTTTTTTTGCCACACAGATGGGTCTATCTATATTTTTGCCCAGACCTTTTCACTCTTTGTTCATGATTTAAACTGTCATTTTTTGTTCATGATTTAATCTATGATGCCTGCCTTTGGCTTCATGTTCTACTGAAATTGGGTTTCCTATAGTCACCTATTATATCTTTGCTGCCAAATTCAGTCCATTTTCCAGTTCTGCACTTATAGACCTTTGAGAATGCAGCGTTGGCTCTACTTATCCCTCTGTTCCAGAACATTCACATTCTGCCATTGATTCTCCCCCTCCCTCACTTTCTTCTCCATCTCATGTAAATCCAGTGTTCTCTCTGCTTGTTTCCTAAACAATAGTGTTTTTATGATAGAACCTCTTCTACACAGTCTTTTGAAATATTATCTGGGACTACAACACCATTGAAAAAGCATACATTTATGACTTCCAAATTAAGCCTCCAGCTCAACTTTGTGCCTCAGCCTCAGATCTTCACACCCATTTTGGCTTCTGGAACTTCCACTTGGTTGTATAACAAACGCCTTCATCTTAGACTCCAATATTGCAATTTTGATACAAATAGTTAATACCAAGAGACATTCTAAGGGGATGGGAAATGAGACTGGAAAAGAAGGAAAGCAAGAGAGGGTATGTTGGGGCCGGCTGTGGTGTAATGGGTAAAGCCACTGCCTGCAGTCCCAGCATCCCATATGGGTGCTGGTTCGAGTACCAGCTGTTCCACTTCCGATCCAGTTCTCTGCTATAGCCTGGGAAAGCAGTACAAGATGGCCCAACTCCTTGGGCCCCTGCACCCACGTGGGAGAACCCGAGGAAGCTCCTGGCACCTGGCTTCAGATGGGCACAGCTCTAGCCATTGTGGCCATTTGGGGAGTGAACCAGCGGATGGAAGACCTCTCTCTCTCTCTCTCTCTCTCTCTCTCTGTCTCCTTCTCTCTGTGTAACTCTGACTTTCAAATAAATAAATAAATCTTTAAAAAAATTTAAAAAGGGCGGGCGCCATGGCTCAATAGGCTAATCCTCTGTCTGCGGCGCCAGCACACCAGGTTCTAGTCCCGATCGGGGTGCCGGATTCTGTCCTGGTTGCCCCTCTTCCAGGCCAGCTCTCTGCTATGGCCCGGGAGTGCAGTGGAGGATGGCCCAAGTGCTTGGGCCCTGCACCCCATGGGAGACCAGGAGGAAGCACCTGGCTCTTGGCTTCGGATCAGCGTGATGCGCCAGCTGCAGCTCGCCAGTCATGGCAGCCATTGGAGGGTGAACCAACGGCAAAAGGAAGACCTTTCTCTCTGTCTCTCTCTCTCTCACTGTCCACTCTGCCTGTCAAAAACAAAAACAAACAAACAAAAAAAAAGAAAAAAAATTAAAAAGAGAGAGGGTATGTTAATAAGCAGGTTATTGTTGTTGGTAAATGGGGCAGTCTCACTATGAATTCCCTCTGAAACATTGGGTGAAACAGGCCTCTTAACCGAGGCCTAGTGGGACAAGAAAGCTAGAGTTTTATCCCTCAATTCAAGTCCCTCACTGTCAATGAGCTTTCCTGAGGCAGTGCCCTGATGCCAAGCTTACTCTATTGGCCTAAGAAAGACCTCAGGCAGAGGGATACAGAAATTGTTTCCACCTGTTTGTCTGCAGGCAACTTCAATGGTAGATCAAGGCGATGTGAATGGGTCACTGAGAGCACCTACTACACACTTCAAATCAGCATGTTTCAAACTGAATTCAAGGACTTAGCTTTCAACTCTGTTTTTCCTCCTGGGTTTCCTGTCTCAGTAAATGGAGGCAGGCATTGTGACATAGCTGGTTAATCTGCTGCCTGCAGTGCTGGCATTCCACACGGATGCATGTTCAAGTCCTGGTTGCTCCACTTCTGATCCAGCTCCCTGCTACCTTGCCTGGGAAATCAGTGGAGGATGGCCCATGTGCTTGTGTCCCTGCCCTCATGTGGGAGACCCAGAAGAAGATCCTGGCTCCTGGCTTTGGCCTGGCCCAGGTCTAACTGTTGAGGCCATCTGGCAATTGAACCTGTGGATGGAAGATCTCTCTCTCTCTCTCTCCCTATCTATTTAACTCTGCCTTTCAAATAAAATCAATCTTTAAAGATAAATAAACAACATCACTATCAACCTAATGTCTAAACCAGAAACTTGAGCAATCTCAGTGTCATGGTCAGTTTCTCCCTTTCTATACCAATAACATCATTTCTGTCACCAAGTTCTGTCAATTCTATCTTCTAAACTTTTCTCAAATCCACTCATATTGTGCATTCTACTACTAATACCTCAATTTAGGCATCCATAGTGTCTCATCTGGAGGCCTACATAGCTCCCTCACTGGTCTTTCTATTTTCTTTCTCCAGACTTTTTCTATTTTAATCCATTTGCAACAGAGTAGTCAGAGCCTTCTGGAACACAAATCCAATCATGCCACTTACCTCTACAAACCATTCAGTGACTTCCCATGGGAATAGACACCACAGATCTTGATAGGATTCTCTAGACATTCCATGACCTTGTACTAGCTTGTCTTTTTTACCTCATTCCTTTCTTATTCAACTATTCCTCCCCAAAACTTATTTTCCTCTTCACCTCGACAACATACTTTTACACTCAGGCTTTTAAGTATACTACATTTGCTCTAACCTCAGAGCTGGCTTTCACTTTCCTTTTTGCTTCCTTGCTTGCTTTCTTTGAAAGTCAGAGTTACAGAGAGAGAAAGGGGGGAGGGGGGAGGACACGTCCATCTGTTGGTTCACTCCACAGATGGCCATAATGGCCAGGGCTGGGCCAAGCTGAAGCCAGGATCCAGGAGCTTCATCTGGTCTTCTATGTGGGTGGCAGGGGCTCAAACACTTGTGTCCTCTTCCACTGGTTTTTCCAGGCCACTAGCAGAGATCTACATTGGAAGTAGAGCAGGTGGGACATGAACCAGTGCCCGTATGGGATGCTGGCATCACAGGCAGGGCTTAACCCACAGTGCCAGCCTCAAACCTTAGAGTTTTTGTCCATTCTTTTTGGTTAAGTTACTATCCCTGGGGTCACAATGACCAGTCATTTATTTCAAACAGGTCATTTCTGGCTGTCTGCTATATGATTCCTATGGCACTTGGTGTGTCCTCATCATGGCATTTCTCACACTGAATTGTAGGATGTTTATTCAAGTGCATTGTAGTATGCACTTCTCTCCTCCCAAATTGAGAATTATATTAGATGAGGGGCTATGTCAGTCTGAACCGTTGTTGTATTACAGGCACACAATATTATGTGGCATATAGTAGGAACAATACATATCTATTGAATGGATAAACACCAATATTAACTGGGCAAGGGAAAAATATCTCTCCATCCTCTGGTAGACACAATAAATATGTAAATTTGACTGGCAGCTGATTTCTTTCCCAAATGCCTGAAATCTGAGAGTTCAAAGCAGCTTTTATATTTGAATATCACATAGCAAAGAAAGGCCTCTCTTTGAAGACAGAGTAGGTCTTGTCAGTTCAAATACCTCAGGGGAGGGCCAAGGGAAAGTGTTGTATCAATAGACGCACCTCCCACCTGCTGCTGGAGGAATTTGTCACAACTCTGAAGAGTATCCAAAAAGATATGCTTCCTTGAAAATCATACCAATGAGTTTTCCAGAGTTCCTACTTTTAGTAACACAGTACAATCAGTCTATTCATCTTTCTGGCCATGATAGTTTTTCTCCTCAAAGCACTCAATTCATTTTCCATTGCTGACATGTAATCCAGAAATAATAGAGGTTGGTCTAGTATAACTCATATCCAAAAATGGGAAGTGCCAATACCCTGAAAGAAAAGCTCTGGATTAAGTATTCCCCAAAATAATTCTCAGCAAGCTAGGGGGATATGAAAAGGTTTATTCAGTTGTAGATGATAGCCATAATAAATATGGCTCCTCTATGTAGAGGGTTAAGTTTGAAGACACCACTCAGGCATAGTTCCTGTAAGTACATCCCAGGCTTCAAATGTGAAAATCGTTTCTACTTTTATATTCTCAAAATATCCCAGTTAGAGGCGCTTGAAACTCAAATTGGGGTTTAAAGACCCTCTCCTCCCTCGGCATGACAATGTGCAAAGTACATGATAGGATCCCAATGATATGAGTAAGAAATAAATTATTGTTGTAGCCATTGGATTTGAGGGTGTATTAGTCTCTTTTCATTACTGTAACAAAATTTCTGAGGCATCTTCTTATGAAGAAAAGAGGTTTCCTGAACCCACAGTTTTGGTGGCTGGAAGGCTAAGATCAGGTGGCCTCATTGGTTCAGCTACTGATTGGTATTCTGGTGACAGCATGTGCTGGAGCAAGAGATCACATAGTGAGATAGGAAGACAGAGGATGATTCAAGGGTTGAACTTGCTTTTGTATCAACTTGCTCTTCTGAGAGTTTGGGGGTCTCACAATAACTCTTTTAATCTCTTCTGAGGGTAACCTCCCCAAAGATCTAAGGACCTCCCGTTAGATCCACCTGTTAAAAGTCCCACCACCTCTCATCACCACATTGGGGAGCAAGCTTTGAACACATGCAGCTTTCAGGGACACACTCTAACCATATCCAACCACAGCATGGTGTATAGAATTGACACTTCTCTGTCAATCCTCTGTGTTCAAAACCACTTGGGAAGTAAACACAAGAATCAGAATACCCAGTTATACTATCAAAATGGCATTTTGATGAATAAAGCACAGACATTAGCCAAAATTATGTTCCCTAATAACTTTCCATTTAAATGACCCTACCCATCACAAATATATGCTTCCTAAAATTACTTGCCTATTTTTAATATATATATTCATTTGGGAGACAAGCAGAGCTCCTAACTACTGCCTCACTCCTCAAAAGCTTGTTGTAGCTGGCGCTGAGCTACGGTGAAGCTGGGATTCAGGAACTCAATCTCTCTTCCATGTGGATGGCAGGGATTCAATTACTTGAGGCATCACCTGCTGCTTCCCAAGGTCTGCTTTGGCAGGAATTTGGAATTAAGAGCTGGAGCCTGAGCCAGAGCCATGTATCAAACCTAGGGGCTCTTGCTATGGGATACAGATGACTTAACCAATAGGACAAACACCTGCCCTATCCCAAACTGTCATCCTCCCCACATTAAGACTAGATCATGACAAAGAAGGTTTACCTCATGGAGACATAGTAATAGTTTTTTTTTTTTTTTAAACAGGCAGAGTGGACAGTGAGAGAGAAAGACAGGTCTTCCTTTTGCCGTTGGTTCACCCGCGCTGATCCGATGGCAGGAGCCAGGTGCCAGGTGCTTTTCCTGGTCTCCCATGGGGTACAGGGCCCAAGCACCTGGGCCATCCTCCACTGCACTCCGGGGCCACAGCAGAGAGCTGGCCTGGAAGAGGGGCAACCGGGACAGAATCCGGCGTCCCAACCGGGACTAGAACCTGGTGTGCCGGTGCCGCAAGGCGGAGGATTAGCCTGTTGAGCCACGGCGCCAGCCCATAGTGATAGTTTTTAAGGAGAGGTAGGGCAAAGAAACAATCAAGCAACGTGGGTAAGCTGAGAATGCTCACTTGCTTCTTTCCATTCTTCTGTCAGATAGGACACTCCTCTCAGGAAAGTATTCCTCTACTTTCCCTTCCCCCAGGAGAGGAACATTTTCCCTGGTGAAAAAACTCAGCTGGGGGAGCCAGTACTGTGGACTAGCAGGTAGAGCCACTGCCTGCAGTGCCGGCATCCCATATGAGCACCAGTTTGAGTTCTGTCTGATCCACTTCCAATCCAGCTCTCTGCTATGGCCTGGGAAAGCAGTAGAAGGTGGCCCAAGTCCATGGCCACTGCATCTGCATGGGAGACTTGGAAGAAGCTCCTGGCTGCTGGCTTCAGATCAGCATTGCAGCCCTCTGTGGAATGAACCACCTGATGGAAGACCTATCTCTTTCTTTCTCTGCCTCTACCTCTTTGTAACTCTGTCTTTCAAATAAATAAATAAATTTTTTAAGGTTTAAAAGCAAGATTTATTAGAGTCAAAGACCACCAGCCAGAGTGGCATGCAGGGAGCTGCAAGAGAAGCAAAACCCAAAGAACCCTGTGTCACCGAAGCTTTTAAGTACAATTCTGTGGATGAAAATGTCAATCAATAAGGTGGGGACAACTCCAACAAAAGATCTTATATGAAATTTTTTATCCTTTCTGACTTGCTCATTATAAAACAAACAAAAAAATCACAAGGGTAGTTTTCACAATAAACTGGAAGCTCAGAAGGGTGGAGTCACCACTTCCTTGCTATTCTCATGATAAGACTGGAAGCTCCCAAGGAGTGGGCAAGCAGGGACTTCTGACCTTGCTAAGAATAATTTTTTGTGGGGGGAATATTTTCCACCCTCAATTTCCAGACTACCTATTAAATCCATTTGACTCCTCACATTCCCCTCTCAGCAAGAATGAACACTAACAGCTGTTAGGGGGACTGGGAGATGATCACTCTGGCTGCTTTGTGCTGAAAAGGGGCGTCGTTGGGAACCACAGTCAAGACAGGGTTCCAGCAGGAGGTGGCCTCTCAAGGGAGAGAAAAGTTTTTTTTTTTTTTTTAACTCAGTTGGAACAGTGGGAAGTTGATACAATTAAGCCCCCCAATAAAAGCTAATTGAACTTATAAGGCCTTCTTTCTATTTTTCTTTTTTTTTAAAATATTTTATTTATTTATTTGAAAGTCAGAGTTACATGCAGAGAGAAGGAGAGGGAGAGGAAGAGAGAGAAAAAGAAGGAAAGAGAGAGAGAGAAAGAGAGAGAGAGAGATCGATCTTCCATCTGCTGGTTTACTCCCCAAATGGCTGTGATGGCCAGAGATGCACCAATCAGAAGCCAGAAGCCAGGAGCTTTTTCTGGGTCTCCCGCATAAGTGCAGGGGCCCAAGAACTTGGGCCATCTTCTACTGCTTTCTCAGGCCATAGCAGAGAGCTGGATTGGAAATGTAGCAGCCAGAACTCAAACTGGTGCCCATATGGGATGCCGGCACTGCAGGCAGTGGATTTACCTGCTATGCCACAGCACTGGCCCCAGGCCTTCTTTCATCTTAAATTATCTCTGAAAATGAGCAGCATTATAGAAACTAAACTCATGCATTGTGACACCTGGTCTGGGAGGCAGAGAGTTCTGTCATCTGTCTTCAGGGAAAGCAGGATCCTCTGACTGTCTGAGATTGTGAGAAGCTGGGTCAGATAAAACTGTCTGGAAAAGCAAAGTTCATCTGGACTCTAAAAACTTTTCTGAAGAACAAGTCCTTAAAGGACAAAGGAATAGAGGGATGTAAAAGAAAAAGAGACAGCCCCATTATTTCCTCTTCCCATTTGTTTTCCTCAGCTGCTGCCTCCCTCACTCTGCAAATGTAGGATATTTGACATTGTTCACTGAAATTTGGAATCTTAGTGTACGTTTCACTACAGAAGTTGTATGGGGTTTGGCTTTGGCTTTAAGGTCATGACTAAGCAGCATATTGGAACACCACTGAAACTGAGTGATTTTAAGAAAGAGGAGAAGCACCATGTGGTGACATCTTGGAAAAGACTGCCAACTAATCCTATGACTGTCATGTGGGATTTAGCAACTGAGTAACAAACATGTGTTTGCCTTCCAAAGCATAAAATGTATTTGGCCTTTGCCAGTTTGAACTCTCTCTCTCTTTCTCTCTCAAAGGAAGTAGGGATGGATGGATGGATAGGCATATAGATGATAGTTTGGTAGATAGATAGGAAGGAAGAAAGGGAACATTTCTCTTTCTTTAAATAAGTGTATAAGCTATGTAAAAATTGAGTCATTTTTGATCAAATGCCTTTTTTATGTGTAACAGCTAAGAAGCCACAAGCTCATCATGTGAAGAGGAAGAGTCTGGCGTTGCATCTTAAATTGTAATTATCTTCTTTGCGGGAATCTTAGAGAAAAGACTTTAATAATGCTCTTATTGTTGGCAGTGTGCTTCAACTTATGCTAGGACATCATCACCTGGATGAGCTACACAGAAGCTAAGAAGCTGTCAGGGTAGGCCGACATCATTGGTGTTGCTACTGAAACTTTGCTTTTTGTGCAAAAGTTTATTACAATTTATTCATTTCCTTTATATTTTCTTACTTGGTATCCAGGAATCCAACTATAATTCCTGGACAAGAGTATTTTGGACCTGTTTTCAGGTGGCCATTTTTCTGAAGTTCCCCAAACTCAAAACATTAGTAAACATATCTGAGTATATAATATGTTAAACATTGGTAGCTGATGGTGAATAGATATTATTTCTTACCTTGATCATGTCAGTATTTACTTTTGATGGATAACAGCACACTCCTTTAATATTGTATCCTTCATTCTGATACAGCAGATTTGAACTTGGATATAGTTCATAAATGTTATTAAGTGGGTGTTTCAGAGAGCCTCTAGGTCCCTTTTAGCTAGAGAAACACAGAGGCTTGAAAGCCTCTCTAATTAGTGAACACTTTTGTCAATGGATTGGATTCTATGATGTATTTGGTTTTAATTTGTTATCAAGCTTTCTATTGATTTTCTATATATTATGCTATGAATTTCCAGCATAGCACAGGTATTTGTTTGAGACAGAATCCCATCAATGTGATGCATTTTTGGTGCTCTTAAACTTGAATGATCATTTTCTGCCTTGAGTTGTTTCCAAACTCTGTTTATACTCTCAAGGTAAATAACCATAGCAACAAGCCCTGGGATGCCAGGGAAAATATGGGAGTTTATTTTCTGCAACAGGAGTTTTAATAATTTCTGGTCACCATAGTCTGTTGATCACAAGAATCAATAAAGACAACTGCTTTCTATAGTTCATTTCCTTTATCTGGAGATCCTAGGGTGAGTAATCATCTTGATCTACCTGGCACTGTAGGGGTTATTGGGACTTGGAAGTTTCATTACTAAAGCTGATGAAGTTCTGAGTAAACCAGGACAAGTTGTTCACCAGGGTAGTCCTTACGTATGAAAGACTGCAGATTCTTGATTTGGAGAATTCAGAGGTCTGAGCACTATGATGGGCTCATTGTAGATGTTCAAATGCAACTCTTTGGTTCCAGGTCTGCCTGAAAATGGTACAGGAAGAGCCTATCTATTCATGGCCCCTAGAGGGGCAGTCTTTTCTCAAAAGCAGGGCCTTCAACTACTGCCCAGCTGCTTAGGGATTTGTTCCTGCTCTTGGTGTCTGATCCTACAGATTTTGTGGTTTTCATTTCCTCTCTAAGGCTTTAACAGGTTTGATAAAGGAAAAAAGTTACATTCCCTCCATCTACTGTTTAAACAAGATCTGTCTTCCTTCTCCTTTTTGTAACAGCTTTAAAGAGACATAATTTGTATGCCATACAATTCACTCATTTAAAGTTACAAATCATTTGATAATACTGTCATTAGAAATATACAGGAAATATCATTGAAAACAAAAATAGATTTTATTTTTAATAACAAATTTAAATAGACATATTTCACATACCAAAAAAAGTCTTAAGTCAAGAGTTTTTAGGATATTCACAGAGTTGTACAACTGTCACCACAATATAAGATTAGAACATTTCACCAGCCTCAAAAGAAATTCCACACCCACGAAAATCACTCACTAGTCCTTCATCCCTCTAGCCTCTGGAAAGCACTAATTTACTTCTGTCTCTATAGATAAGCTGTTCTGGATTTTTCACACAAATGGAGTCATACAATATGTGATATTGTGTGACTAGTTTCTTTCAATTAACTTAAAGTTTTCTCTCTCTTTTTAAAAAGATTTTTTACTTTGAAAGTCAGATTTGAGAGAGAAAGAGAGGCAGAGAGAGAGAGAGAGAGAGAGATCTTCTGTCTCCTGTTTCACTCTCCAGATGGCCTCAATGGACACTGCTGGGCCAAGCTGAAGCCAGGACCCAGGAGCTTCATCTGGATTTTCCATGTGGGTGACAGGGGCCCAAACACTTGGGCTATCTTCTTCTTATTATTATTTTTTTTAAAGATTTATTTATTTATTTGAAAGAGTTTCACACAGAGAAAGGAGAGGCAGAGAGAGGGGTCTTCCATCCTATGGTTCACTCCCCAATTGGCCGCAATGGCCGGAGCTGTGCTGATCAGAAGTCAGGAGCCAGGAGCTTCTTCCAGGTCTCCCACATGCATGCAAGGGCCTAAGGACTTGGGCCATCTTCCACTGCTTTCCCAAGCCATAGCAGAGAGCTGGGTCGGAAGTGGAGCAGCCAGGTCTCGAACCAGCGTTAGGCTATCTTCTGCTGCTTTTCCCAGACCATTAGCAGGGAGCTGAATCAGAAGCAGAGCAGCCATGACACCAACCGGTGCCCATATGGGATACTGGCATCACAGGCAGAGGCTTTACTGCTATGCCACAACACCAGCCTCAACACAGAGTTTTCAACATTCATCCATGCTGTATCATGTGTTAATATTTCATTCCCTTTGACAGCTGAATAATACTTCTTTGTATGGGTATACCATATTTTGTTTACTCATCTTTTAATGGAAATTTTGTTATTTCCACTTGTTGACTAGTTTGAATAATGATGGAGTGAGTGCTGTGGCACAGTAGATTAAGCTGCTGCTTAGGAAGCTGGGATCCTTTAATAGAGTGCCTGGTTGAGTCTTGGCTACTCCATTCTGATCCAGTGAATGGAAGATCTCTCTCTCTCTCTCCCCCCTCCACCCCCCACCTCTGTCACTCTGTCATTCAAATAAATAAAAGTAAATAAATAAAATTTGAAAAGTAATGATGCTGGGACTGGCATTGTAGAAAATCAGAATAAATGGCTATCTGCAACACTAGCAGTCCATATGGGTGCCAGTTCCAATAATGGTCGCTTGACTTTTGATCCAACTTCCTGCCATTGTGTCTGAGAAAGCAGTGGAAGATGGTCCAAGTGCTTGGGCCTCTGACACTCGTGTGAGAGACCCAGATGGAGTTCCTGGCTCCTTGCTTTGGCCTGGCCCAGCCCTGGCCATTGTAGCCATTTGAGGAGTGCACCAGGGGATGTTAGATAAAGCGCTCTCTCTCTCTCTTTCTCTCTCTCTCCTTCTGTAACTCTGCTTTTCAAATAAAGAAATAAATAAATGATGCTATGCACCTTTATGAACCAGTTTTTGCATGTGTTAGTGAACATATGCCTTCACCTTGTTTGAATATATATTTGTGAACAAAATTGATGGATCATATGATAACTCTATTCTTAACCTTTTGAAGAACTTCCAAACCGTGTTTTCAAGTAGCTATACCATTTTACATTTCTACTAGCAATGTATAAGGATTCCAATTTCTCCACATACTTGACCAAGACTTGTTACTTTCTTGATTTGTTTTCAACATTAGGCATCCCAATTTGTATTACATTTGTATTACAAATGTCTGGGTCAGTGACGCGGCTCACTTGGCTAGTCCTCTGCCTGCGGCGCTGGCACCCCAGGTTCTACTCCCAGTTGGGGCACCAGATTCTGTCCTGGTTGCCCCTCTTCCAGTCCAGCTCTCTGCTGTGGCCCGGGAAGGCAGTGGAGGATGGCCCAAGTGTTTGGGCCATGAACCCCATGGGAGACCAGGAGGAAGAACCTGGCTCCTGATGCAGATCGGCCCAGCGCGCCGGCTGCAGGGCACCAGCCATAGCAGCCATTTGGGGAGTAAACCAATGGAAGGAAGACCTTTTTCTCTGTCTCTCTCTCTCTCACCATCTAACTCTGCTTGTCAAAAAAAAAAAAAAAAAACCCAAAACCAAAACCAAAGCCAAAAAACAAATGTCTGTAGTATCTCCTGTAATTCTCGTTTGTTTTCCTTTTTTCTTTTGATTTTGAAACAATTAAGGAAAAGCTACCTGTCCACTGGACAATGGGATTTTCTTTCTATGAGCACAGTGCCTTCAGATGGTGAGCTGGTGACAATAGAACACCAGGATGTAAGATCCAGGACCTTACCCCTTCTCTTTTGAAATTCAGTGTTTCCTCACTTCAATTGTCTCAAACAAAATTTAATCTATTCTTCCTCCTGTTTAGATAATATTGATCCTGTTAAATATAATTCTATGTTTGAAAAAGAAACAGAGTTGTTGGCTATAATTGACTGAATGTTTATGACCCTCTCAAAATGTTAAAATCCTACTCTGTCCTGTATTACAAAGTGGCGCCTTTGGGAAATAATTAATTTTTGAGAGTAAAACCATCACAAGTAGATTACTGTCCTTATAAAGGGGACTCTAGTTAGCTCACCCTACTTCTCTCCATGTGAAGATATGACAAGAAGAAAGTTGCCTGCGCCGCTGAAGAATGTCTTCACCAGAATCCAACCATACGGTCACCCTGATCTCCAGCTCCAACCTGCAGAACTGCATTCTCTCTCTCTCTCTCTCTCTCTCTCTCTCTCTCTCTCCCTCCCCCCTCCTCTCTCTTGCTTTCTCCCTCTCTAATTAATTAATTTCTAAAAGAAAGAGTACAAACAGGGAGGATGGATAAGCAGTAAATAAGAGTTTGGGGTTGGGGTCGATAGTACTTTTAGCCAAGGGCAGGTAAAGGAAGCTTCACCAAAAAGGCAGCATTTGGGAAACACTTCAGGAATTGAATCTAGCAGGTACCAGAAGAGCAGGTCATGCAGAGAGAGTGGGAGATGCAAATTACTTGAAGTGGAAGGCAGAGGGTGTGTAAGAGGAGGCCCACTTGTCTGGAGTAGAGGGAACACAGGGAGTTGAACAGGAAATGTAGAGAAAGAGCTAATAAGGCCTCAGGTTCTACAGGGCCTTGAATCCTCTGTAAAAATTTGGGCTTTTTCTCTGAGTAAGAGGAGAAGCCAGCAGAGATTTTGAACACGTGAATCACATGACCTGATTCTATCTGGCACTTGAGGATAGAAAAGGGATAAGGACATTCTAAGGGCAAAAGTAGGGAGACCTGTTAGGAAGCTACTGTAATGATCCAGGAATGAGGCAGTGTTGCCCCGTACTAGGGAGATGTGTTTGCATTTTTAATATATTTTTAAAGTTGTGCTCCCATTTCATGCATTCCAAATACAATTTTTCTCTTTCACATTTTAACATATATGAAGTTAGAAAGGAATAGCATCTTATGATTGCTGTTGGGCCAGTGGCAGTTAGGATGGATATTGTTTAGTTAGTTAAAATCTTTCCAGAAATACTGTCTGGTAATTGCCAGCCCTAATCCATCGATACAGATGTGTTGTGACAAATCCAGATTTTATGTATTTAAATATCAAAGATTAGTATCTTTGCTCAGAAACACATCATAAATGTGCTTCTTTACTTATTGCATTAACACAGTCAGCCCTCCATATCCAGGGCTCTGCATCTTCAGTTTCTACCAAATGGGATCAAAAAATGTTCAGAAAAAACTGTCTTCTCTGAATATGTAAGGCCTTTTCTCTTGACATTATTCCCTAAACAGTACAGTGTAACAGCTATTCATTCATATAGCATTTGTTATCCTAGGTATTATAAGGAGATGATTGAAAGTAGCTAGGGGGAGGTACATAGGTTATATTCAAATACTATGCCATTTTACACAAGGAACTGAGCATCCTCAGATTCTGGTATCAGCAATGAGGTCCTGGAACCAATCCCCTAATAATATCAAGAAATGACTCTACCTTACTTGGGGCCATCATCCTTTTGCACCCAGGCAAAATTTCTTCAGCATTCCAATTTTTCACCTTCAATAAACACTGCAGACTGGTGCCAGAGTTATCCTCCTGAAAATCAAAGTTAATCATATATGCATGGTTCTGATGCTCCATGGTAGCTACAGAATTCATTCCTAACTTGACAGCTGCACAGGAGACCCCTGCAGTCTGCCCCTCACCTATTATTTCTCCAGCATTATTTCTCACCATTCCCTTACTTGTACTTTCTCCTTATACTGAACTAAGACCAAGACCTTGTCTGAACTGCATCCTTTCCACTTGTTTTTACCTGTTTTTCTCCCAATAATTATTTAATCTCCAGGATCCAACTCCGCTGTCATCTCTTTTGTGAAATTTTTTACCCTCAAGCAGATTAATTATTTATCTTTCTACAAAATATGCTGCATGGAAATATAGCTCGTCTGTTTGCCCTTTTGTCCCTTCCAGGAGGCTGTGAGCTGGGGAATCTCATTTAATTTTTGCCTCCCTTGGGCATAGTGATATACTTGGCACAGATCACTCATACAATATTCGTATTGTATGTTTTTATTATATTGGATTGGATGAACCACTATTCCCTCTTCTGCAAAACGCAGAGAATAATAGTACCTGCCTCATAAAGGTGTCTGCGTTTTTGAGGTTTCATTAAAATCAGTACAAGAAAGAATGATAGTTGATACATGAGCACTCAAATACTTGCTCTTTTATTTATGGCAGCACTGTTCTCAATAGCCAAGACAACTGTCCATCAACAGTTGAATGGATAAAACAATGTGGTATATGGTTCTAAGTACAATAAAAAAGAATGTCCTGTCATTCACAGTTAAGTGGATGGAACTGGAGGGTATTGTGTTACATGAAACAAGCCATGCAGAGAAAGACAAATACTGCATGTTCTTCCTCATATGTATAGGAAAAAATAAGGATCTCAGTACAGCACAGTGAGTCCTAGAGGATGAGAAGAATTGGGGGTAAGGTGGTTGGGGAAATGTTGAATAACTGGTACCAAAAAGACTGAATAAGTTCCTAGTTTTGCACAACACAGTGAGATGATTATTATTCATAATAACCTATTATAAATTATCTAAACAAATAGAAGAAAGAGGTTTGCAGGTTCAATCATATAGCAGCAAAAAGGAGGGTGAAAGGTTAATTATCTTGATTTGACCTGTACAAATTGCACACATTTACTGAAGGACCACACTGTACTCCATATATATGTACAGTTATGGATGGTGATTAAGTGATTCAGATACCAGTTGGGATGCCCGCATCCTATATTAGGATGCTTGACTTTGAGTCCTGCCTCCATTTCCAGTTCCAGCTTCCTGTTGATGCACACTCTGCCGAATAGCAGGTGAGAACAGCTTTAGCACTTGAGTCCCTGCTGCCCATATGGGAGGGCTGGATTGCTTCAATTTGGCCTGGTCACTATTGTTATGAGTATTTGGAGTGAATCAGTGGATCTCAATATCTCTCTCTGCCTTTCAAATAAATAATTTTAAAATTAAATTAAAATGTTTTTAAATCTAAAGAGATGGAAATGCTAAAGAATCAGTTTTGATCTCCACACATTGAATACATGTGTTGACTTGCCACACAGAACCCCACAAAAATGGGCAATTAAAGTTTTAAGGTTTGTTCTTTGAAAAAATGTGTATTCTATTATAAATAATAATGCTATTATGTTTTAATGATCGTGATAGATTTTACTCTTATATGAAAATAGTAATATCTATTTCTAAGTGTCAGAATGGGATCTGTCCCATCACAGAAACTCCTGGTGCACTCAAAGAAAAAGAAAAAAACTCAGTGAAATGAGAAGTAACCCATTTCATTTTTTTCTTGGTGACATAGTGATGAGATATATGATTATTTGAAGATTCTAAATATAGTGCACTGATGACCCAAAAGCTTCTCTCAAATTTCACTTTTTTTTAATAGCTTCTGAAAAAATATTCCCAGGATGATAAGCTCTTGATCTCAAGTTGGATAGTTTGTATAGTTTACAGTGGTGTGTTGCGATTTACCATGTTGCCTTTATCTCTGTTTATGTCTAGTTTTCTTTGGTCATGATAAACACATCACTCAGTTATGGTTACTCATTTAGTCTCTTCTAGTATGGAGATAAGCAATCTCATGCTTAGATTAAGTCACTAAAACAGACATCATTTGAGTCTTGTTAATTCTATGATGCAAATCTCTGAATAATGAGGAAGGAGTGTTTGATGCAGTGGTTAGGATGCCTACATTAGAGTGCCTGGGTTCGAGTCTCAACTCTGTCTCCTGCTAATGGAAACGTTGGGAAACTCAAGTACTTTAAAAAGGACTTTGATGCAATGCCTACCTATGACTTAGGAATTTTTCTGATTGCAACACCAATATAGATGAATGCTATGGTTTGAATGTTTGTCCCCTCCAAAGCTCATGTTGAAATGTAACTGTCATTGTAACAGTATTAAGGGGTAGGAACTTTAAGCGTTGATGAGGCCAGGTGGCTCCACCTTCATGAGTGGGACTGATGCCATTACAAAAGGGCAAGTTCAGCCTGTCAGTCTATCTCTCTCACTCTCTTCTCTCCCTCAGTCTCCTTTCCTCTATCCTGTTGCCCCTATTCTTCTTTCCTCCCACCAGGTGATGCAGCAAGACTTTCACCTGATGCTAACTCCTTGTTAGTGGGCTTCCTACTCTCCAGAACTGTGAGTCAATAAACTCTCAGTTATTAAAATTTCCCAGTGTTGTGGTTTGGATGTGGTTGAAGTGTGTCCCCCAAAGAGTCATGTGTTGGAAGCCTGATGCCCAGTGTAATGATGTGAGAGGTAATGGAACCTGGAGGGTTGAGTCTACAGGAGGTAATTAAGTCAGTGGGAGTGTTATCTCCTTAAGGCACTAGTATAGTTCTTGTGGGATCCTAGATGGTTCTCACTGAAATGAGGCCACCTTGTGTATCCGGCCCCTTCTTCATATGAATGATTCTCCATCATATTTTAATGGAGCTGTAGGAGGAGGGCTGTTTGGAACATCACAATATATGTGAACTGGCAGAGGGTGCTGTGAGATAGAATAAAGAGGACAAATTCAAGATTACTCAGAATGCAATTCATTGGAGGACTCACAAGTAGGACTGTGGTCTTGGGCAGCTGTAAGATAACTGGTCTGCATGTTCCCAGTCAGCAGTAAGAGGTTTATATGTTAAACTGGGTAAAGGTGGTTCAAGGCTAACCCAAGTGCACCTGTACCATCTCAAGAAATACTAACATTCTAGGCATCAGATTTGGGACATTCCAGGGTCTGACCCAGCAATACAATCCTAGCAGGTTATCATAATGACTTTTGTTCAACCTATCATAGGGTTTGGGATGATTGTCAGAGTTATCTAAAGGGCAAGATGGTAGTCACATCCAAAATGGCTGCAATCACATCAAACTGAACTCCTATGGCCAAATCAGATGCTTAACTGTTGGGGCCAAGGTGCTCAGTTTTGAACTTTCAGCCTCCAAAACTGTGAGCTAAATAAATCACTTTGTAAGGTACACAGTCTCAGATATTCTTAATAGGAACAGAAAATAAACATTCTGTTACAGCAACATAAATAGTCTAAGACAAGTGAATTTTAGTATGTGATTAAAGATTTCTCTAAAGATTTTAATTACGGGGGCCAGTGCTGTGGTGCAGTGGCTAATGTCCTGGCCTGAAGCACTGACATCCCATATGGGTGCCAGTTCGAGACCTGGATGCTCCACTTCCGATCCAGCTCTTTTCTATGGCCTGGGAAAGCTGTAGAATATGGCCAAGTCCTTGGGCCCCTGCACCTGTGTGGAAGACCCAGAAGAAGCTCCTGGCTCCTGGCTTCAGATCGGCGCAGCTCCGGCCGTTGGGGCCAATTGAGGAGTGAACCATCGGATAGAAGACCTCTCTCTCTCTCTCTCTCTCTCTCCCTCTCTCTCTCTCTTTCTCTCTCTCTGCCTCTCCTCTCTCTGTGTAACTCTGACTTTCAAATAAATAAATAAATAAATCTTTTAATTACAACTATTCCATAGAGGTGGGAATTTGGCCTAGTGGTTAAGACATCAGTTCTGAAGCCCATATGCTGTATTGGAATACCTGGATTTGATGCCAGTCTCTGGCTCCCAACTCCAGCTTCCTGCTAATGCAGATTCTGGGAGGTAACATGAAAGCTCAATTGATTGGGTCCTTCCCACCCTCATAGAAGATCTAGATTTTATTCCTGGCTACTAGCTTCAGCTCAGTACAGCCCTGGCCTAGGCATATGGGGAATGAACCAGCAGATTGGAGCACCCCCTTTCCTCTCCCTATATATTCATCTTGATGAATGCACTATTGTTTTTGATACTTGCAATGGCTCCCCTTCACGTTTTTTCTTGTTTGGGACATTCAGAAACTGTAGCAGTTATTGAAAAAAATGAAAGTGTTGTATACATTTATTATTTTCCAATTAGTATAATCAATCTGTGATGTGAAGTACTCTAGGGGAATTATTCTAGTACATTTTTTTTTTGACAGGCAGAGTGGACAGTGAGAGAGAGAGAGGGACAGAGAGAAAGGTCTTCCTTTGCCGTTGGTTCACCTTCCAATGGCCACCGCGGCCAGCATGCTGCGGCCGGCGCACCATGCTGATCCGATGGCAGGAGCCAGGTGCTTCTCCTGGTCTCCCACGGGGTGCAGGGCCCAAGCACTTGGGCCAACCTCTGCTGCATTCCCTGGCCACAGCAGAGAGCTGGCCTGGAAAAGGGGCAATAGGACAGAATCCGGCGCCCCAAACTGGACTAGAACCCGGTGTGCCGGCGCCACAAGGTGGAGGATTAGCCTAGTGAGCCACAGCACCGGCTCTATTCTAGTACATTTCTAATCTTCCCTTTCCCTTTCTTCTTACTGATGACCTTATTGGTGATTCATAGGAAATAGAAGCAAACTCTCATCTCTCCAGCATGCTGAACTGTGACCCACTCTGTCATACTGCTGTTCAAGGATGAAGTGTCCCTGCTCCTAGCTAAGGTCAGCCTTTCACTTGTACTTGGGATCTCACTCTCTTACCTTCTCAATGACTTCACTCCTACAACTGTGCCCTTCTTTCTTGTACTACTGATTTTGCTCCATTTAGAGGATTGTTTTCATCAGCAAGCAAACCTGCTGTTGACCTCCCATTCCTGTCTAGCTGCTACCCAATTCTTCTTTCTCTACAGCAGAACTTCTCGAATGAATGACTTTCCATGTGACACCACCTATTTTCTTTCCTCAATCCATAGCGATCAGACTTGTGTCTTCCTTCCCACATCTGAATCTTCTAAAAGATTATTCAGTTAACACAATGTCACCAAATGCAGTGATCACTTTTCTGCTTCCATCTTACTCAACAATTCAGCATTTGTGACTACCCACTACATCTTGAGACTCTCTCTTCTCTTGGCCCCTACAATAACCCAGTTCCCCGATTTTCTTCTTCTATCAGTGTCCATTCCATTGAATGTAGTCTGATAACTCTCAAATTTACAAATCCAAATCTAACCTTCCCCAGCTCTGAACTTGTATATCCTACTAGTGTTTGCATCTCCACTTGGACATATGATTATCTTTCAGTGGAAATGAACAGAGTCGTCCACGCTTATCCATGGTTTTGCTTTTCACAATTTCAGCTACCTAGGCCCATGATGATCTGAAATACTAAATGAAAAATTCCAGAAATAAACTATTCATACATTTTAAATTGCATGCCATTCTCAGAAGTGCAATGAAATTGCTTGGTTTCTTGCCCCTTTCCATCTGGGACACTGAATCATTCAACCATCTCAGTTATCAGATGAACTGTCATAGTACCACTGCTTGGTTCAAGTAGCCCTTAATTTGGCCCTAAAGTTCAAGAAAGAGGAGTGATGCTGGTAATTGAGATGGTCCAAAGAGGCAGTAAAATACTTTCTTTTATTTATTTATTTTTTTGACAGGCAGAGTGGACAGTGAGAGAGAGAGACAGAGAGAAAGGTCTTCCTTTGCCGTTGGTTCACCCTCCAATGGCCGCCGCGGAGCCAGGAGCCAGATTCTTCTCCTGGTCTCCCATGGGGTGCAGGGCCCAAGGACCTGGGCCATCCTCCACTGCACTCCCAGGCCATGGCAGAGGGCTGGCCTGGAAGAGGGGCAACCGGGACAGAATCCGGCACCCCAACTGGGACTAGAACCTGGTGTGCCGGCACCACAAGGTGGAGGATTAGCCTGTTGAGCTACGGCACCGGCCAGTAAAATGCTTTCTTTAAGTAAAAAGGTGAAACTACAATAAAATGCTTTGAGAGAGATTGAGAGGCCACATTTACATAATTTAAAATTCATTATATTATTATAATTGTTCTATTTATTATTTATTGTTAACCTCTTATTGTGATGAATTTATAAGTTGAACTTTATCATAGGTAAGTATGTATAGGAAGCAACATAGTTTACATGGTTTATCATCATCGGAGGTTTCAGGCATCCACCTGAAGGTTTTGGGATGTATCCCCTGTGGATAAGGGGGGACTATGATCCATTTACTATATTTCTACTGTCTGCTATGACTGATGCTCTCTTTCCCCATCCTTTGTTTTTCTTTCCTTCCCCTTCACTTAAATCAATCCCCTGTAGATTGGGTCTCTTAATGATGTACTAGCACCTAATAGGTTTCCTTCATAATAATTATCATACTTACAGTCAATTAATCAGGTGTGTGATTATGTTTAATGTCAGTCTTGCTTCCTAGGCATCTAAGACCCCTGAGGCCAGAGATTAGCTGTGTGTTTTTTTTTTTTTTTTTTGTTACCTCAGGACACAACATATTGCCTTGTACATATTGGGCACTCAATGTTTTTAGGAGAAAAAATATATATGTTCTACATTGCTTTTAACTGTTATATAACATTGTTATGACTAGATATAGTTAACTCCTATTGCTGCATGTGTAGACTATTTCCTATTTTTCACTATAAAGTGATTCTACAACGAACATCCACACAGCTGAATCTTTTGCACCTGTTTATTCATGTATTTAGGAAAACTGCTAGAAATAGAATCACAAATCTTATAGCAAGATGCACCTTTAAAGGTTTTTGCTATAGTGAGGTAGTCTGCAAGTATGACCATCATTAATTCCTCTACTCCCTGTGTAAGCAAGCCATTCAACCATCAACAGGCTCCCCTTGTCCTTGAGTGATTTGCTTTTACCTTTAGAATCTGATGGAAATAAGGCCAACAGATAAAATTCAGGGTGCCTCCTTGTGATATTGCTATGTAATAGGAAATGCATATTTTGTCTTAATCTCCAGTTCCTGACATAGAGCTTCTAAAACCCTCATTAATTCCTGACTTACAGAAGTTAAAGGGACATTTCCTATTATTCACAAGTTCCTTCTAACTACATCGAAGTTTATATTATGAGCTGACTTCTGGAAAGGTTGTCAGGGGAACCAGCCATGTGATTAGAGGGTTGGAACTTATAGCCCCAACACTTGGCCTCAAGAAAAAGGAGATGGGCTACAGACTGATTTCAATACCCCAATTTCCAATAATTTAATTAATATTTTATTAATTTTAATAATTTTATTAATTATGCTATGGCTATGTAACAAAACCTCTATAAAACCCCTATACGACTGGGCTCCAAAACCTTCCAGGTTGATGAATACATGGAGATGCTGAGTGGATGGTGATCCCAGGGAGGGCATGGAAATTCATCACCCCACCTCCAAACCTTGGCCTACCTATGCATCTCTCCCATCTGTCTTTTCCTTGGTAGTCATTAAGATTTTTCTTCAGTAACACAGCAGTAAAAGTACGTAAAGTTTCCCTGGGTTAGTGAGTCATTCTAACAAGCTGTTGAATCTGAGGAGGGTGTTGTTGGAGTGTCTAATTTGTAGCAAAGTCAGAGAGAAGTTGTGGATATTGTGGGGACTCACCACTGTGATAACTGAATTGTGGGAACAGTGGGGTGGTGGTGGTGTGGTTTTGTAGAGCTGAGTTCTTAACTGGTGGGGTTGGAGCGAACTCTGGCCCATTAATATCAAAATTGCGCTAAATTGTAGGATGGCCAGTTGGTGTTCTCCAAGAATTGGAGAACTGGTTGGTGTCAGAAGTGTTGTAGGAAAAGTGTAGAAAAGTAGCAGTTTTCCCCCCTTTTCTGTTAAATTTGAATGCCAGATGAGCAGAAAAATGTGACCTACTTGTTGTTTATCTGAAATTGAAATCTAACTGGGCATATGTACTACTGCTTGCTAAACCTGGCAACATTAGGTATGGAGACATGATTTCAGTTAGCACCTAGCCTTGAAAAAATTTGGCTGTTTCTCCTTTTGCCCTTTGGAAGCCAGCTATCATCCTGTAAAGAACGTGGGATCTAGATTGCTGGATAAAGACAGGCCACCTAGAAAAATCCTACAGGATGAGATGTAATTTTGGATGATCCAGCTCCAATTGTAATAGAACATCCCCAAAGCTGGATGGAGGAATTGCTACAGAACCCTATATACTGCGTCTTCTTCCCTAGCACACACTAGGACGGTGGAAGAAAGTATTTATTC
Organism: Sylvilagus floridanus; assembly: GCA_949820135.1. NCBI lineage: Eukaryota > Metazoa > Chordata > Mammalia > Lagomorpha > Leporidae > Sylvilagus > Sylvilagus floridanus. Next base: position 73,899,636 of record OX463236.1, read on the forward strand.
GCAATGCACAGAGCAAGGACTCAGGTAGCCACCACTCAATTCCTGGACTCCCATAGGATTAAAGGCAATGAATCTTATAGATTGAAGTGGAGGTTAAGCAGTACATGATCAGCTCCTCTGTGGGCCCCTAGGTTGTCCACAGTATGCATGCTCTTCCTTTGATTGGCCAGTGTTTCCTTTGAAATGGCAGTGGGTTCTATTCTGTCTGGGTCTAAGGGTAGATTGGGTGTTGCTTGGTTTGATCAGGGCCTGTGAGTTACTACAAAGCTCTCTGAATAGAGGCTAGCACTGAGATTAACTACTAGGGGTAATTCCAGTCTTTATGACTCAGGGTCTAGGCTCTTGCTTTATCCTTGTGTTACTCCCTAATTTATGAGTTGCTCTTTAAAGAGGAACCACAAGTCCAGGAAGAGATACTAGAAACTGATAAAGTCCCACACCAAAGGCATTAGGGTAGGGGCTTTGTTTCACAATTAATCCCTTGTTCCAAGATTGCAGATTTTTATGGTATGAGGGTCCCCAAATAACGTTGTAGGGATTATGGGCCTAGGCTGGGCCTAGACAAATAGGAATCCATGGCTACCAGTTATGCCTGGACTGTAACAACATTTTTGCTTTTTTTTTTTTTTCAGCTTTATTTTATTTGAAGACAGATTTTCAAAGAAGGGTAGGGAGACACACACACACACACACACACACATTGAGAGAGAGAGAGAGAGAGAGAGAGAGAGAGATTTTTCATCCACTGGTTCACTCCCCAGATAGCTGCAATGGCCAGGACTAGGCCAGACTAAAGTCAGGAGCCAGGAGCTTCAGCCGGTCTCCCATGTGGGTGCAGGGGCCCAAGCACTTGGGCCATTTTCTTCTGCTTTCCCAGGCACATTAGCAGGAAGCTGGATCAGAAGTGGAGCATCTAGGACTCAAACCAGCCCAAATGGGTTGCCGGTGTCTCAGGCGGCAGCTTTTCCTGCATGTCACAATACCACCCCCAACATTATTGCTTTCTGTATGACAAAAAAGCTTTGTAAATGAAATCTTGGAGTGGGCATTGCGGTATAGTGGGTGAAGTTGTTGCTCGGGACATCTGCAACCCATATGGGGCCGAGTGCCTGGGAATCAGTCTCACCTCTATTTCTGATTCAGCTTCCTGCTAATGCACACCCTGGGAGGCAATAGCTGATGGCTCAAGTACTGGGCCCCCAATACCCTTGCAAGAGATCCAGATGGAGTTCCTGGCTCCTGGCTTCAGCCTCGGCCTAGCCCTGACTGTTACAGAAATTTGCAAAAGTGAACCAGCAGAAGGAATATCTCTTTGTCTCTCCATCACTCTGCCTTTCAAATAAATAAAAATAAACTTTAAAAATATCATCTTACCATTAAAAATTATTTTAAAATGAAAACTTTTTTGAAATTTTAAACATTTTCTCGAGGAAGTGCTCTACAATGTAATAATAGTCTTATGTGTTCTGGGAATGTTAATCCTTACATTCTACTTATTTCTTTGGAGGAATAAACTGTCTGGACTTAGGCAAGTTTTGAATTATGTGATGATTTTAGGACTTTATCCCATGAAGCTGAAATAGGAGTCACTGAAGAACTAAGCCTGAGTCATCTGCTAAAAGAAATCCCTCATCACAATACAAACCACAAACACAACCCGAATGCCCTTCTTTCCAGTTTCTAGCAATGCAGTGGTGGCGGTGAAATCTTATCCTATGGTAATCTTTGACGAAGTATGCAATTAAAGGCCTGACTTTAAGTGTGGAATCTGGAGACAAAGTCCTCAGGTGGGGCTTTAGTTTCCCTCCAAGAAGTAGAAGCATAAGGCATGAATCCAAATTTTGCAGGCACAATCATAAATCTTTCTTGGAAATTTGGCTTTTGTCTATGCAATAGATAAAGAGTTTCCCCCTGTGCTTCTGTGTGTTCCTCTCCCATCACAGCTGATGTCTTGGGAGTATAAGAGAGGGTTAATTTTTCGTCATTTCACATTCCTCTATAAATTTCTTTGCGCCTAAAATTTATTTTTTATGGGCTTCCCAGTTGTAAAAGAAATTCCAATAATTTAAATTCTGTTTCAGGTTTTACAGGTCTTATTGCTTCCTTCTCTATTTAGGGTATATATCTTGAAATACTATGTCACAATCCCTGGTGCCTCATTTCTTACAACAACCTCTTTCTGATATTCAGTGGCCTTTAAATAAACAGTGCAGTTATATTTTACAGAAACCTAAATTAGCAAATGTGAAATGGAGAGAGTTGAAAAATATTATTAAAATCTCCCTTTATGCACACAAGTAGAAATAATACAAATTTCCTACAATAAAGTTTGTTTACTTTACACTAAACACTAAGTTTGATATAAGAAATATATTACAATGGCCTAGGTTTATGTGTGCTGAAATTGTTATTTCTTGCATTACTTTTATTCTTAAGGGGAAATCTGTCTGGAATTATGCATGTTTTGAGTTACATGAGGTTTTCAAAAGTACTTCCCAGAGTGGTTCTCAAGTAGCTTGGATGACCCAACTCCCTGATTGGGAACCATTTTATTACTGTTACTGCTGTGATTGTTAATGGTACGAGTTACAGATTACTTAATCCTGTGCCAGGTGTCTGTTGAATATCTGTGCACTCAACAAGGTGTACACCTAAGAGGCAGGCATTGTTTGTATTGTTTCCATTTTATAAATGAAAAGTCTTATGCTTGGCAAATTTAAGTGGCTTGTATTTAGGGGATTATCTTTGGATTTAGGACTGGAATAACGATTTCTTTCTCCATAAATTCTAAGGTTTTTGCTAGCCAGTTCAATGTCAAATATTTATATGCTTCTTTTCTGTGATCTCAGTGCTATAGAAAGAGGGGCAGAACTTTGGTTACTGATAATCATCTTCCAATGTTGTTTTGTTTTGTAAACATTTTTCATTTTGGAGTTAAAAAATAATAAACATTTTTAGTTTTGTAAACACTTCTCATTTTTGGAGTTAAAAAAATAGTAAATCTACTAGTAGAGGCAGTTTGGCTCCTGCTCATGTGAGGCATCTCATGACCTGTGATGTAATTTCCATCACTAAATTCTTCAATTCATGGAGACAGAAACTAAATCTTTTTAATGTCTTCTAGTCTTTGGGTGCAGTTCAGCACCTGGAATGGAGAAAGATGAGTTGGACTGGAATTGGAACTTTCAAACTCCATTCCACTTACATTTTCTATCTATAAAAGTGTAGCCATATCCATATATTCCATTAACCAAGGACACAAAGTCTTGCCCCATTACTTTGCAAGACTTTCATTATTAATTTTCATTAATAATTTACTTTCTATCAACTTGCTCTAAAAGTGAGCTTCATGAAGGTAGGAACATTGTCATAGAAAAAAATGCCTAACATATAATAGACATTTTTAATTCCTTTTGAAGGAATAAATGGTTTAATAATTGAGACTTCATTAAAGCAGCTTTCAAATGAATTTAAGGAGAGAAATAGAGAACAGTAAAGTAGAAGGAGCACAGGAAGAAGAGTCTGGAAGGCTGGGTTCTACTTTCAGCTCTACCCTCACTTGGTGAAGTGTATAACCTTTGGCAATTCCCCAAGTATCTCTAAAGTCTCTCAAAGTCCCCTCTGAATTGTATGTTCTGATGAAAGTCTTTGGACAACGACCTCTCTTTTCTAATTAGCTATGACCCAAGGTGGGCCCAGTCTTGTGGTGCAGTGAGTTAAACTGACACCTGCAATGCTACTGGCATCCCATATTGGAGCAAATATTTGAGTCTCAGCTTCTCTGCTTCCAATCCAGTTCTTGCTAATGCACCTGGAAAAACAGCAGAGAGTGGCTTAGCACCTGGGACCCTGACGCCCATCTGAGAGACATAGATGGAATTGCTGGCTTCAGTTTGGCCCAGCCCTGGCCATTGGGGCTTTTTGGGGAGAGAACCACCAGTGGATGAATGATCTCTAACTCTCTCTTAGTTACTGCCTTTCAAATAAATAAATATTATTTTAAAAAGGACTATTTAATGAAATACTAATGTGCATTTAAAAATATTTATTTATTTCATTTGAGAACAGAGATAAAGACAAACATAGAAAACTCCCATATGCTAGTTCACTCCCCCTAAATACCAGCAATGCCAGGGCTGGGCCAGGCCAAAGTCAAGAGTCAAGAACTCAATCTGGTCTCCAAGTGGGGATGTAACTACTTCAGCCATCCTGGTTACCTCCCAGGGTGCATATCAGCAGGATGATGAAATCAGGAGCAGAGCCAGGACTCAAACCCAGACATTCTTTTTTTTTTTTTTTATCGTGTAAACTTTTTTTAAAAACTTTTATTTAGTAGATATAAATTTTCCAAGTACAAGTTATAGATTACAATGGCTTTTCCCCCCCATAACTTCCCACTCACCCACAACCCTCACATCTCCCATTCTCTCTCCCATTCCATTCACATCAAGATTCATTTTCGAAAAAAAAAAAAAAAGAAGAAGAAGACATAAATGAAAGATCTCTGCGAGTAAGATCCCAATGGAAGGAACAGGGCCACCAGAGAAGGAGGTGCCTTTCTCCGAAGGGAGGAGAGAACCTCCACTTTGACTATGACCCTGTCAGAACAAGATCCAAGTCGGCGAACACTAAAGGCTTCCATAGCTTCAGCATTTCATGACTACAGCCTAGGGAGATTGCTGACGCCATAAACAAGAGTGTCAAATTGTTAAATCAACAACAGTAGTCACTGTGTACTTACGGCCCATGTATGATCTGTCCTTAATGTGTTGTCCAAGGTGAAGTAATGCAATAACTAGGACTGAAACAGTATTTCTGCATTTTGTGTCTCTACGCGGATGCAAACTGACAAAATCTTTGCTTAATATATACTGAATCGATCTTCCGTATGGAAAGACAATTGGAAATGATAAAAAAAAATTGGAAGTTACATAAAAATCAATCAATTAAAAAAAATAATATGTAGGATCTCTGTCCCTAATGTGCTGTACAACGTGATTTAAAGCTACAACTAGTACTCAAAGAGTATGCTTCACTCTAGGATGCTATGTGAGGGCAAATGGTTTAAAATCTTTTCTTAACACATACTAAACTGAACTCCTGTATACAAAGAGAATTGAAAATGAATCTGAATGGGAATGAAAGGGGAGAGGGAGTGGGTAAGGGGGAAGGGTAGCGGGGGGGGGGGGAGGGGAGGTATGGGTGGGAAAGTCATTGCAATCCACAAGTTGTACCTTGGAAATTTATATTCTAAATAAGAAAAAAAATAAAAAAAAATCATTTAAAAAAAAGATTCATTTTTGATTATCTTTATATACAGAAGATCAATTTAGTCTATATTAAGTAAAGATTTCATCAGTTTGCCCCAATACGGAACACAAATTGCCAAATACTGTTTGAGCACTAGTCATATCATTAATTCACATTAAGGAGAGAGCTCCTACATGGGGAGTAAGTGCACAGTGACTCCTGTTGTTGACTTAACAAATTGACACTCTTGTTTAAGGCATCAGCAATCTCCCCAGGCTCTAGTCATGAGCTGCCAAGGCCATGGAAGCTCCCTGAGCTCGCCGACTTTGATGTTATTTCGACAAGGCCATAGTCAAAGTGGAAGTTCTCTCCTCCCTTCAGAGAAAGGTACCTCCTTCTTTGATGGCCTGTTCTTTCCACTGTGATCTCACTCACAGAGATCTTTCATTTAGGTTTTTTTTTTTTTTTTTTTTTGCCAGAATGTCTTGGCTTTCCATGCCTAAAATACTCTCATGGGCTCTTAAGCCATATCTGAATGCCTCAAGGGCTGATTCTGAGGCCAGAGTGCTGTTTAGGACATCTGCCATTCTATGAGTCTGCTGTGTATCCTGCTTCCCATGTTGGATCATTCTCTCCCTTTTTGATTCTATCAGTTAGTATTAGCAGACACTAGTCTTGTTTGTGTGATCCCTTTGACTCTTAGACCTGTCAGTGTGGTCAAGTGTGAACTGAAGATGATCACTTGGACTAGTGAGGTGGCATTGGTATATGCCACCTTGATGGGATTGTATTGGAATCCCCTGCCACATTTCTAACTCCACCACTTGGTGCAAGTCTGATTGAGCATGTCCCAAATTGTACCTCTCCTCCCTCTCTTACTCCCACTCTTATATTTAATAGAGATCACTTTTCAGTTAAATTTTAACACCTAAGAATAATTAATTGTGTGTTAATTACATAGCTCAACCAATGGTATTAAGTAGAACAAACAAAAATACTAAAGGGGATAAAGTATTAAATTGTGCATCAACAGTGATGACAAGAGCTGATCAAGTCACTGTTGCTCATAGTGTCCATTTCACTTCATCAGGTTTCCTTTTTGATGCTCAGTTAGTTGTCACCAATCAGGGCGAACATATGATATTTGTCCTTCTGGGACTGGCTTATTTCACTCAACATGATGTTTTCCAGTTTCCTCCGTTTTGTTGCAAATGACCGGATATAATTGTTTTTTACTGCTGTATAGTATTCTATACAGTATATGTCCCATAATTTCTTTATCCAGTCTACTGTTGATGGGCATTTGGGTTGATTCCAGGTCTTAGCTATTGTGAATTGAGCTGCAATAAACATTAAGGTGCAGACAGCTTTGTGTTTGCCAATTTAATTTCCTTTGGCAAACCCAGACATTCTGATATGATGTTTGTGCATCCCAAGTAGAGTCTTGACTCAGGAAAATACTTGCCCCTGATATGTGCATTTTTAGATAGTCTATATATCTGATATGTCATAGGATGTACATTAGCATATTTATTAACTAAAATATTAGGGCTGTGCTATAGATTAGTAGCTATTTCATTTTTGGTTTATGTTCTGATGTCACTTGTTACATAAAATTATGGCTTTTTTCCTTAAATATTTCCCTGGGGGATTCTGTATTTATTCTTGTACCTATGTATCTACTTCAAACAATTTTACTAATTTAAGGGCTGCTTTTAGAGGAGGTTCATTATTGTTTGAAGGATGTGTCCAAAGGGAAAGAGTTGACAAGATTTACCCATACAAGCCAAAAAAACCAACTATGTAATTTAGACTGCCTATCTAGAATTGGAATTATAGTTGTCCAGCAGCCAAAGGAGAGACAATAACCTGCTTGACAGTCAGCATTTTCTTATCTTCATTATCATGTTTTCTGAAAGTGCCAAAGGCAAAGGAGAAGTTGAATCCTGCTGCAAGAGAGGCCTGAGAGTATTTGCTCTAAGCTTGGAAGATGAGGTAACTGGAATTCTTGATATCTGGAGCTCCAATTTCACCTTTGTGCAACTGTGCATTCTTAGGGAAGGCAAAACATTTATAGGCAAAGAAAGAACAATCTTTAATAGTTCTTTCCTTCATTTATTTGTCACTCATTCTGAGCAAGAATGTACTCCACATCAATATTTTCCAAATTTATCTATAAGTTCACAAACTGTGTAAAATATAAGATGTACACTTTCTATCTCAACGCAGTCCATACACGCATATATATGTGTATATGTGCATACACACACTCACTTAAAAACTGAAATTAACTTTCTTAAAAATAATCTTATTCTAACTATGTTTGAGTCATCTGCTAATTTTTATTGCTTCTTTTTTTTTAAATGTGCTGATTATGAGTCAATTAGTTTCATGACACTCTCTGGTTTGATAAAAGGGAAAATACTTCTGTAGATGATTTCAAGGGATTCAGAGGGAAATTGTTGCCCTTCACCAACAAAGAAAGCATACAGGCGGCTGAATTATTAACAGAAATCCAAACACCTTTCAATGAATGGGAATCCAAATGCAATGAAATTATATAGACCCTTATCTCCTACCCATAGACAAAAATTAACTCAAAATGGGAAAGGATCCATGTAGAAGAGGTAACATTATTAAATTTTTTAAGAAAACATAGGCATCAAACTTCATGAGTTTTAATTAGGCACTGATTTCTTAGTTGAGAAACACAAAAAACAGCATAAGAAAAATAGGTTATTTGGAGAATTCATCAAAAAGTAAAACTTTAGTGTTTCAAAGGGCAACATAAAGAAGTGAAAAGATCACCTACATAATGGGAAAGTTTTTTATTCAAGTTTTATGTCAGATAAGAAGTAGGTATCCAGAAAGTATAAAGAATTCTTACAACTTAATAATGAAAAGACAAAGAACTCAATTAAATAGTAGACTAAGTATTTGTACAGAAACCTCAGACATTCTTTAGTATTTGAGGAAAGAAGGAAGGAAGGGAGAGAGGGAGGTGGGGAGGAGAGAAAGGAAGAAGGAAAGGAAGATAGAAAGAGGGAGAGTGGGTCACGGTGTACTTACTTCTCATGTGGGATCTGTCCTTAATGTGTTGTCCAGTGTGAAGTAATGCTATAACTAGTACTGAAACAGTATTTTACACTTTGTGTTGCTATGTGAGGGCAAACTGTTTAAATCTTTACTTAATATATACTAAATCAATCTTCTGTATATAAAGATAATTGAAAATGAATCTTGATGTGAATGGAATGGGAGAGGGAGCGGGAGATGGGAGGGGTGCAAGTGGGAGGGAAATTATGAGGGGGGGAAGCCATTGTAATCTATAAACCGTACTTTTGAAATTTATATTTACTAAATAAAAAAAAAAAGAGGGAGAGTGATTATTTCTTGGGATGTTTGATCATTTGGTATTGTTTTGGTCGGGAAACAGAAGCCTTGGAGAAAGGACCTAAGTGAACTTCAGGATTAGTGTTATTATAATTCCTTACCACAAACTCTTCAAATCTTGGTGTGGAAGGGGATGATGATCCAATGCCTTCACCAAATAAAGGAAAAAAAGTCCTAACAGCTGTAATTCATTTCTCAAGACTATATGTTTAATTTCAAATTAGCTAGGATTAGAGGAGTTCGAGAATTATATGATTTATTAAATATTATATAATAAGATATAAGAACAGAGAGCAGAAGGAAGAAGAAACATGAAGGAGGGAGGTCTTAGACACAAAACATACATGTGCCATGGTAACCTTAGACCTGTTGGACATAGGCATGAGATTTCCAGTGTTGTGAAACAGAGGTTAGGATGGGAATAATTCACATGGATATTGGGCTAGAATCACTGAATGTGACCAGGGGGACTGGTCAATTTAAAAATAAATAAATAAACTTGGTATTCTGTTAGCGCCCTTTGTAATTCTCTTCAGAATCAACTGAATGTGGAATTTCTACTTGGTGTACTAAGCTTCTCCTTCTTACATTTTTCTACTACCACTAGATACCAGGCATCTTTATTTTTTATTCTGGGAGAAAGTATTCTGCAGGAGAATTTCCCCTTTCCTCCCAAATTATTTATAAATAGCTGGCCGAGGGCACTTTTGCAAAAGTTTGCTATCTATACAGAAGAGTAAGCCTAGCACAAAGGCACAGTGACAAAAGAGTGAGGGGAAATGTGATGACTTCTAGTCTGCCACCTGATTGCTTCAGGTTATCTCTAACCTATCACAATCTTGGACTTTAGTCAGAGCATCATAATTAGCTATAATATGGAGAAGGAAATACAGCTTTTTAGTTGGCACACTGTCACTATAATAAAATCTTGGTCCTATTAGAAATGAAGAAGGATACAATGTATATTCAGTAGGTGATTAGCAGTCACTTCCATGTCTATGTAATTCAAAATATTTTTCCTGTTTTTAGAAATGATGGCCTCAATTGTTGAAAAGAATGGTGGAAAATACTAGAGGGACTGGCATTGAAGAAGGTTCTTTTTTGGACAAAATAGTCATAAATTTCTTTTGCAAAACTTTTTAAAGTATATAGAACATCACATCTTATAGAGAATTCAAGGTTCTTAAGATTGTTCCAGAAAACACTATAGAAGTTTATGATCCTAGCAGCTTTGTGGTAAGCAGGACAAAATAACTTTCACAGAGGATTAAACTTGGGCACAGAAAAAATAAGTATCTTTCTCAATCATAGCTGTTAGCTCTAATTCATTCTCTAGTTTAGCCACATTAGCATTGTGCGGGTGCCTTGTGGGAATCTTCCATGCAGGGCGTTGATAGTATTGGAATGGGGGGGTGCAGGCAAACATGGCACCAGTGTCAAAGTAATCTGCTTTAGGGCGGGCACTGTGGCCTAGTGGGTAAAACCACCAGCTGCAGTGCCGGCATCCCATATGGACACTGATTCAAATCCTGGCTGCCCCACTTCTGGTCCAGTTCTCTGCTATGGCCTGGGAAAGCAGTGGAAGATGGCCCAAGTTCTTGGGCCCCTGTACCCTCATGGGAGACCAGGAAGAAGCTCCTGGCTCCTGGCTTCAGATCAGCACAGCTCCAGCTGTTGTGGCCATCTGGGGAATAAACCAGAGGATGGAAGACCTCTCTCTCTCTCCCTGCCTTTCCTTCTCTCTTTGTATAACTCTTTCAAGTAAATGATAAATCTTTAAAAAAAAAGTAATCTGCCTTCTCTTGAAGGTCTTCTGCCTCCGAATCATTATATATTTGTCAAATAGAGCTGGAATTCCCACACCTACTGTTTTGTACTCTCTTTCATTGTAATGTGGCAGAAAAAAATTGCTACTGTGCAGGTACTGTGTGGCTTTGGGATCCTCTGTAGGATGACCCTTCTGAAGCACAACTTGGTAGGTATGGGCATTTGAGCACATGATTAGTAATGATAGTAGCCTAGCCTCTATTTATTTATGCATAAATATATAGAAATATGAATCATATTTAGACTATCTAATAATTGATATAATAACATGAAAATAAGTGATTATCCAGAGTTTAGGGAATCTGAAAATGCTGTGTACATTTTATATACTCAGATGTCATATCATTCTTGTTTTCACTTACTCATTCAGTTAAGCTGAGGTTTTATAGGTGGCAGGTCTGCTAAAAAGGAAAAGCAGTCATAATACTGTGTCTTAAGGAAAAATGTGGTTATTAAAGTTTATTTTTTATGCATTAGTGAGGCAGAGGGAGAGAGAGTGAAAATGGGAGAATGTTTCCATCTGCTCGTTCCCCCCTCAAATTCCAAAATGATTGACTGTGGTGGGGCCAGAGCCAAGAGCTGGGAACACAATCTAAATATCCCATGAGGTTCAATTAGTTGGGTCCATCTACTGCCTCACAGGGTCTAAATTAGCAGGAAGCTGGAGTCATGAGCTAAAATTTGACAGAATTGAAGTCAGGCACTAACTGCTAAGCAAAATGCCCATTCTCTACCCTTAACTTTAAAAGTTTTTGTATTAGAAATGTAGAGCAATAGATACAGGTGGATCTTTTTAAAAAGGTATTATCTATCTATCCATCTATATTTACTTTTTGGCTTTTATGTTTATTTTTCTTTACTTAGGACAGAGAGATCTTCAATCCAATGGTTCACTCTCCAAATGCCTGCGACAATCAGGGCTAGGCCAGGCCAGAACCAGGATCAGGAGCTCCATCTAGATCTCCCACATGGGTGACAGGGACCAAGTATTTGAGCCGTCGTCTGCTGCCTACAAGGGTGTGCATTGCCAGGAAGCTGGATTAGAAGAGGAGGGAGGCAGGACTCAATCCCAAGCATTCTGATATGGGATGTAAGAGTCTCAAGTGGTAGCTTATCCCACTGTGTTACAATGCCTGCCCTTGAAGTACCTTTGTATTTGATAATTTTTAGTCTATTGTAAATACTACTCTGATTCTTACTCATAAGGTTTTATCCTTTGGCAGTATGAGGCTCATGAAATTGGTCTTGAATCTTTTTGACATGACCACAGCCATCTCTCATAGTTTCCTTTCTTCAATATGACAATTTGTACCAGAGCTGAAAGTTAGCTTTCAACATTTAATTTTATAGTGCATTGATAGATCCAGTAATGGAGGGCCTTGTTATGTTTTAATGTATCTGAGGAGAGTTTAAATTTAGCTGTTGAAAGGTTAACCTCCTTACAGAAGTGAAATTGACACTTTAGATTCAATGACTTGAATAGTCCTTGACCTGACTGTGGAGGGGCAGTTTATCATTGCTACTTTTTATTTTGTATATCCTTTCTGTATTGTTTTTTTGTTGTGTTGCTGTTTTTCTTGTTTTCTTTTTTTTGCTGATTTTGGTTTTTTTGGGTTTTGTTTTTTAACTTTTATTTAATAAATATAAGTTTCCAAAGCACAATTTGTGGATTACAATGGCTTTTTCCCCCCCATAACTTTCCTCCCACCCGCAACCCTCCCATCTCCCGCTCCCTATCCCATTCCATTCACAGCAAGATTCATTTTCGCCGGTGCCATGGCTCAATACGCTAATTCTAGCGGCACCGGCACACCGGGTTCTAGTCCTGGTCGGGGCACCGGATTCTGTCCCGGTTGCCTCTCTTCCAGGCCAGCTCTGTTCTGTGGCCTGGGTGTGCAGTGGAAGATGGCCCAGGTCCGTGGGCCCTGCACCCAGATGGGAGACCAGGAGAAGCACCTGGCTCTTGGCTTTGGATCAGTGCGATGCACTGGCCGCAGCGGCCATTGAAGGGTGAACCTACAGCAAAAGAAAAGACCTTTCTCTCTGTCTCTTTCACTGTCCACGCTGTCTGTCACACACACACAAAAAAGATTCATTTTCAATTATCTTTATATACAGAAGATCAATTTAGTATATATTAAGTAAAGATTTCATCAGTTCGCACCCACACAGAACATAAAGTGTAAAATACTGTTTGAGCACTAGTCATATCATTAATTCACATTGAAAAACACATTAAGGACAGAGATCCTACATGAGGAGTAAGTGCACAGTGACTCCTGTTGTTGACTTAACAAATTGACACTCTTTTTTTTTTTTTTTTTTTTGACAGGCAGAGTGGACAGTGAGAGAGAGAGAGAGACAGAGAGAAAGGTCTTCCTTTTTTCCGTTGGTTCACCCTCCAATGGCCGCTGCAGCCAGCACGCTGCGGCCAGCGCACTGCACTGATCTGATGGCAGGAGCCAGGTGCTTCTCCTGGTCTCCCATGTGGGGGCAGGACCCAAGCACTTGGGGCATCCTCCACTGCACTCCTGGGCCACAGCAGAGAGCTGGACAGGAAGAGGGCAACCGGAACAGAATCTGGTGCCCCAACCCAGACTAGAACCTGGGTTCCAGCACTGCAGGCGGAGGATTAGCCTATTGAGCCGTGGTGCCAGCCTGACACTCTTGTTTATGGCATCAGCAATCAACCTAGGCTCTTGTCATGAGTTGCCAAGGCTATGGAAGCATTTTGAGTTTGCTGACTCTGATCTTATTTAGACAAGGTCATAGTCAAAGCAGAAGTTCTCTCCTCTCTTTAGAGAAAGGTACCTTCTTCTTTGATGGCCTGCTCTTTCCACTGGGATCTCACTCGCAGAGATCTTTCATTTAGGTTTTTTTTTTTTTTTTTTGCCAGAGTGTCTTGGCTTTCCATGCCTAAAATACTCTCTTGGGCTTTTTAGCCATATCTGAATGCCTCAAGGCTGATTCTGAGGCCAGAGTGCAGTTTAGGACATCTGTCATTCTATGAGTCTGCTTCCCATGTTGGATCATTCTCTCCCTTTTTGATTCTATCAGTTAGTGTTAGCAGACACTAGTCTTGTTTATGTGATCTCTTTGACTCTTAGTCCTATCATTATGCTCAATCGTGACCTGAAATTGATCACTTGGACTAGTGAGATGGCATTGGTACATGCCACCTTGTTAGGATTGAACTGGAAGCCCCTGGCACGCTTCTAACTCTACCATTTGGGGCAAGCATGTCCCAAATTGTACCTCTCCTCCCTCTCTTATTCCCACTCTTATTTTTATTCCTGTTTTTCTTTTCTCTTCTTCTTACTATATGCTGAACTCCTCATGTAACATGGAGTTAACCATATGTATTTTAAGTCTATTGGAAGAAGATCCTAGCTAACAATAAGAGGGGGAATAAGAGATGAAGAAGTTAGTCTATAACTGTGATGCAGTATAGTTCTGCATAGTCCTACAGACGTACTTCTAAGGGTACAGCCTAAAAACTTGTCACAGGACTCCAAATCCATAAAAATCAGTGGTTTAAATGCTACCTTAACTGTTAGAATGATCATATTAAATGTCAAAGTCAACATACAGATGGGTTTAAGTATAAAAGTGATCATATAAATAGTATCAAGTGCCTGGTAATAATAGAATTAAAAAGGAAGGAGTGTCCAATATGGGAAGCAGTCTACACAGCAGACTCCTAGAATGACATTCCATGTAAATAACACTCTGACCTCAGAATCAACCCTTAAGGCTTCCTGGTCTGGCTGAAAGCCTGTGAGAGCATTTCAGGCATGGAAAGCCAAGACTCTGTGGCAAAAAATATCCTACATGGAGGATCTCTGTGAGACCTTAGTGGAAAGAAAGGGCCATTAAAGAAGGATGTACTCTTCTCTGAAGGGAGGAGAGAACATCCACTTTGCTTATGGCAGTGTCCAAATACCAATGGAGTCTATGATCACAAAAGGCTTACATAGCCTTGGCAGCCCATGGCAAGAGCCTTGGGTGATCACTGATGTCATAAATAAGAGTGTTAATTGTTAAAGGAACAATAGAAGTCACTGTACACTTACTCCCCATGTAGGACTGAAGTAGGCAGGCATACAGGTTAAAATTGGTCAGATTTGTGAACTGGAAGACCATGCCCCTGTGTGACCTCATGCCCCTACCTAATGCCTTTGCCATGCCCCTGTGTGGCCTCATTCCCCTACCTGGCCACACCAGGGTGCCCAGCAGCCAATCAGGTTAATTAACCACTCCCCTTTGGAGTGGGTTAAAAGTCTAGGGCACAGTGTGCTCAGCCTGCTTTTCTGACCCTGCTATTCTTCCCTGGCCTCTTGCCAGGACAGGGCTTGCTATAGCCCTGCGCCTCCAGGGTGCATGGCCTTCGGGCCATGTGCTCTAGGCTTCCTGGCCTAGATGCTCATCCACGTGGCTGGTTCCTGGTGCTCGGTATGAACCCCCATCCACCTCTCTCCCCTAAATAAAGCTCTCACCCTCTTATGCACCTTTCTTACTAAATAAAAGCTTAAGACGTACCATGCTGCCTCGTTTATCTGTGCCGGTATTTAGAATTCTTCTCTAAATATTAGGCAAGAACCCTCTCGGGCTTATTAATATCGGGGATTTAGTAACAAGCCCGTGGTGAAATCGTAAGGCACCCCAAATTCCAGTAGCGCATGTGGCACCCAGGAGAGCATTTTTAGGGAACTCTAAGGGGCCACACTTCAGGGTAAATTTTAGGGGGTCTTTTCCGATTTCAGGACCTCCATTCCTAATAAGTTATACTATGAGAAGTGACTGAAAATTTTGTTCCCAAACTATACTCTATATATTGTGTGTGTGCATGGGTGCAAATTGTTGAAGTCTATGCTTAGCATGGAGTTGGTCCTCAGTATATAAAGTCATACTAAAAATGAACCATAATGAAGAGGGAGATGGGAGAGGGAGAGCAAGTTGGGATGGGAGTTGGGGTGGGGTGGGTATGGGGGAAAAAACATTGTATTCCTAAAGTTGTATCTATGAAAAATGCATTCATTAAATAAAAACTTAAAAAAAAGAAAGGTTAACCTCCTAACAGAAGTTAGGGTCCATTCTTTGGGGGAGAGAATGTGAGGAGTCCATGTGGGTTAATAGGCAGTCAGGTTGGTCCCAGTGGAAATTTAGAGTACAAAATGCTTGCTTTCCCAAAGTTACCTTTAGCCAGGTCAAAAGTGCCTGCCCCATTTCTAAGAAATTCCCAATTTTACCATGAGAGGGAGTAGTGATTGCATCCTTCTGAGCTCCCAGTTTACTATAAAACAAATTAGCTATCCCACCCTTCTGATGGCTCTTTTGTTTTAGCATGAGCAAGCCAGACAGAGTAAAAAGATGACAAATCATGTCTTTTGATGGGTTTGTCCCTGCCTTGTATTGACTGACAGTTTCTTCTCCAAAATTGTACTTTAAAAACCCCAGTACCACCAGCCTCTTTAGGTTTTTCTTCTCTTGGAGCCCTTCTCCAGGCCACTCTGGTTGGAGGTCTCTGACTTAAATAAAACTTGCTTTTAAATAGAAACAAGAAAGTTTAAGTAATTTTGTTACTAAGACAAGTTATGCATAAAAATATGCTTTAAAATATTCAATTACTTATTCTAGTGGTATATTTGTTTTCACTGTATTTCATGATTAGGTCCATATTTGGTGAAAACTGACTTCTGAGAGAAATCTCTGTCACAATGTGGTGGAATGAGAAGGCCATGCCAAGATGGCCACTGGCAAGTGAGTGTCACTCAGGAATGGCTTTGAAACTGACCTGGCAACGGAGCCTGCCTGGCAACAGGCTGTGATTGGTTAGGGCATAAACCACCCCTTGACCGGATTGGCTGCTTTGGCTATTTAAATAGTAAATAAATATTTAAATAGCTTAAGCTGCTGTATCAACTGAAATAAACGAGTCTGTGGGCTGCTTGCCTCTAGCCTGCTTTCACTTGACTCCCAGGGTCTGTGTGGTGACTCCACGCCTCTTGCCCCTACCATGCTCCTCCTCTCTGAAACGAATCCACAGCAACAACATTTCGTGTCAGCTTTCATCCCTCTTTAATATGTTATTAAAGATTTATTTATTTGAAAGGCAGCATTTACAGAAAAAGAGACAGAGAGGGAGAGGCAAAAAGACATCTTCCATCCTCTGGTTTACTCCCAAAATGACCACAACATTTGGAGCTGGGCCAGGCAAAAGCCTGGAGCTTCACTGTGGTGTCCCATGTGGGTGGCAGGAGCCGAAGTACTCAGGCCATCTTCCACTTCTTTTCCCAGGCATAGAGCTGGTTTGGAAGTGGAGCATCTGGGACTCAAACTGGTGCTCATATGGGATGTTTGTATGGCATGCGGTGGCTTAACCCACTACACCACAATGCCAAGCCCATTTCTCACTAGTCTTAAAACAGAGGTCTTCCATGTGATATCCTATTATACTAAACACTAGAAATAATCTTTAGCTTTGTAGCAACAGCTACAGCTCTCTCTTGTAATCATGGGTATTTAATTAATTACTCAATTCAACAAGTAATAATTGAGCTCTAGCTTTGAGTAAAAGCAATCAGTTGGGCCCTATGAAATACAGGAGCAATAGGGGCTGGCCCTGTGGCATAGCAGGTAAAACTGCCACCTGTAGTGCCAGGATCCCTTGTGGGTGCTGGTTTGAGTCCTGGCTGCTACACTTTCCGATCTAGCTCTCTGTTACAGCCTGGAAAAGCAGTAGAAGATGGCCTAAGTTCTTGGGCCCCTGCAACCATGTGGGAGACTCAGAAGAAGCTCCGGGCTCCTGACTTTGGCTTGGCCTAGCTCCGGCTATTGCCGTCATCTCAGGAGTGAACCAGCAGATAGAAGACCTCGCTCTCTCTCTCTCTCTCTCTCTCTGCCTCTATAACTCTGCCTTTCAAATAAATAAAACTTTTAAAAAAAAGGAAATACAGGAGTAATAGATGAGAAATATAAAAATATTCTCCCTCCTTATACAGTTCAAAATGGAGCAATAAGACAAATACAGGAACAATTAAATCATAACGCAGAATAACATGTAATTATGTGTTTACACAAGTGGTATTAATACAGCTGTAGGATTTCAGAGGAGAGATGAATTAGCTTAGCATGGTCTGAGGTGGATTTATGGAGTTGTTTCTTGAACCAAACCCTGAAGATGCCATTTCCATGGGCAGAAGAAAGGGATGAAGAAATATGTGAGCAATTATGAAGGTGGTGGTGAAAATGACATGCAGGACAGTGGAAAGGCCACCCTGAAACAGAGGGTTCTGTTTGGGAAGCTGGGATGATACACATAGAACACATAGGCTGGGATCACTTTCCTGGCAGGTTTAAATGTTAAGCTAGAGATTAGATTTCAGAACAGTGTCTGTGCCCTTCATCTAGCTGGCAAGGTCTTCACTGTTAACCAGTAGTTAGCATATGTATTTCAGGGAAATAGTCTAGGGGTGTGATTAAAGTTGGAAAAGAACTATCAGAGTTTGGAGTGGAAAAGGCAAGGTTTACAGAATAGAGACTTAAGTGAGTATCAAGGAAAAGGAGAGAGAAAATTCAGAGAGGAATCCATTTACTTATTGAACAAATATTTATTGAATACCTTTATGTGCAAGGATGTGCTAGGCAATGAGGGTAGAGAATGACACCATTGTTTAAGGATCTGCTAATGGTCTGAATAATTGAAGAACAATCAATACCTGGATGCAGATGTTTTAATAATTTAATCCTTAAGAGTTGAATTTCAGACAAGGTGATAGCTCAGGAGTGAAGGTATTATTATTATTATTATTATCATTATTATTATTATTATTATTTTGGTCACAGTTGCATTTACTATCATCATAGATAATTTTATGTGTTCATATACCTCTTCTGCTAACAATGTGAAATGCCAAAGCTGCAAAGTGCATGTCCTCTCCAAACTGTTAATCTCTCTCTCTGTGGTCTCTCATATTCCCAGCCTTTAAAAGACCCTAGGAAGACAAGGTAGCAGTAACAGTAAGAGTTCTGGAAAGTTGAAGATAATGGTTCTAATGGCATTTACTGTTGGCTAGCTATTCTGGAGCAGGGAATCTCTTTTATGAAAAATTGTCAGAGCATGTATCATGCATCCCATCTATCAGTAAGTATTCACTGAGCTTCTACATTTTGGGCACTAATCTAGGTACTGGGAATGCAGTAAACAACCAGACAAAAAAGTATCTACATTCATTAAACTATTTCTCTGATGGAAAAACAGACATAAACACTACATTTTGAGTTAGTGATAAGTATGATGATAAAAAGTAGACAGCAAGGTAGGAGAATGAAGAGTAATGACACTGAATGTGTGTTCAAGGGTTTCTCCTTGGGAGAAAATTCTCCAAGGAAATAATGTTGGAACAATGTAGAAATAGTGTAGGAGAAAACAATGGCAAGTACAAAAATTGAGGCAGGAAAGGCTAGGAATAATGCAAGGAGAGTAAGAAAGTGGTATGGCTAGAATTTTGTGAGCTAGGTTAAATGGTAGCTAGTGGTCAATGTATGGTAGGCCTCAGTAAGACTATGGGAAGGTTTTGAGAATAGGAGTGACTCCATCTGCTTTCTATTTTTGAAAGGTCTTTCTAGATGCAGTTTGGAGAACAGACTGCACAGGACAAGAGTAGATGATCAAGGTAAGAGGTGGTTTGGACTACTGTGTGGGGAGTGAAGGTTGTGAAAAGTGGCTGGATCTAAGAGGTATTTTGAAAGTGGAATTAGCAGCAGTTGATGTAATTAAGTGTGAAGGAAAAAGGTGAATAATGGAGGATAGTATGGAGATACCTCAGAAATCTGAATATGGACCTACCATATGATCCAGCCATCTCACTTCTGAAAATTTAACAAAACCAAAAGAAATCAGCATTGAAAGAGTTATCTCTACCCCCATGTTTACTGCAGCTCAATTCACAACAGTTAAGATACAGAATTGACCCAGATGTCCATCTCCTGAAGACTGGATAAAGAAATTATGGTATATATACACTGTGGAGTACTATTGAGCTGTAAAAAAAATCCTATCTTTTACAACAACAAAATGGATGCAACTGGAAACCATTATTCTTAGTGAAATAAGCCAGTCCCCAAAAGACAGATATCATGTTTTCCCTGATCATACGTAACTAATAGAGTACCTAAAATGTAATGTATTGGAGTGAAATGGATATTTTGAGATATGATGATTGTTTACAGCCCTTCCCTCTCCTATTGAAGAACGGTGTTTTTTGTTTGTTTTTCTTCTTCATACTATTTGTTGAATTCTCTTACTTAGTGTAGGGTTAACCTTATGATCACTAAGTAAAATGAAAACAGATCTCTGTGAAAATTAAGAGTTGGAATGGGAGAGGGAGGAGGAAGAAGGGTTGGAGCCTGAGTGGGAGAAAGGAAAGTATTAGTATTAGCTGTATCAGTTTATATTCCCACCAATAATGGATTAGTGTACCTTTTCCCCACATCCTCACCAGCATTTGTTGTTTGTTAATTCCTGTTTGAGAGCCATTTTAACTGGGGTGAGGTGACACCTCATTGTGGTTTTGATTTGCATATCTCTGATGATTAGTGATTGTGAGCATTTTTTCAAGTGTCTGTTGGGCATTTGAATTTCCTTTCTTGGAAAATGCACAGTAACTCCTGTTGATTTAACAATTCACACTCATATTTTATGACGTCAATGTTCACCCAAGGCTCTTGTTATGAGCTGCCATGGCTATGGATGCCTCTTGAGACAGGACTATATTGAATAGCAATGGTGAGAGTGGGCATCTTTTTCTGGTTACATATCTTAGAGGGAATGCTCAGACACTTTATATTTTTTCAAGATTTATTTATTTATTTAAAAGGCAGAGTTCCAGAGAGGCAGAAGCAGATATACAGAGTGAGACATTTTCCACCCACTGGTTCACTTCCCAAATGGCCACAGTGGCTAGAGCTATGCCAATCTGAAGCCCGGTGCCAAGAGCTTCTTCTGGGTCTCCCACAGAGGTGCAGGGGCCCAAGCACTTGAACCATCTTCTACTGCTTTCCCAGGCCATTAGCAGAGGGCTGGATCAGAAGTGGAGCAGCCGGGACTTGAACTGGTGCCCATATGGGATGCTGGCACCACAGGCAGTGGCTTTACCCACTATGCCACAGCACTGGCCCCAGACACTTTATTTAAATTGAGGAGTCCTGGCAGGTGCAATCCTCCTGGGAGAATTTATATTTCCATTCATTGACCAAAGGGCCTCAAACTCAGCACTATGGCATTTTAGGTCAGATAATTCTTTGTTGTAGGGTACTCTCCTCTGTATTATAGGATGTTTAGTGACATTCTTTGGCTGTGACTGCTGGATTTTAACAGCATATTCCCCTAATCTGAGAACCAAAGGATGTCTCCAGATATTGCTAAATGTCCTTTGAGAGGAAAATCAGCCCACTGAAACACCACATTAGACTGAGATTCTTGAAGGCAAGAGTGATTTATGATTTACTGATTATTAACTCCATATCTGGCTCAGAGTAGGTACATGATAAAGAATGAGCTAATAGATCAAAACACAATATTTATGCTAATTTGCTCAGAATCCCTACTATATTTGTACTGAATTATATCCACTAAAACTTGTTCCAGGGATTGAATAAAAAAGCTTAGGTTGGCCTCATGTAACCTGTATAAAGAATCTGCATTTCAGTCAAAGTCCCAAGCTGTGGTTGGGGGAATTATAAAACATAAATAGATAAATCCAGCATTGTATGCAATTAGTTTCATACAATTTATTCTTGTCATTTACTTAAGGAAAGAGATTTTTGACAGTTTAAGTCTAGCAGTCAAGGTTGTGGGTTGAAGGCAACTGACACATCCCACCTGGGGAAGTCTCTGTGGAATGTGTAGGAGATGCTGGTTTTAGTGGCCCTGGCAAAGCAATTGACTTGATCTGTGAGAGAAGTTTCAATCACGCTAAACTATCAGGACTCCATTTGAGTTGCACTCAATGTACAATATGATAATCTTTTGTTTATTTTTGTCTGAAAATAGAGTAATGGAAAATTTTGTGTGTAAAATCACATTTTTTTTTTTTTGACAGGCAGAGTTAGACAGTGAGAGAGGTCTTCCTTCCATTGGTTTACCCCCCAAATGGCTGCTACAGACAGTACGCTGCACGGATCCGAAGCCAGGAGCCAGGTGCTTCTCCTGGTCTCCCATGCAGATGAGGGCCCAAACACTTGGGCCATCTTCTACTGCCTTCCCGGGCCACAGCAGAGAGCTGGACTGGAAGAGGAGCAACTGGGACAAAACCGGAGCCCCAACCAGGACTAGAACCCAGAGTGCTGGCGCCGCAGGCAGAGGATTAGCTTGGTGAGCCACGGCACCGGCCTAAAATCACACTTAAAATTGTAAATCTGTTGTGGCATGAAATGAGAGAAAAGATAAATGAGGAAAAGTTATAAATTAAGAAAAATGAGACAAAATGGGGCAAATTAAAGACATTTTCAACAAGATCTACACTCCCCTACCTTTTACAAGGCAGTTTTTTTGGTAGTATATTCTGTTATTAGTTGGTTCTTAAGTCATCTATTCCCCAGCTTGGAACTGCAATCTACTCATTTTTTTTTTGTAAGATGTATTTAATTGAAAGGCAGAGTGACAGAGAGAAAGAGAAAGAGAGAGAGAGAAATCTTTCTTTTGCTGGTTCATTCTCCAAATGGCTGCAACTTCCAGGTCTGGGCCAGACTGTAGCCTGGAGCCAGGAACTTCATCCTGGTCTTCCACATGAGTGACAGGGGGACTTGGGTCATCTTCTGTTTTCTTCCTAGATGGACTGGAAGCAAAGTAGCCAGGACTTGAATTGGCAGCTCAACATGGGACGCAGACATCACAAATGACAGTTTAATCCATTGCAGCACAACACTGGCTCCAATTATTATTTTATTCTATGTCTCAGTTGCCTCCAATATGGAATAATTGAGCATTAGTTTTATCTCAGATAGTCTCTAGTGGTTACTTATAGGTAACACTTAATGTAGGACTTGTTAACACTACTCTATTTATTATTTGTTTCCTACATAGGTATAATCTCAAAAGTTTTATTTAATAAATATGTACATTTTCCAGGTATTTTAAAATTTATTTATTTATTTGAAAGTCAGAATTACAGATAAAGAGGGAGGGGCAGAGGAAGAGATCTTCCATCCACTCTCCAAATGGCCACTATAGCCAGGGCTGGGCCAGGTTTAAGCCAGGAACTCAGAACTCCATTAGGGTCCCACATTCCTGCAGGGACTCAGTTATGTTGGGCAATCTTCTTCTGCTTTCCAGGCTGGGAGAGCAGGGAGCGGGATCAGAAGTGGAACTGCTAGTACTCAAACTGGTATCCATAAAGGATGCTGGCATTGCAGGTGGCAGCCTAACCAACTGTGCCACAATGCTGCCCATCTCCAGGTATTCTTTTTAGCTCTAAAAATAAACAGATCACGTAGGATGGTATTTTCATGCCAATTCCATATCCAATGCATCAGCAAGTTACATTATCAAAATCTATCTCAAATTTGTCCATTTATCTTCATTCCATGACTCCCTATCAGCTCTAAGACTCCTGCAATAACCTTCTGATTTGTCCATTTATCTATTCTATTCATTCTTGATTTTGAAGCCAGAGTAATTTTTAAAAAAATATCATCAGTCCATTATTTAAGACTTATCAATGGTTATCCCTAAAAATAAAATTTACACATTTAACCAAGATCCTCAAGGTTGTGAATATTGGCTGCTATCTACCTCTCCAGGACCATCTCCTACTGCCCTTCACCCACAAATGCTTTAGCTATACTTTGTCTCCTTTCTTAAGAACACCCATTGTTTCTTCCATGAAGACTGTTCTCTCTATAGATGTTTACAATACTGACTAATTATCAGTCTTCAGCCCAAGTCACCACACTAGAGATATCTTTCCTAAGAGATCCATTCAAACTGAAAGTATCAAACATCACAAATTGCATATATTTATGTACTTATTTACTTACTATCTACCTTCTCCTAGAAAGTAAGCTCTAAAATGTCAGAGTCTTATTTGTTTTGCTTATTGATGTATCTCCAATGCCTTAAAGTTTATTTTCTTTCCTTAAAAGTTTATTTATCTAATTGACAGGCAGAAAGGCAGAGAAAGGGAGACACATGCAGACAGACAGATAGATAGAGCCCTTCCATTCATTTGTTCACTCCCCAAGTAGCTACAACAGTCAGGTCTGGCCCAGGCAGGAGCTAGAAGCCAAGAACTTCATCCTGGTTTCCCACATGAGTGACAGGGACACAAGTGATTGGGCCATCCTCCCCTGCCTTCCAAGACACCTTAGCAGAAATGCTGGATTACAAGTGGAGCAGCGGAGACTTCAATCAGCAACAGCCTAACTCATGGTGCTGCAACACTGATAACTGGTTCGTAACTGCAGAGAGGGCACGTGAACGAGGGAGCATGACCAAGGTCTTTCATCCACTGATTCAGTCTTCAAATGGGCACAACAGCCAGGGCTGGGCCAGGCTAAAGCCAGGAGCGAGGAACTAATGCACGGGGCCATCCTCAGTTGCTTTTTCAGGCACACTAGCAGAGAGATGGATAGGAAATAGAGCAGCTGGGGCTCAAACTAACATTCTGTTGAGAGATGCTGGTACCACAAATGGTAGCCTAACTTGCTGCACAATGCAGGGCCCTCTTAAAGTTTAGGTCATCCTAAGATAGATCAGTGTCTTAAACAAAGCAGGACACATGGCAGGTACTCAATAAATACTTGGAAGACCAATAAATATATCCTCCCTATTATCTAGCACATTGCTCACTGGTTATACAAGACAGTACTAAAAAACATGTTTGTTTTATTTATTTATTTATTTATTTATTTATTTATTTTTTGACAGGCAGAGTGGACAGTGAGAGAGAGAGACAGAGAGAAAGGTCTTCCTTTTGCTGTTGGTTCACCCTTCAATGGCCGCCGCGGCCGGCACGCTGCGGCCAGCGCACTGCGCTCATCTGATGGCAGGAGCCAGGTGCCAGGTGCTTTTCCTGGTCTCCCCATGGGGTGCAGGGCCCAAGGACCGGGGCCATCCTCCACTGCACTCCCAGGCCACAGCAGAGAGCTGGCCTGGAAGAGGGGCAACTGGGACAGAATCCGGTGCCCCGACCGGGACTAGAACCTGGTGTGCCGGCGCCACAAGGTGGAGGATTAGCCTGTTAAGTACGGCGCCGGCCTAAAAAACATGTTTTAATCAACAACCACATGAGGTCCTAGGATAGGAAACAACATCTTTCCCAATTTGCAATTTTGAGCTATAATTCTATAAAATTTTTTTCTTCAGAGTTACTAAGATTTAGTGTTACAAACATATAGTATATTTAGTATAGTTAATGTTATTTCTATACCCATTTGAACAAACCTATATTGCAACAGGTTCAAAACAATATCCTATAAAAAAGACACTTTTAAGTATTTTAAAAATTATGAAATCATGAATCTTGGCTATTACCATGTCTTTCTGTGAACATCAAGAGAAAAAGCAGGCCTTTGATGGTTTTCTGAAGAAAACTTCTAGTCATTTCAGAAAAATTCTCAGGGAATGTAATTCTGGCCACAGAAGCAACCCCCCTGCCAAGTGTATCCTTTGTAAAAAAAAAAAAATCACTCAGTAGTTGGGAGTAAGTTAGACAAGTGAGATGGTTATTTTCTGTACCCACAGCTGCTTTGAGAATAAACCAAGCAAATTAGGGATTAAAAGTCTATCTGAAGAACTTCTGGTTATTAAGTTATGGGCTAGTTATTTGCAAAGCCAGTAAGTATAAAATTCTCCCTTTTCCTAGGGTTCCTAGTAATAGTGCACTGAGGGGCCAGTGTTGTGACATGGTAGGTTAAGCCTTTACCTGTGATGCTGGCATCCTATTTGGGTTCCAGTTCAAGACCCAGCTGCTCCACTTTCAATCCAATTCTCTGCTAATGCGCCTGGGAAAGCAGCAGATGATGGCTCAAATCCTTGGGCCCCTACACCCATATGGGAAACCAAGAAGCAGCTCTGAGATCCTGGTTTCAGTCTTGCCAGCCCTGGCCATTGTGGCCATTTGGGGAGTGAAGCAACAATGGAAGTGGAGTCTCTCTTTCTCTGTCTCCTCCTCTCTCTGTAACTCTGCCTTTCAAATAAATATTTTTTTAAAAATAGGTTGAACCTTTTATTGAACTAAAATAATCTTACCAAAGGAGAGAGCGGCTCTTCTACGACTTAAGACCAAAAACCTTTCTCTATCTGAAAAATGGCTTTCACAAGTCACATGGGGACTGGACTAGTCAAACATTTGTAATGTGAGCTGCAAAGACCAGACAGCTGACAGTAAGGGCTCTACATGGATGCCCCCTCTTTTAGGAAATGTCACTATGTTCCTAAATCTGTATTTATGAATTACTGGAAATTTGCTTACCTTAAATAAAAAACAAAACTTGAGTTTTTTGTTCAAGTGCGTACAAGTGGGTACAAGTTTTGTTAAATGGGTACAAGTTCAGAGTAGCAGCTATACCTCTAGGTTCACTATTGTACTCTGACCTAATGCTGGATCTCATCCTCTAAAAAACCTATCTACTACTCTAATTATTTCTGGAGTCAAATCTGCCCATACACAAATCCTCTTTCTCTTTAAAATAATGTTCAATAAATTTTTCATTGGTTAAATTCACATAAAGGTAACATGTCAAGCAAGCACTTCAATATTGTTTATGATAGTGTTCAACCATCACCTCCATCTAGTTCCAAAACATTTCACTACTCTTAAAGGAAACTTCAAGTACATTAAATGTTACCACCTTCTACCCCAATCATCTTCCCTTCCCCTATTCCAGGCAATCACCAACTTAAGTTCTCTCTAGATTTACCTATTCTGAAAATTTCATGTAAATACAATCATATACTCTGATCTTTTATATTTGGCTTCTTTAATTTAGTGTAATGTTTTCCATGTATATCCACATTGTAGCATATGTCAGTAATTAACTCCTTTCTATGCTTGAATAATATTCCATCATACATACTCAAACTAAGTGAAGAGAAATAGATGTGTTTTAAAGGTTTTTTTTTTTTTTTAAGATTAGAACACAAAAAGAAGTTGGAGGAGCCAAATCAGACTCCTGTAAGGTGGCTGCCTAATAATTTTTCATGAAGATTGTTGCAAAATTATCCTTGTTTTCGGAGGAAGGAGCAGACATATTGTGGTGGCCAAGGACTTTGTAGTTTTCCAGGTATTTTTCAGCTACAACTCTGTCTAGCTTTCTCCATATACTCTTTTTTTTTTTATTTAGTAAATATAAATTTCCAAAGTACAGTTTATGGATTACAATGGCTCCCCCCCCCCATAATTTCCCTCCCACTCACACCCTTCCCATCTCCCTCTCCCTCTCGCATTCCATTCACATCAAGATTCATTTTCAATTATCTTTATATACAGAAGATAAATTTAGTATATATTAAGTAAAGATTTCATCAGTTTGCACTCACACAGAAACACAAAGTGTAAAATACTGTTTCAGTACTAGTTATAGCATTACTTCACATTGGACAACACATTGACAGATCCCACATGAGAAGTAAGTACACAGTGACTCCTGTTGTTGACTTAACAAATTGACACTCTTGTTTATGGCGTCAGTAATCTCTCTAGGCTCTAGTCATGAGTTGCCAACTTCGCCGACTTTGATCTTATTTAGACATGGTCATAGTCAAAGTGGAAGTTCTCTCCTCCCTTCAGAGAAAGGTACCTCCTCCTTTGATGGCCCGTTCTTTGCACTGGGATCTCACTCGCAGAGATCTTTCATTTAGGTTTTTTTTTTGTTTTGTTTTGTTTTTGTTTTTTTTTTGCCAGAGTCTCTTGGCTTTCCATGCCAAGATCCGAATGCCTTAAGGGCTGATTCTGAGGCCAGAGTGCTGTTTAGGACATCTGCCATTCTATGAGTCTGCTGTGTATCCCGCTTCCCATGTTGGATCGTTCTCTCCCTTTTTGATTCTATCAGTTAGTATTAGCAGACACTAGTCTTGTTTGTGTGATTCCCTTTGACTCTTAGACCTATCAGTGTGATCAACTGTGAACAGAAATTGATCACTTGGACTAGTGAGGTGGCATTGGTATATGCCACCTTGATGGGATTGTATTGGAATGCCTTGGCACATTTCTAACTCTACCATTTGGGGCAAGTCTGATTGAGCATGTCTCAAATTGTACCTCTCCTCCCTCTCTTATTCCCACTCTTATATTTCACAGGGATCACTTTTCAGTTAAAATTTAAACACCTAAGAATAATTGTGTGTTAATTAAAGAGTTCAACCAATAGTACTAGAACAAAAAAAATACTAAAATGGATAAAGTATTACAAAAATATGGAACACTTCACGAATTTGCATGTCATCCTTGCACAGAGGCCATGCTAATCTTCTCTGTATCATTCCAATTTTAGTATATGTGCTGCTGAAGTGAACACTTCATATACTCTTATGATAAGCAGATGTTCTCATTCTTTGGTCCTCTAGAAAGTCAATAGCAAAATGCCTTGAGCATCCCAAAACCTTTCACCATGAACTTTACTTTCATTTTGACTGGACAACTTCGACCTGTTGGTAACCATTACTTTTTGCTTTGTTCTGAGGATCGTATTGGGAAAGCATATTATTTTTTTCATACTATAATTCTTAGAACAAATGCTTCAGGATCTTGATCCCTTTTGTTGAAAAGTTCCATACAAAACTCTTCTCTTTACAGTTGATTTGGGCACAGTAGTTCTGGTACTTATCAAGCAGAAATTTCAATGTACTTCAATTTTTCAGTCAGAATTGTATAAGCCCCTCCTCCTCTATGAAACAAAGCTGAACAACTTGAGATATCTGTAGTGTTGGCTGCTGTTTCTGCTGTTAATTGTTGTTCCTTGGAGTATTAAAGATGGTAGAATAAGGAGGGAGTTTACTGCTCCAGTCTAGGGGAAGATAGTTTAAAAGAAAGTGGAGAGAGTGTCATCTCAGGGAAGAGTTAGTGAGAAAATGGAAGAGGAAACTCCATACAAATTAGAGGGACTCTGTGGAACTACATGAAGAGTGTAGATGGCCACAACTCAGGACAACAGCAGCTGAGAGTGTCAGCACCAGCTATGGAGTGACGTGAGACCAGACTGCAGCAGCCCAAGCTACTGGCAATAAAGCTGTGGGAGGAGCCTGGTGTGAGTCTGGCTTGCAGCTCTGTGGGGGACAGTGTACCTGCCAACCTAGAGGGGAAAAAAAAAGGCAGCACATTTCTCTCCTCAACCACCCACCATTGGTGTCCTGTAACTAGCCAAGAGAGGGTGGGCACCATTTGGGGTATACATTAATAGCTGTGCCAGGTTGTGTCTTTGTGCCCAGCAACCAGCAAACAGGAGACAACTGAGTCTGGCTCGGAGAAGTGACAGGGGGCTGGGAACTGGTGACTGTTGGATCCTTGTGTGCTGCGACTGTGAAAACACTGTGGCTGCATGGAAGGAAGCAAGGCAAGACTGGGACTTTGGGCAGTCACTGTGGGCAGCTCCACATACTTGGGTTCCCTGATTCCCTAGTAAAGGTCATTGCTGCAGGATCTGTGTTCACACCAAGGACTGCACAGATCCTTTGTGTGGAAACATGAATGAAAGCTGTACTCACTGGGGCTAGCACCCAGACATTGGTCTCTGAGCACGAAACTATGCCAACAGAGTTGAACAAATCTCCCTTCTGATTAAAAAAAAAAAAAAAAAAAAGAGGAGCTTTACCGTGCTAACTTTGGTGTCACCTTGCATTCCCCTCACCTTGGAGCACTGAACAGAGCTCCCTGACCACACCTAGCATATGCCTCTGGGTATTCACTGAAAGAGCGGAGAATCCACTAGGCCACAAAGGCATAATTCAAAGATAAAAGCCATCACAGGGAGGGAATAAAAAACAAGTATCACCACAAACGCCTAGTAATAAATGCAGCAATTCAGGAAACAAGTATAAGGAAGATAACATGACACACCCAAAAGAACACAGTATCTCAATACTAGAATGTGAAGATGAAGAGACTGAAGAAATGCCAGAAACAGAATTTAAAAAATTGATTGTAGGATTACTTAGAAGCAACCAGAAGCAAATTTTTTTTTATTTTTATTTTTTTTAGCTTTTATTTAAACAATATAAATTTCCAAAGTATAGCTTATGGATTCCAATGGCTCCCCCCCTCACAACTTCCCTCCCTCCCGCTACCCTCCCCTCTCCCGCTCCCTCTCCCCTTCTGTTCACATCAAGATTCATTTTCAATTCTCTTTATACACAGAAGATCAGTTTAGAACATATTATGTAAAGATTTCAACAGTTTGCCCTCACATAGAGACACAAACTGAAATTATTGTTGGAGTACTAGTTATAGTATTAATTCACAATGTACAGTACATTAAAGACAGAGATCCTACATGATTTTTTTTAAAGAATTGATTAATTATCTATGCAATTTCCAATTTAACACCAAGGTTTTTTAATCATTTGCAATTATCTTTATACACAGAAGATCGATTTAATATTATAGTATGTAAAGATTTCATCAGTTTGCACCCACACAGAAACACAAAGTGAAAAAATACTGTTTCATTACTAGTAATAGCATTATTTCACATTGGATAACACATTAAGGACAGATCCCTCATGAGACGTAAGTACACAGTGACTCCTGAAGTTGATTTAACAATTTGACACTCTTGTTTATGGCATCAGTAATCTCCCCAGGTTCTAGTCATGAGTTGCCAAGGCTATGGAAGCGTTTAGGGTTCACCGACTTCGATCTTAATCCGACAGGGTCATAGTCAAAGTGGAGGTTCTCTCCTCCCTTCAGAGAAAGGTACCTCCTTCTCTGATGGCCCCGTTCTTTCCACTGGGATCTCACTCGCAGAGATCTTTCATTTAGGTCTTCATTTTTTTGTTTTTCACAGTGTCTTAGCTTTCCATGCCTAAAATATTCTCATGGGCTCTTGAGCCAGATCTGAATGCCTTAAGGGCTGATTCTGAGGCCAGAGTGCTATTTAGGACATCTGCCGTTCTATGAGTCTGCTGTGTATCTTGACCAGAAGCAAATTTATGAACTGAAGAAATCCATACATTACATGAATGAAAACAGTTCACACAAAACTGAGAGAAATCAAAATGAAATATTGGAAATGAAGAATTCAATAGACAAAATAAAAACTGTGGTTGAAAGCCAGTCTCAGTGAGGCAGAAGAAAGAATATCTGAGACAAATCACTGGGAATTTTACAGTCAGACTAAAGAAGATGAAGAGGAAATTAGAAAACTAAAAAACAGTGGAGATTTATGGTATAATATCAAATGACACAACATACAGGATTTAGGAGTTCCTGAAGGTGTGGAAAGAGAAATGGATTAGAAGGCCTTTTAAGTAAAATAATAACAAAAAAAAAATCCCCAATTTGGAGAAAGAAAGGGACATTCAAGTACAGGAAACACATAGAACTCCTAATAGACATGACCAGAAAAGATCTTCACCATGACATATTATAGTCAAACCCTCCACAGTAAAACATAAAGAAAAGATTCTAAAATGTGCACAATAGAAATGCTAGATTACTTTAAGAGGATCTCCAATTAGACTCACAGCTTACTTCTCACCAAAAACTCTACAGTCTAGGAGAAAATGGAGATATATTCCAAGACTTAAGAGAAAAAAAAAAAAGTCAATCCAGAATATTGTACCTGCAAAGCTCTCATTTATGAATGAAGGTGAAATAACGACCTTCTATAAAAAACAGAAATTGAAAGAATTTGTAACCACTTGTATAGCCTTAAAAAGATGCTTAAGGATGTGCTACACACAGAAACACAGAAATATGGTCATCACTATAAAAAAAAGGGGGGGGAGGTGAGACAGAAAAGCTACCAGTAAAAGTACAAAGGAAATCCAAAGTAAATAATTTTTATAGAAAAATGGCAGGGCCAAATCATTACTTATTAGTAGTCACCTTACATGTAAATGGCCTCAACTCTCCAGTTAAAAGATACAGACTGGCTGAATGGATTAAAAAACAAAAGCCAACTATTTGCTGCCTGTAAGAAACACATCTCACCAACAAAGATGCACATAGACTGAAATGAAAGGATGGAAAAAGATATTCCATTCTAACAGAAACCAAAAAAGAGCTGGTGTAGCCATCCTAATATCAGACAAAACAGACTTTAACACAAAAACTGTAAAAAGAGACAAAGAAGGGTACTATGTAATGATTAAGGGCTCAATTTAACAGGAAGATGTGATAATTATAAATGTATGTACACCTGGGCTGGTGCTGTGGCATAGCAGGTAAAACTGCTGACTATTGTGCTGACGTCCCATACAGGTGCCAGTTCAAGTCCCAGCTGCTCCACTTCTGATCCATTCTCTGCTGTGGCCTGGGAAAGCAGTAGAAGGTGGCCCAAGACCTTGGGCTCCTGCATCTGTGTTGGAGACCTGGAAGGAACTCCTGGCTCCTAGCTTCAGATCGGCATAGCTCTAGCCATTGTGGCCAACTGGAGAGTGAACCAGTTGATGGAAGACCTGTCTCTCTCTCTCTGCCTCTCCTTCTCTCCCTGTGTAACTCTTTCAAATAAATAAATAAACCTTTTTTTAAAAAAAATGTATATATACCTAATTACAGGGCACCTGGCTATTTAAAAGAAATGTTAAGGGATCTAAAGGGAGACATAGACACCAATATAATAGTAATGGGAGACTTAAATACTCCACTTCCCTCTTTTTTTTTTTTTTTTTTAGAATTTTTTTAAAATTTATTTTGGCAGATAGAGTTAGACAGTGAGAGAGACAGAGAGAAAAGTCTTCCTTCTGTTGGTTCACCCCCCAAATGGCCACTATGGCCGGAGCTACGCCGATCCGAAGCCAGGAGCCAGGTGCTTCCTCCTAGTCTCCCAGGCAAGTGCAGGGGCCCAAGCACCTGGGCTGTTCTCCACTGCCTTCTTGGGCCACAGCAGAGAGCTGGACTGGAAGAGGAGCAACCGGGACTAGAACCAGCACCCATATGGGATGCCGGCGCCACAGGCAGGGGATTAACCAAGTGAGCCATGGCGCTGGCTCCAATACTCCACTTTCAGCAATGGACTGATCAACCAAACAGAAAATCAGCAAGGAAACGAGTTAATTGATACTACAGACTAAATGGTCCTAACAGATATCTACAGAATTTTTCATCCTACAGATGAGGAATACATATTCTTCTCATCAGTGCATGGAATTTTCTCTAGGATAGACCACATACCAGGACATTAAGCAAGTCTCAGCAAACTGAACAAAATCAAACTCATACCATGCATCTTCTCTGACAACAAAGGAATGAAGCTGTAAATCAACAACTCAAGAATCTCTAGAACATATGTAAACACATGGAAACTGAACAATATGCTCCTGAATGAACAGTGGGTCACTGAAGAAATTAAAAGTGAAATTAAAAAATTTCTGCAAATGAAGACAACACAACATAGCAAAACTTATAGAATACTGTAAAAGCAGTTTAAGAGGAAAGTTTATAGCATTGGTGCCTAGATCAAGAAATTGGAAAGCCACAAAATAAATGAACTATCAATGCATCTCAAAACATAGAAAAACAACATCAAACCAAACCCAAAACTAGTAGGGGCAAAGAAATAATTAAAATTAGGGAAGAAATAAACAAAATTGAAACAAACAACAACAAAGACATAAACATCAGCAAAAGGAAAAGCTGGTTTTTTGAAAAAATAAAATTTACACACCATTGGCCCAACCAAAAAAATAAAAAAAAGAGGGAGAAGACTCAAATCAATAAAATTAGAGATGAAAAAGGAAATCTAACAACAGACACCACAGAAATGAAAAGAATTATCAGAAATTACTACAAAGAGCTGTATGGCAACAAACTAGGAAGCCTAGAAGAAATGGAAAGATTCCCAAACACAATCAATCTACCTAAATTGAGCCATGAAGACACAGAGAACCTACCCATAACCAAGACAGAAATTGAATCAGTCATAAAGACCTTCTCAGCAAAGAAAAGCCCAGGACTGGATGGCTTCATTGCTGAATTCTACTAGACATTTAAAGAACTAACTCCAATTCTTCTCAAGCTATTCAAAACAATTGAAAAGGAGGGAATCCTTCCAAACTCCTCCTATGAAGCCAGCATCACCTTAATTCCTAAACCTGAACAAGATACAATAGAGAAACAGAACTACAATTTCCCCGATGAACACAGATGCAAATATCCTCAATAAAATATTAGCCAATGGAATCCAACTAACAACCAGAGAGATCATTCACCCAGGCCAAGTGGGATTCACCCCAGATATGCAGGGATGGTTCAACATTTGCAAATCAATCAATGTGATACATCACATTAACAAACTGAGAAACAAAAATCATGATTATCTCAAGAGATGCAGAGAAAGTATTTGATAGAATACAACATCCTTTCATAATGAAAACTTAAGGCAAATTGGGTATAGAGGGAACAACCCTCAACACAATCAAACCCTTGGCCAGAATCATATTGAATGAGGAAAAGCTGGAAGTATTCCCACTGAGATTCAGGACCAGACAAGGATGCCCACTCTCATCACTGCTATTCAATATAGTCCTGCAAGTTTTAGCCAGAGACATTAGACAAGAAAAAAGAAATAAAAGGTATAGAAATTGGGAAGAAGGAAGTCAAACTATCCCTTTTGCAGATGACATGATCCTATACATTGGGGATCCAAAAGCCTCCACTAAGACATTGTTGGAACTTACAGAAGAGTTTGGTAAAGTGGCAGGATATAAAAACCAACACAGAAAAATCAAAAGCCTGTGTATACACAGGCAATGCCACAATTGAGAAAGAACTTCTAAGATTAATCTCATTCACAATAGCCACAAGAAAATCAAATACCTTGGTATAAATTTAACCAAGGATTTCAAAGATTTCTATGAGAATCACAAAACATTAAACAAAATGTCCATACTACCAAAAGCAATTTACAGATTCAATGTGATACCAATCAAAATACCAAGGTTCTTCTTCTCAGATATAGAAAAAATGATGCTGAAATTCACATGGAAACATAGGAGACCTTGAATAGCTAAAGCAATCTTATACAACAAAAACAAAGCTGGAGGCATCACAGTACCAGATTTGAAGACATACTACAAGGCAGTTATAATCAAAACAGCCTAGTACTGGTACAAAAAATAGATAGGTGGACGAATGGAACAGAATAGAAACTCCAGAAATCAATCCATGCATCTACAACCAACTTATCTTTGACAAAGGAGCTAAAATAAATCACTGGAGCAAGGACAATCTTTTCAACAAATGGTGCTGGGAAAACTGGATCTCCACCTGCAGAAGCATAAAGCAAGACCCCCCTACCTTACTTTATACAAAAATGAACTCAAAATGGATTCTGGACCTAAATCAAAGACCTGATGGCATCAAATGATTACAGAACACTGGGGAAACCCTGCAAGACACTGACATAGGCAAAGGCTTCTTGGAAAAGACCCCAGAGGCATAGGCCTTCAAAGCCAAAACTGACAAATGTGATTACATCAAATTGAGATGCTTCACCACTACAAATTAAACACTCATCAAAGTGAACAGGCAACCAACAGAGTGGGAGAAACGATTTGTAACATATACAACTGATAAAGGATTAATAACCAGAATATATAAAGAGATCAAGAAACTCAACAACAACAAAACAAACAACCCAATTAAGAAATGTGCAAAAGACTTAAACAGGCATTTTTCAAAAGAGGAAATCAAAATCGTCAACAGATGCTTGAAAAAATGCTCACGATCACTAGCAGTCAGGGAAATGCAAATCAAAACCACAATGAGGTTTCACCTCACCCCTGTTAGAATGGCTTTCATACAGAAATCAACAAACAAAAATGATGGCAAGGATATGGGGAAAGAGGTACCCTAATCCATTGTTGGTGTATATGTAAACTGCTACAGCCACTGTGGAAGACAGTGTGGAGATACCTCAGAAATATGATATAGACTACCATATGACCCAACCATACCATTCCTGGGAATTGACCCAAATAAATGATATCAGTGTATGAAGGAGTTATCTATACCCCCATGTTCACTGCAGCACAATTCACAATAGCTAAGATATGGAGTCAATCCAAATGCCCATCAACTGAAGACTGGATAAATGAATTATGGAATATGTACACCATGGAATACTACATAGCGGTAAAAATAATAAAATCCTGTCATTTGCAACAAAATGGACGTAACTGGAAAATATCATACTTAATGAAATAAACCAGTCCTAAAAGGACAAATATCATATGTTCTTCCTGATCTGTGATAACTAATAGAACACCCAAAGATAATTTATAGAAGTGAAATTAACACTTGACAATGCATTGGCTTTGAATAGCCCTTTTCTCAACTATTGAGGAATAGTTTTTTTCCTACAGGTTGTTGAACTCTTTATTTAGTATAGAGTTAGTATGTATACATCATTAATTGAAAATTGATTTTAGTAAAAAATAAGAATGGGAAGTAGGAGAGCGTGGAGGAAGAGGGGTGGGAGTGTGGGTTAGTACGCTGGAAGAATCACTATATTCCTAAAATTATATTTATGAAATCCATGAACTTTGTATTCCTTAAAAGGTTTCTTGGGGTAAAAAAAAAAAAAAAAGAAAAAAAAACCTTACCAAACAAAAAAAATCATTGGTCCCTTTCAATTAGGTGATGAAAGTTATTAATTTTTTTTCAAACAAATGGATATAGATGGTCTGCCACTGTGGCCTTCATCTTCAACATCATCTGATCCCTTCTTAAAATGAGTTACTCATTTATAAAATGATTTCTTTGAGGCATTTTCCCAATAAATTACTAGTGATTTCACCATTTTTTCTATCTAGCTTTCTTAATAAACTTGGTGTTTGTGCTTGCTTCCATTTTAGCAAACTTATGTTGCTATGATAGTGCTCTTTTCAAACTGATGGCTTATCCTTCTTGGTGTGTCAAATTTGTTCACATATGTTATAACAAGTTAATATGAGCTTATTTTGGTGCAAAAAATTTTTGGAATCCGTGCATACTTTTTCCATAGTACACATTTTTCATGAACTTTTTGAAGTTCCCTTATAATGAAAAGACTGTATTTACATGGTTAAATTTCCAAGATCCTCAGTTTTTTAGGGATGTGTTAAGTGGCTAATATCATTATTTATAATAGTGTCTTGAATTT
This sequence comes from Sylvilagus floridanus, assembly GCA_949820135.1. Classification (NCBI taxonomy): domain Eukaryota; kingdom Metazoa; phylum Chordata; class Mammalia; order Lagomorpha; family Leporidae; genus Sylvilagus; species Sylvilagus floridanus. The sequence continues at coordinate 73,936,407 of OX463236.1, forward strand.
GATGAAGCTTATATTAAGAAATATAATTTATATTTTAATTTTTATGTTCTAATTCCATTTCTCCACAAATGGTTTGAAGTCCCTCTCTATTCTATTCATTAGAAGCAAGTCACTCAGTCCAGCCCTCATAGAATAGGAGGGAAACTAGATTTCCTGTTGTGGAGAGAAAAACTGAATTTCTGGATATATTTTAAAATCATTCCAACCAATAAACATGCCTAAATAAATAAACACACATATTAGCTATTGCTAAAGTATCCAAATCAAGGTGTATCCATTTGTGAATTTACTTTAGTGCTAATAGTGAAGTCCTTCATTTCTCATATATAAGAGGCATTCATAAATATCTAGAAATGATTAGAAACTGACACCTGGTAAAACATTAAGATTGAGATTTTGCAGGAAAATGACTCATCTTTAGAAAGATTTCAGAAGCAAAACTATGACCAGGAATTTTGTAAAGTGGCTGTTAAATACAGCCATAATTATTATTTTTTTTTTTTTGACAGGCAGAGTGGACAGTGAGAGAGAGAGACAGAGAGAAAGGTCTTCCGTTGCCGTTGGTTCACCCTCCAATGGCTGCCGCGGTCGGCGCGCTGCGGCCGGCGCACCGCGCTCATCCGATGGCAGGAGCCAGGTGCTAGGTGCTTTTTCCTGGTTTCCCATGGGGTGCAGGGCCCAAGCACTTGGGCCATCCTCCACTGCACTCCTGGGCCACAGCAGAGGGCTGGCCTGGAAGAGGGGCAACCAGGACAGAATCCAGCGCCCTGACCGGGACTAGAACCCGGTGTGCCGGCGCCGCAAGGTGGAGGATTAGCCTGTTGAGCCACGGCGCCGGCCCAAATACAGCCATAATTAAAAATTGTAATTATGTATATAAACTTAAAAATAAATAAGTATATTAAATACCAAGGTACTAAGTACCTATTTTCTCCTAATTATTTAGCTACATCTTACTATTATCTGTGCTGTCTTGAATTTATTTACATCTATTCTATATGCATAGAGAAAATACTGCATAATGGTGTCATACTTTGCATCTTTTTTCCAGTTCTATATTCAGTGATACCATATTAGCAACCTGCAGCTGGCCATAGTAGGAGAGTTAGGAATCACACAAATTACAGAAGTCAGAAATAATACAAATCTGGTCTCTTTTTCTAAAGGTCTGTTGATTAATCCTTTACCAGAACACCACAAGCAGATCTGTGTTCTCAAGGAATACTGTGCTAAGAGACACAGTATACTCCAAATGCAGATTTTTGTTTTCATGGAACACATCTGCTGGGAAAGATGTTTCCTGTAGTTCCTTTGAATTGATTCCCACGTTGTTCGCCTGACAGTTTCCTGGAGTGGTCATAGGTTATGAGAACTACATTCCCCTAGGTAGCCCTAAGACATAGAATCCCTTTTAAGAAATCAAGTATGATGCCTTCCTATGGGAACCACTTTTGGCCCAAGAGAAATTCATCTTCGTTTGCCTTTTCTGGAAGTATAAGCCATCCCCACTAGAGGGAGGCCTTTTTCTTTATCTTGCTGTCATAGCATCAAGCCCCCTGTAGTATCCAGTCATATCCTCTCACTCCCAGACACAGGTATCCATTTTGTGTTCCTTAAATTTGAGAGAAAATATGCTTGTGGATGTTGTGGAGCAATGGGTTAAGCCACTGCTTGGGACATCCACATCTCATATTGGAGTATCTGTTGAGTTTTGGTTACTTGGCTTCTGATCCAGCTCTCTGCTAATGCCTTTGGGAGGCAGCAGATGATGGCTTAAGTACTTGAAACCCTGCCACCCACATGGGAGACCTGGATGGAGTTCTTTGCCCCTAGCTTCAGTCTGGCCCAGCCCTGGCTATTGCAGCCATTCAGGGAATGAACTAGTAGATGGAAGACCTTGCAGTCTTTTAAATATATAAAATAAATAAATATTAACCAAAGAAAACATAAGGCAAGATCTTTGAATGTTCTTTTGAAGAGCACCTTTCCCCTTGCTTGGGTTAAGGGAGAAGCAGACCTTCAAAATCCCTAAGGAATCAGAGATATTTACATAAAGTGAAAACTCTCTTCAAGTAAATTCATTCTCTCCCATCTTTTTAACTCATCATGGATTCTTATTCTACAAATATAGCCTTGATTTGAATAGTGTGCTGATGTATCACTAAGTTAGAAACCCATTTCTGAGTCCCACATGGACTGTCTAAAATCTGACCTTAGACTGTCATGGTCTTTAATAGTTGATTGTTCTGTGCTTTGGGAGTCTTTGCTTAAAACAGGAGACAGCGGGGCTGGCGCTGTGGCTCAGCGGGTTAATGCCCTGGCCTACAGCGCTGGCTTCCCATATGGGCGCTGGTTCGAGACCCGGCTGCTCCACTTCCGATCCAGCTCTCTACTGTGGCCTGGGAAAGCAGTAGAACATGGCCCAAGTCTTGGGCCCCTGCACCTGCGTGGGAGACCTGGAAGAAGCTCCTGGCTCCTGGCTTCGGATCAGGTGTGGCGTCAATAAGCTCCTCATTACCACATGCTAGTCTGCTGCTTGGGCCACTCAGCTGGCAGGGGGCCTGAGTCACCTGGTTTCAGGCACGGGATGGGCATGAACAGGGCCACTTTAAATTGGTCAGAGATAATCAGATGAGCCTTTTACTTTATTATTCACTTCCCTCCCAACGAAGCCTTCAACAGTAAGATATAAAGAAGTGACAACTGAGACCATTTTCAAAATGACCATCAATTTAGTGTCCAGCATGGGTACAGAGTGCTAAAAGGATACTTGAGAAGTGCATTTAGACTCAGCATCTTCGAGCTTGGAATATACGTTCTCTATTTAGAGAATCAATTTTCTCTATGGCATAATTTCCTTGAAAGTAGGTCCATGCCTTATGTGGTACTCTTTTTTTTTTTTTTTTAAGATTTATTTATTTATTTTAAAGTCAGAGTTACAGACAGTAAGAGTGAGAGACAGAAAGTCTTCCATTCGTTGGTTCACCCCCTAAATGGCCGCAACGGCCAGAGCTGTGCCAATCCAAAGCTAGGAGCCAGGAGCTTCTTCCAGGTCTCCTATGTGGGTGCAGGGGCCCAAGGACTTGGGCCATCTTCTACTGCTTTCCCAGGCCATAGCAGAGCTGGATTGGAAGAGGAGCAGCCAGGACTAGAACCGGAGCCCATATGAGATGCTGGCACTGAAAGCGGAGGATTAACCTACTGCAATATGGCGCCGGCCCCTATGTGGTACTCTTGACACAGTCCCAACACATAGTAGACATCATGTGGATATTTAATAATTTCTGATTCACTAAAGTGTTTCTTTCTATTTAAAAACCCTTAGGCTTTCATTACATACAAATTAAAAGTCCCAAATCTCTAATCTAGTTTCTAGAGCAGGTGTCAATATCCCCAGAACTCACCTGACCTGTCTTATTTCCCATTGCTTCTCTACATACATGCTGTGCTCTGCCAAACCAGTTTTATAACTTGTCTCCGAACACACCTTTTTCTTTTGGTTATATTTTACTCACTTAGAAAAAAATATTCTCCCTTTATCAAAGTTCTCCCCACCATTAAAATCAAGCTTAGATTCTCTCCCAAAGTCTTCTCCATCTATAGCTATCCAGATACATCATGCACTCAGAACTCTGGTCCATTCCCTCAATGAGTGGGCATCAACCTATGAGCGGACATCCATCCAGCACTGCCAAGACGGTTACTCTGTAGATGTTTAGAACTTTCATTCACATCTCTTTGACATTTTGCTCCTCCACCTTGCCACTAAACCCCCACAAAATCTAGGACTTGATTGCATACAATAACCCTTAGTACCTTAAGTATCTCAGAACCTCCTAAGTTTATGGCCTCCACTATGGTATATAATTCACAGTAAGGTTCAAATTCAAAATGTAGTAAAGTTCAAATCTAAAAGAAGTCTTTTACATATCTATATTTAAAAATATACAATATATATTTTAAAATTGTGAACCTTAGTTTAGCTGTATCTTAGAAACAAAATTGAGTATTTATCAAGCTGTGTGCCCAGCAATCTGGTAGATATTGTAGAGAATATGATGATATATGCAGTAGACTGTTGTGAGACAGACACTAAATATACACATGGACAATGGCCAGAGCATATATAAAAATAGAACTCTGACCCACAACCTCTGAAGCAACCAGTTCAGAAAAGCAACCACAATCTCTGAAGCCAGCAACTCCAAATGACTAGGACTTGGTCAACAGCTGCCAGTTTCCTTAGTTTTTGTCTCATTTCCAACTTCGGACCAACCAGAGAAAGCCAAATATGTACCCCCAAACTAACTATATAGGATGCCTTTCTTCTAGTTAACCTGCCTCCATCATCCCTATATGAACACCCCCAATCAGGGTTGGAGGGCATCCATGAAGCCTTTCCTCTTTGTCCCAATAAAGCTTCTACATTGCACTGATTGCCTTTGTGTTCACTGCTGAACACAAGTGACTATGGCTGTCTGCTTTGCTATAGTAAGCTTTGAGTACAGCTGTCTCAGTATCTGAGAGGGACTGGTTTTAGCACCCTCAGACACCAAATCATCTGATGTTCAAGTCCCTTCTTTAAACTAGCATAGTGTTTGCATATACTCTCACACATTCTCCCATGTGTTTTGACTCATCTAGATTAGCTATAATACCTAATATACAAGATAAATGCTATGTAAATAGCGCTTAGTCTATAATACAGGATTTGGGGATTAAAGACATGAAGTCTGTACATGTTCAAGGAAGATGCATTTTCCCATCAAATAGATACAGAATCCTCAGATATACAAAGCTGACTGTAAATATCCTTTGTTGTACTCATTTGAAGGTTCTTTATTTGCACATGTGGAATGTACTGGTTATAGCTGCATTCAACTATTAACACACACATCCTTTGCTTTCATATTAATTTTATAATATATGTATTGGGGAAATTATTTTCTCTGGAGTAGATTTCAGGAAATTTTTTGAAGGTGTCAGAATTATCACCTGATGAATTGTGAGGGTTTACAAATGAAGAGATTTCAAAAGGACTTAAAAGTGATCAAGTTTGAAGAATAAAAGGGAAATTAATTAAGATTAATTAAAGAAGAAAAGATTAGGACTGAGATCAGGAAAATGGTACTACCAAATGACATAAATGGAGACTTGGGACAGAATTAGGTATAAGGAAAAGTTCAAGACACAGAAGGATATTCAAGTTCATTCACCACTGACTGCCAACTCCGCTAGGCACTAGTTTTGGTGCTGAGAATATAGTGGAGAAATGAGGCACAGTGGGGGTAGTGCAATCCATAAGGGTACATAACAAATTGTGGTTAGATTAGGAAATAGAACATGGCTTTCCTGGCTCTTAGATCATGAGGAATATTTGCAGTACCATTCTGTTTTCAGACTATATGTCATATGTGTAGAATAAAAAATTCCTAAGTATATTACAAGCCTGACATTCTTTAGAATGTTAATGAAAGAAAAGAATAAACTACTTCTGGAATAATTTGATTAATATCTGCAACCAAATTTCCCCTAAGTAACAATTGCAAGTAGATGACTGTTTTTCTACTCTGCACAACTTACTAGAATACATTTCTGACTTATTTATTATAAATGCTTGATGTTGAGAGTTTATTAGAAACTGATTAGATCAACACAAGAATGTTTATTGGTGCTTTTTGGTCATATGAATATATATTCAATTTATGTGAAAAAAAGATTTAAAAAGTAATGTCAAACCCATAATTTTATCATACTGTCTAAGATGTCAAAAACACATTTGTGGAGGCTGGCATGTTAAGCAGCTGCCACCTGCATGCCTGCATCCCATTTGGGCACTAGGTCCAGCCCCCCCTGCTTCATTTGGATCCAGCTCCCTGCTGATGGTCTGGAAAAGCAGTGGGACACGGCCCAGGTGCTTGAGTCCCTGCATCCATGTGGGAGACCTGGAAGAGGCTCCTGGCTGCAGTCTGGTCCAGCCCCACCAAATGCGACCATTTTGGGGAGTGAACCAGCAGATGGAAGATCCTTCTCTGTCTCTCCCTCCCTCTCTCTCTGTAACTGCCTTTCAAATAAAATAAGTCTTTTTAAAAAGGCACTTGTGATAGTCAATACCAGTTATCTTACAGATCTCTTAAACCTCTTTTTTGTTTTCCAACTATAAGTCAAGATGCCGACCACTTGGATTCTATGTGCCACGAATCGACATATAAGCCCTTTATATTTGTAAACTCACATACCCCCCCACCCCCCCACCCACACACATGGCAGATAACAGGTACTTTCATTATCCCCGTTCTTTAGATGAGGACATTGAGGTGCCACGTGAGAAATATTTTGCCCCAAGATACAGCTTGTTAGTTCAAGAGCTAGGATGTACTTTATATAGGAAAGTTCCCAGGAACCCAAAGTATTCCCAGGCCACTTTGCTTTCCACTCCCCTCTTTGAGAAATGGGTGACAAAAGTTATCAACTCAGCAGGAAACGGGGCTGCTCGCGTCGGTTCTAGGGAGGGGTTGTCTAGAGGCTCTCACTTCCCTGGTCTCTCCCTTCGCCACCCACCGCCGCCAGCTTCCCTCTTTCTCCCTCGGCCTCACCCTACTTCCTTTCTTCCTATCTCGGCTCCCCGACCGCGTCACCGACACATCTCCTTGATGGGCGCGGCATTCCGGGCAATACATCGCTGGGCGCTGCCAAGTCACCGTGGAGTTGCACCCGGGCACGGTCCGCCGTCGCCGCGACGTGACGTAGCCCGCGCGCCGCCGTCGGGTCGGGGGCGGGGCCGCGGAGCTGGCCGGCCGGGGGCGGGGCCGGAGCCAGGGCCGAGCTCCGGGCCTCCGCGGCCATCGCGGCTTGCGCTGTCCCTTCCCCTGGCTCACTCCCCGCCCTCCCGGCCCGAGTGGAGTTGGGAGGTGTCGGCGGCCTTGCCCTGTGGGGCACGCGGCTTCAGGGGCTCTGCCTCCACCGCGGCGCGATGTGGAGCGCAGTGACAGCTCTGTGAGTCCGAGGCCGCGGCCGTGGCGCTGGGCGGCGGCGGGACCGGGCCGGGTCCGCTCATGGTGCCGCCACGACGCCATCGCGGGGCAGGAAGGCCAGGTAAGCAGGCAGGGAAGGGCCCCGAAGTCACCCGGAGCCGAAGCCGGAACCGAGTGCCCGCGAACAGCCTCACCTGCAGCGTTTGCTAGCGCCTTGACAGAACCGCTGCTGGTGGTCTCGAGGGGCGGAGAGAGCGCTCGGCCCACGGGCTTCTGACCTGGCTCCAGACTCCAGCGATGAAGCCAGCGGCTCGTGCGTGGTGGCCTGGGGCTTTACCTCTGTCTCACCGGAGGCGCCACCGACTTAACTTTTTTTCCTCCAAAAAAAAAAAGGGGGGGGGGTGTTTCCTTTTTAACAGCTGTGTCTTCCCTTCCTGAAGAATTACTGCTTGGATCTGAAATAACGAGAAGTAGTGACAGGCGTGGGTGGGGGTGCGTGGAGGATCCTTTTCCTCCACCACGTAAAGGGGGTTGGAAAGGTGCCCTCAAGACCCACAGCAGATCACGGCCTCTCCAAGCAGCGAATGCCACCCCGGGAGCTTAGATGCAGAAAACACACTTGTAGAAACGGGCGTGTGTCTGGACCTTGTCTCGGGTGAATTCCTTTGCAAGGAGACACGAATGGAGTTGTGCATTTGTGAGACTCGGAGCAGCTGTCTTCGAACAGCTAACTGTTCTTAAATACGCTGTCTGGAATATTGCTCTCCCCCTGCAGCGTACCCCTCCGAGTATGATCTGAGGAGCACAGGGGAAGGTGTCCATTATGCTTGACACTTTGATGTTTTCGTTTGCTTTCAGTTTGAATGTGAGGGCTGGAAAAGACGTGATAAATCTTGAGTTGGCGTTTTCGTAAGCAGTGTTTTGTGGTTTTTAGGTGTGCTGAGTTCTTCACCTCCTTTTAGACTGAGATCCAGGTTTTCAGGCATTGCTTTCGAAGATCTTCGAAAGGCCCTTAAAACAAGGTAAATTCCAGGCTCTTTAAATACCCAAGCGATTTTCATACTGAACATTAGCTAACAAATGTCACGTGTTTCTGTTCCACTCCTTTTTTCTTTTTATGCGCTTGTTTTTCCAAAGTCATCTCTAATGAGATCTGTATTTTCTGAAAAGCAGACTACAAATGGTGTGTGTGTTTATCATGAACCGCATGAACTCCCCGAACAGTGGCTTCACTCAGCGCAGGCGGATGGCTCTGGGGATTGTTATTCTCCTGCTTGTTGATGTGATATGGGTGGCCTCTTCTGAACTCACTTCGGTATGTACCTCTTATTCAGTAATGGTGTCACATGAGAACGACACTATTTCTCTTAACCCATAGTAGTTCTATCCATTACTCTCATGCTTACTAAAAACTGTGTTTTAAATATTGCGGGATTATTTACTTTTCTTTTATAATGAATTGTGTCAATTCAAGTGAAAGCCTGTTGTTTGTTTGTTTTCTTTTTCTTAAGATTCATTTATTTGAAAGGCATAGTTATGGCGGGAGACACAGAGATCTATCCAGTGTTTTACTGCCTAAATGGCCACGACAGCTGGGGCTGAGTCAGGAACCCAGAACTCCATCTAGTCTTCCAGGGCCCCAAGCACTTGGGTCAGCTTCCCCTGCCTTCCTTGGTGGGTTAGAAGGGAGCTGGATCAGAAGCAGAGCAGCCAGGACTTGAACCAGCACTCTGGGGGCATTACAAGTAGTAGCTTAATCTGCTGTGCCACAATGTATGCTACTCATTCAGTCTTATTGTATCTTTTAGGGAGAATTACTTATTAGAGAGAATTCATATTAATCTTTGAATGTGTTTTTTTTTCTAAATTCAGTTTCTTTCTCTATAAATTTTCTGATTAATAACCATTCAGGAGTCTAATAGTCTCCATTTAGTATAAAGTAAGAATGTTTTTGGACAAGAGTAAAAGTGCTCAGATTTTCATGTATAGGTCATTACTATGCAGAGGCCTGGGTGCTTTCCCATTTGTATGTTTGCTGACTCAAACACTGTTACAAAGTACATGGTATACAATGATTGCCTTCAGTTAAAATTCATCTTTACTAATGACCCATTGGTAGTGATGTGGTACTTTGAGTTTAGAAATAGTTTCTCTATTTGTAGACTTAATGCTGTGTGCTTAATATTCTTTATAAAGACACTTTTATTTTCAGAATTTACTACATTTTGACTCATGATGCAGTCTTAAGGCAAATTTCCAAAAGGGAGCTAGTATTTATAAAATGAATTTAAATGTTGAAAGAAGCAGTTAGATGTTGTAAGTCTACTCACTTTTCATATATGAATAATTGACATGGACATTATATCCTCTGAATAACATTTTTTTAGTTTCTTTGGAATACTGCAAGCCAGTTTTTACTTTTGAATTTTTCTAGAACCTTTTCTAGATTGATTTAACACTCTGTGGTTTTTACCTCAAAGTAATACTCTGAATGTTGACAGGAAACAAAACCTATTTTTTTTTTATTTAATTTTTAAATTGGAAGGGCAGAGAGGTAGAGAGAGACAGAAAACGACCATCAGCCGATACATTCTTCAAATGTCCTCAATGGCCGGGATTGGACTGGACAGAAGCTAAGAGCCAGGAATTCAATCCAGATCTCTCATGTGAGTTTCAGGAGAGATTACTTGAACCATCACTGCTACCTCCCAGGCTCTGCATTAGTCAAAGCTGGGCTCTTGAAGCCAGAGCCAAGTATCCAACCCAGGTACTCAGATGTGAGATACAGGAATCTTAACTGCTAGTCTAAATGCCTGCTGCCAAATGTATCTTAAATTTTGTTTTAGTTTTAATTAAATTGTTTTATTTATTAGATAATAAAATTTAGGACACAAGAGCAGCTGATTAAATTGTAACTTTGCAACTTGTATCTAAGCAAGGTTAAAAATAACCAACTTGTTTGTGGAGATAATTTCATAATGTATATATACATGAAAATACCACATTGTGCATAGTAATTATATTCAATTTTTATGTGTCTGTTACTATCAATAAAGCTGGAAAAAAACCAACTTGTTTTTATTTTTTAAAAAAGAAAATCTTTTAGAGGCTATTTTATAACTTCATTATGCAAGAGCATATGTAAAATGTCTAGTTCTTCAGTCTGACAAATTCATCAAACACTTAATGTATTTCAAAACTAAAATTATTATTTTTAATTTGGAAATTTCTAACATGTGAAGTAAAGAGAGTAGTGTGATTTATCTCCAGGTACTCGTTGCTTAACAATTATCAAATTTTGCCAGCTTGTCAACCCCTCTCTCAAATCTTTTCTTTTCTTTTTAAGATTTATTTATTGTATTTGAAAATCAGAGAGAGAGAGAGAGAAGGAAAGGGATAAAGGGATGGGGGGAGGAGGAGAGAAAAAGAGATCTTTCATCTACTGGTTCACTCCCCAGATGGCTGCAATGGCCAGGGCTGGGCCAGGTCAAAGCCAAGAGCCAGGAACTCATCTGGGTCTCCCATGTGGGTGGCCGGGACCCAAACACCTGTGCCATCTTCTGCTGCTTTTCCCAGGCCACTAGCAGGTAGCTGGATTGGAAGTGAAGCAGCTTGGACATGAACATAAATGGGCTCCCATATGGGATGCTGATGTCATAGGTGGCAGCTTTTACCTGCTACACCACAACACTGGCCCTGAATTTTTTCTTGTAGTAGTTTTTGTTTTGTTTTGTTTTCATTTATCTTTCATTTGATCTGAATGGCAGAAAGACAGATGGAGATCTTTCATCTGTTGGTTCACTCCCCAGATGCCCACAATAGCCAGGGTTTACCAGTCTGAAGTTAGGAGTCTGGAACCCAATTCAGATCTTCCATATGGGTGGCAGGCACTCCAAGTACTTAAGCCATCATCTGCTGCCTTTCAGGATGTGCATTAATAGGAATGTGGATTAGAAGTGGAGTAGCTGGGATTCAAACAAGGCACTCTGATGTGGAATGCACGTGTCTCAATTGCTGTGCTAAATCCTTGCCCTCCCTGCAGTATTTAAAGCAAATTGTAACTACATAACTTCTTGTCTTTAACAGATGGGAGCCCCTTTAAATTGGCTTTGGGGTACTTTTACTATGAGCTTACTAATCTTCAACATCTTACTTGCTTTCTGGCACAAGGTACCCCCAGGCTCATCTTGTACATTTTCTCTCCATACCTGGATTTGCTCATTTCTCCTAGAAGCCATACTTAATTGTAGTGCCAGATGGCATACCCTGCTGTCTGGTCCTGGAGTTGCTTATTCCTCTCAGGTTATCATTTCTTCTGAGACTTTTCAGTGCACATAATTAGAAGTTATTTTTTTTCTAGGAGACAAAATCCTAAGTGTGAATTGGATTTTCTAATTTAAGTGACGAGTATAGTTTCAATATAACTTCTCAAGAACATTAACCTTCACATAGTTGTCTTTACACACTCTTCTATTTCATTGCCTTTCTTCATGCTATTCCCTTCATTTCGGCTGACTGCTTTTTCAGCATTTCTAACACATCTCAAGAAAAGCCTGCCTCTCAGGCAGCAAGCCCACCTTTCAAACTGTTGTCATCCTGGGTGAGCCCTGTGGCATAGCAGGTAAAGCCACCGCCTGCAGTGCCAGCATCCCATCTGCGCACCAGTTCGAGTCCCAGCTGCTCCACTTATGATCCAGCTCTCTGCTACTGGCCTGGGAAAGCAGTGGAAGGTGACCATGTCCTTGGGCCCCTATACCTGCATGGGAGACCCAGAAGGAGCTCCTGGCTTCTGACTTCAGAATGGTGCAGCACAGGCCGTTGTGGCCATCTGGGGAGGGAACCAGCGAATGGAAGATCTCTCTCGCTCTCTCTCTCTCTCTCTCTCTCTCTCTGCCTCTGCCTCTCTGTAACTCTACATTTCAAATGAATAAATAAATTTTTTAAAAAATTGTTGTCTTCCTTTTGGTGCTGCTGTGGCACGCTGAACCCCTGTAATGGTATTTAGCATGTTATGCTGTATATTCTTTATATGTGGCACCTCTATTAGATTATAAGTTCCTCAAGGGCAGGAAAGCCTATTTAATTTTTCTTTAGCCTTTAGCTCAGATACTGTTGTCCAGTAGGTTTTCAGTGAATGGTGAACAAAACTTTTTTGAAGGTTATTGCTATTTTGTTTGTTAATATTATTGTTTGTATGCCAGGCAAATAAAGTATTCAGAAATGAATCATAAATATTTTTATAATCCCTTTTGACCTTTCTTATTGCAATGAACTACTTCTAAAAATCATATAATGGCTTTATTTTTTTTGGAGATGAGTAATAAGGTTTAAAGTCACCTCATAGATGTCTGTATAACTTTTTCCTTTACAGTATGTTTTTACTCAGTACAACAAACCATTCTTCAGTACCTTTGCAAAAACATCTATGTTTGTCCTGTACCTTCTGGGCTTTATTATTTGGAAGCCATGGAGACAGCAGTGTACAAGAGGATTTAGAGGCAAGCATGCTGCATTTGTAAGTTTTGAGTCTTATTTATTGGGGAGGTATATATTTTTTGAAAATTTAAAGATATATTAATTTCTATAAGGTCAGTCAGGTATTAAGTTGTTCAGTTAAATGATTGAAAATATAACTTAAGAAAAACTTACCTTGGAGAAAAAGAAAGAAGAAAAAGCTGTTTTTGTCCAGAATTTTTATTGGTCTTCTAATTAACATGGTATCAGAATATCTTGTGAGAAATCAAAAGTACCTAATCACTTTCTTTCCCGCACCCTGTGACATAAGTTGAGTTGTTAAAAGTTGTTGAATTAGGCCAAATCAATTAATATGGAGAGAAAGATGAAAGTAAAGAGAAAAAAGAATGTGTAGACTCTTTGGTTATTTACAGCTTATATATCAAATAATTAGTTATAAAGTTGGTTACAAGGTCTTATGAAATGAAAATAGCATATTTTGGGACATGTTTCAGATGTTTGGCAAATAATATTCTTTGATTTAATATAATCTCACTCATAGTGTCAGAAAATGATATTTTACATAATGATGTGCCTTCCTTATAAAAATAGAAACATGGCAACTTTTGAGAATAAAGAAAATGAAACTATCCCCAGTATTAATCCTATTAGAAATTCTCTCTGTTGGTAAAACATACATAATATCAAAATTACCATTTTAACCCTTTCTAAATATACAGTTCAGTGGCATTAAGTGCAGTCACTTTACTGTGCAACCATCCATCCTTCTCCAGAATTTTTCAGTATCCCAAACAAAAGTCTGTACCAATTAAATATTAACCCTTTATCCCCTTCCCCTAGCTGCTGGTCACCCCTATATTTCCTTGTTGTTTTCTTTTGTGTATAACGGTTTTTAAGGGTTAAAGTAATATTTCTGATCTATTTTTTGAGAAATATACTTGTTTGATTTTTGTCAGGGGCTTTTCAATAACTGATTTTGAGGTGATGCCTAGAATCTACATCCATATCTACACAAATTCGACTTGTCAAAATATGAATTATGAATACTTTTACCTTGCAAAAGTAATACATATACTTGATAGAATAGAAGTGTACATGCAATGTAGTATTACATGTAGAAGTACATTGTATATGAACTAATATATGTGCAGGAAATACAGAGGAAGCAAAATAACAAAATAGTAAATTCTTCCATTCAAGAAATAACCAAGGAATAATAATAGCATATATCCTGCTATTCTTAGAATTTTTTTATTTTAGTAATGATAAATGTTCATTGTTGAAGATAAATTATGACAACAAGAAGAATAAGAATAGTCTATCCATTTTCCCACTATCCCAAGACTTCTGTAAATATTTGATACTATATAAGACTATACATTTCTATGTCTCTATTAAAAATATATGTAACATGAATAGGCTTAATCTCTCTCTATATATATGTATATATAATTTTATAACCTAATTTTATTTTTCACCCAACAATATATCATGAATATCTTTCTAGGTGAAAAAAGAAAATTTATCATCTTTTCCTATTTTAGTTTACCTTTGACAGATTGTTCCTATTTTTGCATTTGATACAAATAAATGTAAATGTCTTTATACTTATCTGTAGTTATTTACTTAAATTCCTGAAAGCATAATGGTGAATAAAAGGGAAATTCATTTTTAAAGCTCTTGATTCTTTTTACCAAATTACCATCTACAATAGTTGTACCAATTCAGTCTCAGTTAGTGTTGTATCAGATTGAACCCTTACCAGAAATGCTGTCATTCACCAGTTTGAGGGTGAACAATTTATTAGCATCTTGGTTAATCTATGTTTTTGGTTACTTCTCTATATCTCTTGGACAGTAGAATTTTTTTGTTTTATTTTTTTCTTACTGATTTAAAGGACTCTTTGAGAGCATGGGCTCTGGTGTTTGAATCTTGTTCTCTTACTTACCAGTTGTGTGATCTTCTACAAGTTATTTAACCTCTTCAGACTTCCAGCAAGGATAATTAGAGAGTTGCTATAGGTAGGAAATAAAATCATACTTAACAGCATTAGAGTGGTTCTTAAAGTTTGACCCAGGCCCTGAGTTCCATTTAGGGGATTCATGAGTTCAAAACTATTTTCATGATAATACCAACATGTTACTTGTCTTTTCATTCTTCCCAGTTACCTGAAATGTTATTATGAGTGTTATGTAAAAAGCATAAACTTCGATATTAGACCAGTCAGTCTCAGTTTCTTCATGAATAAAATGAAGATGATAATACCTGCCTTGCATATTTGATTACTTGGCATTAATTGGAATTATTAGTAATAGTTATACTCTTATAGGTATGCTTTGAATTTTTATTCTGTTCTTTTGAGCTGTGTCTGACTAATCTTACGTTGTAAGTTTAATTGTATGTTTTTTGTTATATTTAGTTTGCAGATGCTGAAGGTTATTTTGCTGCTTGCACAACAGATACAACTATAAACAGTTCTTTGGTAAGTTTTCTCATCACCACTGGAGCAGGTGGACTTGAGCCACTGCAGGAAGAACTCAAAACAGCTTCGATGGCACCATAGCTATATTAGGAATTATAGCTCAATGTTGAGTGCCCTCTATGAAATTTGTTGTTTAGTATTTTCTTCCTTTTTTTCTTCCTTCCTAGGGAGACCTGGGGCTTGGAGGTAAGCAATTCAGCTACCTCTGAAGAGACAGGGGAAGGGGAAACTAGTTTTGAAAATGGTAAAGGACAATCCTTTGTTCCTTGCCAGCTTTTCTACTTCATACTCATTATCATTTAGGGACAAATATTTCTACTTGACTCTAAGAATATGTAATAGATTGTTCATTTGTTCATTCCACACATTTTTTAGAGTGCCTAATATGTGTTAAGCATTAGGTCTAGGCTCTGAAAATACAGCTTATGTTCTAGTGTGTGTGTTTGCTTGGGGTAAGGGAGGAGACAGATAATAAGAAAGCAAATAAAATAATTAACATATTTACCTAAGTATTTATAATCTATTTAGAGAGATAGTATGTAAAATCCATTCTTGTTAGACCATCACTAAGGCATCTCTTTAAAATGTGGTTTTTACAGTACTTCTTTTCTTTCCAAATGTGGCATTCTATCTGAGAATGGTATTAAAGTTCTCTAAAATTTAATACAACTTGTGAAGCCCTTCTTTGGTGACTTTATTTACAGTACAGTTTTTTGTTTGTTTTATTTGTGTCTTAGAACTGTAGTTAAATGTGGGGTAGGTAAGTTTGTATTGTGAAAAGTTTATTGACACTTAGAGAAAATGCCCTTTCTTTTCTTTGGGATCTTAATGTGCCAAGGTAATTTAAAATCAGCTGTCTCTGTCAATACAGAAATCAGAACTGAGACAGCAGACTACCCTTCTGACTATTCTTCCTTTGCTCCTTGCTGTTATCCATAAGATGAATCTACCAAATTGTGCTAGACCCAGTACTATAATGATAAGTTCAGTGTAACTGATAAGAACAGATACTACACTTGATCTTAGCCAAAGGCCGAGAAGCGATAATAAGTACAGTGTAACAAAGAGACTAATCATGTCTGTTTCTAGACCCTATTTGTTTATTTACTGAACATTTGTCGTTGTCAGGAGTTAAAAATCAAAGAAATAAAACGGTTTCTGGTTGGAAAACTAGGTCACCTGGAGAACATTTGAAAAACAGGTGTCATTTAGAATCACCTAACAATACTGACCTTTTAGAGGAAGGTTAGGCAAACCAGGCTTTAATACTATTGTGTACCACTTTATTATTTTTTTAAAGATTGATTTATTTTTACTTGAAATGCAGAATTACAGAGAGAGGGAGATACAAAAAGAGAAAGATATTTTCCAACTGCTTATTCACTCACCAAATGGCCTCAGTGGCAGGGCTGGGCCAGGCCAAAGCCAGGATCCTTGAACTCCATCCAGATCTCCCACATGGGTGCAAGGACCCAAGCACTGGGGCCATCTTCCACTACTTTCCCAGTGCGTTAGCAAAGAGCTGGATCAGAAGTGGAGCAGCAGGGAATCCAGCTGGCACCAGCACCTCCTTTGTTTATTTTATATGTTAGTTTCTTGAACCTATTTCATAAACCTATTGCGGAGACCAGCGAAAAATGTACACGTGTTTAACTGTTCTGCTTGGTACCTGGTACCTAGCAAGAAGTAAGTCATGGTAGTAGCCATTTGTTGCTACCTATTAATTGTGTAAAAGTTTTCAGAATTTTTGTGCTTTTGTTGTTGAATCTTATGTAGTTAGAGGAAATAATTTGGCAAGCAAGCTTTTTTTATTTTTAAAGATTTTTTAAAGATTTATTTATTTGAAAGAGTTACAGAGAGAGAGAGAGAGGGAGGGAGAGAGGTCTTTCATCCACTAGTTCACTCCCCAGATGGCTGCAACAGCCAGAGCTGAGCCAGGAGTCTCTTCCGGGTTTCCCATGTGGGTGCAGAGGCCCAAGGACTTGGGGCATCTTCTGCTTTACCAGGCCATAGCAGAAAGCTGGATTGTAAGTAGAGCTGCTGAGACTCAACCCAGTGCCCATATGAACCACAGCACCAGCCCCGTGGCAAATATTATTAATGCAAACTGTATACTTGATTGCTGTTCCTTGTCTGCCTTCCCCTTTAGACCACAGGATCACTGAGGATAAGACTTTTCATTTCTCACCCTTATGTTCCTAAGACCTAGAACCATATTTGACATGGTCAGAGCTCAATATTGTATTTTTTTTAAGAGTGAATGAAAAGGGATGGAAGATAATGTTAACTGAGAGAGAGGTCATTTTTTAATGACATTTAAATACAGGCTGAGTATCCCTTATTCTAAAATAGTTCAAATTTTAGGATAAGGGATACTCAGCCTGGAGTTCAACCAGGATGCTCCAAAATCTGAAACTTTTTGAGCATACTTACAAAATGTCTGAGTTTAGATTATTTTGGATTTTGGATTTTCAAATTTGGGATGCTCAGCCTGTCCTAGTTATAATGTCCCAATGTTATTATATTACATTTCCAAACTTTAAACTGATTTATTGTTTGTCATTATACTTTGATGAATTAGTTGAGTTTCCTTAAAAACATGTTTTGGGAAAATTATGACGTGTAAACATGGTGTTTTGGATGGTAACTGGATCTGGATTTAAATTGTAGCCACCATATCGTCTTTTATACTGGCTGTTTTTGTTCTGTTTCTGTTACATTCCAGAGTGAACCTCTGTATGTTCCTGTGAAATTTCATGATCTTCCAAGTGAAAAACCTGAGAGTACAAACATTGATACTGAAAAAAGTGAGCAAATCTTACAATTTCATATCTCCGAAAGGGGTGGAAATTTTAGCCTCATTAAAGCCTCCCACTCAGCCCTAAACTTGTGGTTTGCTAGATTGACTGGCATCCCCCAGTAGTGTTTCTATTGCACATGTGTGGGCTCCTCCTGCAGTCTTCTACACATTTGTCTAGATTGTGAATCTGATACAATATAATCATTTTTGCACTGATCCAACCAGAAATCCAAGCACCAAAAGTCTATGTGGTTTCATCATAAATATATTTTTTCAAATGAACAGTATCCTCTCCATATGCCCTTAAATCCCTTGTAGCAAATTAGGTAAGTTTTGCTGGTTCTGTGAATTTATTAAAGCATACCAGGTTCAGTGTAAACACAGGATTTACCCACAATTTTTCTCACAAGAAATGGACCTATACAGGAATAATCTGCATGCTTGCCCAAGAAAATAATTCTTATAATTTGAGTATTCATGAAGAAAAATCCAAACAATATTTTATTATAAATGCTAAAACAATAATCATACTAAAATCCAGAAGCAGCCAGTTTATACATTTCCAGAAGACATGTTTAAATATTGGTCTCATTTTAAAACCTTCCAAACATTTTCATAGGTGAAAACGTATTTCTGGTTAACTATTTTGAATAGACAAAGATGCCCCAGGTAATAACATAACTCTGGTTTCCTTTGTCATAGATGAATTAAATAGTATATACATATCATTAAATCACAACTTAGATTTTATTGATTTCAAGGGGAAACATTTAATGATTTTGTGTTGTACTTTCCTTTTAAGCTCCCAAAAAGTCTCGTGTAAGGTTCAGTAATATCATGGAGATCCGACAGCTTCCATCAAGCCATGCATTAGAAGCAAAGTTGTCGCGCATGTCACATCCTACTGTGAAAGAACAAGAATCTATATTAAAAACTGTGGGGAAATTGACTGCAACTCAAGTAGCAAAAATTAGCTTTTTTTTTTGCTTTGTGGTAGGTTGTTTCTTAATTATATGTTTGGAACTTGAAAAGACTGTATACTGACAATATTGTATTAAAGTATAAGACTTTCAGATTGTTAATTTTTTTTGTTGTTGTTAATCATGACTTTATTTATTTTTTAAAATTATTTGACAGGTAGAGTTATAGACAGTGAGAGAGAGAGAGAGACAGAGAGAAAGGTCTTCCTTCTGTGTTTGACTCCTCAAATGACCACTATGGCTGGCACTGCGCCGATCTGGAGCCAGGAGCCAGGAACAAGGTGGTTCTTCCTGGTCTCCCATGCAGGTGCAGGGGCCCAAGCACTTGGGCCATCCTCCACTGCCCTCCCAGCCCACAGCAGAGAGGACTGGAAGAGGAGCCAACGGGACTAGAACATGGCACCTATATGGGATGCTGGCGCCACAGGTGGAGGATTGACCAAGTGAGCCACGGCACTGGCCCCTTATCACGACTTTAAACTCTACTCTCTGGCATGACAGGGAGTTAGAGTTAATAGGTGCTTATCATTACCTCAATAAATTATAATTCAATGAATGCTATAACAGTGAAACTGTTCATATACACACAAGCACAGTTTAGGAAGTTCTTCAGAGTTTGTCATTTTCTCAGAGTTCGAATTATGAGTATATTTATTTTACCCTGTGCTATAAAATACAAGGGAATATTAAAAATCCACATAAGAGTTTACTATACATGTTAATTTGTTCAAGTATGTGTTTTTACACTTTATATTAAATCATGTAAATGTGGTTGAGTATTATTTTTGCAAGTACAATAATTCCACAGAATTTCCTATAAATTTTTTTTTTAAAAAAAGATTTATTTGTTTATCTGAAAGAGTAACAGAAAGAGACAGAGAGATCTTCTATCTGCTAGTTCATTCCCCAAGTGGCTGCAACAGCCAAGGCTGGACCAGCCAGTGCCAGGAACCCAGAACTCTCTCCAGATCTCTTACATGTATGACAGGGACCCAAGTACTTGAGCTGTCATCTGCTGCCTTAGCAGGAAGTTGGATCCGAAGCAGATTAGCTGGAGATTGAACCAGGCACTCTGATAAAGGATGGAGCAACTTAAACTACTACACCAAATGCCTGTGCCTGTTTGCTTGAAATTTATTAAGAGTAGGTTTTAAATGTCCTCACTACCACCCCCACACACAGTGGTAACTGGATGATGATGGGTGTGCTAATTTGTGATAATTAGTATATAGTGTATATATACATATATATCAAATCATCACTTTATATGTTCTGAATTTATTTAATTTTTGTCGATTAAGTATCTCTTAGAATATTTTTATGGGTATTTAAAACTGAATTACTATGAATGAAACAATGAAATGTTATACAGATTATTTCCTATAATTATTAGTAAGTAGTTGTCCTCAACTCTGGAGTAACAGAATGAGTTGTGGATAATGAATGGATGATTTTTATTGGAGTAAAGTGGGAACGGGTCTTTTATGGTGATAGTGCCCTGAGTTGAGAGCCAGAGAATAGAGTTTTGGGAGAGGTAGAGAATAGGAAGGTCTTTCTGGGAAGCTAGTGAATTTTTATGATCTTTGAATGCCTGCCATCTAAGTGTTCTGTTTTTATTTCTTTACCTTCCATTAGCAGAGACTGGTGAGATTGTTTGGAAAATGTGCAAAATGTTTAAATATTAAAGTAGTACAAGAATTGGGTTAATAAAGCTAATTACACCCGATAAGCTTATCTGTTTTTACAGAAAAATCTCTGAAAGATAATTCAGGGCAGTATCTGCCTCTTGTTTAGTGATTCAACTACAGATAGTGACTCCTACAGCTGTGTATGTTTGATATTACCCATTTCATCAATTGCTACCTCATCTTATTATTTAGATAGGTAAGTGAAATTATCTAGGAAATCAGATGGACTTTAGATGGAATCATAACCACATAGACACAATTTCACTGTGACTTTAGCCTCAATTATAGTATAGACTAGAGATCACTAGACTCCTAGCCATCTGCTGTCTCTGATAGTATCCTGAGATCTTGTATCTATGCACTTCATAATACTTAGTTATAAATTCTGAGAGAGATCTAAATATGTCCCTTTCAATAGAGACAAGGCAGTCTTCAGTTGGAATCTGTGACAGTAACAAAGATACCAAAATAGTTAGACTAATAGTTAGTTTACTTCTATAAAGTATATGCTTTAGTAACACTCATGCTTGAAATAGTAAAGTATCCAGCTACCAAAAAAAAAAAAAAAAAATCAGTTTTAACGAAGATAAATGAACTTCAGACATCATATCATCCTTCATCAAAAAAAGATTTTATATCTTATTTCCTAAATCAAAGTAAGTGTGGGATTGGGAATTTAAGAATATCCCAAGCTTAAGGAGCAGAAGATAAAAAAGAGGAATAAAATCCTCCTCATAGCTAGAAAACTTCTTTCAGTGTATCCAAAATTATAAGAACTGCTTTGGGTTGTATCTCTAAACTGAGAATCATATAATTAATCCCAGATGATTCATAATAATCATGTAAATAATTACTAATAAACTCATAATTTTCATTAGACATTTCTAAATTTATGAAGTAAATGTAGCCTTTGCTTATCAATCTAGCTAGCTAGCTAGTTCCATCTTTCTGCATGGACACATTCAGTTTAATGGAGTTCTTAATTATGCTATTCACCTATATATGTGTTAATGTTTGAGATTTTTCCCCAATTTGAATTTGATTTAAATAAGCTTCATAGAGTACTAGTGTTAAAACAAATTTTAATGCCTAATTTTATTTAATTTTATTTTAAAAGGAAAGGTAACTTTCAACCAATTTTTATTAATTTCATAAGGGAAATCGGATAACATGATCTTAGGTCTGATTACAAATGTTTGTTATCTTTTGGGCCTGTGGTTTTTTTCAATGTGAAGCAGCTTTTAAAATCTCTCATAGTAACAGTGTTTAGGAAAAGAAAAAAAGGGAGCACTATAAGTTGCTATAAAAGATACAGATATGTCTATCATTTTGTTTTTCTTTTAGTGGTTTTTGGCAAATTTGTCTTATCAAGAAGCACTTTCAGACACACAAGTTGCTATAGTTAATATTTTGTCTTCAACTTCTGGTAAGAAATTTGTCTTTAAATCTGCTGTAAAATTGATATGTGTATATTTCTGGTTTATATACATATGTATATGTATATAAAATTCTATCTTCTAAGCTGTTACATTAATTTTAGGGTACATTAGTGTAATTGTAACTGCTTTTTAATCTTCATATTTTCTTATCTTAGTCTTGTGCTGTTTATGTTCTTTCAGATACTTTACAGAATTTTTTATATGCCAATATATTGAAGTATTTCGATTGGTTCTTTATATTATAGTTGTAGCTAGTTTTCTTTCCCTGCACATATCCTTTCTAAAGATCTTTTTCTAGACCCTTTAACTAAATGTAATAGCTTCTTTCAGAACTAAATTTACCCCATGTTAAGGTGTTTTATTTTTAAAATTGAATCACCTTCCAAATCTGGAAGATAAAAGAAGTATTTTTGAAGTGGTAAAAATAACTTTAGCACACAGGCTGGAATATGATGAAGTCAGAATGTTATTCTGGATGCTTAACTCCCTTATTATTTTAAAATAAATAGAACTCTCCTTGATCTGTACAATTAAGATAAACGTGATTTAATTTTGATGTACGACTTTGAACATTTCAGCCTAGATAACTGCAGTCACAGTTATTTAAAAATGACAAAAGAATAATTTGTTAGATTTATAATGAACCATGAAGATGATATTAAATAATGGTAACAGTCTCTGAGCTCATGTGCCTTGTTTTCATCCTTTTCTCCCCGTAGGACTCTTCACCTTAATTCTTGCTGCAGTGTTTCCAAGTAACAGTGGTGATAGATTTACCCTTTCAAAATTATTAGCTGTAATTTTAAGGTAAGAATATTAATATATTCATAGTATAATAGGTAATATTCTCTGCCTAAAACTACGATGTTAAAAAATAGTCATAATAATTTATATTGTAGTATAATATACAGACAAAGATGAGGATGCAAGAAGGCCCTAAGTGGGCATTGTGCTGCTCAGTCCTGCATCACGTGCTGGAGCAGTTGTCAAACCTTTCTGGGTAGGGTAACTAGCAGGAAGCAATCCCATGACGTCTTTGACTCCCACTTATGTCAATACACACTTAATATTATCCTGATGCTCACATTTAACTTAATGTGGCAATTCAATCCTCATAACCTTCTGGGTTTCAATTTCCTTTTCCTGAGACAAGTTCCCCTTTTTTACTTGGTTTTCATTTCTCCTTGTACTTTTTCTAGAAATCTAACATTTGATTTTCTTTTCTTGTCTAGCCCTCCAATGATCTTTCAGTTATTTTCTGTATAACTTGTTTATTAGTTTTGCACTGCTATACAACATCAATATTGCTAATAACTATATTTCAATCTTTATTTAATTGTGTGCATATTTGTGTTGTCTTCCTACTGGATTGTCAATCCTTAGAGACCTAAAGCCTCAGCATAGGCTTTTGCCCCTAGCAGTCAAAAAAAAAAAGCTTTAAAATAAGTAGTATTGTATGTTCTTAAAATGTCATAGTAAACGTTGTTTAGTACCTCATTATGAACTGGCCTTAAACAATAACGTTCAGTTTCTGAGGTTATAAAAAGGAATTTGACATTGCAACAATCTTGAAGAAAATCTGAAAAGCTAAGAAATCTCATTTGATCAGTGAGAAAGAGTGGCCTCAACCCACCTGGAATCTAATTCCACTTCCATCATTACTAGGTTTGAGACCTTGGGCAAGTTTCTTACATCTCTGTGCAAATTTCCTCATCTGTATATTGGGATAGTAGTAGAATTTGTTATCTGGGATTGTCAAAAGTATTAAATGAATTAAAACTTGTTAAATGTTTGAGACAATATCTGGTATGTAACAGATGCTCATTATATTTAGCAATCATCATCATATAAATGGAAATAACATCTCTGATTTCTGGAATGTTATTGGTACTCAAATCATATCTGAATCTGATTCAGTTAAATGATTATTTAACTGAGAACTTTGGTCATTTAACTGAAGGATAACAAATTTTTAATATAAAGATTACATTTGACTTATGACAGCACTGTTCCACAAGGGAAAATAATTTCTTTTTTTAAGTATTTTTTTAAGATTTATTTATTTATTTGAAAGTCAGAGTTACACATAGAGGAGAGGCGGGGGGGGGGGGCCTCCATTGATGGTTCACTCCCCAATTGGCCGCAACGGCGGAAGCTGCACTGATCTGAAGCCAGGAGCTAGGAGGCTCCTCTGGGTCTCCCAGGTGGTGCATGGGCCCAAGGACCTGGGCCATCTTCCACTGCTTTCCCAGGCCACAGCAGAGAGCTGTATCAGAAGTGGAGCAGCCAGGGTTCAAACCAGTGCCCACATGAGATGCTGGTGCTTCAGGCCAGGGCATTAACCCATTGTGCCACAGCACCAGCCCCAATAATTTCTTTTTTAATATTCCTCTCCAATTGCCACATGGTCATTTTGATCAAAAGGTGAGAGAATTAGACTTTTTTAAAATTAGCAGTATTCTATCTGCTTGAAAAATTGTATATAACTTAGAAGATGCATAGAAACAGGAAGATAGCATAAGCTCCATGAGCATAAGAACCATATCCATCTCATTCACTCATGTTAGCTACTCAGAAAATAGCAATTGAGTGAGTGACCTGATTTCTCTGTATTCTTAGTTCAGTCTTATTTTTATTCATTAAAAGCATGGAGTAAGTGGGATTACTTAAGTATGTAAGGATAGTTTTACTGTTAACTTAGGTTTTGCCAGTAAGCAGAAGTTGTACCGATGTAAAATCTATATTGACTTAATACATTTATATCTCCAAAAGAAGGATTGGCAGAGGAATGACAAGTTGGTTAATCTTTCTCCAGTTGAAGGGTAATAGCACTTAAGAATGTTGGACTCTGGAGCCAGTTGGTCTTGGTTCAATGACTTTACCTCTTTGTGCATTAGTTTTGCTCATGTAAAATGCAAATGGTAATAGTGATGCCTTTCATGTGAGGCAATATTATTCATTTTGTGAGTATTAAATTAGTTATTAGAAGTATAATACTAAAAGAAGTATAATATGCTTTACTGATGATATTATTAATTCTTATTAATGAACTTCTTCAACAGCTTTACCTAAAGTTAGATTAGACTTTATCACTTATAAATAATTTTTGTCTTTATAATTAGCCTCTTAAGGAATTCATTATTTTGCTTATCAGTAATGACTGTCATTCTTATAGCATTGGAGGTGTTGTGCTAGTAAACCTATCAGGGTCTGAGAAATCTGCTGGAAGGGATACAATAGGTAAGTTACCTCTCAATTAAGAGCATAGAAGTATGCTAAGAAGTTTGTGTATATCATCATTTGTGCACATGTTTGCTAATACAGAGCATGGGAACTAACAGCATTTTTTTAAAAAAAGCTTTTCCTTGGAATTAATGTAAAAAACAGTTCAAAAATGCTTTATGGAATTCCCATATATAATCTTCATCCACATTTCTCTAGTTGTTAATAATTTATATAACTACAGTTATAAATATTAGGAATTAGCATTGATTAAAATTGTAGTACCTGGTCTATCGACCTTTACAAATTTCACTGTTATTTCTGCTAAGGTTCTTTTTCTGGTCCAGGATCATTTGTTGCATTTAATTGTCACGTATCTTTTGTTTCTTTTAATCTGTAACTGTTTCTGCCTCTGTTTTTGTCTTTTATGACCTTGACACTTTTGAAGGATATAGCCTAATTGTTTGCAGAATGCCCCTCAATTTGAGTTAGACTGATTTCCTCATGATTAAATTGAAGTTGTTCACGAATGCTAAGAATGTGTTTCCTTATCTGATCAATGCATTGTACCAGAAGGCACATGATGTTGATCTGACCTGGGACTAGTGATGTTAATTCCAAGATGTTTTCTGCCAGATTGCTCCAGAATAAAGTTACTGTTTTTTTTCTTTGTAAATAATAAGCATGGTGTGGAAAGATACTTTGAGACTAGACAAATATCCTGTTCCTATCAAACTTTTACCCACTAATTTTGTCATGCATTCTTGATTCTTGTCTGAAATAGTTCTAACAATGATAAACAATTTTTGATCCCATGCTTAGATTTAATAAAACCAAGATGATCAGAACCTAACTTAAATGGTTTCCCTTGGATACTTTAACTAGGTTTGAAATATTGAATAAACCAATGCTTTCTATGTTATTTTTAGTTACTGCTCAGCGAGCAGTGCCTTAAACTGCCTTATGTCTTTCTTACCTAGAGCAGCTTTGTGTCAGTCTTTATAAAGTTTGTCAAAAGTAGAATTAAAAGATAATGCAAATTTTATGTGAACTTTTTGTAGCCTCTTATATATAAAATAATATATATATAGATACAAAGATATTTCATAAAACTTCTGGAAAATGGAGTTAAAAGTGTGAGTTTGTTTTGGTGCAAAAATTGTTTTGAAATCCATGCATAGTTTTTCATAATACACATCTTACATACATTATGAACAAACCTTTTTTATAACAAAATAATTTCATACTTTAAATACCATTTCCCATTAAAGTACTTCATGTATTTGTTATGTGTGTGAGATGTTTGTTTTTAAAGATTTATTTTTGGCTGGCGCCACGGCTCACTAGGCTAATCCTCCGCCTGTGGTGCCGGCACCCCAGATTCTAGTCCCGGTCGGGGTGCTGAATTCTGTCCCAGTTGCTCCTCTTCCAGTCCAGCTCTCTGCTGTGGCCTGGGGGGTGCAGTGGAGGATGGCCCAAGTCCTTGGGCCCTGTGCCCACAAAGGAGACCAGGAGAAGCACCTGGCTCCTGGCTTTGGATCAGCACAGCGCACTGGCCGCAGCAGCCATTGGGGGGTGAATCAATGGAAAAAGGAAGACCTTTCTCTCTCTCTCTCTGTCTCTCTCACTGTCCACTCTGCCTGTCAAAAAAAAAAAAAAAAGATTTATTTTTATTTATTTGAAAGGCAGAGTTGACAGAGGAAGAGACAGGGAGAGAGGGAGAGGGAAAGATCTTCCATCCAGATACTGCAACAGCAGAAGCTGGACCAGGCCAAAGCCAGGAGCCTGGAACTCCATCCAGATGTTCCATATTAGTGGCAGAGAACCAAGCACTTTGACCATGATTCTCTACTTTCCTAGGTGTATTAGCAGGGAGATGGGTCAGAAATGGGGTAGCTTGGACTTGAAGCAGCCTTCCAACAGGGGATGCCATTACTGCAGTGGGCAACTTAACCTGCTGTGCCCCAACACTAGTCCAAGAGATTTGTTGATAAGCTTTCCCTTTGCTTTTTTCAAAAAAGATCTAAAAATAGTAAAACAATAGTTATCTTTTGAGTAATTGATTAAAATATTGAATATGCTCATTTCTTGAAGTAGTGTCTGATACTAAATTGTGAATAAGTATATGTTGAATGAGTTAATAAATAAACGCTTTAAATCCTTATGTTGATTTTTACAGGTTCTATTTGGTCTCTTGTTGGAGCCATGCTCTATGCTGTCTATATAGTTATGATTAAGAGAAAAGTAGACAGAGAAGACAAGTTGGATATTCCAATGTTCTTTGGTAAGAATATGTTTCATTTGAGGCTATTCAAATGATTGACTTAGAGTTCAGTTTTTAATTTGGGGTAGAAGAAGAAAGCCTTTCCCTCCTCCATAAGAGTGCTTAAAACCATTTAAGGGTTCTGGAGACCATCTCAGTGCTTTTCTATTACTTTGTCCTGCATGGCTGTACACCTCTGAGGGAATATCCATTCCCCTCAGTGTGAGGTGGAGAAACTTACTCCTAAAACCTTCTTTGCATTAGCGTTTTCAGCCTAGGATTCAAATATTTCCTCATTGATAGGACAGAATTATTCCATGTGAGAGTTTACTCACTATATATTTTACATTTTGCCATTAGAATTGTCAGAAATTTAGGTTTGTAGAACTGCCCCAAAATAATATGTAGAAAATTATTCCAGTTTGTATATATATTTTCATTAAGAATGGTAGTATAGTTAACGGCTTTCCATTTGCATTTTATCCTAAAAACTCATATTTTTTCAACATAGATTCTCAAATTACCCAGTTATAGTTTCTGGCACCAATTCTTATGTTTTGGTAAATAAAATACCTAATATGACTTATAATTTTCCTTTGTCTAAAATCAGTTAAAAAAAGAATTTGTGGGATTTGTAGTATTGTTAAAGAACACACAATGACAAGATATTCACCAAAAGTTGGCTGAATATAATTAGAGAAAGAAGCCTGGCAATAAGAGTTCAGAGTGCAGCTGACAGGAAGTTAGGAGACCTGGAATTTGGCTATTATAACTTCCTTTGACTTATATTCATATGAAAATTGGAAGATACTGGACTACATAAGTGCTTCTAAACTCATCCAAACTCCTTCCTAGGGAATAGAAAGGATTTGGGCTGGGAAGAGATGGAGTTGCACATGGGAGTTTGGTTCTTGATTTTTTTTTTTTTTTTTTTTTTTTGCTGCTTCCTCTGGAATAGCCTTACTGGTTGGACTTTTTCTGTTATGATTTAATTTGTAAAAAAGCTTTTTCAACTAAAAATAGTTTAAATAGCTGCACCTAAATATTTACAGCCATAAAACATTTGAAAAGTCACAGGTCTGAATGACTGCTTACATTCCTTTTAAGTATACCGTTATAGAAATATACATTAAAAATGAAGATTAAGGCTGGTGTTGTGGTGCGATAGGTTAAATTGCCACTTGTTTTTATGTTTATTTTTTTAAAGATTTACTTATTTATTTGAAAGGCAGAGTTAGAGAGAAGGAGATAGAGAGACACAGAGAGAGAAAATGAGTGAGAGAGAGAGGGAGAGAAGGAGGGAGAGAGAGAGAGGGATCTTCCATCCACTGATTTACTCCCCAGATGTCTGAGACAGCCAGGACTGAGCCAGATGGAAGCCAGGAAGTAGGAGCTTTTTCCAGGTCTCCTATGTGGGGGCAGGGCCCTGAGCACTTGGTCCATCCTCTGCTGCTTTTCTAGGTACGTTAGCAGGGAGCTGGATCCAAAGTGGAGGAGCTAGCCACCCATATGGGATCCTGGCACTACAAGTGGTGGCTTAATCCACTGTGCCACAATGCCAGCCCCAAACTGCCACCTGTGGTGTGAGCATTGCACATTGGAATGTTGTTTCAAGTCTTGGCTTCCTGCTAATGCACCTGAAAAGTAGCAGATGATGGCCCAAGTACTTGGGCCCCAGCTGTTCATGTGGGAGACCCAGATGGAGTTTCTAGCTCCTGACTTCAGTATGGCCCAGACCTGGCTGTTGCAACCATTTGGAGACTAAACCAGTGAATGGAAGAAATCTCTTTCCTTCTGTCTCTTTCTCTCGTGTGTGGGTGTATGTGTGTATGTGTCTCCCCATCTTAGTTATTCTTTCAAATAAGTATTTTTTAAAACAATGATTTTTTTGTTTTTTATTTGTATGTATCTCATAAATACAACATTAGGAACCATAGTAATTCTTCCACCATACCCACCCTCCCATCCACTCTTTACGCCCCCCCTCCTCCCTCTCCTTTTTAGTCAAAAAAGAAAAAGTGGAAAAAAAAGAATGGAATAAAAAAACCAAGAAAACTATTACTCAATAGTCTAGACAAAGGGCTTTTCTATGTTATTTCTTCTCAAAGGTGAATTTGCATCGTTTTCCTTCCTTCCTTCCTCCCCCTTCTTTCCTTTTAGAAACTTGATTGTCTTTAAAGAAGAACCAAAGGATGGTGCATCTTTTGTGAGCCTTTAGACATAGCTATAACTTATGAGACATAATAATATTCTTAATTTAATATAATAAAAGAAAGTGATTCTTGAAAACAAATTTTACTATTAAGTCTCATGGTACAACTCTTTTGGGACAGAGGTCCTGCATGGAAAGTTAGTGTACAATGACTCTTGTTGTTTATTTAACAAATAACACTCTTATGTGTGACATCAGTGATCACCCAAGGCTCTTGACGTAAGCTTCCTTGGCTATAGAAGCCTTTTGGATCCACTAGCTTGACAAAGCCATAAGCAAAGTAGAAGTTCTTTCCTCCCTTCACAGAAAAGTACATCCTTCTTTGTGGCCACTTCTTTCCACTGGGGTCTTACCCAAAGGGGTCCTTTATGTAGGACATTTTTTGCTGGCATATTTTGGCTTTCCATGCCTGAAATGCTCCCCCTGAGCTTTCTAACCAGACCAGAGTGATTTAAGGGCTGATTCTGAGATCAGAGTGCTACTTAAAGTGATTGTCATTCTATGAGTTGGCTGTATGGACTGCTTCCCATGTTGGAGCCTTCATTCCTTTTTAATTCTATTATTGTTTCCAAACATTTAGTCCTATTTATATGATCATTTTAACACTTGATCCTATTTATATGGTCACTTTAGCACTTGTTCCTACCAATTTAATATTTCTAACACTTAAGCTGCTATTTTTATCAGCCAGCAAAGGGGTCCTTTGGCAAGTTGTTAAACTGTACCCTTAGAATAAGTCCGTAGGAAAGTATGTAAGACTGTACTGCTTTGCAATTATGACTGCAAGTCATAATTTCACAATTACAACTTTAGGATCTTGGTAATTCTTCCCACCATGCCCGCCCTATAATCTACACCCCCACCCCCATCCTCTTCTTTTTCTTATTCTCACTCTTATTCGTTACTAAGACCTATTTTCAATTAATTTGATACATATATGATTAACTCTATCTTAAATATAGAGTTCAGTGGTTCAGAAGAAAGAGAAAAAGGTAAAGAAAATATTAGAAAGGGAAAGATAAACAAAAATATAGAACAAAAAACTGTTCCTCAACAGTCAAGAGAAGGGCTGTTCAAAACTATTGCTTCTCAAAGTGTCAGTTGCATTTCTACATGTTGCCTTTTAGGTATTCTATTAGTTATCACAGGTCAGGGAGAAAATACAGAATTTTTTTCCCTCTGGGACTGGCTTATTTCACTAAGAATGATGTTTTCCAGTTTCATTCATTTTGTTGCAAATGACCAGACTTCATTTTTTTTCTGCTGTGTAGTATTCCATGGTGTACATATCCCATAATTTATTTTTTTTTAAGATTTGCTTATTTATTTGAAAGAGTTACACAGAGAAATGAGGAGAGGGAGAGGGAGAGAGAAAGAGAGAGTTCTTCTATCTGCTGGTTCCCTCTCCAATTGGCTGCAGTGGCTAGAGTTTCACTGATCTGAAGGCAGAAGCCAGAGCTTCTTCTGGTTCTCTCATGTGGGTGTAGGGGCTGAAGGACTTGGGCCAACTTCTACTGCTTTCCCAGGCCACAGCAGAGAGCTGGATCAGAAGTTTAGCAGTCAGGACTTGAGCCAGTGCCCATATGGGATGCTGGCACTGCAGGCAGTGGCTTTACCTGCTATGCCACAGCGCTAGCCCCCCTCCCCATAATTTCTTTATCCAATCTTCAGTTGATGGGCATCTGGGTTGATTCCATGTCTCTGCTATTGCGAATTAAGCTGCAATAAACATGGAGGTACAGATGGCTCATTAATATGCTGATTTCATTTCCTTTGGGTAGATTTCCAGAAGTAGGATGTCTGGCTCATATGGTAGTTCTATGTTCAGACCTCTTAGGTATCTCCACACTATCTTCCATAGTGGCTTTGCCGGTTTACATTCCCACCAGCAGTGGATTAGGGTGCCTTTTCCCCCACATCCTCACCAGCATTTGTTGTTTATTGATTTCTGTATGAAAGTCATTCTGACAGGGGTGAGGTGAAACCTTATTGTGGTTTTGATTTGCAGTTCTGACAGCTAGCAATCCTGAGCATTTTCTCATGTGTCTGTTGGCCATTTGGATTTCCTCTTTTGAAAAATGTCTGTTTCAGTTCTTTGCCCTTAACTGGATTGTTTGTTTTGTTGTTGTTGAGGTTTTTGATCTCTTTATATTTTCTGGGTATTAATCCCTTATCAGTTGTATATTTTGCAAATATTTTCTCCCATTCTGTCAGTTTTCTCTTCACTTTGCTGATTGTTTCTTTTGCAGTGCAGAAGCTTCTCAGTTTAATGTAATCCCATTTGTCAATTTTGGTTTTGATGGCCTGTGCCTCTGGGGTCTTTTCCAAGAATTCTTTGTCTATGCCAATGTTTTGTAGGGTTTCCTCAGTGTTCTCTAATAATTTGATTGTCTTGGGTTGTTGATTTAGATCTTTAGTCCATTTTGAGTAGATTTTGGTGGAAGGTGTCAGGTAAAGGTCTTGCTTCATCCTTCTGCATGTGGTGATCCAGTTTTCCTAGCACCATTTGTTAGAGACTGGCCATGCTTGAGGGATTGATTTTAGCTCCTTTGTTGAAGATAAGTTTGTTGTAGATGCATGGATTGATTTCTGGAGTTTCTATTCTGTTCCATTGCTCTATCTATCTGTTTTTGTACCAATACCAGGCTGTTTTGATTATAACTGCCCTGTAGTATGTCTTGAAATCTAGCATTGTGATGCCTAAAGCTTTGTTTTTCTTGTTTAAGATTGCTTTAACTATTCAGGGTCTCCCGTGTTTCCATATGATTTTCAACATCATTTTTTTTTATATCTGACAAAAATGTCTTTGGTGTTTTGATTGGTATCACATTAAATTTGTAAATTGCTTTTGATAGTATGGGCATTTTGACTATATTGATTCTTCTAATCCATGAACATGGAAGATTTTTCCATTTTTTTGCATCTTTTCCTATTTCTCTCTTTAATGTTTTGTAATTTTTACTGGAGAGATCTTTGACATCCTTGGTTAAATTTATACTAAAGTATTTGATTTTTTTGGTAGCTATTGTGAAAGGCATTGATCTTAGAAGTTCTTTCACAGCTGTGGCGTTGTCTGCAAATACAAAGACTATTGATTTTTATATGTTGATTTTATATTTTGCTACATTTACAAATTCTTTTATGAGTTTCAATAGTCTCTTAGTGGACTTTTGGATCCGCTATCTATAGAATCATGTCATCTGAAAATAAGGATAGTTTGACTTCCTCCTTCCTTATTTGTATACCTTTGATTTCTTTTTCTTGTCTAACGGCTCTGGCTAAAACTTCTAGAACTATACTGAAAAGCAGTGGTAAGAGTGGGCACCTTTGTCTGGTTCCAGATCTGTGAGATTGCTTCCAACTTTTCCCCATTCAATAGGAAGCTGGTAATCGGTTTGACATAAATTGCCTTAATTGTGTTGAGAAATGTTCCTTCTATTCCCAATTTGCTTAAAGTTCTCATCATGAAAGGGTGATGTATTTTGTCAAATGCTTTCTCTGCGTCTATTGAGATAATCATATGGATTTTGTTCTTCAATTTTTTAATGTATCACATTGATGGATTTTGGTAGGTCATATGTATACACAAATCTATCAATTTCTTCCCATTTTGTTTGTGTACTGCTCTTTGTAGTAATTGCTGGTGTTTCTTTTTTTTTCCTGTGGTATCTATTTTTACATTTACTTCTTTATTTCTGATTTTATTAATTTGGGTCTTCTCATTTTTTTTGGTTACTTGGGCCAATGGTGTGTCAATATTGTCTATTTTTTCGAAAAACCAACTCTTTGTTTGCTGTTTGTATTATTGTATTGGTTTCAATTTTATTGATTTCTTCTCTAATTTTGATTATTTCTTTTCTCCTAGTTTTGGTTTTGGCTTACTGTTGTTTTTCTAGGTCCTTGAGATGCATTGATTGTTTATTTGATGCCTTTCCAATTTCTTGATGTAGGCTCCAACTGCTATAAATTTTCCTCTCAACACTGCTTTGCTGTATCCTGTAAGTTTTGATATGTTGTATTGTCATTTTCATTTGTTTCCAGAAATTTTTTGATTTCTCTTTGATTTTTTCAGTGACCCACTGTTCATTCAGGAGCATGTTGTTCAGTCTACATGTGTTTGCATATGTTTTGGGGATTCTGAGTTATTGATTACCAACTTCATTCCATTGTTTTCAGAGAATATGCTTGGTATGATTTTGATCTTTTTTGAATTTGCTGAGACTTGCTTTATGACCTAGCATGTGGTCAATCCTAGAGAACGTTCCATGCACTGGTGAGAAGAATGTGTATTCTATGGCTGTAGGATGGGAGAGCTCTGTAGATATCTGTGAGGTCCATTTGGTCTATAGTGTCAATTAACTCTATTGTTTCCTTGTTGATTTTCTGTCTGGTTGATCTGTCCATTGCTGAAAGTGGGATATTAAAGTTCCCCATTACTATAGTATTTGAGTATATATCTCCCTTTACATCCCTAAACATTTCTTTTAAATAGCCAGGTGCCCTGTAATTAGGTGTGTATATATTTATAATAATCACATCTTCCTGTTTTATTGATTCCTTAATCATAATATAGTGCATTTCTTTGTCTCTTTTAACAGTTTTTGTATTAAGTCTATTTTCTCTGATATTAGAATGGCTACACCAGCTCTTTTTTAGTTTCTGTTAGCATGAGTTTATCTTTTTCTATGCTTTTACTTTCAGTCTGTGTGCATTTTTGTTGTGAGATGTGTTTCTTGTAGGCAGCAAATAGGTGGGTTTAGTTTTTAATCCATTCAGCCAAACTCTTTTAACTATAGAGTTGAGTCCATTTATTTTCAGGGTGACTTTTGTTAAGTAATGATTTTGCCCTGCTATATTCCATTAATAGTCCTAATGTTTTACTTTGACTTTCCTTTGTACTTTTACTGGGAGATTTTCTGCCTTCACCTTCTTTCATAGTGATGTTCCTGTTTCTGTGTGTAGCACATCCTTGAGCATCTTTTGTAGGGCAGGGCAGGTAGTTATGAATTCTTTCAATCTCTGTTTGTTATGAAAGATCTTTATTTCATCCTCATTCATAAATGAGAGCTTACAGGGCACAATATTCTGGGTTGACATTTTTATCTCTTAAGACTTGGAATTTTCTCCTTGCCTGTAGAGTTTCTGATGAGAAGTCCACTGTGAGTCTAATTAGGGTTCCTCTGAATGTGATTTAGCATTTTCTTGTGTATATTTTAGAATCTATGTTTTACCATGGAGAGTTTTACTACAGTGTGTCATGGTGAAGCTCTTTTCTTACTGTGTCTTTTGGGAGTTATGTGTGCTTCCTGTAATTGGATAGTCCTTTCTTTCTCCAAATTGGAAGAATTTTCTGTTATTATTTCACTGAAAAGGCCTTATAATCCTTTATGCCTCTCCACACCATCAGGAATTCCTAGGACCCATATGTTGGGTTGTTTGATAGTATTTTGTAGATCTCCCACAGTGTTTTTTTAGTTTTCTAATTTCTTCTTCTTTTTAATATGACTGTAAAATTTCTAGAAATTTGTTTTCTAGTTCTGATATCTTTCTCCTATCTCCTGTACTCGGTTGTAAGACTTTCCACTGCCTTTTTTATTTTATTTATTGAATTCTTCATTTCTAGTATTTCATTTGAATTCTCTTTAATAGCTCATTTTCATGGGAAAAATTTTCATTTAGTTTTTTTAATATTTACTTATTTACTTGAAAGTCAGAGTTACACAGAGAGGAGTGGCAGAGAGACAGAGACAGAGACAGAGACAGAGACAGAGAAAGTTTTCCATCCTTCTATCTGCTGATTCACTTGCCAATTGGCCATAATAGCCGGAGCTGTGCCAATTTGAAGCCAGGAGCCAGGTGCTTCTTCAAGGTCTTCCACATGGGTGCAGGAGCCCAAGGACTTGGGCCATCTTGCAGAGAGCTCGATTGAAGAGGAGCATCTAGGACTAGAACCGGTGCCCATATGGGATGCCGGCACTTCAGGCCAGGGCGTTAACCCACTGTGCCACAGCGCCAGCCCCATCATTTAACTCTTGAATTTGCTTCTGATTGCTTCTAAGTAATCTGTTGATTAATTTTCTGAATTCTGTTTCTGGCATATCCTCAATCTCTTTATCTTTGTCTTCACTTTCTACTGTTGAGGTGTTGTAGTGTTCCTTTGGGGGCGCATAGTGTCTTCCTTATTCTTATTTAAGTTTCTGCCTTTGTTTTTTGGCATTTGTGTAGGTTTTGCTGTCTGGTTGCTTTTATCTTTGGTTTGTATCTTTGTGCTTTAGTGGGACATCTGCACTTTCAGTGAGTACCAAGAGGTGTGTGCTGGATATGGTCTGGGTGCTCTGTTCGGTATTCTAGGGTGGAGCAAGTATCCAAGGTAAGGCCCTTGTTGGGCTTTGTAGCTCTCTTTGGTTATCTGGATGGAGGAGTGTGTTCACCTCTGTTTGTGTGAACCGCCCTTCTCCTCATAGCTGCAGATACCCCTGGTGTTCCAGGGCCAGCGGTCTCCTCCCCAGGTCCAAGCCTCTGCGGTTTTTTCTTTGTTTCCCCCCTATTTGTTCTTTCAGTGTAGACGTAGACCATCTCTGCCGTTTTCGCTGGGTTTCCCATTGCAATTTTCCCACGGTTTTATCACAGGCATGTATTTTCTCCCCATTTTAAATATTAATTTTCCCCCACATGATTCGGACCATCATGTCAATATTCTGCTGTCTTGGAACCCTTCAAGAATGATAATTTTTATGACATCTTACTTTAGAATCATAGAAAATCCATCTGGAATTCAGTGAAATGAGAATTATAGGTAAATGGGTGAGTCAATGGCACTTAAAAAAAGATTGATTAATTGATATACTTACTTATTTACTTACTTGAAAAGCAGAGCCGCAGTGGGAGAGAGACCTTCCATCCACTGGTGTCCTCCACAAATGACCAGAACAGGCTGAAGCCAGGAGCAGGAACTCCATCCAGGTCTTGCCGTGGGTGACAGGAGTCCAAGTATTTGGGTCTTCTTCTGCTGTCTTTCCAGGCATACTAGTAGGAAATTGGATCAGAGGCACAGCAGTCAGGACTTAAACTGGCACTTTGATATGGGTTTCTGGCAATCCAAGTGGTAGCTTAACCCACCATGCCATAGATCCACCCCACCTGTTTTTTTTTTTTTTTTAAATCATTGGCAGCCTGCAAGAAAAACTGCTTAATTTACTCTAACTAGAATGACATGTTATTCCTATTAGTCCTTTTCTTATGTAATGTGAGGTGACCCAATTATCAATTTGTCTTGGGCTTTAGAATAGATAGGATTTGGAGAAGTTAGGATTGGATTGTGGGAGTTCAGACAAAGGAGTGTGATTATACCAGAATGTTCACTTTGGGGAAGAATGGGAAGATATGTGGCACCAGATTCTGCAAGAGCTGAGGAATAGTGGTGTGATTTGGTTGTTTGTTTCTAGGTCCAAAAGGTATTAATTTATGTGGAATTTCATATTCATAGTTCAGGGGCCTGTGAATAGATTTCATTCTTTTTATTTTTTAATAATTTTACTTATTAATAATTATTTGTTTGAAAAGGAGAGGGAAGGAGGGAGGGAGGAGAAAAGAGAAAGAGAAAGAGAGAAAGAGAGAGAAAGAGAATCTTCCATCTACTGTTTCACCTCCCAAATCCAAATGGCTGCAACAGCCAGGGCTGGGTCAGTCTGAAGCCAAGAGCCTGGAACTCCATTTATGTCTCCCACAGGGGTGTCAGGGCAAATACTTGGACCATCCTCCACTGCCTTCCTAGGTGCATTACAAAGGAACTGGATTGTAAGCAGAGTGACTGGGACTGTAACCAGCATTTCAGTGAGAGATGCCAGTGTCACAGGTGTCGTTACAGGCATCTGCTGGGCCAAAATGCCAATCCCAGATTTAATTCTTAATAATGGCAGATTTTGTTGTCATAATTAGAAAACTTTTTGATGTTATAGAAACATTTTAGGCCGTGAGTCCCTTATGTTTGTGTGTCATTTAGGTTTTTTTTTTTGTCTTAAGTTGGATTTCTTTTTTTTTCTTTCTTTTTTTTTTTTTTTTGACAGGCAGAGTGGACAGTGAGAGAGACAGAAAGAAAGGTCTTCCTTTGCCATTGGTTCACCCTCCAATGGCCGCCGCGGCCGGTGCTGATCTGATGGCAGGAGCCAGGTACTTATCCTGGTCTCCCATGGGGTGCAGGGCCCAAGCACTTGGGCCATCCTCCACTGCACTCCCTGGCCACAGCAGAGAGCTGGCTTGGAAGAGGGGCAACCGGGACAGAATCCGGCACCCCAACTGGGACTAGAACCTGGTGTGCCGGCGCCACAAGGTGGAGGATTAGCCTATTGAGCCGTGGCGCCGGCCTTAAGTTGGATTTCTTAAAGCAAGATATGATATAAGGATTTGGTGTGGGTGGTTTATTGGTGGTAGACGAGGTGAAGGAAAAACTGATTAGGGAGTAAGGGAAGCAGAACAGAGAAAGGGAAGAAACCATAGTCCCAAGTACATTTGAGGTTTGACCTAATTTGTAGCAGATGTGAAGTGGTACAGGTCACGTAACTAGTCACTCCTCACAGCCAGGAGGGCCAGGAGGGCCAGTGTGTGCATCCACAGTCACTAGTCACTGACAGTGGGAACTTCTGGGAAAGGCAGTCTTGTTTTGTTCTTCAAAGATGGTTCCTGAGAGAGTGAGGGTGGCCGTGAGTCTTGAGAGCAGATAGAGAATGGTGTTCAGCCATGTTAAAAATATTTAACTAGGTACCCTAAATACTAACTGGTTATTTAGGTGATGTAGGAAGTATAAAATATATGTCTACTAGCATTTAATTTTCTTTGAAGGAACCTCTGTAGTTAATCTCATGGTTCTCATAGGAGACCTGTTAAACAAAATGAAATACAAAATCAAATTACTATAAAATTATAATCATTTTTACAGTCTTTACATTCATATATATGTTAGTCATATATAAACTTAATTTCTATAGTAATGACAGCTAACTTTATTAAGCACTTACCATTTGCCAGGTACTGTGCTATATTTTATGTGTTTCTTCCAGCTTCCCAGAAATCTAATTAACTATTATAGATTGGAAAACTAAGGTTTAAAAGAGATTCTGCATGTTGTATAAGGCTTCAGCTTCTAGTGAATGGTAGACTGGGAATTGGAACTCAGGATGGTCAGACTGTAGAGCAGACTTTTAGCACTACACGTATATCTTTCCTGTTTTAGCAGCCAGTCTGCATTTAGCTTGTACATTGAATAGCTATTTGTATATACCAGGAGTCTTTAAAAAGTTTGTGAAAAATACATATGAAAAAAAATTGTTCATGGGATTATAATATTTTCCACCAAAATAAAATATCTTTTATTTACATTTTCCTGTGAACTGGTTGAGTTATCCTTGTATGTGTAGTCACCAGCTAGCTTTTGAATGTTGGACAGGCAGAAACCAAAAATTGGATCTTCTTTGGAATCTTCCACTGTTGTTCCTAGCACAGATGCTTTAAACATGAAAGCAAGCCATCTAATTCCTCACAATGAATTTAGTTTGAATAAACAAACACATACCAGTTTTTTTTAAGTTCTAAGACATATTGTTAGTACATAAACTTAGTAACTCTTCTCTTTGAATTCCTTGAAGTAGTTTGTTCCACAGTAGTTGCTCCCCACATAAAAAAAGGGTAGTTGAACCTCAGAGAGTGGTAATCACCACTTGCCTGATAACAATTTTTTCCAAGTGTGGAGCTTGCTAATCATAGGACTGTCTTCAGAACAAACCAAACCAGCAGAAGTTCCAGTTAAGGAAACCTGTTGAAACTCTTTGTGCAAATCTAATGTTTTTTAATTATAGACTTACAAGTTTGGAAAATTGAAATAAATCCCAATTTTAATTTGTGTTTCTTCTATTTCTGTTTAGGTTTTGTAGGTTTATTTAATCTGCTGCTCTTGTGGCCTGGTTTCTTTTTACTTCATTACACCGGATTTGAGGACTTTGAGTTTCCAAATAAAGTAGTATTGATGTGCATTATTATTAATGGCCTTATTGGAACAGTTCTCTCAGAGTTCCTGTGGTTGTGGTATGTGCTATTTATTTCCTGTGATTTATTATTCATTTATTGACTTTTGGATAGTTTAAGTACTGTTTTTCTGTCTTCTAATGGCCTCTCCTCTGCACCCCCAACACACACACACACACACACACACACACACGAGTTCACCCATAAATTCTTAAAAGTGAATACATTAGAGTAGGAACTTTTTTGTAAGTTTTGTGTGCCCATTGCATAGAATAGTAGTTCATACACAGAAGGAGCTCAATAAATACTTGTTGAATGAATGAATGAATAAATCAAAATGTTCCTAATTTTGTAAAAGTGTTATAGAAAGTAGAGTATTATGCAAATGAATGTAATCCTTTTCTAATGGACATCTAAATTTATGAGCTATGTATACAAGTATGAATTAACTAATTCTAAGTGAAAAATCTATGGGATGTTACTTACATAAAAGTTCTTAGAATATCTGGTGGTTCCTGGGCATTTTTGGTTATAATACTATTTTCAGGACCTTTGATATGAGTAAGCAAGATATGGCTAATATGAAGTGTTAAAATACTCTTAGATATTATAATATGGAACATGTTTAAAATAATTAGAACATAATATCATGTATGGAGTTTAAGAAACTTTTTTAACTACGGAGCTTTATACTTAATCCTGTTTCCACATAATAGAAACTTAAAAAGAAATTCAAATTGTTCTAAACTCCTAAATGAATTGCATTACATATCAGTTGAAACCAGTGACTGGCTTTCCCTTGCCAAACACTACAACAGAGATCCTGTTTTCCATGAAGTCATAACACTGTTCTCTCACCCTGCCCAGTTAAGGGAGTAGCCACTTTTCTTACTATCCAGCATACTTATTCCCTTTTGTATAATACTTAAAGATTTACTTCGCATTATACTAATTTATATTTTTATTTGCTGATCTAAAGCTCTTTAATATCTGAATCTATTATTCATTCACTTTCCCTCTTTTATTATATTCATTTTAGATGCTTAACTTTTTTAACCAGAAATACTTATAGGGAATAGAAGGGGTCAGCCATAAGCAAAAAAGAGAAAAGCTGGGTTGAGTCAAGAAAGGTTTTAATACACTCTCAGACTTTTGATTTTAGTACTTTACATTATAAATGTCCAAGAACATATCTTATATTTGACCTCTTTTTGCAGAGCAACATTGCTAATTCTAATATATACTGAACTAGAGCTTTACTTGCCTATAACTTTCATGAGTTTTTGGTCCTAATAACATATATTATGCTTTTATCTTAGAATGCATTTTCTTGTAGATCCAAATTGTAAGTCTGTATAAATGGTTTATCTATCTATCTATCTATCTATCTATCTATATATCATGCAGTATTTTTCTTCAACTACACAAAATTACATGCAGATTAATATTTCAAAATTTGACACCATTATTGATAGTTCAAGTGGAAAAAAATTAGCTGTTTGGACAATTGCTAGAAAAATAGAAAGCAAAGAAATATTCTTTTAAAATATTCAGTTCTTTTTTATGCTTAGGAAAATCGAAAGAATAAGACATTATTAGTTTTCATGAGGGTGAGATTTTTGCTTTGATGACAGAGTCACATGTTGGCTTATCACTTTCTTAAAGTCTCTGTGTGAAATATCTAATTTTAATAATACTGTTTTCTTCATTAGCTATATATCATAAAACTCTAAGAGTTCTGTTTGACAGTTTTGTAAAAAAAAAAAAAAGTAATGAACTATTCATCCAAAGTTGAAAAAAATCTATAAACAAATCTTAAAAACAGCATAAGTATTTGAAATTTTAAACTTATATATTTGCATTTTTAATATAAACTTTGAGAATCATCTAATTTTTTTATGTCTCAGCTCATCATAAGCTTTAATTTTGCTCCTGGTCTCTCAGCCTGTATTTAGAATAAAAAGTCTTTATTCAGTGCTTTTTTTTGTTTTTACTTTTTTAATGTAGAAATGTATAATTTTTTTTTAGGGGCTGCTTTCTTACCTCATCATTGATAGGCACACTTGCACTAAGCCTTACAATACCTCTGTCCATTATAGCTGACATGTGTATGCAAAAGGTAAGGCAAACTACTTACTAGATATTTTAAGTATATGGTTTTAAAAAAAGCTAAGGAATATGACTAAATTATAAAGGATATAAATATGAATAAAACTTGATTCATTTTCTCCCAAAGTGCTTGATGTACATAGAATTATAAAAATTATCAAAGAAATGCATTATTTCCTGGCTTTTAAACTTTTCATGTTTCCCTAAATTTTAACAACAATATTTTTATATATAGTTTTCCAGTTTTTGAGCTTATTATGGTCTAAATGTTCTTGTGTTAGAACAGAATAGGGGATACATGTTATGATAAAGTAGTAGTATTTTGATTTCTAAGATAAACTTCAGAGGTTCCTTAACACTGTGCTAATACTACTATAGATATGAGTAGCACATGAATAATTTTGTTTCTCAGTGAATGTTCATCTCTGTCTGGAATTAGTAGAGGACGTGTTCCTTCCCTCATCTGTGAAGTCCTGGTCTGGACATGGGGACTCTTGTGATAAACACTGGCAATGATAACATCACAGGAAAGAAAAACCAAGGTCTCTGCCAGCTGTTTGGAAGGAAGGAGTTTCATCAGTGCCCTTAGGGTTGGTAGGAGGAAAGAGGTGTGACTGCCTACTGTTGGAAGGTGGAGTGCATTTATCATGAAGTATAGTGTTTTGAAGCTTCAAATCTCTGTGCTAAGTAACAAAAGTGTGTGTGTGTGTGCTGGTTTAATGTAAGTTAAAGCAGGAAACACTTGAAAGTCCAAAGGTATACAAATGTATACAAGTAATAATCAGATTTTGTAGCTACTTTTTAGGCCTTTGTGTAGTTTTGTAGGATAAAGGCAAAATACTCTCAATGATAATATAGTATGTGTATTTTTAGAATGTTTTGTGCTTACATTTAACTTTTTGTTTTATGGTTCAGTAAATTCTTACTTATTTGTCATGATTGAAGAATGGAGCTCTTCTCAATTAAGTCTCATATACCATACATTTTCAAAGAATATGAATATGTGTTATAAAGTATACATAACACTGAAATTATATATCATTAAATTATTCTTCTAAAAAGATTTATTTATTTGAAAGCAGAGTAACAGAGAAGGAAAGACAGAGAAGGATCTTCTCTTGGGCATAATTCCAAGCTTCCTTAAAAAAACAAACTGTCAAATAGAACACACACAGTTTTCCTTCTATACCTTAAAAATAGGAGGAGCTATTATTTCCATCATTATATTTATTTAATTTGTTCATTTGGGAGCCAGAGAGAGAATGAGAGGACACTCCCATCCACTGATTCACTTTGTAAATGCCTACGTGGCTGATGTTGAAGTGGGACCAGGGCTGAAGCCAGAATGGGAAACTGAATCCAGGACTTCCAGGACATGGGTGGCTGGAACTCAATTTCTTGAGCCATTACTGTTGCCTCACATGGTCTGCATTAGCAAGAAATTGGAGTCAGGAGCTGGAGCTCAGTGTCAAACCCAGGTACCACTGGTTGATTCACTCCCCAAATTCCCACAACAGCCAGGGCTGGGCCAGGCCAAAGCCAGGAACTCCATTTGGGTTTCCCACATGGGTGGCAGGAACCCAAGTATTTGAGCCACATTTTCTGCCTCCTAGGTGTGTTAGCAGGAAGCAGGAACAAAAG
Organism: Sylvilagus floridanus; assembly: GCA_949820135.1. Taxonomy (NCBI): domain Eukaryota; kingdom Metazoa; phylum Chordata; class Mammalia; order Lagomorpha; family Leporidae; genus Sylvilagus; species Sylvilagus floridanus. Next base: position 73,979,709 of record OX463236.1, read on the forward strand.
TACAGAGGAGGGGCTGGCATTGTGGCACAGTGGGATAAACTGTTAACTTGTAATGCCAGTATCTGATATGGGTGCCAGTTCAAGTACCAGCTGCTCAATTTCTGATACAGCTCTCTGCTACTGCACCTGGGAAAGCAGAAGATGGCCCAAGTGATCAATTCCCTGCATCCATGTGTGAGACCCAGATGAAGCTCCTGGCTCAACCCTGGCTGTTGCAGCCATTTTGGAAGTGAAACTGAGGATGGAAGCAACCTGTCGCCCGCCCAGTAACTTTGCTTTTCAAATAAATAAATCTTTTTTTTTTTTTTTTAAGTGCAGAGTAGAGGCCAGCATTGTGGGATTAAGTCACTACTTGACATCACATAATAGAGTGCTGGTTTGAGTCCAGGATACACTGCTTTCCTTCCAGCATCCTGCTAATGCACCTAGGAAGGTGTTGGAAGATCAGTTGGGCCCTTGCTACCAATGGAGAAGACCCAATCGAATTCTGGCTTCTTGGGCCTGGCCTAGTCCTGCCCATTCCAACCATTTAGAGACTGGACCAGCAAGAAGATTTTTCTCTCTCTCTCTGCCATTTAAGTAAATGAATATTATTTATTCATTTTTAAAAAAGATTTATTATATATTTTTTTAAAAAGTGCAGGATAGCTGAGATTTGAATCAGGCACTCCAGTATGAGATACGAGCATCCCAGGTGGCTGCATAACCCACTGCGCCACAACTCCTGCCTCCCTCATTAGACTCCTTTACAGATTTTAATAACATCCAGGTCCTTCCTTATCTCAGGATAATAATCCTGTATATCAAACAAAATTATTCTATTAAACTAGGGAAGCACTGTATATTACAAGATTCTAATAGACAGATGTGAAAGTTAACTTTACCATACTGACTTAAAAACAGGCTTTGGCTGATTGAAAATAAAGGCTAATTTTAGGGAGTTTTTAAAACTCAATGTTATAGAAGACCTAGTTTTATTACATGATTTTATAGTTTGTTTAATCAAGTATTTTAAGATTAAAAAAAAGAGAAGACAAAGGGAAATATATGTAAATGTAATTGATTAGAAAAAACAACTAGTCAGTCTTTCTGGACTGTCTTAACCTCTAGAATGGGCAACCAGTTAAATGAGCAGACTGGGCCTTTGGTGGGGGATTGAGGGTAGGGAGATACTGGAAAAAGTAGCAGAGTGTATCCAGAGCTACAATAGAAACTCAGGAAGAAAAATCTCCTGCCTTCATGGGTCATTTTTGATTTTATTAGTCAATCATATTTACATTTAGTTTCTGAATTTTTAGCATTTATTAACATTATACTTGACATAAATTAGCTATTTTATTCTAGAAGCATTTGATATAATAGGAAGCATCTCTGATGGATTCAGATTTATATTAAGATATATTCAGGGATCAGAGAATAATTTTTGTTTACTTCAGCAATTTTCCTTTTTTCTGACTTTATTATTTTTAAATTATCTTCATAGGTTATTGGTAATCAAAGTAGAAGTTTTATGAGCCAAGACATAAATAACTGCATTGTTGAGCATAAGCTTTGCTTTTAGAGATTATCTAGAGCTTTATTATCTACTTCTATACATTTTTAAAGTTTTTATTTATTTAAGAGGCTAAGAGTGTCAGAGACAGAGAGAGCTCCCAGCTGATAGTTTAATCCCCGAATGCCTGCAATGGCTGGGATGGGGCCAGGGATGAAGCGAGTAATCTGGAACATGCTCCAGGTCTCCCTTCTGAGTGGTGAATCCAATTATTTGAGCCATCATTGCTGTCTACTGGGGTCTGTATTGGCAGGAAACTGGAGTCAGGAGCAAGGTGCAGGAATGGAGCCCAGCTATTCTGATGTGGGTTGGGGACATCTTAACCACTAAACTATATGTTCACTCTCTACCTTTATAAATTTTACTTTTATTCAGTTTGAAAAATAGGGTTTTTAGTTGAATAGTCACAAAGTCATTCAATCAGCTATATGTACAGTTTTAGCTCTCATAAGTTTTTCACACTTTTTATAGTTTTGGGTAATTTAAATGTATCATGGTTTCTCTAGATTATTAAATATTCTGGTAAATATGTTATAAATACTACTAATGGGTAACTAGAGGATTTTTAGTTTCTCTTAATGACTGTTCTTCTGGGACAGCTTTTGTGTATCTGTACCATACAAATAGGTGTGCATGTGAAAAATTGTCCAAGTGATTATTCTTGTATTAAGACATTCTCACAAAACCCCTTTAATCTGATGAATGATACTCTGAATTGAAATATGTTTTCCACCAGAGGGAGTCTTGGGTATAATTCTAGGCTTCCTTAAAAAAATCAAACTGTCAAGGAGAACACACAGTTTCCTTCCCTATCTTAAAGATAGGAGGAGTTATTATTTCCATCATTATATTTATTTATTTGAGAGCCAGAGAGTCAGAGAACACCCTCATGCATTGATTTGCTCTGTAAATGCCTACATGGTTGATGTTGGAGTGGGATCAGGGCTAAAGCCAAAAGTGGGAAACTCAATCCAGGTCTTCCACGTGAGAGGCTGAAACTCAGTTTCTTGAGCCATTACTGTTGCCTCCCATAGTCTGCATTAGTAGGAAGTTGGAGTCAGGAACTGCGGCTTAGTATCAAAGCCAGGTACCATGATAGGGCGTCTTAACTGCTAGCCTAAATGGCCTATTCCCATCATTATTTTTAAAGCAAACTAACAAGGTGTCTCCCAAAATTCTCAGTAGTTAATCAGTGCAGGTTTCTTTGACAATTGTTTCTATTAGTTGAGTCTAAATGGTAAAGGTAAACTAGTCAAAAGGAAAGAATTTCTTTTGATAACTGTATCATCTCATTATTTTGAATTTTCTTGACAACCCTTTTAAATGAATTAGAAGATCAGACTTGGTGACATCAAAGGGCTCTTCTGTTCTGAGGCTTGTCTTCTCTAACATTCCTTAGTAAAATTCCTATGTATTTTCATTATTTTGCTTGGTCATTATTTCATTTTTAACTTGTTTCATAGTTTCAAGTGTCTTTGATAGAATTGTTAATAAGAGGTTCACAGGGGCCAGCACCATGGCACAGTAGGTTAATCCTCCGCCTGCGGCACTGTCATCCCATATGGGCGCTGGTTCTAGTCCCAGCTGCCCCTCTTCCAATCCAGCTCTCTGCTGTGGCCTGGGAAAGCAGGAAAAAATGGCCCAAGTACCTGGGCCCCTGCACCCACATGGGAGACTGGGAGGAAGCACCTTGCTCCTGGCTTTGGATGGGCGCAGCTCCAGCCATTGTGGCCATCTGGGGAGTGAATCAATGGAAGGAAGACCTCTCACTCTGTCTCTCCCTCTCACTGTCTGTAACTCTACCTCTTAAATAAATAAATTAAATCTTAAAAAAAAAAAAAACTAAGAGGTTCACAAAAGTTGCACTTGAGGTTTTGCTTGCTTTTAGTGCTATCTTTAACAAAGAACCATAAAGTAACACAATAATAACACAACTATGACATATTTTTTTTAAATGTAAGGTTTTTGAAGATGAGTTCAAGAACTGAGGGGGAGGGAGTAGGCAGTGACAAGCAAGAAGAGATGGTGATGTGTGTGCAAGACAGTAGCTTCACAGTAGATGATCCTGTTCTCAGTGTACTCCGTGGAGTAAATGAAGGCTACCTGGGCTTTTCTTTAGCCTATTTTCCAAGCAGAAAATATTGTTGATTATTTAGGCAATTGAACTCCTGGGTTCTTATATTTAATGATAACATAATTAATAATATGTTTTCAATGCTGGGTATTATCCTCTTGATGTTTTAACATTTCTGTTTCTGTAAATAGAAAAGTTTTATTAAAGGGGAAATTTTCCTCAGTGATAATTGCAGGTCTGATTTTTTTTCCCTATCTTTTATTTTTAGGTGCAGTTTTCTTGGTTATTTTTTGCAGGCGCTATCCCAGTATTTTTTTCATTTTTTATTGTAACTCTCCTATGCCATTATAATAATTGGGATCCTGTGATGGTAGGAATCAGAAGAATTTTTGCTTTTATATGCAGAAAACATCGAATTCAGAGGTAGGTTGATTTCCACTGTAGGTTTTTAAAAAATGTTTGCTAAGTAAACCTAAAATCAGATCGTACTAGCCTGTGAGGAATTACTGAAAGATTACACATGATCTCTGTGTTTGCTAGATAAAAATAATCTGCTCAGATCCTTTGGGTGGTAAGAGTTTTTTCATTGTTACACTTCAGAAAAAGTGTTTTGATTTACAGGTAGAACTGGAGTATTTACTGTTATGCTATAATGTTATTTAAATAGAGAACACCTTTATTGATTTGAATATAATTCATAATAGAATGATAGAATTGCCTCAAATTCTCTCTTCTCTACTCCTTTCTTTTTAAGAGAGGAAGCTTTTTATATTGTTCTATAAAAAAGAACTTGGGACAGGTTAACAAATCTTGGCTTCATCTTAGATCTGCCAGTAACTTGCATCCAGACCTCACAGCTTCTGCCAGTAGTATAGATCATTTTTAAGGTTCTCTTAAAACTGTAAAACTGCCCTTAACCATTGCTTTTTTCTTAAGAGTTCCAGAAGACAGTGAACAGTGTGAGAGCCTCATTCCTATGCATGGTGTTTCACAGGAGGATGGAGCTAGTTAGCTGTTGCCTAGAGCCCAGGTTTGTATGTAAGCTGGCATTAGTGTTGCATAAGATTCTTATTCTTGTAATACAGAATAGATGTTCCATTATTGGTTATTTAAGAGGCAATTTCGGCCGGCGCTGCAGCTCACTAGGCTAATCCTCTGCCTTGTGGCGCTGGCACACCGGGTTGTAGTCCTGGTCTGGGTGCTGGATTCTGTCCCGGTTGCCCCTCTTCCAGGCCAGCTCTCTGCTGTGGCCCGGGAGTGCAGTGGAGGATGGCCCTAGTGCTTGGGCCCTGCACCCCATGGGAGACCAGGAAAAAGCACCTAGCACCTGGCTCCTGCCATCGGATGAGCGCGGTGCGCCAGCCGCAGCATGCCGGCCGCGGCGGCCATTGGAGGGTGAACCAACGGCAAAGGAAGACCTTTCTCTGTCTCTCTCTCTCTCACTGTCCACTCTGCCTGTCAAAAAAGCTAAAAGAAAAAAAAAAAAAAAGAGGCAATTTCACCTAAAGGCTAAGAGAGTAGTCTGGAATCAAACTGCCTGGGTTCCAATTCCACCCTCTCCATGTCCTAACTGTTAACCCCCCCCCCCCCCGCCCCTTTCTCTTTTTCTTTCTCTTATGTATTTATTATTTATGTAAAGGCAGAGTGATAGAGAAAGATTTTTGAGTTGATGATTCACTTCCCCCAAATGGCTCCAACAGCCAGGGCTGGACCAGCCTGAAACCAGGAATCTATGTCTCCCACATGGGTGGCAGGGGCTCAAGTATGTTAGCAGGGATGTGGGTTAGAGGTGGAGCAGCTGGGGCTTTAACTGGTGCTCATATAGGATGCCAGCATTGCAAGCAGCAGCTTAACCTGCTGTACCGCAACACCTGCTCCTACATGGGTACAGGGGCCTGAGTACTTGGGATATCTTCTGTTGCCTTTTGAGGCACATTAGCAGGAATGCTGAATTGGAAGTGGAGCAGCAGAGATTTGAACCAGCACTTCAGTAGGGGATGCCAGCTTTCCCAGCAGCAGCTTAATTCACTGTCCCCACAACAACGATCCTGGTTCTTTTTTTTTTTTTTTTTAAGATTTTATTTATTTATTTGAAAGGCTGAATGTCAGAGAGAGAGAGATGGAGTGGCACAGAAAGAGATCTTCCAGCCACTGTTTCATTCCCCAAATGGCTATAGTGGCCAAAGCTGGGCTAAGCAGAAATCAAGAGCCTGGAATTCCATCTGGGTCTCCCATGTGGGTAGCAGGGACCTAAGTATTTGAGCCTTCTGCTGCTGCTTTCCCAGGTGCATTAGCAGGGAGCTGGATTGAAATGCAGCTAGGACTTGAACTGGACGCCAGCCACTCAACCCCAGTGCTTTACCTCTTTGTGTTTCAATTTGCTTATTTGTGAATTGGGATCAAAATTGAAACCCACTCATAATGTTACTAGAAACATATAAATTCTTGGAAATTTAGAGTACACATAATAGTGCCTAATTCAAATTAAGTGACTAGTATTAAGGCAGAGTTACACAAAGAATTGAAAGGCAGAGTTACACAAGAGAGAGGAGAGGCACAAAGAGAGAGAGAGAGAGAGGTCTTCCATTCGCTGATTTACTTTCCAAATGGCCACAACTGCCAGAGCTGCACCTATCAGAAGCCAGGAGCCAGGAGCTTCCTCCTAGTTTCCCATGTGGGTGCAGGGGCCCAAGGATTTGGGCTATCTTCTCCTGCTTTCCAGGACATAACAGAGAGCTGGATGGGAAGTGGAGCAGCTGGGATTTGAACTGGCACCCATATAGGATGTTGGTACTGCAGGCAGCAGCTTTACCTGCTATGCCACAGTACCGGCCTCAAAACTAGTATTTTTATTCATGTTAAGGGTCATAATTTTATTTAATGTTATACTTCAGAAAAATATTTTATCTCTGATTATAAAATTAAGAAAAATGTGTTATTTTGGTACATGTAGTCTTTTCTCTGTGCATGTGTATGTTTTGCCTAACTAGCACAATCTGTTCCCTGATTATCTGTGCTTTTTTACTTAAAATGTTTCAAGAATATTTTCCCATTTTTTTAAATTATAAGAAATACTATCTTTTATATTTCTGGGATGACAGAGTAGGTGATATTTAATAATTTGCTAATGAATACTTGAAGTAAACATATCTTTGGCAGATACAAAAGTTATTATTTATTAGAATGAGAGATTAAGTTACCAGAATTATGGAAACGCAGGTCCCTTGTGAAAGATCTTTAGGCAATTTATATTGAAGTGTTTCCTGATTGTAGTTAGGTTTCCCTTGCCACCTAGACCATTGAATAACTCCTGTTACATTCTAGTGTTCCTCTTGGTATTGAAGCTTATATTTCACTATCTTCATGGTAAATTTCTCTCTAACCTAAGACTGATTTCTAGGTTTTGTTTTTTAATCTAGTTTTTACCGTGCTGATGGTCTTACATGTATATCATTCTAATGCTCCATGAGATTTCTTGTTCACAGCAGCTAGTCCTGCTGTGCCCTACCCAGTGTTGCCCTTCAGGCTTTCATTCTTTCCCCATTCTGAAGAAATCATTTAAATGCTTTTGCTGATTCTTTTGGCATTTACTTCCTTGTCCCTGTAAATACCAGGCTTTTGCTTCTATTTCTTTAGTTTTCATTTTTGGGCATCTTCAGTGGACTTTTCCACCAAAATAGTTTACACGTTCTCTGCTCCCATGCCACATGCCTGCCTTCCTAACCTACATCATGCCTACCTCCTCTGTGTGCCATCATAATTAATGCATAATTTCTACTAGACCTATATTTAAGGTTTACATCGCTATGACAAAATGAATGTTCCTTATAATGAAACTATGTAGGATTCTACCTGGTATTTCCCCAGTCCAGAGAACCTTTGTTGCCAGAATTTTTAGAGTTTCTGAGAGAAGACACTTGACCATCTGCCAAATGTAATAGGAGGGCACCTGTGTACCTCCAAGGTTTTTCTATACACTTGGTACCAATATTATATTTTTTAGTTGTTTCCTCATTCTTCCAAGTGGTATTTCTCCCTTATGTGCTAAAGTTGGCAGCTATCTTCTTATCTCTCTGATCTTCTTTTAGTCTGTGTAGTTTATTCCTTTTATTTTAAATTATTTATGAATTTTTTTTGAAAGGCAGAGAGACAGAGATGAAAACAGAGATATCTTCCATCTGCTGCTTCATTCCTTAGTTTCTTACAATAGCTGAGGGCTGGGCCAGGTCAAAGCCAGGAGCTAGGAATTCAATCCAGGTCTCCCATGTGGATATCAGGGGCTCTGCTGCTTGAACCATAACTAATTTGAGCCATAACTCCCAGGATATGCATTAGTAGCAAGCTGAAATCAGAAGTAGACCCAGAACCCTAACCCACACACTTCCATATAGAATGTGGCCATCTCAGGTGGTTTCTAACTACTGAACTCTGGTTTATTTCTTTTAGGAAAAAATAATCCCTTCATTGCCTTTTTAGTGAGCTCTTCAGGAAAGAGTGAAACTAAGTCTGTGTTTATTTGCCATTCTTAAATTTTAAAAAAAAATAGAAAGTGTGTTGTGGTACAGTGGTTTAAGCCACCATTTTGGGATGCCCACATCCCATATCAGAGTATCTGGGATTGAGTCCCGCCCCCACTTCCAATCCAGCTTCCTGTTAATGCACCTGGGAAGCAGCAGGTGGTTTCCCAAATACTTGGATTTCCATTACCCACCTGAGAGACCAGAATGGAATTCCAGGTGTTGGGCTGGTCCAACCCTGGCTGTCGTGGGCATCTGGGGAGTGAATCAGCAGTTGCAAGATCTCTCTCTGTCACTCTGCCTTTCAAATAAATAAATGAATGAATAAATACTAAAATCTTTAAATACACAACTATAAATATAATTTTTTTAAGTTTTTTAATACTATAATTTATGCAGCATCTTTTCATAGCATGCTGTGCATTATTCCCGGGGTCATGCTCAAACCCACCCCAACCTAGGCAAAGTTTCAATATTTCTGGAAGTGAGAACTGGACAAAGGGGAGATAGTAAGGACTCAAGACAATCGATTGTAGTAGAGGAGTGTAGAATAGAGCAGGTTGGGCAGCAGTCTTTGTCTCTTCTAGGTGTAATAGTGAAACATACCAGTAATACACCTACTAAGACACAATCTGTAAGCACTTATAGTGTTGAATGTCAGCCTTTGACATTGCTGTAGAACTCAAAAATCAAAACTGTAGAAATCAGAATCTAATCATTTGTCTGTGTTTTTTGTTTTTAGCTTGATCATGGAACGTTATACGGCGAAGAGACAATCTCTGGCAAGTTTTTGTAGAAAAATGTTTCAGTGCCTAGTCTGAAAAATAACAGTTTCAGTTCTTTGAAACTCTAAAATATATTTTCCTCATATCTGTTTTCTTCATTTTCATAATGAAGTACTTTGCTATGTAGCTGTGTACATATCAAAACAATGATAGGAAGTTCTAGTCCATAGTCCATCTACAGGACCAACCTGCCTTACACATCCCAAGAAATTCAGCTGGTGAAATCAATTAAACTAATCAAGGAATAAAATCCTAATGTTATTTTCATGTTTATTAGATGCTGGACTGTGTTACAAAAATATTTTCAAGTAATCATTTATGTAGATCAGTGTTTCTGACAGGAAAAATGCTAAAATAAGCTGGCTGTAATAGGTACGGATTATATTTTTTGGTATTGTAAAATATTGCAAATTAACTACACAGGAAAAATTGTCTAATTTATGCAGCAAGTATGTTCATGCAAATTTGATGGAAATTTAAAGAGAATAAATATTTGAGAACAGATCTGGTTCACTTACACTACATATACTGTATTATCTTTTAATAGTATTAGGTGCCTTGTATTTTAAATCTGTGACAAACCATGACAAATTTTTAATGGGAAGTATTATTGTCAAATGAAGAATTACATATTTCTAAAGGTTGTATTGTTGTAAATTTAATTGATAAAGCTCTGTTTAATTTAGAGTTTTGAAGAAATATTCTCTCTTCAATTAAGACATTTTCATAATGGAATGATTTAAATTGAAGTGATAAAAGTATTATTAAAATAAAATGTTTATATATGTATTTGTGTATTATAGATGTATCAAGTGATTTCTAATTTTTGCACATATAAATATGCTGAATTACTCCAGAACTGAATGCCTCTTTTCTTGAAATAACTTAGTTTTCCTGAATAAAGTTTTAGTGATTAGTATGCCAAAGAAGAAAAGCAAGAAGGAATTCTCCTTACCTATGACTTTTTACTGTACTAGGATTAAATATAAAATATTCACAATTACAACCTTAATCTTAGATTTCCCATGTATTTAATATTTGACTGCACTGGAAGTCTGTTCACTATAGATATGAGAGAACATATGTCCCAGGACTCACAGTCATTTCATTAATCAGACTCTATTCCCTTTTCAAGTTTTGTGGGAACAGTTCTCTTAAAAGTTTCTCAATGATTCTGATTTTTTTAAAATTCCCTTTGCATATTTTAGTTTTAGTCTATCCTATTCATGTTCTTAAAATTGGTTTAGTGTTACTGGGAATCTAGGATGAAATTTAGTAATCTTTATGATCTTTCTGCTTAGTACTGAGAACTTCTGTATCATATTGATTTAAAAGATGGCTTATGGTAACTTAGAAAACAGACAGCTGTCTTCTCATTTGGAGACATCCTTAGTTCTTAGGCTAAAAATAATGTTGATTTTGTTATACTTTTGATCTGTTCATCTTAACATGGTAGAGGCATGTAAAGAATGAGAAGTAATTTTCTTTTAGAAAGAACTCAACATTGCAGTTACTAAAGGCTAATTATGGTAAAAATTTACTATTTAGACACTTCTACTCTATTTTTGCTATTCAACAGTTCATAGAGATCTTCAGCAATTTACAGGGTAAAGTACTTGATCAGTATTATTCTGTAAATATGGTAGGAAAAGAGATTGAACTCAGACTTTTTTGCTTACTCCTGGGCTGTCGGCTCACACCATAGATCATATTTTGTCATTCCAGATTCTGGAAGCAGTAAGCCTTAGTTAGCATGCTGGGTAGATCTCCAGCAGGGCTTCTATAAGGCTGCTGCATTTTGATTGAAGAAAACTTCCCTAGGAAGAAGCACCATTAAACTGGCTAAATGGGAGTATGATTTTGACAACATTGGCTCACCTTTTCTCTCAGGGTTTATGTATCTGAATGATTTTTGTATTTGAATAGTGTAGTCATAGTGAGTGTGCAGCTGAAGACTTCCATTCTGCACTTTTGTAGTTAAGAGTTCATCTTCTCAAGAAATAAGGTTCCTCCCAATCTGGATCTTCCAGAAACAAGGGATCAGGGTGTGCAAGCCTTTGGAAATGGTGGGTGGGAGAGGTTACATGCAAGTGCTCAAGTCCTTCCTCTCTTTTTGAGCAGTTTTGGCACATGATTATATTTTTCTGAATATATCTTTTTTTCAGTCTTCTGCTTTTCCACCCATACATAATTTAAAGCCCACTATTGTATAATGCTTCAAATTATGACCATGACTGGAAGAAAGTCTTATTTTGTCAGACTTTCTATTAGGTAAATATCAGAATCTCAGTACAACAAAACTATAAAATGAGGCAGCATTAAAAGTGCTTAGATGAATGCTTTTGTTGGGAGTCATTTAGAAAAGCCATTAAGTATATGTAATGCATCTATCCTTATCCCTTTAGATACATGTTGATATTGTTTTATTTCGATACTAGACTTTTCAGCCTGACTTAATTAATTCCTTATATTACACTGATTTTTCCCTTGGCAGCTCAGTTTCTGTAGAAGTGCACTCACAAGGTTAAATGCGAATGTTCTTGGAGGTATCCAGCCTTGTTTCAGGAAGAATGCTAATGCCTACTTTAAAATCAATCATGCAGAGCCAATTTGGGGTTGCAAGGTATGACTCCTGGAAGCCACATTTTCTCATAAGGCACTGTGGTCAGGCCTGTGGCATTAATCCTCACTGTGCTGCCTAAAGAAACAAAAATGTCTTTAATGAAGGAGAAAGGAAGAATTAATGAGAAAATAATATTTTCACAGCCTTATTAGCAAATAAATGAAATGTTGTTTTTATTTTGAACAATTCTAGTTGTTGCAATTTTGATTCATTTCTCTCTAATCTCCTTTTGAAATGTTCTTTATTACTAAATATTTTAGGACAAATTCATGAAAATAAGAGATGAACATATCTGCAAGATCTATAGATTTAACTCCTGTAACAAATATATTGTGTGTGATTTCTTTTTAATACTGGTGTAGCATTTGAGAGAGTTTACAGAATTTGAAGTTAGGGTTGTATTTTAATATGTGCCCTATCTAAAAAATTCCATTTAGATTAATTGAGGTATGTTTTATGCAGATTTGTAATTTTTTTAAATTATTTTTTATTGGGGCAGGTGTTTGATGTAACAATTTGTTGCTGCTTGGTACATGCACATCCCATATCCGCGTACCTGGCTCCTCTGCTTCTGATCCAACTTCCTTCTAATGCGTATCCTGGGAAGCAGCAGAGAAGGCTCAGGTACTTGGGTCCCTGTCATCCACATGTGAGACCCAGATGGAGTTGTGGGTTTCTGACTTTAGCCTGACACAGCCCTGGCTGTTGTGGACATTTGAAGAGTGTACCAGCAGATGGAAGACCTGTGTGTCTGTGCCTCTCTTTACCTTTACCCCCTGCCTTTCAAAGAATATGAAAATGTAAGAAGTAAAATGAAAATTATTTTTTACTTATTGGAGAGGGAGAGATAGAGTTCCCATGCATTGGTTCATTTTCCAAGTGCCCACAGTGACCTGAGCCAGGAACAAGGGACATAATCTAGGTCTCCCACATGAGTGGCATTAACCCAGTTACTTGAGCCATCACTGCTTTTACCCATAATCTGCATTGATAGGAAGCTGGAGTCAAGAGCAGGAGCTGGGAATAGAACCCAGGCATTCTCATGTATGATATGGGCATCTTAACTCTTGGGCCAAATGCTTGCATCAGACTTGGACTTTTTAGATGCCACATTTCCTTCAGCTGCCTCTGGCTATACAAGGATTAATAAAACAATATTTCAGAGTGGCATTTATGTACACAGGAAATTTTCCTTTAAACATTAAGAATCTTTAATAAACTAGGCACAGAAGAGGAATCCATGATAAATCAGAAGCAAATAATGACCATTTATTTTAATAGGAAGTTTTTGTTGTTTTGCCATCTGGAATGAAGATTGCGTAATAGCTGGAATCTTTATGTTTAAAATATTTGCTTAAAAGGCAGAGTGACAGAGAAAAGAAGAGACACAGAGAATTTTCTATCCATTGGTTCACTCCCCAAATGGCTACAACAGCTAGGGCTGGGCCAGACTGAAGCCGGGTGTCAGGTGGTCCATCTAAGTCTCCCATGCGGGTGACAAGGGCCCAAGTTCCTGAACCCTCTTCCACTGCTTTTCCCAGGCACATTAATAGGAAGTTGGATTGGAAGCATAGCAGCTAGGACTCAAATTAGCACTCTGATATAGGATGCTGGTGTGGCAAGCAGCAGTTTAACCACTACACTACAGTGCCATGCCCCTGAAATCTGTAACTCTTTATTTGCTTTTTGCTTTTTGGCTATCTAAAAAATTTGGTTTATCAAAAAAAATAAGCATTTTTAATACCACTACATTTAAACAACGTTTTTCTCTAAAATGTCCTATATTCAATGTATATTAACTGTTATAATATCAAATAATAAAATAATTAACATATTAAGAAAAAATTACATATTTGCTCTTGGGCATTTTGCTGAAATATTAATGTGAAGTGGCACCATGTCCAATGACAACATGTTGAATTTGTGGTGACACAAAAAGTGATTTTGTTTTTGAATTAGGGATTTGAAGTGGAGAATCACTCTTTTTTTTTTCAAAGGAACTTTTTATTTAATGAATACAAATTTCATAAGTACAACTTTTAGGAATATAGTTATTTTCCCCACTATACCTGCCCTCCCACCCCTCCTTCTCCTACCTCTCCCCTTCCCAGTCCCATTCTCTTAAGATTCATCTTCAATTAACTTTGTACACAAAAGACCAACTCTATACTAAGTAAAGATTTCAACAATTTGCACACACACACACACACACACACACAAACAGAAAAAGTTTTACAGTTAACTGATAATTCAGTTCATTAAGGATAGAGGTTCTGCATGGGGAGTTAGTGCACAGTGACTCCTGTTGTTAATTTAACAATTAACACTCTTATGTATGACGTCAGTGACTACCAGAGGCACTTGGCATGAGCTGCCAAGGCTATGGAAGCCTTTTGAATCCACAAACTCTGTCAGTATTTAGACAAGGCCATAAGCAAAGTGGAAGTTCTCGCCTCCCTTCAGGGAAAAGTACATCCTTCTGTGATGGTCACTTCTTTCCACTGAGGTCTCATTCACAAAGATCCTTCATGTAGAACATTTTTTGCCACATTTTCTTGGCTTTCCGTGCCTGAAATGCTCTCTTAGGCTTTTCAGCCAGGCCAGGATGCCTTAAGAGCTGATTCTGAGGTCAGAGTGCTACTTAAAATGATTATCATTCTTTGAGTCTGCTTTGTGGACTGCAATAAGCACTCTTAAACACAACATTTTTCTTATGACATTGTAAATCTGGAAAAGTAATCTTCTAAATTGAGACTTTTAACATGTTACTTCATAAAATTTTTTATTTTAAATTAGCATGTGATTTCTTTCTTAAGAACTGCTTTTGTTAACTTTCAATTTGGCCCTTGAATGCACAGCATTCATTATTTCTTGACTTAGTTTTTCCTACACCTAGCTTTAATTATGGCAAGTCATAACAAACCCAAGAATGCCCATTAATATCTGTGGGTCTTTGCAAGGCAGGCAGAAAATTTCTGTGCTGAGAGTCTTATTTTTGACACTAGGTGAAAACAGTTCATTACAGTCTTACAGCCAGGATTTGCTTACTTGATGTTGCTTTCACATTCCTTTTTCTTTTCTTTTTTTTTTTGGACAGGCAGAGTGGACAGTGAGAGAGAGAAACAGAGAGAAAGGTCTTTGCCATTGGTTTACCCTCCAGTGGCCGCTGTGGCCGGCACGCTGCGGCCGGCACGCTGCGGCCAGCGCACTGTGCTGATCTGAAGGCAGGAGCCAGGTGCTTATCCTGGTCTCCCATAGGGTGCAGGGCCCAAGCACTTGGGCCATCCTCCACTGCATTCCCGGGCCACAGCAGAGAGCTGGCCTGGAAGAGGGGCAATTGGGACAGAATCCGGTGCCCCAACCGGGACTAGAACCCAGTGTGCCAGCGCCGCAAGGTGGAGGATTAGCCTATTGAGCCACGGCGCCTGCCATTTCTTTTTCTTTTTGTAATTAATTTTTTTTGACAGGCAGAGTGCACAGTGAGAGAGAGAGACAGAGAAAAAGGTCTTCCTTTTGCCGTTGGTTCACCCTTCAATGGCTGCCGCGGCAGGCACACCGCGCTGATCCGAAGGCAGGAGCCAGGTGCTTCTCCTGGTCTCCCATGGGGTGCAGGGCCCAAGCACCTGGGCCATCCTCCACTGCACTCCCTAGCCACCGCAGAGAGCAGACCTGGAAGAGGGGCAACCGGGACAGAATCCGGCGCCCTGACCGGGACTAGAACCTGGTGTGCCAGCGCTGCAAGGCGGAGGATTAGCCTAGTGAGCCGCGGCTCCGGCCTGTAATTAATTTTAACCACAGTCTCATGGCTCTTTTAAAATTTTATTTTATTATTGTATGGGTTTGAAAGGCAAAGACAGAGAGCTCTCATTCATTAGTTTACTCACCAAATGCCCAGGAGCCAGGAACTCAATCCAGGTTTCTCACTTGGTTGGCCATGTCCCCAACCATTTCAGCCATCACCTGCTGCATCCCAGAGTGTGCATTAGCAGGAAGCTGGGACTCAAACACAGGCACTCCATGGATGTAGACATCCAGGCAGCACCTTAATTGTGGTGCCAAACACCCACACCTCACATTTATTGTTCTTAAGGGAAAAGCCCTATTTCTGACCACATAACATTGAAAGCAAAGTTTTATGAAAGGCTGTTCTTGCATGGGTGCTTGCAAAATGCTGATTCCCTTGGTCAGTGTTAAATGAGAAACTAATCTTAATATTTTCTGTGGTTCCTGTCAGCTGTAAAATTCTGTGATTCTGAAGTTATGTAGTTCCTGGGACAATATCAAACACTCCATTAATGCTGAGTACTTTAAAAAAAAAATTTAACAGGCTGGCACTATGGCATAGCAGGTGAAACTACCGCCTGCAGTGCCAGCATCCCATATGGGCACTGGTTTGAGTCCCAGCTGCTCCACTTCCAATCAGCTCTCTGCTATGGCTTGGGAAAGCAGTGGAAGATGACCCAAGTGCTTGGGCCCCTGTACCTGCATGGAAGACCAAGAGGAAGCTCCTGGCTCCTGGCTTTGGATTGGCAAAGCTCCAGCTGTTGCAGCCAACTGGGGAGTGAACCAGCAGTTGGAAGACCTCTCTCTCTCTCTCTCTCTCTCTCTCTCTCTCTCTCTGCCTCTCCTTCTCTCTCTGTGTAACTCTGACTTTCAAGTAAAATAAATAAATCTTAAATTTTAAAAAATTTATTTGAAAGGCAGTGTTACAGAGAGTCAAGCGGAGGGAGAGGGAGGGAAAGAGAGGAAGAGAGAGAGAAATATGTCTTCCATCCGCTGGTTCATTCCTTAAATGGCTTCAACAGCTAGAGTAGGCTTATCTGAAGGCAGGAGCCTGGAGTTTCTTCTGGGTCTCCCACATGGCTGCAGGCACCCAAGCACTTGAGCCATCTTCTACTGCTTTCCCAGGTGCATTAGCAGGGAGCTGGATAAGAAGTAGAGCAGGACTCGAACCGGCACCTCTATGGAACGCCCCCACTGCAGATTGTGGCTTTACCCACTATGCCACAGTGTTGCCCCATGCTCACTACTTTACATAGTGTTGCATAGGCATCCCATAGTGTTTTTGCTTTTGTTAGATTTAGTATCTAGACTCTTTAAAAGTTTCAGTCATATGAGTAAAACTATACTTAGGAAGTTAGATTTGAATTTGAATACAGTTTTGAATCCATGGTAGTTTTGTAGAGGCTGTGCAAACAAATATTTCATTTCTTAAATTTCCTTTTATTAAAACATTTCCATTCATTTTTTTCTTTCATGTCTTAATCTCTAAGATGACTCTCAGGTGTCTGATAATGTATATCTTCCTGTGGAGCACATCATTTAGCTTGGAGTCAGTAAAAGTTAACCTCAGTGAGGTGCATAATTTATGCATGTTAAGGTTTAAATCCAACACCAAAAGTGAAGTTTTTGAATAATGTCCCTTGGGAAGGGTCCATGTAGAAGGTATATAGGAGATCTACATTCCTTTTCATGAGTTTTTCCTCCAGAGTTGCAATAGGTCATGATTTTATTGAGTACTACAGAAGTCAGGCTTCTAACCAAGGAAACAAAAACTACTTGTGTTTCAAACACAGAGAATTTAACACAAAATTGATAGCACAGGTGTTCAAAGAGCTGAGAATACTAGTCAGACTGACAAGTGCAAGCTCAACACCAGCCGAAAGCCAGTGCTGCCCCCTGGCTGGTGGGGAAGTGCTCACAAAGCCCAAGGCCAGGGTCTTCCAGAGTAAACAGAGCTACAGTGCAAAGAAAGGGGAAGCTTGCTTTTCTTTCTGCCACTGACTGTCATTGGCAGGATATGGCTGGGAGCCAGAGGATCCAGGAACCTCAACGTGCAGCTTGTGGCTGTCAGCTCCATAGTATTAGAGCAGAGCAGTAGAAACTCCCAGGTCAAACAAGTCTAAACTGGGGCCCATACTGTGTGAACAGCACTTACTTTAGTCAACAGAATTGCAACATGTGACAATGCCACAGTACATGAAATATTCTGGATCCAAGATTTGTGTTATTCATCTCAAGTTCATTCCAGGAAGTGAAATTATGGGAAACAGACTGCCCTGGACTTCTGTTTCTCATTCCAATCCCTCTTCCTCTGTTTCCATCTTGCTCCATTCCCTTTTACTCCTCCTCACAAATTGGGCTAAAGCAAACAATGAGGGATAGTATTGCCTCTTTAAAATCAAACTTAAATGTACAACATTTAAAAATTAAAATTCAGTTTTAATTTGAGCTAATCAAATAAATATGAGCTAATCAAATAAGCTGCATTAAACTGGTTCTTCTGGGCCAGGCACTGTGGTATGGCAGGTTGAGGTGAATTCATTAAATTCATTAAAATTCATTAAAAATTAAGAATCACTAAAAATACTTTTTACTGATTGAAAGCAACTAAAGCATTAGAGAAAGTGTATTCATGGAAGTTTGAAAGAGAAAATAAGAGCAGAAACTTCTTAAAGACTCATGAACGACTGAAAATAAAGTCTTCAAGAGATAAGTTTCCTTTTTTTTTTTAAAAAAAAAAGAAGATTTATTTATTTGAAAGAGCTACAGAGACAGAGTGAAACAAAGATGTTTTCTATCCGCTGGTTCACTCCCCTGATGGCCACAAATGCCAAACTGGGCCAGGCTGAAGTCAGGAGCCAGGAACTTCTTCTGGGTCTCCCACATAGTGGCAGGGACCCAAGCACTTAGGCCATCTTCCACTGCTTTCCCAGGCACATTAACAGGGAGCTAGATCAGAAGTGGAGCAACTGGGACTCAAACCAGCACCAATATAGGATGCCAGGTGTCAGAGGTGGCAGCTCTGCCTGTTATGACACAACACCAGCCCCAGAGTGAGTGTTCTTAAAAGTCTTGCTCTGATTACTTGGAATTTCTTTTTTCATCAGCTAATCCCTGTGAAAGCTCACTGGATCTCCAGACTTTTTATTACAATGTTAGAATCCTGCCTCTAAGCTGTTTTTCTCCTGGACTTTGAGATGCTAGGGTACTTTATAGAGGAAGGGAAGAACCAAATTTTTAAAAATACACTCAAAAGGTAGAGCGACAGAGAGAGAGAGATCCTCCATTTGCTGGTTCACCCTATAATTGTCCACAATAGCCAAGGACTGGGCCAGGCCAAAGCCAGGAGCTCGAACCCCCATCTGGATCTCCCATATTAGTGGCAGGAACTCAAGCACTTCAGCTGTCATGTACTGCCTCCCAGGATGCATTAGCTTTAGGAGGAAGCTGTTTGGGGAGCAAGAGTGGTCAGCACTGAGACTGCACTGCAATATGGAATGTGGGCATCCCAAGTGACACCTCAACCACAGTGCCCGCCCCAGAGAACCTGTTTGATCTAGTTTGTCTGATTAGCTCAAATTTTCTACAAACCAGTTATTACTGTCAGGAACTAACAATTAAATGTACATATTTAGCTTTAAGATGGCATGAAAGTGAAACATCCAAAATCAAATCTAGCCACATAGACTCAAGACACACCCAAAAGCTAAGGGGATCTAAATATGCAACAGGTGCTGTGCCTTATCAGGTAAGTTGCTGTACCTTCAAACAACAAAATAGGAGGTCACCATTCTTTTGTTAAATGATCAACTGTTCCAACATCTTTAAGAATCATTCCAAAATAAAGATGATGAGTCAATAAAAAAAGGCACTATGACTTTGATGGCTATAGTTTTTTTTTAATTCAATGAAAGAGCAATTTATTACTTCCTGTTAAAGTATTCTAAAAATATTTCCAGTGCATACCCCCAAAACATGCACATATGGGATATCTGGGTTGAATTCCTCCTTCCTACCTTTGGACCGGCCCATCCCCAACTGTTGTGAGTGAACCAGCAGGAGGGAGATCTCTGTCACTGTCCCTGTCTGTCTGCCTCTTCAATAAATAACTTTTTAAAAAATGGGATTGAAGTCTCATTTGTAGTTTTCTTCCAACAGATGCTCACTAACCCCCTCACTCCTGCCCCACCTCCATTGCTATTCTGCTAAACATATACCTATATGAGAGCTCCTCAAAAAGTTCATGGAAATGCAGATTGTGGAAAACCTGAATATTTTAAAAAGGTTTTGCACCAAATATAAACATCTTTTTAATGAAAATTCCCATGAGCTTTTTGAAGCTGTCTCATAGATGCAGAGGTGCTTCTATTCCACGGAATACAATTTAGAAAATGCTGAGTAAATGCCTAACAGAAGGTTGGGAATCTTTATATATTTTTGTGTTGTTTTGATTTTTGGAGAAAGCAGTGTTTCCTCTCCTGAGAGAATGAAGAGGCTGAACACATAATGTGTTTCTTAGGCACAGATGGCAGCTCTGCCATGCTCTGGCAAACAGCAGTGTGTCCCTAATATGTACAAAGTAGTTTTACCTTCAGCTTCCAGTAAAACATCACACAGCATAAGATTGACATGCAGTTCAAAAATAATATCTTATATCCTTTTAAAATTAGATCCAGAAAAACCTGAAGAA
The DNA here is from genome assembly GCA_949820135.1 of Sylvilagus floridanus. Lineage (NCBI taxonomy): Eukaryota > Metazoa > Chordata > Mammalia > Lagomorpha > Leporidae > Sylvilagus > Sylvilagus floridanus. The sequence goes on from OX463236.1 coordinate 73,999,733, forward strand.
GCTTTGTAATTACTGCCAAAATGTCTCAGAGGGCATTAGGTTAAAAGAAGCTGGAGAGGGTAGAAAAGGAAGCAGCTGCAAGCCATTGAGAATAAGGACTATTTGCTGTGAGGATTTGTAGGGACAGTATGTTGCTACTGAATTTGGTAGATGTAATGGTTTTGAAATTGGGATTACATTTTGTTGACTTTTAATCATAAATATGGTTGTACTTTTAAAAAATGAATTATTGTATACGTTTGAAAGGCAGAGTTACAGGGGAGGGGAGAGAGATCTTCCATACACTGATTCATTCCCCAAATGGCCCCAGTGGCTGGGTTTGACTAGGCCAAAGCCAGAAGCCTGGAACTCCATCCAAACATCCCATGTGGATGACAAGGGCTCAGGTACTTGGGCCATCTTCAGCTGCTTTCCCAGGCACATTAGTAGGTAACTGGCTTGGAAGTTGAGCATCTAGGATTCAGGCCAGTGCACAGATGGGATGCCAGCATTGCAGGTGGCAGCTTAACCTGCTATGCCACAATGCTGGCCCTGGGATGTATTTTTCTTAAAGATTTAATTTATTTTATCTGAGAGTCAGAGCTATAGACAAAGGGAGGGAGAGACAGAAAGATCTTCCATCCACTGGTCCACCCTCCAAATGGCTGCACAGCTGGAGCTGTGCTGATCCAAAGCCAGGAGCCTGGAGCTTCACCTGGGTCTCCCATGAGGAAACAAGGGTCCAAGCACGTGGGCCATCTTCCACTGCTTTCCTAGGCTGTTAGCAGGGATCTGGATCAGAAGAGGAGCAGCCAGGACTCAACCCAGCGCCCATATGGGATGCCAGCACCACAGGCAGAGGCTTAACCACAGTGCTGGCCACTGGGATGTACATTTTTAAAAATGTTTCTTTTTCATGTTCTTGAAAGGCAAAGCAACAAACAGAGGGAGAGAACAAACTTCTATTTGCTGGTTCATTCTCCAAATGCTTGCAACAGCCAGGGCTGGCTAGGCCAAAATCAGGAGCTTAAAATCCACCAGTCTCCCACAGGGACAGCAGGCTTTGCTGCCTCCCTAGCTGTATTAGCAGGAAGCCGGATCAGAAGCAGAGCAGCCAGCATGCAGATCTGATGTGGGATACAGGTGTCCCAAGCAGCAGCCAGACTTGTTGTGATACAATGCCTGCACCAGGGATGTACAGTTTTCTATATATGGGCCCTAACTGGAAAACTCAGTGCCCTTAACGTGAACTATAACAATAGAAGGATTAACTCATAATAAATATGATACATTACTTTTATTTGGTGAAATTTTAACTTATTGGGCTTATCAAGGGAGACAGGGAATAAAGGTCAAGATCTAGTTTTTTCTTTCACTTTTATTTAATAAATATAAATTTCCAAAGTACAGTTTATGGATTACAATGCCCCCCCATAACTTCCCTCCTACCTGCAACCCTCCCATCTCCAGCTCCTTCTCCCATTCCATTTGCATCAAGATTCATTTTCAATTATCTTTATATACAGAAGATCAATTTAGTATAAAGTAGATATTTCAACAGTTTACACCCACACAGAAACATAAAGTGTAAAATACTGTTTGAGTACTAGTTATAGCATTAATTCACATTGAACAACACATTAAGGACAGAGATCCTACATGAGGAGTAAGTACACAGTGACTCCTATTGTTGACTTAACAAATTGACATTCTTGTCTATGACTTCAGGATTCTCCCTAGGCTCTTGTCATGAGTTGCCAAGGCTATGGAAGCCTTTTGAGTTCGCTGACTCTGATCTTATTTAGACAAGGTCATAGTCAAAGTGGAAGTTCTCTCCTCCCTTCAGAGAAAGGTACCTCCTTCTTTGATGGCCCGTTCTTTCTACTGGGATCTCACTCACAGAGATCTTTCATTTAGGTTTTTTTTTTTTCCCCCAGAGTGTCTTGGCTTTCCATGCCTATAATACTCTCATGGGCTCTTCAGCCATATCTGAATGCCTCAAGGGCTGATTCTGAGGCCACAGTGCTGTTTAGGACATCTGCCATTCTATGAGTCTGCTGTGTATCCCACTTTCCATGTTGGATCGTTCTCTCCCTTTCTAATTCTATCAGTTAGTATTAGCAGACACTAGTCTTGTTTGTGTGATCCCTTTGACTCTTAGACCTATCAGTGTGATCAATTGTGACCTGAAATTGATCACTTGGACTAGTGAGATGGCATTGGTTCATGCCACCTTGATGGGATTGAATTGGAATCCCCAGGCAAGTTTCTAACTCTACCATTTGGGGCAAGTCAGCTTGAGCTTGTCCCAAATTGTACATCTCTTCCATCTCTTATTCCCACTCTTATATTTAAAGAGATCACTTTTCAGTTAAATTTAAACACCTAAGAATAATTGAGTGTTAATTACAGAGTTCAACCAATAGTATTAGGTAGAACAAAAAAATACTAAAAGGAATAAAGTATTAAATTGTACATCAACAGTCAGGACAAGGGCTGATCAAGTCATTGTTTCTCATAGTGTCCATTTCACTTCAACAGGTTTCCTTTTTGGTGCTTGGTTAGTTGTCACCCATCAGGGAGAGCATATGATATTTGTCTCTTTGGGACTACTCAGCATGATGTGTTCCAGATTCCTCCATTTTGTTGCAAATGACCGGATTTCATTGTTTTTCACTGCTGTATAGTATTCTATAGAGTACACGTCCCATAACTTCTTTATCTAGTTTATTATTGATGGGCATTTAGGTTGAATCCAGGTCTTGGCTATTGTGAATTGAGCTGCAGTAAACATTAAGGTGCAGACAGTTTTTTTTTGTTTGTTTGCCAATTTAATTTCCTTTAGGTAAATTCCAAGGAGTGGGATGGCTGGGTTGTATGGTAGGGTTATATTCAGGTTTCTGAGGAATCCCCAGACTGACTTCCATGGTGGCTTTACCAGTTTGCATTCCCACCAACAGTGTGTTAGTGTCCCTTTTCCCCCACATCCTCACCAGCATCTGTTGTTGGTAGATTTCTGTATGTCAGCCATTCCAACCGGGATGAGGTGACTTGTGGTAGATGACTTGTGTACACAGGTGCACATGTGAAAAGAGTAAGAGATTAAACAGCTATATTTCAAACGGGGAATCTTTGCTATTAGAAACCATTGTATTTGATTCTACTTGTGTTTTAATTTTGCTTCCTCAATGATATGTTAGATGTTCTTTAAAATCTACCTTTAAAAACATTGTAAACATACTAAACAGTAGTTTTCTTATTGACAGCGCTAACTTAATTCAATCAATACTTGTGTGGATACCTGTTTATTTTTTTGTGTGTGTTGTTTTTATTTTATTTAATTTTATTATTTTTTCTCCCCAAAGAAACCTTTTATTTAAGGAACACAAACGTCATGCATGCCAGGATACCTGTTTTCACAACTTTGGTGAACATATTGGTGAATGAGATAGTCATCTGGGGAAGTGTGTGATGATAAAAATATATGGAAATAAGTAGGTTACAGAAGTTGCTGTGATAGATGACTAAAAGCAAGGATGTTCCTCCTTTCAAAGGGATCAAAGAGATGAGGAAGAGCTTTATGCACAAAGTGTCATTTGAGATGGAAAGTTAAGGTCAGGCCAGTGCCGTGGCTCAATAGGCTAATCCTCTGCCTTGTGGCGCCAGTACACCGGGTTGTAGTCCCGGTCGGGGCACCAGATTCTGTCCCGGTTGCCCCTCTTCCAGGCCAGCTCTCTGCTGTGGCCAGGGAGTGCAGTGGAGGATGGCCCACGTGCTTGGGCCCTGCATCCCATGGGAGACCAGGATAAGTACCTGGCTCCTGTCATTGGATCAGCGTGGATGCGCCGGCAGTGGTGGCCATTGGAGGGTGAACCAACGGCAAAAGGAAGACCTTTCTCTCTGTCTCTCTCTCTCACTGTCCACTCTGCCTGTAAAAAAAAAAAAAAGTTAGTTAAGGTCAGATTCTGACAGGTGGTGTTCACAGGCAGGAGCTAGAAGGCAAACAGCTGCATAGAGTTGAAATAATTTGTAGATTTATGCGGAAAAGCAGGTAGGTATTTTGGCAGGATTTGGAGTAAGTGTTAGGAAGTAGAGGGAAATAGAGTTAGAAAAGCAAATTGTAAAATACAGTCATGCACTAAATAAGGATGTCTTGGTCAATGGCAGCCTGTATTTATGATGACAGACTCATAAGAATATAGTATAGATAAGATGATGATTTCATAAGATTATAGTATAGTATAGATCATAGATTATAGGAACTGAAAGATTCCTATCACTTAGTGATATCCTAGCCATTGTCATCATCATAACTCAATGCACTGTGTTTTGTGGTGGCACTGGTATAAACACACTACCATACTGCCAGTTGTATAAAAGTACAGCACGTGCAATTATGTATGGTGCATACCTGATAATAAAGGGCCATGTAATTCCTTTTCCTATTTACTATGCTGTACTTTTGTCATTATTGTAGAGTATATTTCTACTTAGAAAAAAATTGACTGTAAAACAGCAGGCTGTAAGTTGCTGTAGCAACTTCATGCATCTCTTGTTTACTGAGTCTCCTGATTGCAACAAGATGCCGCATCCAGTGATCGACCTGTAGCATCAAGGTTTGTGTGAGTGTACTCTATGATGTTCGCACAGCAGGATTACCTAATATGTTTCCCAGAACGTACCTATGCCATTGGTAAGTGATGCCTGACTGTACTTTGTATCAGATAGCCCAGGCAAAGTTACACTGCAGTAACAAAGGACTCTCCAAATCACAGTAGCACTGCAGAGTTAGACAGTGAGAGAGAGAGAGAGAGACAGGTCTTCCTTCCGTTGGTTCACCCCTCAATGGCTGCTACAGTTGGTGCACTGCACCGAGCCATCATTTCTCGCTTCTATTGCATTTCCCTTGAGGACAGCCAGTTGCTGTGCTCCACAGCAGCCTGCTCTGGGACCAAGTTGAAGAAGCAGCCCTTCTCTGGGATATCATTTCTGACTGAGGGAAGACACTATGGCAGTACTGTACAAGAGCTCTGACAGTGCCCTCAATTAGTAGTGTAGTAGTGTAAGTTATTGTTGCTCCTATCTCATGGGCCAAAGGAAGTCACGTGGCTAAGCCTGCTATCAATGGGGGATAAAATATAATCCTCCTCCCAGAAGGACAGCAAACATCTTGAGCAACTTATCAATAGCCCTGTACACCAGCATGAGTCTTGCTTTTAATTCTTACATGACCAGGAGCCATGACACGTTTCTGGATAAGATCATTTGATTTGGCGTAAGTTAAAAATAAATAAAATGTTTAAAAATCCACCTTGGTGGCTTTTATACCATATGTTTATGTGCACAAGAATTCTCTTGTTACAAATGTAGGTTCCAGGATTCCAAATGTCTGATTCAGGAGGCTCAGGAATCTGCATTTTTGCAAGCAGTCAAGTAGATAGTATGTAGATTGTCCACCTATCTCATTTTAAGTGTGCCTGGATGGATTAAGAAACAGGTGGGTGGAAGTGAGAACAGGTGAGATGGGGCAGAGAGTGAGAGGAAGGAAGGCTTTTGTGAGTGTAACATTCCAGGTGCAATGTGGGCACACGTAAGTAGCCAGTGCCAGTCCCAATAGACTTAAAGAGGAGAACGGGCGGAACTGGAATTGCTGAAGAGGGGAGGTTATGGCAGCAACAGCTGGGAACAGGATAGCGATAGAAGAAATCTCAGGAGTTGAGATTAAGAATATCAGGGGAGGGGCTGGCACTGTGCTTTAGTAGGTTAAGGCTCTGTCTGTGGCACCGCCATCCCATATGAGCACCGGTTGGATTCCCTATTACTCCACTTCCAATCCAGCTTTCTGCTAACGGCCTAGGAAAGCAGTGAAAGATGTCCCAAGTGCTTGAACCTGCACTCATGTGGGAGACCTGGATAAGGCTCCTGGCTCCTGGTTTTGGATAGGCCTAGCTCTGGCTATTGCAGCCAGAAGATGGAAGATCTCTCTGTCTCTTATTCTCTTTCTCTCTCTCTCTCTCTCTCTCTCTCTCTCTCTAGCTCTGCCCACCAGATAAATAAATGAGCCCCCCCCCCTTTTTTTTTAAAAAAAAGATTTACTTATTTATTTATTTGAAAGTCAGAGTTACACAGAGAGAGAAGGAGAGGCAGAGAGAGAGAGGTCTTCCATCCACTGGTTCACTCCCCAAATGGCCTCAATGGTTGGAGCTGCACCGATCTGAAGCCAGGATCCAGGAGCTTCTTCTGGATCTCCCATGCTGGTGCAGGAGCCTAGGATATGGGCCATCTTCTACTGCTTTCCCAGACCATAGCAGAGAGCTGGATCGGAAGTGGAGCAGATGGGACTCAAACTGGTGCCCATATAGGATGCCAGCACTGCAGGCGCAGGTCCCATAAATGAGTCTTGAAAAAGAAAATCAGAGGATCTTGATCTTTCCTGAAAAGGTGGCAAATGTCTCTTGTAAAAAAGGATTGAGAGCGGGGCAACACTTGCGGAGTAGCCATTCAGGAAGCATCAAGTGAAAGCCACCAAATGCATTTGGCTTGCATCTGGCCAGTAGGGGGAGCTATGGTAGCACATAAACTGACAGTGGCGCTCAGAGACCAGTAATGTCAGCTCTTGTGGAATAGGATTATTAACCCAATCTACAGTGCAACATTTTGGACGCTTCATTTATTATTTTTATAGCTGTGAACCTTCACAGAAGGAACTTTTAAGGTTTCTCTTTAATTATTAAGGCATTTAGTATTTTTTTGAACTGCCAATTCCTATAGTCAAAAAGAAATTAATTCTAAAGTGTGTAAGGGAATTATGACCCCTTATTGACTTCACTTGATGCATAGAATGGAGATTCAGACAGAGAGTAGAAGAAATCCAGAAAATAGAAAAGTGCATTTGTTAGCATGACTCTTTGAAGTGGAACTGCTGATTCTCAGAGTATGAGAGTCATTCATTCTGCTAGATGCTGCCCAGTTGCTTTCCAGAGAGATGGTATCAATTACTTTTTGTGTGTGTTTTTAACTTAAGAGGCCGAGACAGAGCTCCCATTTGATGGCTCAGTCTCTAAAGATCTGCAACAAAGGCAAACCTGGGAGCCTGACATTCAATGCATGTTTTCCATAGCATAGCAGGAACCCAACCACTTGAACCATCACTGCTGCCTCCCAGGATTAGCATTAGCAGGAAGCTGAAGTCAGGTGCTGGAGCTGGGACTCAAACCCAGGTACTCAAATGTGGGATGTGGGCATTCTAATTGGAGTTTTAACTGTGGCCAAATGCCCACCATTGTTTCAGTTTATTTTGCACTAACAATGCACGAGTCTTAACACCTACGAAAACCCACCATATAAGCAAGTTTTTTTTTTTTAATAGATTTATTTGAAAGAGTTACAGAGAGAGAGAGAGAGAGAGAGAGAGAGAGAGAGATTTTCCATCTTCTGGTTCACTCCCCAAAGAGCCACAAAGGCCAGAGCTGAGCCAATCTGAAGCCAGGAGCTGGGAGCTTCTTGCAGGTCTCCCACTTGGGTTCAGGACGGGATGCTGGTGTTGCAGGCCAGGACTTTAAACCACTGTGCCACATCATTGACCCCAGCAAGTTTTTTAATATTTGCCACTCTAATAGGGGAAATATGGAATTTGAAGGTCATTTTTATGTTTCTCATGGGAGGACAGGCACTTTTTCATATTTAAATTCTATTTTTACATTTTTCCCTTCCATGAACTGTAAACTGAATGTACATTTCCTTTGTCAGTGAATGTTTGACCTACTGATTTGTAGGGTCTGGTTTTAAGAGGTCAATCAAAAGATTCAGTTAGCAAGAGAATAATTTACTTTGTGCTTTCCAATGGATGCTTAAATGATGAATGCTACGAGGTTATGAAAAAAGAATGAAGCTCTCTACATATGCTTATTTGGAAAAGTCTTCAAAAAATATTGTTCAATGAAAAAAGTCAAGGTTTAGATGAGTTTTCTTTGTGTGTGTGTGTGTTTGTGTGTGTGTGTGTGTAAATAGTTGGGACAGTAAGGGTCTATATGCATATTTCTTATATACATGGGAAGAAACTGTCAGGATTTGTAAGAATTCAAGAACAGTAGATTCCCACAGGATGAGCAAGCCCTGGGTATGTGAAGTGAGAGGCAGTTGTTCCAACCCACATTTTTTTTAAAAAAGATATTTATTTATTTGAAAGGCCAAGTGACAGAGAGGCAGAGAAAGACAGATGGAGGGAGGGAGATCTATTTTCTCGCTCATTCTCCAAAGGACTGCAATAGCCAGGGCAGGGCCAGGCCAAAGCCAGGAGCCAGGAACTCCTTTTGGGTCCCCCTGTGGGTGGCAGAAATTTGAGTACTTTTACTATCATTGGCTGCCTGCCAAACACATTAACAGGAAGCTGGATTGGAACCATGGAGTAGCTAGGACTTAGACACTCCATATGGGGTGTGTGGGTCCCAAGTGGCAGTGTTTTTAAATGACTATGTCACAACGCCACCCCCTGCAGTCCACATCTCATTCACTCTTTCTTGAAGCATGGAAATGTACCAACAACTGGATAAATATATGTTAAAATTTTAAAAGAAACTCCTGGGGTATAGAAGTACAGGGGTAAGAAAGCCACATTGCCAAGGGTGACACACATGTTTCATTCCAGCTGCAACATGGTGCTTTCTGACCTAGTTTTCTCATGACCACTAATGCACTACATACAGTCACACCAGCGCTGGCTGAGGTTAGACCTGTGGTCTGTGGTCACAGTGCAGAACAGCAAACTGCTCACCAGGATGCTGAACTAACTGCCTGGTCTTGTTCATGCCGTCATGAGCAAACATCACACAGGATGATTTCCATGTCCAGAGATCAAAAGAGAAGGGCTGTTTTAGAAGTCCTCTTACTCAAAGAACACAAAGTTGAATGGAGACATGGCTTCATTCTTTCTCCACTAACATAAATGTCAATAAATTACAGTCCTATCCCTAGGCAATGGTGTGTAGGTCAGAGCTGAAAACATCACCACCAATGATCCACTATCGTGGCTGTTTTGGAGAGCTTGCTCTTGTCTTTAAAAATTTCCAAAGTAGGGCTGGCGCCGTGGCTCAACAGGCTAATCCTCCGCCTTGCGGCGCCGGCACACCAGGTTCTAGTCCCGGTCGGGGCACCGGATTCTGTCCCAGTTGCCCCTCTTCCAGGCCAGCCCTCTGCTGTGGCCCGGGAAGGCAGTGGAGGATGGCCCAAGTGCTTGGGCCCTGCACCCCGTGGGAGACCAGGAGAAGCACCTAGCACCTGGCTCCTGCCATCGGATCAGCGCGGTGGGCCGGCCGCAGCGCACCGACCGCGGCAGCCATTGGAGGGTGAACCAACGGCAAAAAGGAAGACCTTTCTCTCTGTCTCTCTCTCTCTCACTGTCCACTCTGCCTGTAAAAAAAAAAAAAAATTTCCAAAGTGAAAGGGGAGGGTAGCGGGAGGGAGGGAAGTTGTGTGGGGGGGAGCCATTGTAATCCATAAGCTGTACTTTGGAAATTTATATTCTTTAAAATAAAAGCTTTATAAAAAAAAATTTCCAAAGTGGGCAATTTTTTCCCTAGACTCTTTAAAAAAGAAGTTGTGGTCATAACCTGTCTTTGCCAAAAGAGTGCTTTCCCCTTGAATGTGAAATTATCCACTGAGAATTTAGTTTTCCTTTCTGAATTTAGAATTCCTTTCTGCCGGCGCCGTGGCTCAACAGGCTAATCCTCCGCCTTGCGGCGATGGTACACTGGGTTCTAGTCCCAGTCGGGGTGCCGGATTCTGTCCTGGTTGCCCCTCTTCCAGGCCAGCTCTCTGCTGTGGCCCGGGAGTGCAGTGGAGGATGGCCCAGGTGCTTGGGCCCTGCACCCCATGGGAGACCAGGAAAAGCACCTGGCTCCTGCCATCGGATGAGCGCGGTGCGCCGGCCGCAGCGGCCATTGGAGGGTGAACCAACAGCAAAGGAAGACCTTTCTCTCTGTCTCTCTCTCTCACTGTCCACTCTGCCTGTCAAAAAAAAAAAAAAAAAAAAAAAGAATTCCTTTCTGTTACTAGCATTGCAATGCCAGCGAAACTTGTCCCAGACAGGGGAACTTGAGACCGGAAATCTACAAATCCACAGTGATCACCACGTGTGCTTTCAACCTGTTCAGCCCTTTTAGCACGTGCTTGACCAGGAGACCCCTGCTCTGGCATAATTCTGTCCCTTACACTACAAAGGGAGGTGGCATCTGGGAACAGGTGTTGCATGTGCAAAAGATGCAGATGCACAATGTGAAGAAGGAAGTAGGCCAAGTCCTTCCAGCCTTCGTCCTCCTTTGAATAGGACCCAAACATATTTACTCCACAAGTGGGAAGCCATAAAGAAGCCCCATCTTTAGAGACGTGGTTTGGAAAGTAGAGGAGAAAAGAGTATCAGTATAATCAAGTAAAACTTGAAATGAAAAATAACTTCAGGAAGAAGAAAGGAACTGATTTCAGAACTATAGTACAAACAAATGTGCTATAAATATAATAACATGTCTTGGAGTCTTTCTCTGACTCTGCAGTAAAACTTATCTTCCAAAAAGACAAACTCCAGAACAAAACTGAGTCACCTGAAAAGCTCTCAAAAAATGCATTGCTTCTTGAGAAGCCCAAGGATGAATGAGTCTGGTAAGTAGAGCTGAAAGGACAGTTGTCTGGCTAAGTTCAGATATGCTGACCTTCCCACAGCCAGAGCCCTGGACACCTGCCACGTTCCCCTCATGCAGCAGTGAAGGTAGAGAGACCAGAAAGAGATATTTTTAAAAATTTTTAAATTTATTTTCATTTCATTTCAAAGGTAGGAAGACAGAGAAACAAAGAGAGACAGAAATCTTCCATGTAATTTTAACTCCCAAATGCCCACAACAGTGAGGGCCAAGCCAAGCCTAAGCTAGAAGCCTGGAACACAATCCACTTCTGTCATATGGGTGGCAGGGACCCAACTACTAGAGTCATCATCTGCTGTCTCCAACAATGCACACTAGCAGGAAGCTGGAATCGAAGTTGAGCCAGGACTTGAAACCAGGCACTCTGATGTGGGATGCAGGTGTCTCCAGCGGTGTCACAACCACTACATCAAATTCCTCTCCCCCAGAAAAATGACTTTGAAGTCTTGGTTTGCCACTGCAAGAGAGTCCCCTTTTCTTCTCTGGTAGCACCAGAGCTATGATGGAAAGGAAAGCCACCGAGAGCAGGGGGCCGCGGGAAGCTCCATTCTGAAAAATGGGAGTGCGCGGCGGGTGGGAGCAAGGAGACAACCCTACTCTGTTTCTCCCATCTTGTGGTTGGTATGAGACGCCACATGAATCATTTCCACTTCAACTAGAAGTAGAATCAACTTTATACTTCAAATTTCAAAAGTGTCTCGTTACTAAGCTTTCTCATTGGGTCAATTTTGCCAACTGCTTTCTATTCTCTGAGTTTAAAAACTTAGAGGCAGGTTGAAAACATTTCTTTACTCCGTGTCTCCAGAAATCACTAAAATGAAGCGGGGTTGTTCTTGGCAGAGTTAAAGCCTTCCTTTTCATTTTTGCAGAAGGCTTAAAAGGGAGATTAAAGGAACTCCAGTTTGATCTTCTGTCCATTGCTGAATTCCTTTTATCTTTCTTAAGAAACCACAATACCTCCTGATTAAAATCTCCAGGGGCATGAGCTTACCTCTGCCTAAGAGAAGTCTAAATCTCTGGTTTAAAACATTGCCTTGCATTTCACTGCTATTTGCTTGCTTAAGAGCTTGGTGTTGCCCCAGTAAGTCAGGTTGATTCCTCTATTGCACAACAGTCCTTCAATACAGGGAGATGGTTCTCATCTTACATCCATCCTGTGAGCTACTTACAATCAGAGCATGTTCCCTAGGATTCTGGCCACAACTACCACTTGCCTACAATCAGTCTTGTGCCTTGCTGCTAGAATTATCCCAAAACAGCTTTCTTGATCAATCATTCAACAGGGGGTCCTTGTTTCATAAACCGGTATCATGCCAAGGCTTTTTTTGTTTTATTTTGTTTTGTTTTCCACAATCCAGCCCTAATTGATCTATGACTGGTGTCTGTTTCTCCCACAGCCATCCTGTTCTGGTTAGGCCAAGTCCACAATGGTCCTTCAACTTAGTTAAATCATCTCTGCTTCAAACCTTATGCTTTTCAGATGGCTCTTCCTTTAGCAAGCTTTCTGTTGCCTTCTCCAAAGCCATAAATTTTTTGTAGGCTTAAAGATTCAAGTTCTCCCTAATGCTCACCCTGGACAACACTGACCTTGATTATGTGTCATGTATCTTGACTGAACTAAGGGACTGCCTTAGGTCAGGTCTCCTGGAAAACAAACTTTGAAATGGAGACTTGACATACAGGAAGGTTGTGAGGAATGTTCTCAGTGTATCTGAGCAGAAGTACGGGAGCAAGGGTTGGTGGTGGGGAAAATTTTTTTTACAGATTTATTTATTTATTTGAAAGAGTTACACAGAGAGAGAAGGAAAGGCAGGGAGAGAGAGAGACACACACAGAGAGAGAGAGAGAGAGAGAGAGAGAGGGAGAGAGAGAGAGAGAGAGTCTTCTATCCAATGGTTCACTCCCTAGATGGACGCAATGGCCGGAGCTGTGCCAATCCGAAGCCAGGAGCCAAGAGCTTCTTCTGGGTCTCCCACATTGGTGCAGAGGCCCAAGGACTTGAGCCATCTTCCACTGCTTTCCCAGGCCATAGCAGAGAGCTGGATCAGAAGTGGAGCAGCCGGGACACGAACCGGCACCTATATGGGATGCCGGCACTGCAGGCAGTGGCTTTATCCTCTACAACACAGCGCGGGCCCATGTGGGGGAAATTTGAACTATTATGCAGTTGTCAAAGTGGCTTCTGCCGAATCATGGTGCACATTAGCTCGGGCGATAGGGCATAGGGTAACCTGTCTATCTCGGTATGTACCAGTCACAGTACCACAGATAAAACACAGCCTTATCAACATGTGGTGGTGTGGCTCATCCCTCAATGCCTTCCAGTCTGGAATGCTGGGATGCACTGAGAGTGTCTTCTCTGGGCCTGGTTTGAAAGTTTGAGTTAGGAGAAGGGAGGGTGAAGATGAAGAATAGCTTTCCGTGCACAGCACCCATGTGCTCCCTCCTGCCCTGCTGGGCCTGGGCAATGATGGGGACCATAAAGACTGGCTAATTACTTAAATTGCTTCTTCTTTGTGGGAACAAACTTTCCCAGTGCCATCAGCTGGGCTTATTTGGTTTAATTGCTGGAGCCCTGCTGTTAGCTGGGATGAGAAGAGTGTATTATTACAGTGTACAAGTGTAATGCTTTTGTTTACATTTTCCCAGGCGAACAGGGCAACTTCAGTCTGATGTAACCTAGAGTTCTACAAGAGCCAGGCCTGCAAAGCACATGACATCCCCGTCCTCTCTCTCCCCTTCTCTTCCCATGTTGTTCTAATGGGTTCTACTAACCCATAAACCAAAGCCACATGTAAAATCATCACACCCACTAACATATAGCTTCTAAAATTGTTTTGAAGCAATCTCAAATTTATAGAGAAGTTGCAAGTGTAGTACGAAGAGCTTTCTCTCCCCGGTACCTTGTGAGAGCATGTTGCCCACATGATTCAATACCATTCCAAAAACTCTAGTATTTTCTACTAAGAAGGGAATTCTCCTATAGAATCAGAATACAACCATTAACACTGGAAAACAGACACATTACAACCATCAGGTTCCTTCAGTTGTCCCAATTATATCCTTTCTAGCAAAAAAAAAAAAAATCAGTTCAAAATTATACATTCCATAGAATAACAGTTTTAGATGACTATGTTGAAAATATCTCCAAAGCCTAAATTGACTTTGGCCATGCCTTCTTGTTCCAACTCCAGGGTCTACCAGGCTTACAAGGGCAGGAGCTATGGATGCTCTTAAGGAGCACAGATCCGGCCTGCACTGTAGCATAGTGGGCTAAGATTCCGCCTGCGGTGCTAGCATCCCGTATGGACACAGGTTCATGTCCTAGCTGTTCTTCTTCTGATCCAGCTCTGCTATGGCTTGGGAAAGCAGTGAAAGATGGCCCAAGGGCTTGGGACCACACACCCACGTGGTAGACCTAGAAGAAGCTCTTGGCTTTGGATGGGCTCAGCTCTGGCCATTGCAGCCATGTGGGGAGTAAAGTAGTAGATGGAAGAACTGTCTCTCTGTCTGTAACTCTACCACTCAAATAAATAAATAAAAATTTTCCAACCAAAAAAAGCACAGATCAGGGGATGGTTTTGTGACAGAGTGGATTAGGTTGCAGCCTGTAGATCATATATTTGATCGCTGCTTTGCTTCCTATCCTTCCTAAAACATGGCTCAGGTGCTTGGGCCCCTGATACCCACATGGGAGACCTGAACCGAGGTCAAGGCTCCTGACTTTGACCTGGCCCAGCCCATGCCATAGTGATCATTTGGAGAATCAGCCAAGGGATGAAAAATTTCTCTCTCTCTCTCTCTCTCTCTTCTCTCTCTGTGTCTCCCTCACTCCTGTTTCCCAGGTGCATTCACTGCAAGCTGAATTTCAAGGCAGAGGCAGGACTTGGCTCCAGGCACTTTGACAGGGGTGTCCCAAGCAGCAGCTTAATCTGTGGCACCACGATACCCTCCCCTTCATTAGTAGAGTATCTGGAGATTCCATCAGATTTTCCACATGAATCTGCTGGCTAGAGCCTTCACTAAGATTTTTAATAAAAGTGGTGAAAATGAATACTCTTGTCTGATCGTAGGGGGAACAGAGGTCAGGTGGAGGAAATTCTGTTTTCTGCACCTTGTGGGGATTTTTTTGAATCTTCAATGACTGTTAGCTTTTGTCAGATGCTGTTTCCTTATCTGTTGAAGTGACCATGTGACTTTTTCCTTTATTCTATTGGTATATGGCATATAATATCAACTTATTTTCAGATGTTAAGCCAACTTTACTTTCCTAGTTCATTCCCTTGGTCACGGTGTGTAAGGTTAATTTATGTTTATGTCTAAGTTCTTCATAGAGGTAATCAAGTTAAAATTACTGGTGTCTTCACGAGGGGAGATTTGGACACAAAAAGACAACATGAAGTCTCAGGCAAAAGATGGCCTCTCTATAAGCCAAGGAAAGATGCGAGAAATAGACCCTTCCCTCATAGCCTTCAGAAGCAACAAACCTGCTAATACGTTGACTGTGAACTCTAACATTCAGAAATGTGAGGCAATAAATATCTGTTTAAACTACCTAGTTTGTGGTAGTTAATTATAGCTGCCCTAAAAATTAGTACACATATTTTCCGAAAAATTTTCTACACAATGAGTGATAATTCTTTCTTAAATACAAAGTGAAATTTACCAGGGTTTTTGTTTGTGGAAAGAATTTTAGATTACTAATTCAATTTATTATCAACTTTTTCAGATTTTAAATTTCTTTTTTTAGCTGTGCATATTTATGGAATACTATCTGATGTTTCATTACACATATATATTGTGTAATACTCAGAGTAAATATTTTTATCCTTTCAAACATTTAACACTTTTTTATAATGAAAGCATCAAAAATCCAATCTTCTAGGTTTTTAAAAATAACAAAATAAACAGTACATTAATATTATCTATAGTCACCTGACTGTGCAATAGAACTCCAGAACTCCTTAATCCGATCTATCTATAACCTGGTATCCATCAAGAAACCTTTCCCTAACAGTCCCTACCCAGTTCCCTACTCTGCCTCTGGTTACTACCACTGTATTGTTAACTTCTATGACAACACCATGTTTTTGTTAGACTCCACATATGAGTGAGATCATATAATGTTTGTGTTTCTGTTCTTGGTTTATTTTACTTAATGTAATGATCTCCAGTTCCAGCCACATTGTAGAAAATGGCAAGATTTCATCATATTTATGGATGAGTAATATTCCATTGTGTTGCATGTTCCACATTTTATTTATTTATCAGTGGATGGACACTTGTTTTTTCCAACTCTTGGTTATTGTGAATGGTGCTGCAATAAACATGGGAGTACAGATTTCTCTTCTACAGATTGATTTCATTTCCTCTGGATATATATCTAAGAGTAGGACTGCTGGGTTATATGGTAGTTCTGTTTAAAATATTTTTTAATTTTTTAAATTTATTTGACAAGTAGAGTTATACACAGTGTGTGTGTGAGAGAGAGAGAGAGAGAGAGACAAAGAGAAAGGTCTTCCCTCCGTTGGTTCACTCTCCAAATGGCAGCTATGGCAGGAACTGCGCTGATCCGAAGCCAGGAGCCAGGTGCTTCCTCCTGGTCTGCTATGCAGGTACAGGGGCCTAAGCACTTGGGCCATCCTCCACTACCTTCCCAGGTCACAGCAGAGAGCTGGACTGGAAGAGGAGCAACCGCAACTAGAACCCGGTGCCCATATGGGATGCCGGCACCACAGGCGGAGGATTAATCAAGAGAGCCACGGTACCGGCCCCCAGTAGTTCTGTTTAGTTTTTTGAGGAGTCTCCATACTGTTTTCCACAATGGTTGTACTAATTTATATTCTCACCAACATGAGAAAGAGTTCCCTTTTCTCCACATCCTTGCTAACACTTGGTATCTTTTTGGTAATAGCTAATCTTATTGGAATGAGGTGATATTTCCTTGTAGTTGTGATTGGTATTTCCCTGGTGATTAGTTATGTCAAGCATTTTTTCATGTGCTGTTAGCCACTTATATGTCTACCTTTGAGAAATACATGCTTAGATCTATTGCCCATTTTAGTTAAGTTCTGTTTTGCTATTGAGTTGTTTGGATTTCTTTTATTTTCTGCATATTAATCCTTTGTCAGATGTATAGCTTGTAAATATTTTCTTCCACTGTGTAGATTGTCTCTTTACTCTGTTGATTGTTTCCTTTGCTGTACAAAATTGCTTTGTTTGGATGCAATCCAATTTATCTATTTTTGTTTTTACTTCCTGTGGTTTTGAAGTCTGATCTAAAAAATCCTTGCCCATTCCAATGTCCTGAAGTGCTTTTTCTGTTTTCTTCTACTCACTTCAAAGCTTAAGGTCTCACATTTAAGTCTTTAATCCATTTTTAGTTGATTTTTGTACACGGTGTGGTTGGGGGGGATCTAGTTTTGTATGTGGATATCCAATTTTCCCAGGACCATTCATTTAGAAGACCAATCTTTTTTCCAAAACAAGATCAAAGATCAGTTGTCTGTAGATGAGTAGATTTACATCTAAGCTCTCTATTCTATGGCATTGACCTATGGTCTATTTTTGCCAATACAATGCTGGTTTAATTAATTTATAATACATTTTAAGTTTAGGCAGTGTAATGCTGCCTGCTTTGCTCCTTTTGCTTACAATTGCTTTGGCTTTTTGGGAGTCTTTTTTGGTTAGTAGGATATATATAAATATATATATATATATATATATATAAATTGATATATAAATATATATAAATTCAAATATATATATATATATTTCTGTGAAAAATGCCATTGCAATAATGATTATATTGAATCTGTGAATCACTCTGGATAGTATGTACATTTAATGATATTGACTCCTCCAATCTATGAATATGGGATGTCTTTCCATTTCTTTGTGTCCTCTTCAATTTCTTTTATCAATGACTTAAAGTTTTCATTGTAAAGATCTTTGATCTACTTGTTTAAGTTTATTCCCAAGTATCCAAATTTTTTTGTAGCTATTGGAAATGGGGTTGCTTTCTTGATTTCTTATTTCTCGATTCACTATTGCAGTATCACAATGCTACTGATTTTTGTACATTGACCTTGTATCCTGCAACTTTTCTGAATTTATTTATTGGTGGTAATAGTTTTTAGGTGATGTATTTTGGGTTTCTGCTATATAAGTGACAGTTGTACTTTTTCTTTTCCAATTTGGATGCCCTTTATTTCTTTCTCTTACTTAATTGCACTGGCTAGAGCATCTAGTATTTTATTGAATAAAAGTGGTGAAAGTGGACATCCTTGTCTTGTTATAGATCTTAGAAAGAAGTCTTCAGCTTTTTTCTGTTTAATATGTTGAATTATGTTCCTTTTTTAAAGATTTATTTATTTATTTGCAAGTCAGAGTTACTTAGAGAGAGGAGAGGCAGATAGAGAGAGAGAGAGAGAGAGGGAGTGAGAAAGAGAGAGAGAGAGAAATCTTCCAACTGCAGGTTCACTACTCAATTGGCCGCAATGGTCAGAGCTGAACTGATCCGAAGCCAGGAGCCAGGAGCTTCTTCAGAGTTCCATGCAGATGCAGGGGCCCAAGGACTCGGGCCATCTTCCACCACTTTCCCAGGCCATAGCAGAGAGCTGGATTAAAAGTGGAGTATCTGGGATTTGAACTGGCACCCACATGGGATGCCTGCACTCCAGGTGTTGGCTTCCCCCATTATGCCACAACGGCAGCCCCACAAACCCTATTTTTTTCTAATATATTGGGTACTCCAGCTCTCTATGGTAACTATTTGCATGATATATATTTCTCCCCGATCTTTTTCTTTCAATCTATTATGTTTGAGTTTATAGTATTTTCCTCAAAAACAACATATAGTCAGAACTTGCTTTTTTATGCAGGTTGATAATGATTGCCTTTTGATTGGAAGACTTAATCCATTCACACTTATAATTCATATTTATAATCCTAGTTTATAAGAACTGACTACCAAAGGTGGAAAGGGACAAGAGAATAAAAAACACGGGAACTCAAGATGACACAAAGTATAATTCACTGGGGAAGCTTATAGACAGAAGCATGGTTTCAGGCAGCACAAGACAATGGATTCTGGTGCCCTAACCAGTAGTAGGGCATGTTTTTTTTTGTTTGTTTGTTTTGGTTTGGTTTTTTTGTCAGGCAGAGTGGACAGTGAGAGAGAGAGAGACAGAGAGAAAGGTCTTCCTTTTTTCCGTTGGTTCACCCTCCAATGGCCGCCACGGCCAGCGCGCTGCGACCGGCGCACCGCGCTGATCCAATGGCAGGAGCCAGGTGCTTCTCCTGGTCTCCCATGGGGTGCAGGGCCCAAGCACTTGGGCCATCCTCCACTGCACTCCCTGGCCACAGCAGAGAGCTGGCCTGGAAGAGGGGCAACCGGGACAGATTCCGGCGCCCTGACCGGGACTAGAACCTGGTGTGCCAGCGCCGCAAGGCGGAGGATTAGCCAAGTGAGCCGCGGCGCCGGCTGGGCATGTTTATAAGTTAAACTAGACAAAAGTGGCCCTAGGCTAACCTAAGTGCACTTGGAATTTCTCAAGTAACATTAAAGTACAGGTATTAGATAAGGGACATTCCAGGATCCAGCCTGACAAGACAAACACAGCAGTTTATCTTGGTGATTTTATTTATCCATAAGCATTGGGGTGACCATCAGGGTTACCTAAAGGTAAAGAGAGCAATTATGTCCAAAATGGCTAATATCATGTCAAGCTGAATCCCTACAATGCTGCTTTGCTATTTGTTTCTGTTTGTCTCTTGTTTTAATGTTTTTTGTTCTGTTCTTCTCTGTTCCTCTTTTGCTGCTTTCTCTTAATGTGACGTTTTAATTCCTAATTTAATTAATTAATTATTTTAAAACTTCATTTTCTTAGTGATTACTTTAGGGTTTACACCCTATATCTTAATGCATCACAACTTACTTCAACTTATTATAGACAATTCTGGTAAAATATAACTTTTTAAAAAAACTATACTTCCATTCTTTCCCTGCCTTTATGGACTATTAATGCCACAAATGCTTTATCTAGAAATGTTATGATTCCATCAGTACAGTGTTGTAATCGTTGCTTTATACAATCACTTCTTTAAACACATTCATGTATTCAAAGAGAAAAGTATCTATGTATGCAGTCTTTTATGTTTACTCACACATTTAGCATTTTCGGTGCTTTTCAATCCTTTTGTGGATTTTTCCAGTCTTTTTCTTCTGTTCTTTGGAAAGGATAATTAATTGTATTGGTGTACCTCCAAGTTTACTGGGATTTTTTTTTTTTCTGTCATGTCTACTCTCAAACCCATTTTCATCTTGTTATGTTTTTTGGTTCTTTGATTTGGTTCTTTTAAGTTTACATTTATTTATTGTAATTTCTCATTTTTGTTATTGTATTTTCCTTAATTCTTTTAGCATAGTTTCCTTTCATTCTTTGTGCACATTTATAATAGCTGCTTTATAATGTCTTCGCCATTTCCAACATCTGAGTACACTATGAATTGGCTTCTACTGACTGCTTTTATTCCAGAATATGAGTCATATTTTTCTGTTACTTGTATGTTTTATAATTTTTTTGAAAATTGACATTTTAGATAATATACTATAGCAACTCTAAAGCACCATGATTCAATTATTTACTCCTGAGGTTCTCTTTTCTTTCTTTTGGTACATTTCTTGTACTTAAATGATACAATCTGTTTTACAATATATGGCCACTGGTGTCTCTGCTCATGGTTTTGTTTTTGTTTTTGTTTTTGTTTTTGTTTTTTTTGATAGCTGTCTTAATTTTTTTTTAGCCTAACTTTCCTTGCTGGTGCTTCTGTGTCTGCATAGCTCAGTGATCAGTCAATGATTTGGGCAGAGATTACTCAAACGCCCTGAGTCTGCAAACCTTCCACCCTCCGCCAAAAGATCTGTGTGTTGGCTGGGGAGTGCATTCGATGTTCTGCCATTTCTCAAGTCGGCTTTGGCTTTCATCTTACGTCAAGCTGTCTTGAGTGTCCCCTACATGTAGTTTCCCAGACAGCAAAGGATGTATGGAGACCTTATCTATCCCCTCTATGGCTTTTTCATTTCCAGGATCTCCCCATAAATTCTTGGCTGGTCTGCCACTTGCTGTAAATGGGATCACAACCTCAGGCTAGCAGAGCGACCAGCTTTCCCCATTCTTTTTGTATTAACTTTGCTACTGTAACTGACAAAATTACCATGAGGGTTTTTGCTCTCTGCCCCACATAAAGTCTTTCCTTCTGGCAGCAAGGCTAATGATTTTCTCTGTCAGCCTTGCCCAGGTAATAAAACCAAGTGTTCCTGCCAGCTGAGCTGGGGTGGAGATCAGAGCTCCCTGGGCAAGAAGCCTCAAACTCCTGGTGTTCTTATATGAACTTTTGAATGGGTTCTCATGAATAAACACTTTTTTCAGTTTGTCACTTGCCTTCATTTAATTTCCCATCCTAAAATTGTTGTTTTAATGATTTTATAATTGTTGTAGGGTAAAGGATTTGCCAACCTCTTCTGGCCACCATAGCGTGAAGTACCTCCTCTGGGATGTTTACTGGGTTTTTTGCTTTGCTGTTTAATTCCTTCATCCTTCTGGAGTTTTAATTTTGTATATAGTTTTGAGATGGGGATTAACTTTATTTTTCCTCCAAGTGAATAGACAATTTCCCAAACTACTTTTGGTTTATTGAATCCATACCTATCTTCAGTCTGTTTGTACATGATTTTTGGGTGAGATTAATGTTATCTGAGTATATGAGTATATATATTGGTGCAACTGTGGAAGAAAATGGCACATAAGTCCTCAAATAAAACGAATCGCTTCAATTTAACAAGCTAAGATGGACAAATCTGTATTCAGTGGAAGCGACTGATCTGTGGAAAACTTCCCAGAAATTACTAACAGTTAGACTGTTATTTCCGACTATGTTATGTCTAAATTTGGACCATTTGTGACATCTATGTATTTGCCTTTCATACCCATCTATGTCTTTTCCTGTGTCAAACTTCAGCTGACTATTTTGATTTTAGCTCTTCTGTTTTTGTTGTATACGTGACAGTAAGCAAGAACGTTATGAAAAGGTGATTAGCGTCTTTGTAAAAGATGCCAAAGAATCCCTCACCCTCTCCACCATATGAGACACAATGGAGAGACAGCTTTCTAGGAAGCAGGAAGCAGTGTCTCACCAGACTCCAAATCTGTTGGTGTCTTGATGTTGAACTTGCCAAACTCCAAGCTTGTAAGTAATAGATTTCTGCTGCTTATGAGCCACCCAATATCTGATATTTTTGTTATAGGGCCTGAAAAGACTAAGACAATAACTTAAATACAAGGAAAATTAACTTTTACCAACTTATTTTTATGACAGTGACCCCTCACTAAATTATTGCAGGATGAGATGAAACCTCACCTCCTTATTTATTTATTTATTTATTTAAGGAAGACCTGGGTGGGCTAGACTCCCTTTTCCTTTTTTTTTTTCTTTTGATAGGTAGAGTTATAGATAGAGAGAGAGAGAGAGAGAGAGAGAGAGAGAGAGAGAGAGAGAGAGAAAGGTCTTCCTTCCGTTGGTTCACTCCCCAAATGGCCACCATGGCCGGCACTGCACCGGCCCGAAGACAGGAGCCAGGTGCTTCCTCCTGGTCTCCCATGTGGGTGCAGGGGCCCAAGCACTTGGGCCATCCTCCACTGCCCTCCCGGCCACAGCAGAGAGCTGGACTGGAAAAGGAGCAACCAGTGCTCACATGGGATGCTGGCACCGCAGATGGAGGATTAACCATGTGAGCCGTGGCGCCGGCCCCAACCTCCTTCTTTAACCGTTCTTTGTTCACTAAGAACTCTAAAGCACCATGATTCAATATGAAGATGTGTCTTAAATGGAGCTTGGGCTCCATCTCTCAGGCAGGTGGGTCTATGTCTCTAAAAACTAGAGACAATGTATAAAAAAGTTATCTATGACATATACTCAATAAATGGTAATCATCAGTACCATCATCATTACAATTATTGTATGATCATTATTTTTTGATATGGATAATACAAATCTATTTTTTAAGTATACCAACCGGTCTTCAGTGAAATGTTATGCTTAAGTTTCTGCCTCTAGTGAAAAAGGCCCAGTGCACCGTCACCTCAGCCAGCATTGCTACACTGAAGAGTTCACCCTGCCTGGAAGCATCAACTGAGTTTTGCCAATTGCACTGTCATTGGAGTCGGCTGCCTATTACTGTGGAATGTTTCTGTGTTGTGTCATAGGCATGCTAATGGGGGGAATCTTTGATGCTATTTATTTGGGCTGAAATAATGTCTATGGTTGCTGACAGGGCAGCATTTCAGAGATGGCATATAGATTTTGAAATATGGGTCCATTCCCAATCATCTTGTAATTTTTTTTAAAAAAGATGTATTTGTTTATTTGAAAGGTAGTGTGACAGTGGGAAAGGGAGGGCCACAAAGAGAGATCGTTCATATGCTGGTTCACTCCCTAAATAACCAAAATGGCCAGGGCTGGGCCAGGCTGAAGCTGGGAGCCTGGCATTCCACCCACAGCTCCAACATGGGTAGCAGAGGTCCAAGTACTTAGGCCACCATCCGCTGCCTTCCCATGTGCATTAGCAGGGAGCTGGTACTCCAATATGGGGAACCAACATCATTAGTAGTGGCTTAACCTGCTGTGCCACAATGCAAGCCTATCCCAGTCACTTTTTTTTTTTTTTTTGACAAGCAGAGTTAGACAGTGAGAGAGAGAGAGACAGAGAGAAAGTTCTTCCTTCCGTTGGTTCACCCCCCAAATGGCCGCTATGGCCAGCGCCTGCACCGATCCGAAGCCAGGTGCCAGGTGTTTCCTCCTGGTCTCCTGTGCGGGTGCAGGGCCCAAGCACTTGGGCCATCCTCCACTGCCCTCCTGGGCCACAGCAGAAAGATGGACTTGAAGAGGGGCAACAGGGACAGAATCTGGCACCCCAATGGGGACTAGAATCCGGAATGCTGGCGCCACAGGTGGAGGATTAGCCTAGTGAGCCTTGGCGCCGGCCTCCAATCACTTTCTATCTTGTGACCTTTGAAAGTTGCTTCCTCCCTCAGAGACCGTGGTCTGCAAAGCAGGGATGATAATACCTTGCGAGACATTTGTGAAAATTCAAGATAATATGTACGAAATACTCAGAACACTGTAAGTGCCACATAATGGTAGTATTTGAACAGTTAACAGCATTCACTAATGACCTCTGTCTTCGAGGCTTTGATTGATAATTAAAAGAAAAAAAAACAAGTAAAATGCCAGATACATAAAAGACCCTTAATAATTGTTAGACTAAGATGCAAATTTCAAGGAATACAGTTACTTAATGGGCTTCTTTAAGTGTAATTCTCCATTTGGAGTTAAGAGTTTTGGATCTGGCTCTAATTAGTTGTATGCTCTTGAGAAAATCACCCTCATCCTATTTCCTCCCTTGAAAATTAGATGTTTGGATCAATGAGAAGATGTCTATTTTTATATTTTTTAAAAAGATGTATTTATTTATTTGGAAGGCAGAGTTATAGAGAAGTAGAGGCAGAGAGAAAGAGAGGGTCTTCCATTCGCTGATTCACTTTCCAAATAGCCGCAACGGCCGGAGCTAGGCCAATCCAAAGTCTGGAGCCAGGAGCTTCTTCCAGGTCTCCCATGAGTGTGCAAGGGCCCAAGCTCTTGGGCCATCTCCTACTGATTTCCCAGGCTATACCAGAGAGCTGGTTCAGAAGTGGAGCAGCCAGGACTAGATCCAATGCCCATATGGATGCCGGCACTGCAGGTGGCAGCTTTACCTGCTACACCAGCCCCAAGGTGTCTCTTCTAAACTGAAAGGGAACTTTTTTTCATGTTTCACAAGAATGGAGCTTTGGGATACTAGAGATATTCCAGAAGTCCAGCCAACAGACTAACACTAACAAGTTAATGTCAATAAATTGGCAAAATGAATGCATTTAGTACAAATGAGAATGTAAACAAAATAGTTTATGCACTGTGAAGTTAATTCATTGAGATACATTTGCTGTGCACTTGAGTTCTGGAGAAAATTGCTCTTCTGAGCTCCTCCAAAAGGGATTTTTGATAGAGTTTTATATGCTTTGCTTCTGCTTCACATCAAAACATCCAGCACACTTTGAATTTAGATGCAGGCTTTCCTCCTGCTCAAAGAAGCAGTGAACACATCACCTTTAACCTTTTTTTCTAACAATGTTAGAGAGCAGCCTAAACTTACCTGCTGTGGTAATTTTTTTTATTTTTAAGAAAAACACCTTTTTTACTGGTCAAAAGATCAAGTTTACCTTGAAATAAGCTTTCCTCTTAATTAAAAAGCTGTTAATGACATACTCTTCAAAGCATTTCTTTGAGTTATTATTGGTTTTTGTTTGTGTGGCAGTGGGTGCAGAGAGGTTGGTAAATGAGAAAGCTGGTTTGGGGATTTTGAAACCAGACCTATGAATGGATTATCTAGTACCTTAGCCTGCAGATGCAGTCTGCATGCTTCTTTTATTTGTTTTCATGTGCTCAGTACCTGACCCACAGCAGCTTCTGAAACGTTTGTTGAATAAATACTGAGGTGGGAGTTGAGGGGCTGCAGGTTGAGCTGCATATTGTAATGCCGGTTCAAGTCCCAGCTACTTCGCTTCCAATTTAGCTCCCTGCCAATGCACCTGGGAGGCAGCAGGTGATGGCTCAAGCACTTGAGTCCTTTCCACCTATATGGAAGTCCAGGATGGAGTT
The DNA here is from genome assembly GCA_949820135.1 of Sylvilagus floridanus. NCBI lineage: Eukaryota > Metazoa > Chordata > Mammalia > Lagomorpha > Leporidae > Sylvilagus > Sylvilagus floridanus. Next base: position 74,025,160 of record OX463236.1, read on the forward strand.
TCTGGCTCCTGGCTTCAGTCTGGCTGAGTCCTGGTTGTTTTGAGAATGTGGGGAGTACATCAGCAAATGAAGGATCTCCTTCTCTCCCCCCTCACCTCATTCTCTGTCATTCTGCCTTTCATAAGTAAACAAACAAACAAACAAACAAATCTTTTCATAGAAGTTAACTAGACGGGGCACCTGACCTTTTGGAAATTAGTTTAGGAGAAGTCAGAGAAGAGGGAAGACTCGTTTGGCAACCACTGGGGCCTCTTCCTTCCAATGGACAAAGTCATAGAGTAATCTGATGGAGCTGACCACCTACTGCTACGAGTTTTAGCATGCAGTTTCCAACCTAACAAAAGCCTGTTGACCGCCTCCAACTTTGGTCCTGAAAAAAAGGGCGTGTGTTGTAGGAGCTGGATGGGAATGACTGAGCCCTAGCCACGCCATTGGAAAGCAGCAGACTGTGTAGCATCCGGGCTGGGCCAACACTGCCAACACAGTTACGTTCGAAGACTGACATCCCTCTGGAGGAACGAAGTCCCCCTTTCCAGAAATGCTCTGTAGAGGCCAGCATGCAGATCAACGTCCACAATGCCTGGCAGAGAGGTCTGAAAGGAAGAGCAGATTCAAGGAGGATCAACGGTCGCTGGAAAAAAGGGATCCAATGTGGCAAGCCAGATTCCTCAGCGGAACCTGACAATGTAAAGAAGTAGGAGTCTGCAGGGGAGGAGAACGGTGACCCTGAGCTGCCACCTTGACTGGGTCAGTGGTCAGGCTAGTATGGGTGGCAGCTCCTGCAGAGAGAGGGACAGACCTGGAGAGTAGTGCCTGCACAGGACCCAAGGCTCATGTCCTCATGTCGAGGAACAGAACCCTCCTGGCACACGTAAGACACGTTCTGGGAATTCCCAGGAATGAGTGGAGCAGGGGAGAAAAGCTGCAAAAATGATAATTCTTGTCTGGCAAGTGCGTGCTTAGAGCTAGGGAGTGTCGGGATTTTCTTCCCCAAGATTTATTTATATATTTGAAAGTCAGGGTTACAGAGACAGAAGGAGGGAGAGAGACAAAGAGGTCTTTCATCTGCTGCTTCACTCGCCAAATGGCCACAATGGCCAGGTTTGGGCCAGGCCAAAGCCAGGAGCCAAGAGCGTCATCTGGGTCTCCCACATGGGAGCAGGGGCCCAAGCACTTGGGCCATCTTCTGCTGCTTTCCCAGGCATATTAGCAGAGAGCTGGATTAGAAGTGGATCAGCTGGGACTCCAACTGGCACTCATATGGGGTGCTGTTGCTGCAGTAAGTTGGTTAACCCGCTCAGGTATTAATGGTAACATAACCACATCTGACTCACCCTGGGATGGCTGACAAACATCCAGTCATACGTCAGGTACTGAGGGTGTCTTGTGAAGCATCTATTAACTCTTGGCACAGTGTGAATTTGCACCAGACCGGCAAACGTTTTTCTCCCTACCCTTCCCTTCTGCACCCTAAGTCTCAGTGCCTCCATCACTGAAGGGTTGGTGTGGGGGAGAGGAAGAGAGGTGGGCTGAGCTCAGCCTCTCTTGAGAAAGGCCTTCAGCCCTTGGGAAAGAGTAAGGAGCTCCAATCAGATGCTTAAGAGGATTGTCTGTGTGTAGGATGTGCCTGCAAGGGAGTAGCACACAAAATGCCTTGTGTGCTCAGCGCAACGGGCAACAGCATACTGGGGGTGCGCTTGGGTGCAAATCACATAAGGGACAATCAAGGAAGAAAGGACTCAGAAGTAAATGTTAAGAATGCTCTAATTTATCTTTCTAAAGTGCCAGAAATATCCCATTCTTAACTTCTCCACCAAGGCCTAAACGACCTCCATTAAAACGCAAATGAGGTATGCTAAAAACTTCCTATTGAGTCATTACCAGCAATTAAGGATTTAGTCTCCCTCCTTTCTTGGGTGGGAATTAGTCCCCAGAGAAAGGGACCTAGGTAGCTAAATTTTAATGGGAGGGTAAGAGCCTGACCTCCAAGAGGCTGGGGATGTGGACAAGTCAGGGAGCCAGCAGCAACATGACAACTTGATTTCCACAAGGGGAAGGGAATGGCTTTTTAGGGAACATGGAAGAGCCATTAAGATAGAAGAACTCCAGATCAATATAACCAGTTTTAGCTTTATTTGGACTTCAAATTGTTCATAATACTTAGCAACAGCATTACTTAAGGCATAGGTGACCCAGTTCCTTCAGAAAGATGTATTTTTCAAGAGCATTACAAGTCAAAGCCACACGTGGTCAAACTCATGGTCCACAAGATGACCGCCAAGCCTCTTTCTCCAATAGCTGTCTGTTTGGCCCCTTCTTGGCTTGCAGCCTCCTTAACTGCATTATTTTTAGCTTTACACAAAAAGTTTTCAGGTGGCTCCTTAGTAAAGAATTTCTGGCCTGCTAACCAGTTGTGGCAGAGAACATATTGTAGACACACCCCACTTTATAAACAATTCATATGAAATGTATTGTTCTTTCAGCCTGGGATTCTTTTCTTTTCTTTTTTTAAGATTTATTTGAAAGGCAGAGTTACTGAGAGGCAGAGGCAGAGAGAAAGAGAGAGTGAGAGCAAGAGCAAGAGAGAGAGAAGTGTCTTCCATCTGCTGGTTCACTCCCCAGATGGCCGCAACCACCAGAGCTGTGCTGATCTGAAGCCATGAGCCAGGAGCTTCTTCCAGGTCTCCCACGTGGGTGCAGGGTCCCAAGACTTGGGCCATCTTCTACTGCTTTCCCAGGCCATAGCAGAGAGCTGGATTAGATGTAGAGCAGCCAGGACGTGAACTGGCACCCATATGGGATGCTGGCACTGCAGGTGATGCCTTTACCTGCTACGTCAAAGTTGCCAGCCCTCTTTTTTCTTTTTTAAAGATTTTATTTATTTATTTGAGAGGCAGAGTTACAAAGAGAGGGAGAGTCAGAGGGACAGCTCTTCCATTTGCTGTTTCACTCCCCAAATGGCCTCAATGGCTGGAGCTGAACCAACGGAAACTCAGGAGCCAGGAGCTTCTCCCATGTGAGTGCAGGGGTCCAAGCATTTGGGCCATTTTCCACTGCTTCCCCAGGCCGGTAGCTGGGAGCTAGATTGGAAGTGGAGCAGTCAGGTTCAAATCCGGGGCTCATATGGGGTGCTGATGCTGCAGGTGGAGGCCTTAACCTACTTTGCTACAGCACCTGCCCCATGGGATTATTTTCATGCTCAAAAAGCATTCTTAAAAATTTAATCTTCTGGCTGGCACCGTGGCTCACTTGGCTAATCCTCTGCCTGCGGTGCCGGCACTCAGGGTTCTAGTCCCAGTTGGGGTGCTGGGTACTAGTCCCGGTTGCTCCTCTTCCAGTCCAGCTCTCTGCTGTGGCCCAGGAAGGCAGTGGAGGATGGCCCAAGTGCTTGGGCCCTGCACCTGCATGGCAGACCAGGAGGAAGCACCTGGCTCCTGGCCTCAGATCGGCGCAGCGCCAGCCACGGCGGACATTAGGGGAGTGAACCAATGGGAGAAAGACCTTTCTCTCTGTCTCTCTCTCACTGTCTATAACTCTACCTGTCAAATAATAAAAAAAAAGAAATTTAATCTTCCTTTTGAGTTTTCTGAGCTCCAAGAGTGGTTTTCAAGAAGGTTCATATCACCTAGTGGTAAGCGGTGAAATTGAGGAATGTATTTGTATCTGCTACGGAATGATTTATGTAAGAAAAGTAAAGTATGTTTCAAACATTCCAAGTTGACATCCTTTGTGGTCTTGAGACATCTAAATTGAGCCTCAAATAGCTTCTTAATTATACAAAGGCATATAAAATGTTTAATGTTGAAAGCTGGCATGTTAATTTTATATCAAAGGTATAATAGGGTTATTATGTGCTATAGAACACTTTACGGACCACTGGGGTTCCTTGTGCAATCAATATATTAGGTTCATTCATGAATTTTTTTTATAGGGAAAGAAGCATAATGTTGCTCTTTTAATACCATAGGCATATTGATGGTCATATCTGTAAATTACTTGATGCCAATTTCTTAGCCAGTGTACTACTACCTTCCCTCACCCTCCCCTCTACATCATGCTCCACTGTATCTGGATGAACCCTGTTTTCTAGAGTGCAGGTGAAATCTCCTCAGTCCAAGTTGGAATCTCTCAAAAATTGTGAGCATGAATACATTTTAAACAACGGAACCCAAGAAACCAATGTTTTGACAACACTCTCAGTATTACAGAGCATGAATACATTCTTAAAATGCATCTCAGCCCTCAGCCTTGGATGTCCACCTTCTGTGCCCAGAGTCGCAGTCAGAGAAAGACTATGACTCATCTGTAAGCCCACCTTGGGGGTGGACAGCACATGCCTGTGCATCAGCTACTTTGTTGTGTCCCTGGACTTCTTATTTGTTCTGTGTGGCTTGGCTTCACCTATTCTTTTTTGAAACAACTGATGGGGATATATTATTTGCAAGAAGGAACAAACAAGCAGGCTTGGCTTTTGTCTTAAAACGAATCCATCCCCCAAACGTGGGCTACTTTCTGTACAGTCCCCTCTGAATTTTGCTTCTACATTACCTAAACAGGGATCCATTTCCTTAAGTAAGTCTCCTTTGTTCATATCTGAAACAGTATAGGTGTAGATGTTCCTGGGAATATCGATGCCATCGTTTTAACATGTTATCGTGGGCATCTCATGGCAGCTGGTGACAGATCTAAAATGTTGGAAGCCCTCTGGAGACTAAATTAAGGACTGATAGTTAGCAGTGTGGAAAAGTGCCAAAACAGGCCCTTCTTTTCCTTGAAGATGGGTTTGATGTAGGGAGATTTTTATGTGCCAGAAACCACATGCTAGGCTGTAATTGAGCATAATTATTGCACTGCATGATGCAAAGTGCTGGACTTGAGGCATCCTACAGAATCCCATTAATTTCTTGATTGGGCTCTAAAAAATGGTGCCCCCAACAGGGCCAGGAAGAGTTGTGCTCAATCTGTCAGGTCTTTAAATGAAAACTTTGCTGATTGTCCAGTTGGTTGATGCTCCTAAGTCTGGAGTGTTGATTGTGATCCAGGACCTGGCTGCCAACATGCTTTCTTACAAGGCTGTACTGGTGTTTTCTCAGCCTGGAGTAGTTCCACACAAGAAAATGGAAATGGACAGTGGAAGAATTCATATAAATAATTCAAACTGTGCATCCAAAATATACCCAGAATACGAAATAAGCCTTTTGTAAATATCTGGTAATTTTAGGTGAGAGGTTTGGAAAAAATTCTAAATTACTTGGGCAATTATCTTTTCCTTTGCATACAACATGTGAAGTAGCTGAAGAGCTGTGTTATCCAGATGTTTCCAGTTCAGGATTGTGTCTGCCCACGGCATCAGGTGGTGGAGTAAAAGGGAACAGAGATGTTCATTCCTAATCATCCTCCAAGGCAACCTAATCATACTAAAATTGTTCCAATTGTTAGTCAATAAAAGAAAATCTTTCAAAAATGCTTGTGTCTGGTGCCCTGCTCTCCTAAATACAGCCCATGGACCAGTAGTTAATTTTTGTTTCTCACCTTTGTGAGAAACTTTGTGTGGACTTCTGGGGTCATTGTCTGGATCATTAAGTCTCCCTGTTCTTGTGACTAGAAAGAAGCACTGGGATGAATACATATTGTCCCCATGACTTTTCTTGAAAGAGGTATGTTTTAAACAATCAGGACTGTGTGGCAGAGCTTGTTTTTTTTGGGTAATATGTATGTCTTTTTCCCCAATTTAATATTTTATTTATCATTTTTTGAGCTAGCATTTTTTTTATAGACAGTGAGAGAGAGACAGAGAGAAAGGTCTTCCTTCCGTTGGTTCGCTCCCCTAATGGCCGCTACTGCCATTGCTGTGCTGATCTGAAGCCAGGAGCCAGGTGCTTCCTCCTGGTCTGCCATGCGGGTGCAGGGATCCAAGCACTTGGGCCATTCTCTGCCCCCACCGACACAGCAAAGAGCTGGAGTGGAAGAGGAGCAACCGGGACTAGAACCCAGCACCCTTTTGAGATGCCAGTGTCGCAGGCAGAGGATTAATCAAGTGAGCCATGGCGGCCCCTGAACTAACATATTTTTAATTTACATTATAGTAAAAGGTTTAATGGCTCTGTTAAATAAAGAGTTCAACAAATAAAAAGTGAAAAGACCATAGTCCAGCAGGAAAATGGGTAAAGGCTACACATAGTAATCAAATGAGAAGATGTTCAACTAGTGATTTTATCTTTCTCTCTTAATAGAAACCATATCAACTCCAGTTAACTGAGCATCCCTATCAGGGGTAGTCTGCTATATATCCCATGGTCTGGAACAGTCAAATGGCTGTGTAGCCCCAGTGCTTTTTCTTTGTCAGGGACTTCCTTTCTCACTATGTCTGCTAGAGGTTGGGGAAGAATTCCTTCTTGCTAATATGGAAAGACACCAGCTATGTCTGCTATGCTATTGGCTCTATAGGCTACTAAATCACTATTTTATGGAAAGCACATTCAGAATTCCACTTCTGAATTTGAGACACTGACAGCCCATACCTGTCCCGGCCTCTCTGAACTGATGACAAGAAAGGAGTCCAGTGTCTTCATCATCCGTTGCTTGCCCGCTCCCTCTTCCTGTATGCCACAGGGCTGTGCATGCACTGACTGACCATATCCTGAAGGAGGATACTTTCTCTCTACTCGGGCCAAGTCCACATCCTCTGCGATTGACTATGTGTGCTGGAAATCTTTTACTATAGCGTGTTCTTAGTGTTAACACTGTTCATGGTGATTTCTTTTTATTACCATAGAGCAGTTTTCAAATATTATGAAATCTCTTAATTGAACTGCTCCTTTGCAGATTCTTGTTTCTGTATCTTCTTTAGGAATGACCACCTCTAATCAAGGTAATTAGAAGAGAGAGAAGGACAAATTAGCTGTTTCTGTGCCTGTTAGTTCTCTATCACTGTGTTAACAAATGACCACAGACTTGGCAGATTCAAGCAAAATATATTCATTTCTCACAGTTTTCCCAGATCAGGAGTCTGGCACTGCCTGCCTGGGTCCTTTGCTCAGGGCATCACAGGGCCGTGATCCAGGAGCTGACTGGGGCTGGGATCTCCTCAGAAACTTGAAGTGCTCTTCCAGGCTCTCATGGAGAAGATCCATTTCCCCAAAGTCGTGGAATTCATGGTAGTTCATTTCTTTCTTTCTTTCTTTCTTTCTTTCTTTCTTTCTTTCTTTCTTTCTTTCTTTCTTTCTTTCTTTCTTTCTTTCTTTCTTTCTTTCTTTCTTTCTTTCTTTCTTTCTTTCTTCCTTCCTTCCTTCCTTCCTTCCTTCCCTCCTTCCTTCCTTCCTTCCTTCCTTCCTTCCTTCCTTCCTCTTTTTTCTTTTTCTTTTTTTTTTAAGATTTATTTATTTATTTGAAAGGCAGAGCTACAGAGAGTACAGAGAGGCAGAGGTGGGGGGGTCTTCCATCTGCTGGGTCACTCCCCAGATGGCCACAATGACCAGAACTGATCCAATCCAAAGCGAGGAGCCCGGAGTTTCTTCCGGGTCTCCCACACGGGTACAGGGGTCCAAGGACCTGGGCCATCCTCTACTGCTTTCCCAGGCCTTAGCAGAGAGCTGGATCAGGAGTAGAGCAGCCAGGACTTGAACCAGCACCCATATGGGATGCTGGCTCAGCAGGCAGTAGCTTTACTCACTATACAATAGCCCCGGCCCCTGTAGCTTGCATCTTAAGACCAGCAAGAACATCCTTGTACTCTAGATCTTCTCAGAGATCACGTTATTACATCAGGTTCATCCAGGGTGATTTCCCTTCTGATTTACTCAGTGCCACTAATTACGCCTGTAAAAATCCTGTGTATTTAATTTTAACATACTGTCATTGTAAAATGGCATTCATCATGTACACAGGTCTTAGCCACAGTCAAGGCAGGGTGATGATACAGGGTTTATCCACTAGGAGGCAGGAATCTTGGAGGTGGTGGGGTCTTACAACCTTGCTATCACATTATTTTATAAAAGTATTGCTTTTAAAAATGCATGTTTAAAGATGTTTAGAATTTAAATCATGTGCATATGTTATTAAGTAGTGGCAAATTATAATTGTGATAATTTCTATTAAAACATATTCTGCAAAATCACACACTAAAATTAAGTTATGGTAAAAAAGGAAGACGACTCAAAAACTAAACTACTTTGTAACTGAAGCACTAAAAAGACAATAAAAATCCTAATAACGCTACCAGCACAGTTTAAAAGACAGTTTAAATGCTCAATAAATAATGATATATTCTAGGACATTTTGGATTCTACCTACCAGAGGAGAAAACGAGCAGAGCGTGATGGTCGGGGGAGTAAGAAAAGATGGAGTTTGCAAAGCACAGCAATAACGGTAAATTTGCAAAGATCGGGGAAGCCTCACTACAAACATGTCAGCAAACGAAGCCCTGAGAAAAACGTGAGGTGAGTAGGCACTGCTTAGAGAATTCCATTCCCCTGCAGATTGTACATTCAGCTGGTTTAGCATATGCTGTGGTCAGCTGCTGCTACTTGATTGCAAAAACTTGAACTTGCTGGGAAACATTGAGCACTAGCATGACTTCCAAGTTACTGACCTGATTCCTTTGTTTACCCGTAGTATACTAGCTAATTTGCATTATGGAAATTCATGTTGCCATAGAAGAGACTGTAAATAAGTTTCTTTCCCATTGTTTGAACAGTCTGTCATCTCTCTTTTAGTTATTTTTAAAAATAATTTATTGATTAAAGTATTTTGTGGGTGAGTGTTGTGGTACAGCAGGTTAAGCTGCTGCTCGGGATACCCACATCAGAGTGCCTGGGATCACTGAAAACCACCTCTGCCTCCACTTCCAATTCATCTTCCTGACAATGCACAAGAGAGGCATGAGATGATGACTCAAGTACTTGGGTTCCTGCCACCCACAGAGAAAACCTGGATGGTGTTCTTGGCTCCTGGTTTTGGCTTGGCCCAACTCCAGCTGTTGTGGTCATTTGGAAAGTGAACCAGTGAATGGAAGACTTTGCTCTCTCTCTCTGTCTTTACCCCTCTGTCTGTCACCGTGCCTTTCACATAAATAAAGTACAACTTTAAAAATATTTTCTAATAGACACACAAAGATTTTACATATTTATGAGACACCATGTGGTGTTTTGATACATGTGCAGATTGTGCAATATCCAATCACAATAAATCTATCTCCTCAAACATTCAACATTTCTTTAGAATGAACACATATGAAATCCTATCATTGGCCAGTGCCACGGCTCACTAGGCTAATCCGGCACCGGCACCCTGGGTTCTAGTCCCAGTTGGGGTGCCGGTTCTGTCCCTGTTGCTCCTCTTTCAGTCCAGCTCTCTGCTGTGGTCTGGGAGGGCAGTGGAGGATGGCCCAAGTCCTTGGGCCCTGCACCCGCATGGGAGACCAGGAGGAAGCACCTGCCTCCTGGCTTCAGATCGGCTGCAGTGTGCCGCCCGTAGCGGCTGTTTGGGGGGGTGAACCAACGGAAAAGGAAGACTTTTGTCTCTGTCTCTCTCTCTCACTAACTCTGCCTGCCAAAAAAAGAAAAAAAAAGAAAAAGAAAAAGAAAAAAAGAAATTCTATCATTTAGGTTTTATTTTTAGAGAGACATATGCAGTACGTTCACATTATCTAGTTATCTTGCTTTACAAAAGAATCCCAGAGCTTTTTACTCCTACATCTAACTATAGCTTAGTACCCATTGATCCAATTTTCTTCATCTCTCTTTCCATTCTTCTCTCCCTAGCTTTTGGTAGCCACCATTATACTTTAAACTTCTGTTTAAACATTTTTTAGACTCTACATATGGCTGATGTGTGATATTAGTTTTTCTGGGCTTGGCTTATTTCACCTAACATAATGATCTCCAGTTCCATCCATGTTGTTGCCAATTACAAGATTCCATCCTTTTTTATGGCTGAGTACTATTTCGTTGTGTGCATGTACCATGTTTTCTTAATCCATTCATCAGTGGATATCCATTCATCAGGTTGCTTCCATTTCTTGGCTATTATGAATACTGCTGCAATACATAAGGAAGTGCAAATGTCTTTTCAGAAGATTGATTTCATTTCCCTCGGTTATCTGTCCAGTAATGGTACTGCTAGATAATATGGTTCTATTTATAGTTTGGTTTTTTTTTTGCTTTTAAGGAAACTCCATACTATTTTCTACAATCGATATGCTCATTTATATTCCACAAACAATGTGCAAACATTTGTTATCTTTTGTATTTTTGATAAAAGCCAATATAACTGGAGTGAGGTGATATCCTGTTGTAGTTTTGGGCTGCATTTCTCTGATGATTAGTGATGTTGAACATTTTTTAATGTACCTATTAGCCATTCATATGTCTTCTTTTGATAAATGTCTGTTTAGTGCTATTGACTTTTTTATTTTACTTGTTTATTTATTTTTTTGAAAGGCAGAATGAGAGAGAGAGAGACAGAGAGAGAGAGAGAGAAAGAGAGACTTCTATCCATTGGTTCCCAAATGCCCATTTTTAATTGGACTACTGTTTGCTATTGAATAGTTTGAATTCTTTACATATTCTGGTTATTAATCCCTTGTCAGATGTATAGTTTTGCAAATATCTTCTCCCATTCTATAGGTTATCTTTTTACTCCGTTGATTATTTTCTTTGCTATACAGAAGCTCTTTAATTAGATTAAATTCCATTATTATATTTTTTGCTTTTGTTTCATGTGTTTTGAGGATCTTCTAGTAACTTTCTACATTTTGGTTTTAATTCTATTCCAGTCTACAGGAACACAGTCAAACAGTTTTCTCCTAGGCTTATGACATACAATGGAAGTTCCCAGTGCACCCTCTACCGGTTCCTGATACCTGAGGCAACCATTTCAACTGCTTAGTTGTCTCATTTGGTATCTTCCATCCACGACTCTACATAACATGCTTATATTACAGTTTCTTGGTTTTCTTGTTTTTGTTTTTCAGTTTTAGCCATTATCTATTGACTTCCTGTTAGGGCATATAAAGATTTAGCTGGTGGTCATGCTTCTGTCTGATGTCTGCCCCATTGCCCCCTCATCATCCATTCTTCCATCCTGCCAATATCATCTACTGTAATATTTGCACTACACATTGTATTGTTGAATTAAATTTGGCCTACGCTTCCGGTGACATATTTTAAATTTGGCTGATTCTATAAAAATAAATAAATAAATACCCCCCCCCCAAAAAAAAAAAGTTTGGCTGAAAAGTCTCTCACATATTAGAGTGCCAATTAGATTTCCAGCTACTCTGCTTTGGATCCAGGTCTCTGTTATTGTGCCTGAGAAGCAGCAGATGTGACAAAAGGACTCAAGTTCCTGACACCCCTGTGGGGGACCAGGGTGGAGTTTCTGTCTCTTGACTTCAGTGTGGCCCTTTCCTGGCTGTTGAAGCCATTTGAGAAGTGAATCCGCAAATGGAAGATTTTCTCTCTCTCTCTCTCTTGCTTTCTTCTCTTTCTCTCTCATTCTGCCTTTCAAATAAACAAATACATATTTTTAAAAACAGATGAGAATTGAAACCAATTGGACAGTCTCTAGTTCTCTTCATTTTTCTGTTTATTTCTTCATTTTCTCTGGCTATAAACATAACCTACCCATGTGGTGGGGTGGGGCATTCTGAATCATTCCTTGTACAGACTACTGCATGATTCTGGAAGAATAAATCAAGCCAATTAAGATCTGCAAAACTGGATTTGTTGTAAGTTTAACTTCTAACAGTACTAGCATTTACTGGTATGGCTACATAAATGTTACTCATACCCAACATATGAAGTAACCAGTGATTATTTTCCCCTTCTTGCCCAATATTTTGTATTGCCTGAAGTTAATCAGTGACTTAAAATTTGTTTCACTTTCACATACATATTAATATGAACTCAAACTTTGCCCCAGGTATATGAATCTGTAGTTTATCTTATTTATTGATTTTTTCCTATTGTTCTCTGCTTCATGTCTATGTCCATTAAAGTCATTAAAGTAGGGGCCGGCGCTGTGGTACAACGGGTTAATGCACTGGTCTGAAGCGCCAGCATCCCAAATGGGCGCCTGTTCGAGACTTGGCTGCTCCACTTCCGATCCAGCTCTCTGAAACGCCCTGGGAAAGCAGTAGAAGATGGCCCAAGTCCTTGGGTCCCTGCACCCTCGTGAGAGACCTGGAAGAGGCTCCTGGCTCTTGGCTTTGGATCGGCACAGCTCCAGCTGTTGAGGCCAATTAGGGAGTGAACCATCAGATGGAGGACCTCTCTCTCTCTGCCTCTCCTCTTTCTGTGTAACTCTGACTTTAAAATAAATAAATAAATCTCTCTTTTTTTAAAGTCATTAAAGAAGAAGTTGTGGATTAATTTCAGCAAATGGTGATGTCACTCTTTTTGCATCAAATTCTTAGGAATGGCTAAGTAAACAATACTTTGTATTATTCATTTATATTTATTCAACTACAGTTTCCTTGTTCCAAAAAGGATTTGCAGGACCTTGCTTTTTGACTGCCAGAGCCTGAGTGTCTAGAATAAAATAAAATCACAGAAGAGTTACAGCAAAATTCTCAGGACGCTGGGAAGTTGACCCCAATCTCTCATTTCCTGATTCCTGTTCTGCACTTCCTTTGTAAACAAACCCATTTCAAAGACCCACCTGCAGCAGAGAGAGGAGAAATGAGGTGGAAGAGTGGGGTGATGATTAGCAGCAGGGATAAGAAAACTGGAACCCACTTGCCAAATCTGTCCTATAGCCCATTTTTGTACTACCAGACAACTAAGAATGGGTTTTACATTTTTAAAGGATTTCAAAAAGAAAACAAATGCAAATTAAGATGCAATCTGTATGTGCCCACAAAGCTGAAACTATTTACTATCTTACCCTGTACATAAAAATTCTGCTGACTTCTAGCTAAAAGCTCAAGCTCCAGAACCAGAAATACCCAAGGTTAAATCCTAAGAGACCCAGTTAATTGCTTCATGTCTCTGAGCCTTAGTTTTCTCACCTGTAAGATGGATTTGATGTAAAAATGAAATGAGGAGCTGGTGCTGTGGCGTAGCAGGTAAGGCTGCTGCCTGCAGTGCTGGCATCCCATATGGACACCGGTTCGAAACCCGGTTGCTCCACTTCCGATCCAGCTCTCTGCTGTTGTCTGGGAAAGCAGTGGAAGATGGCCCAAGTCCTTGGGCCCCTGCACCCACATGGGAGATCTGGAAGAAGCTCCTGGTTCCTGGCTTCAGATCAGCACCACTCCAGCCATTGCTGCCATCTGGGGAGTGAACTAGTGAATGGAAGGCGCCTCTCCCTCTCTCTCTCTCTCTCTCTCTCTGTGTGTGTGTGTGTGTGTGTGTAACTCTTTCAAATAAATAAATAAATCTTTAAAAAAAAAAAGAAATGAAATTGGAATGACAGAGCCCTTACTACAGTTTGTATGACTCCAGAACTCCTGCAAGACTTCAAACCCTAAAGTTATAAGTTAATGGTACCAAGAGGGTGAAACTTAATCCAGTTATGGTGTTTAGGAGGTGGGCCTAGTTGGAGGTTCTTGAGTCACTGGAGGTGTGTACTCAGAAGGTAGTTCTCATCACAGTTATAGAAGCTGAGACAGGCCCAGCTGCTCTCTCTGCTTCCTGGTTCCCTTGTCACTCTTGTGCATACTCCCTATGGCCATGTGACACTCAGAGCCTCTGCTTCCTGGTTCCCTTGTCACTCTTGTGCATACTCCCTATGGCCATGTGACACTCAGAGCCGCTTTGAGACTCTTCCAGGAAGAACACCATTGCCAGGTGTTGAACCAGTGGGGCTGTCCAATCTTGGACTGTGAACCTTCAAAGCCATGAACCAAAATAAACCTCCTTCCCTCCTAAGTAGCCTGTCTCAGCATTTTGTTGCAGCAATACAAAGCTGACTAATGTAGCTCTGCTCCCAGAGTCTGGTAAATGTTCTACATAGGAGTTAACTTATTTTATAATTTTTGTTTGAGCAAAGCCACCTCCTACTTTGTAGAGCAAGCTACTCTGATTCCTGGCTGGAGCTGCAGAGGCGTCAGCATCTGCTGCGTGTGGATGGTGCTTTAGCTCTTCTCCTTACTTGCTCCCAGCTATAATCAGGCAATCACTTTGGCCCTAGCATCCAACCAAACAATTTTGCAATTTCACATTCAGACCCTCTCTATTTTTCAGACTATACTGAGAAACCCATGTATTTTCATTATGAATTGATAATAAACTCTAGCCCTGAAAGTTTTCCAAGTTCATGATTGATGACAGTGTGATCGGGAGCTGAGTTACTCCAGTCACCAAGCTCAGGCGAGAATATGCTTGGGGCAATTGCAGGGCCTCTCAGCAGAGCCTCCCAACACCCATCAGCTTTCTGCTCACCCAGTGCCATCTGGAGTCAGTCCCCTCCTCTAGGTACCAGGGCAGAGTCAACAGCCTGGATGTTTGGGAGCTTTCCCTCTGCCCCTTCTCTTACTGCTACTCAGGAAGCAGAGTAGCCAGGCAGAAACCAAGTTGTGACCATAATCCAGAAGGTCTGGAAATTTGGTTTTCTTTATTTTTATGCAGTTCAGAGGTAGCAAAGCAGGGCATCTGTGAGCTCTCTTTTTCTTTATTTTTAATTAAACTTTTTTGTCTCTTCCTTTTTGTTTCTGTTTTTTGTTTGTTTGTTTTCTTTTGTTTTCTATTTAGCTTACAGTCCAGAGTTTGAGTGTCCTGAATTATTTAAATTTTTTAAAATATTTATTTATTTATTTGAAAGACACATTATTTCAAAGACACATGTGCACACACAGAGGGAGAGATAATGACTACCACCACTTTTTTTTAATGTTGAAAAATATATATTTGGAAATTGCCAGCTGGGCTCAGTTTAGATGCCAATTTTGTTGGCAACATCCAGAATATCATAAACAAGAGCCAGTTGAACATATGCTCTCTTTTCTCCCGCTGGCTTGATCAGAGTGTTGACCTAGGTCACATCAATGTCATAGAGTTTCTTCACTTTGTTCTGGTGCTTGTTGGTCTTGACTTCCACAATGAGCACGAGTGTGTTGTCTTCTGTCTTCCCTGTGGCAGGTTCAGGGGTCAGGGGGATCTTGAAGACTGGATAGTGGTCAAGTTGCTTCTCCTGGGGATGCTCTTTTGAGGTTTTTTGGGTTGCCTCAATGTGTTGGGCCAATGGAAGGTTGATGATGTGTGGATCTTTTTTGTGTGTGTCTGTGAATGTCCTTTAGAATTGCCCTCTTGGCCTACAAAACATCTGCTTTGGCTTCAACTTTGAGAGGATCCAGAGCTTCATTCTTGACCTTTAGACAGGATGGAGAGAACTGTCTGGAATCTGTTCCAAGATCTGGATGAAGCCAGAGGGACTACAGTAAAACCTGGGGCAGCAGGGTGGTTTGAGGATGATTGACTATTGCCCTGTTCCAGGAGCAGTGAACATTGGAAGAAGCAGGATGTGGCCACATCCCTGAACTCCAGCTGCAGCCCAGGATCTCTGAGAAGTCAGCACCTAACACAAGATTCCACACTACTTGTGGGTGTGCTCCTGCCCTCTACCAAAGCAGGAAAGATCTGGAAATATTGTACATGGCTCTACCCACTCCCTGAAGGGAGTCAGAGCTATTTAGACAGGAAGTCAGAAGCAAAAGGGAGTGAAAGTCCAGAACGTGTTGTGGCCATGCACGTTTGGGGCAGAGTCCAGCATCAAAGACAGTGAGGGTGGCCATTGCTAATTTCTGCCCATCCGTACACCACTGAAGCTTTGGGAAGTAAAGGGCTGGAGATCTTGAGCTGAGGAGATGAGAGTCTGTGAACAAAGAGGCCATCCAGCTCTGACTTAGGAGGGCAATGTTTTAGAAGGAGGGGTGTTGATTAATTCCCCTCCTATGATGCCCTCCTACCCCTCGGTGGAGCTGAGACCATGCAAATGCACTGAGGCCCCACCTGTCCTCCACCAATGGGACTTGCATTGACTTTACCTCCACCCAAAGTCAGAACCAGTCAGTCCAGCTAAAGGAATGTATGGCATTGGCTTTTGCTAATTGACAATCACACAGAGGTCAGAGTGATGGAAACTGGAGCTTGGAGGTCAATCAAATGTATCCCCTTTTAACCTTAAACTTAGCTTCTTTTAAAAAAGATTTATTTATTTGATAGGCAGAATGACAGAGAGAGTGGGGGAGAGAAAAAGAGGGAGAAAGATCTTCGATCTGCTGGTTTACTGCCCAAATGGCTGCAATGGCTGGGACGGGGCCAGGTGGAAGCCAGGAGCCTGGAACTCCATCCTGATCTCCCACGTGGTGGCAATGGACCAGTTGTTTCAGCTGTTATCTTTTACATTCCCAGAGAGCCAGCTTGGAAGCAGAGCAGCCAGGACTTGAACCAACCCTCCAATATGAGATGCTGGCATCGTAAACAGAGGCTTAACCTGCTGCATTGCAATACAGGTCCAATAGCTTATTTTTCAGAAAGTCATGTCACATGCATATTTTTTCTTTTTCCCACCAGATTTTTGTTCTTTTGTGGACCAAGTCACACAACAGTAATATACCCAAGTAGCTTTCTTCCTTTGCTTTTGTTTTTCACAGATTAGAGGAGAAAGGGAGAGGACTTACTTTTTTGGTACCCACAGCAAAACCTTGGCACTGCTCCCAGCGAGTTAGAGAACAAAATGATAATGAGGGAACCTATTATTGTTCCATCAGAAAGAACATCAAGGACAATAGATGCAGGATAAGGCCATGAAGCACCAGTGAGGAAAAACAGCAAAGCCAGTGTGTCTCGAGAGAGCCACCATCCTTCTTTGGGGAATCCTGGTATTTCCTCCCTCAAAGCTCTGAGCTCCTAAATTAGATACCAGCTTAGTGTTTAGCTTGCCCATCTTGGGCTACTTTACTTTCCCTTCCAAAGTTCCTACTACTGAGAACTGAGATCCAACAGAAATGAGAGGGGTTAAAAAACAGATTCCCTCAACGTTATTTAAAATGGAACAATCCCTCCCATTCATCATATACTTTTATCTCCTTTCCCATGCAAATCCTCTCTCTTCCACAGCCTACTGGAAGAACAATATACTTTTTCTTGCCCCTATACTCTCTGGGTTCTTTTTTTAAGATGTATTTATTTGTAAGTCAGAGTGACAGACGGGGGAGAAAGAGAGCGGGAGCGGGAGCGAGAGCGAGAGAGAGAGAGAGAGAGAGAATATCAACCTTCCATCTGCAGGTTACTCTCCAAATATGCACACTAGCTAGTGTTAGGTCAAGACAAAGCCAGGAGCCAGGAACTCCATCCAGGTGCCCCACTTGGGCCACAGGGACCTAAGTACTTGGACTATCCTAAAAAAGATTAGCAGGAAGCTGGATAAGAGGTGTACTAGCTAAGAACTGAACCAGGCTGTCCAATATGGGATGTGGACTTCCCAATCAGCTTCCTTAATCCACTGCCTCACAACTTCTCTGGGATTTTTCTTTTTAAAAGATTTATTTATTTATTTGAAAGGCAGAGTATCAGAAAGAGGAGAGTGTGTGTCAACAGATCTATCTGCAGGTTCACTTCCCAATCAGCTGCAACAGCCAGGACTGACACCAAGAGCCAGAAACTTTATCTGAATTTCCCAACTGAGTGGCAGGAACTCAAGCACTCCAGCCTTCACATGCTGTTTTCCCAGGCACTTTAACAAGGAGCTGGATCAGAAGTAGAGGAGTTGGAATTCATACTGGCACTCCAATATGGGATGCAGGCATCCTGAGCCATGGTATAACCTGATGTGTGACAACACCAGCCCCTGCAAAATGTTTTTGTCATCAGGGTGTGTATGCGTGTGCCATTAAAGCCCCAATGTGAATAACTGATAGTCCTGCCTTAGCCATCTTGAACAGAAAAAGAGATGTTCACAGATTCAACCCCCACTCCCAAGGCCCAGGTGTGGATATTCCTAGAGATGCTCCTGTTTTTTACAATGGCAATGCTGGGATTGAAATAACTACAAGGGAGTGTTTGCTGGAATCCTTTGCTCTGAACCAACCTTGTCATTGCTTCTATGAAATGTGTTAACATGTTTGTCTTTTTGATGCAGAAGTACATTACTTTAAATCATAGAGCATTGTAAACCAAAGACATTTTTAGAAGAAATAGAGTAAACCACAATTTTTCCACTCTTTTCCTGTGGCTCATAAACTCATTTTTTAAAAAAGCTTTATTTATCGGGGCCAGTGCTGTGGCATAGCAGGTAAAGCTGCCTCCTGCAGTGAGTGCTGGCATCCCATACGGACACCAGTTCAAGTCCGGCTGCTCCACTTCCAATCCAGCTCTCTGCTATGGCCTAGGAAAAAAGTGGAAGATGACCCAAGTCCTTGGGCCCCTGCACCCACGTGGGAGACCCAGAGGAAGTTCCTGGCTCCTGGCTTTGGATCGGCGAAGTTCCAGCCATTACAGCCAATTGGGGAGTGAACCAGCGGATGGAACACCTCTCTCTCTCTCTCTCTTTCTCTCTCTCTCTCTCTGCCTCTCCTTCTCTCTCTGTGTAACTCTGCCTTTCAAATAAGTAAATATTTTTTGAAAAGCTTTATTTATTTGTTTGAAAGGCAGAGTGACAGACAGAGGGTGAGAAAAAGAGAGAAGGAGGGAGGGAGAGAGAGAGAAATAGAGAGTTTGATCTTCCATCTCCTGGTTCATTCCACAAATGGCTATAAGAGCTAGGAAAGAGCCAAGCTGAAGCCAGCAGCCCAGAACTCCATCCAGGTCTCCCCCTTGGTGGCAGGGGCCCAAGCAGTTGAGCCCTCTTTCACTGCTTTCCCAGGTGCAGTAGCAGGGACCTGGATTGGAAATGGAGCAGCCGGAGTGGAACCAGCACTCTGATATTGAATGCTAGTGGCCCAGGCAGTGGCATAACCTGCTGTGCCACAATGGCTGCCTTCAACAAACTCATTTAAGTGGACACCCTCATCTGGAGGGCTGGTTACAACAAGGATTGCTCAGGCCTGAGAATCTGCATTCCTAGATAGTTCCTGGATTTTGCTGTGATCTCAGGATCACACCTTAAGTATTCTAAGATTCTGAGTTCTCCACCCCAAATTCTTTTCTCAACACTCACGAAGTATTCTCTTTGGTGCATGTGAAAATATTCCCAGAGGATGTATCTCTTCCTCTCTTTTATGTAAGAAATAATTTAGATTCCAAATTAGATGTCTGCATGGCTGACTCTGCAGCTGCTCTCAGGGATGTGACTGCTTGGGGCTACATGGTCTGGAGACAGGGCAGGCAAATAGACCACCCCAGCAGGGTGGCCTCTGGGAGCCTAAGGGAGAGATGGTGGGCTTTTTCTCCTTCCAGCTGTCCCTAGGATATCCTGTGAATTCCTGCTCAAAGAAACTTTCCTTGGCACCAGCTGCAGGCAAGGTGGGGCCAGTAAGAGGGAAGTGAGGATTGGATCTCTGCCAAAGGCGCCTGAGCAGGGATTTTCTTTCATAAGTAGTGGCTTTCAGGCTGTATTCTTCATGTTGGGAAGTGAGAAAATATAACCCAGACTGCTTTAAACCAAAAAGGGAAACACACTGGTTCAGAGAACTGGGAGGGCTAGAGGAAGGCTGCCTACAATCAGACTCATCTGGGGCCAGAGGCAGAGAGTAACAAAGCTATTATCCAATGAAATCTCCACGCACCTTTCAGTGTCTGCCACTGTCCAGGTGAGCACTGCACTTGTCATCTGAGTGTATGCTGTGAGCCAAGAATTGTTGAGATGGGCCCTAGGAGAAAGAGTCCACAGATGGTAACAGGAAAGACAATGCTTTGCCTCTTTTATGCTTGTGCTGTCATCATAAATGCTTTTACCTCCTAATTCCTGACCATTCAAAGCCTGTACACCTTTTATTGTGCACAGCCCTTGACATTTCCCCCGACTCCCTAACACGCAGATTATCTTTCTCTGAATGCCACTGACAGTTTACTTACAGGAGGTGCCATAGTTTTAGCAGCCAAGTGCCTGGGCCCTGGTGGGCCCTTTCGAGACACTTGCTAATCCCCTGCTTCTGCCCTGCCCCAGCCTCAGCCATTAGAGGGCATCTGGGAAGTAAACCAGCAGTTTGGCTTGGTCTAAAAAGAAAGAAAGCAAGAAAGAAACAGAGAAAGAGAAAGGAAGAGAAAGAAAGAAAAAAAAGAAAGGAATGTGTAAGATCTCTCTCTCTCATTCTTGCCTTTAAAATAAATACATAAATCTTTAAAAATGTTGTTTTAAATTTTTGAAAAGGGCCAGCATTGTGGCACAGCAGGTTAAGTCATTGCTTGCATTACTGGTATCCTGTATCAGAGTGCCATTTGAGTCCCATATATTCTGCTTCCAATCCAAATCCCTGGTGAGGTACCTGGGAAGGCAGCAGGTGATCATTCAAGCACTCAGGGTCCTAACACCTATGTGGGTGACCAGGATGGAGTTCTAGGCTCATGACTTTGGCCTAGCTCAGCCTGGTTCTCATGGCCACTAGGGAGTGAACCAGAAGATAGAAGGTTGATCCTCCCCTCCCAGTGTGTGTGTGTGTGTGTGTGTGTGTGTGTGTGTGTTTGTAACTCTTCCTTTCAGGTAAAGAATAAATCTTTTTTTTTTAATGCAAAAAACATCCTTAGCCATGGGCCATACAGAAACAGGCAGTGAGCAGGATTTGACCTGCAGGCCATAATTTGTTGATCTGTTTTCAGATTCCACAGCTGGTTTTCAAGTACACCCACCCATGCTGAAAACCCTTAGCTCAACTTCTAGTCTCTTGTGCAGTAGACCTGGTTTATCCTTATATAGGTGGGTGCTTGATAAAATTTAAATGAATTAATCATTATGGGTCCCCTGCATGCCCTTGCTGAATTGGTATTTAATTTTTAAAGATTTATTTGTTTATTTGAAGGGCAGAGTTACAGAGAGGCAGAGGCTGAGAGAGAGGAAGAATGAGAGAGAGAGAGAGAGAGAGAGAGAGAGAGAGAGAGAGAGGCCTTCCATCTGCTGGCTTACTCCCCAGATGGCTGCAACAGACAGAGCTGTGCTGATCCAAAGCCAGAAGCTAGGAGCTTGCTCAAGGTTGCCCACGTGGTGTAGGAGCCCAAGGATTCAGGCCATCTTTCACTGCTTTCCCAGGCCATAGCAGAGAGCTGAATGGGAAGTGGAACAGCTGGAACTCGAACTGGTGCCCATATGGAATGCCAGTACTGCAGGCAGTGGCTTTACCCTCTACGCCACAGTGCTGGCCCTTGAATTGGTATTTTTTGAAACAGACTGATAGGGAGCAGTAGGTGCAGTAGGTGCTACTGGGATTCAAGAGTCGGTGTGCTGGGTGGAGGGCTGATTCTATGGGTGATCCTGTGCCTGGCTTGGGGATTGCCTGCCTAGCCCATGCAGGAGGTTAAGAGGACATGGCGGCCAGCGCCGCGGCTAAATAGGCTAATCCTCCGCCTTGCGGCGCTGGCACACCGGGTTCTATTCCCAGTCGGGGCGCTGGATTCTGTCCTGGTTGCCCCTCTTCCAGGCCAGCTCTCTGATGTGGCCCGGGAGTGCAGTGGAGGATGGCCCAAGTGCTTGGGCCCTGCACCCATGGGAGACCAGGAGAAGCTTTGAATCAGCACGGTGCGCCGGCCGCGGCAGCCATTGGAGGGTGAACCAACCGCAAAGGAAGACCTTTCTCTCTGTCTCTCTCTCTCACTGTCTACTCTGCCTGTTAAAAAAAAAGAAAAAAAAAAAAAGAGGACATGGCACACCATGCCTCCCCAGACCCTGGTCGGGGGTTCAGCACACTGAGCCACACATGACCTGACTGCTGGCAGGCGGCAGGAACCCCAGGCACATTTCCCCCACCCCCACTTCTTGTTGAAGAGCCTTGTAATTGTCAATCAGGTAAACAGCTCCCACGTGAGGCCCAGACCCATAAGGACCACATGGAAGGCTAAGTAGGCTCCGTGACTTGAAGCTGATTGGAGAAGCGTAGAGGTGCCAGTATCAGCTTTATCCTATAGCATTAGTGTTGCCCTGAATTAGCTACTCCCCTTCTGCTGCCCCATAAAAACTTGTGCTTGGTTGTTAATCAATGGACATGTTCACTGAAACCTGTCTCTGGTGCTTTTTGTCGAAGAATGCCGTGGCCCCACCATCCCGACAGTGTGGGCCTCGCAGGACGAGCCCTTTCCTCCCCTATCAGAAGAGACATGGTCAATGTCCCTATAACAAAGGTCAGGAGATCAACAGGAAAGGATTACAAATTTGCTTAATCACAGTTTTACATGGCATAGGGGGTTTTGTATTGAATACTCAAAGATAGAGGAGAAATATCTATTTAGTACTCAGATTTGATGACGCAGGGAGAACTGTGTAGCAATGCAGTTGGACCAAAACAGTGTGATGGAATAGTGATAGACCGAAGGGGGAAGCTCAGGCTTGTCCTGGCTCTCAGCTGCAGTGTTTCTTCCTTCCTTGTGTGGCGCAGGACCTCTGTAGATGAAGAGTGTTTTGACGGGTGAGTCAGAGAATTTTTTTATAACCGGCTCTTCTACACAAGATGGGGAGTCTAAGTGATTTCTGGTTGGCTTTGGCGGAAAGGGTTTCAGTTTCTATGATCCACCTTGGGAAAGAGGAATTCTAGTTCCTAAGGGCTGTTGCAGGAGACTCTGGGGAACCAGACACAGGAGGACAGGAGTAGGTCAAAGAGGTCTTGGTCCTCAAGTTGCACCTGAAGCCTTCCCATGTGTGTTCATACAAAGCACTTGGCATGCCTGAGTGCCATACTTTGAGGCATTGTTTGAGCCCTAGCAAGGGTGTGCCACTCAGATCCCCCTTCCATAGAACTTGCTGCAGGAGGGCAGCTGGGGAACAGCCGTTAGCCAGGGGAGCTTCAGATCTACCATGGTGTTCATGCCGAGGCCACACTGTCCTGGGCTTTCCCCAGCCAGCACTGAGCATGCCGGGGGTCCTAGGGCCTGGCCATTTCTGCCCAATGCAGGATACTTCTCTGGGCTGTGTTTGCTCCGCATCTCGGCATCAGCCTGGCTGAGGCTTTCTCGGAGTTGCACTGCAGTGGGAGGTTCCTTGCATCCCCCCTCCCTTCCCTCTCTGTTCACAGCTCTCAGACCCGAGCTGTGCTCTGCGCTGCTCCCAGCTAGCCCTGCTCTTTCCTTATCTTTCCTAGGCATTTTCTTCAGCATCTTCTTAGAGGACTTGCTTTGACACAGGGAGACTGTGGAAAGCAGGTGCATCTCAAATTTATCCCTAGTTTGGGATTTCTTTTGCTTTCTTTCCATTTCCCATCCTCTCCTTATTTCTCTGAACTGAGACTCAACAAGGTTAGCAAATGATTGTGCTGATATCAATGGAACTGGTAAAAGAATCGCAGCCAAGTGTGAAATTTCTGCCTGAGCGTGCAGGTATTCTTGACTTGAGACTGTCAGTTCTTTAGGGAATGTTGTGTCAAGTGCGTAACTGTGAGTAAAAAATTAATCCTCAGTCATTATGCAGCAGAGTGTGGAGTTGCCACAGCCCGAGGCAGGTGAGAGGACCTTCCTGTGAGAGGAATGGGATCTGTGCCGAGTTTGGCAAGCTCTGGACTGACACCAGCCCAGGCCAGGGAGCAAGGAGTGAGAACACAGTGACGTGAAGTGTGTGGAGTGTTCCTAGCTTTCGTCCGTCAAAACCATCATTCTATAAATCTACTTGGGAATGGAGACCGGAGTTAAACTTCCTCCCTGGGGAAGAATTACACACAGAAACCAGATCTGCCAGGGCTCACTGCCAAGTGCTAGAGGTCTGGCATTACCCTGCCTTCCCCAGAGAGGAACCCCAGGTCTAGAGATGACAGGGGCTTCCTCCCCAGACACATTTACCTGCCAACCTATCTCTGGAAAGGAAGGTGGTGGGGACAGGACTCTGGGGTCTTTTCCCTGTCCCCACCCTAGACTCCAGCTTTGTCCAAAGGGAATTATTTGCTATGCACAGTAGCTGTGCACATCAGCCTTTATTGGAAGACAGTGATCCTGATGTGAGCTAGGCTAGTTAGTGAGCCACAAGGTGCTGAGAGATTGCTTGCAGTCTTTGTGCTACAGACCTGTACCATCTAAAACACCACCTCCTTCCACGCTGATCCAACAAGGCTGCAAGTCCAGCATGCAGATTCCTCATCAGGCACTTGGGCCTCACTTCCCCTCGTGCAGGGGACTCCATGATGACCACGTGTATGCTGTGGCCCATGTAGAGATGCTGCCATGACATCTTCCTAGCAATCACCACTGAAGCCCCACCCAAAGTCCTCTTCCTCTGCATATTCTATTATGGCACCACCCTCTACCCTAGGAAGTTGCACTGAACTTTGGTGGGGGGAGCTGCCATTCTTTCCTTATGGAGAGAGGGTGACTGTACATCTGTGTGTACTATCTGTTTAAATAAATTCTGCCTCCCTGCACCTTTATCCATGTCTGCTTTGAATTCTCTCACGATGAGATAAGAACTTGAATAAACTCAGCTGGGGATCCTATTCCCCACAACAGTCCCAACAAAAACCTTGGAAATCCTCTGACTAGATGCTTTCTGGAGTTCCTCACAGATTCAACCTCCTCAAATTCCCCATTTCCAACAAACTCCATTCATTTAGAGTCAAAGTTCAAAAAAGATGTTTTACTATTTTGATGATCAAAAACATGGGGAGTAATATACAAAATGGAAAAAATGTTAATTTATAATTTTTTTTGACAGGCAGTTAGATAGTGAGAGAGAAAGAAACAGATAGAAAGGTCTTCCTTCCGTTGGTTCACCCTCCGAATGGCTGCTACGGCTGGCGCGCTGTGCCGATCCACAGCCAGGAGCCAGGTGCTTCCTCCTGGTCTCCCATGCGGGTGCAGAGCCCAAGCACTTGAGCCATCCTCCACTGCCTTCCCGGGCCACAGCAGAGAGCTGGACTGAAAGAGGAGCAACCGGGGCAGAATCCGGCGCCCCAACCGGGACTAGAACCCAGGGTGCCGGTGTCGCAGGCGGAGGATTAGCCTAGTGAGCCGCAGCGCCAGCCTTAATTTACAATATTTAAAAAAATTTGTTAAAGTATGTACTAGAATTTCCCAGTTGGAAGTATTGTGAAAAATTCCCCATAATGGAGGGTATATTACTATGAAATTCTTAAAAATTGTAAAGTATCTTTAAAGAGAATTAGGTCTTGTGCTGGGGTTTTGATGGAGGTGTGTAGGCCCCTCACTATCCATGTGGTGTACTCTGGGAAGGACTGGGAAGTTCAGAGAAACAGAGTTAGGGTTGGCAAAGTCTCCTTTCTGGCCAAAGGTAAACATTTTTCACTTTTGAAAAGAAAATGAATTTTCAGTTCCCAAGTTCATTCTTTTCCTCCTCAGAGCTAAACATTCACTTTATTGAGTCTCTTTCATTTATTTAGTTACTGTCCTGAAATTTCTGACTCCTTTAATAGTCTGACAAAGCCCTTGACCATTCATATTCAACTTATGTGCCTAATAGTCTCATTTACAATTGATGAGCACTTGGAGAGCGCCTTCATTGGTCCTCTTTTTTACTTCCTCTGCAATGGACCCCAATTGTGAGTTGCCAGGTAACAGTGGGGTAGGAAGTTGGGAGGGGGGTGGAGACTGTAAAACCCAGGTTTTCAAACACTTGAATGGCAGCTGTTCTTCTCTCTTATCAGAGCCTGGGCATTATCCCAGAAGCTGCTCACAATAAACTTCTGCACCAAATTAATTACAGAGAGGCTGATAATTCCATTCCAAGGCATTCCAATGAAAGTAATTTCAGATACATAATGTACAATTGGCTTTTCCACTTAACTTCCAAATGAAAGGCTCAGGGTATTTGATGCACTTTGCATTAATCAGCAAAGCCATCAGATTCTCCAGCAGAAGAGACAAACCATGAAAATTTGGGGGAAGAAGGTTCTGTGTGAAGGGTGGTGGTCTTTAGATCTTTTAAATGGCAGAGGGACAGGCTGCAGGGCAGGCCACTTACCATCTTTCTTAAGGCAGGAAAACTTTTAGGGAAGAATGTGGCAGGTGCTGCCAATGAAGAAAAATGATTCACTTGGTGCTTATTAAAATGGCAGGGAAGGTCTTATTCAATGCAATAGAGATACCAGCCAACTCTACTGCAATCTGGGACAGAGACTCAATTCCAAATGGCACTGGACAGCAAGGGCTGCCTGCTACCCAGGTCCTTGACTTTGCTTTAAGAAGGAATTCAGGAGCCAGTTGGAGAATAGTGAATGGTAAGCATCAAGTGTTTTATTAAGAAATTTCTTGGAATCTAACTACTTCCTCTTTTTGTTCTTTATGGGGTCCAATGTTTCCTGTCATGGGCTCTGACAGTTGTGTCATTTACCATGCCAATGTATTATAATAAGCATATAATGAACTGTAGGTCAATCTAGATGTCTTGGCTCCCTAAACTGGTGTGAGCTTGGTCCAGACAGGGGATCTGTTTATCTTCAGAGCAAGGGTAACCAATCATACATCCTGTGGATCTTGAGATCATAGAAACTATTATCTCCATGTGGTTCAACTGTTTCCTCTGCCTCCCTGTCTCACAAATATAAGAAAAGAGCTGGGATTTACAGCTAAGGACCAGAATGAAGAGGTCAATGAGTGGAAAATTGCTAAGAGGAGACACTAATGGTAGAGGATTCTTGCTAAAGGCAAGTGGAAGACTTAGTCATTACAGGGTGGGATAACTTCAAAGGGTTCTTGTGAACATTGGGCTCACCAAGGACAGTTAGAGACAGGAAGAGGATTCAACTTTGGTTAAAGAGAGAGACTTGGCCACTGATCTTCAGCTATTTTGTTATTAAATCATAAAAAATTGAGCTCAGGAGGAAATTGGGTAGTGGGTACCGGGAAGAATTTTCAGTGAAGGATAAAACTGCAAGAGGAAGTGAGATCATAGAAGTTTCAACTCTCAGGCAGCCCTCAAACTTGAGAGTTACCTCTGCCTGTGGCAGAGGGGGGTGGTGTGGCCATGTCTTGAGATATCTGTGATCTCACCATTTCTGTGAATCCATGGTCACACTCCCAGGTCCCCTACTGTTGGCATTGCCTACAAGATATCGTGCCTCTGGTTACTTTGCCTGCCACAGAGGGCAGCTGGTTGAGCTGCCATTGATTCCCACCATAACAGAAAGCAAGTAAAAGCTCCAGGGCAAGGCAAGGGTCTGCCCTGACTCTAGATCTTCCAAACACCAGCAGGGTTCCTGCTTGTCCAGCCCCATCGTAGTCCTTTAGTTTCTGCAAATCTACATTCTGTTTCTCTATCATTTATTCCACTCTTTAGTTCTCCCATTTGCATCTGGATCTGGTCCACCCACTTTGATTTTGTGGGTTCCACATCTGAAATCAGATATGTTTTACAAGTGTTGTGTCTAAAGCCCATGAACTCTAAAACATCTGATATGCTACTTTCAGGAGCCCACAAATGCTTTTATGCTTGATCCCTACCTTTCCCTCATCAATAAGGCTCAAGAAGGGCTTTAAGTGATACATGTGCCCTGCTGAAATTAAATCCTTGCCTGGAGAGATGCTACAGAGGATGGTACAGGTCATTTAAAAGCCAGTGAATGTTACAGGTCAGTGACTCTGCCATCCTGCGAGGCATTTGTGATGTATTATTAATACATTAAGGATTAGACTGAACAGCCACCTTGAAGGTGGCCTGACTTGCTTCCTGCAGGGACAAAGGGGAATGAAGGGCAGTGGCAGCTCCAGCAGCTGAGGAGCAATCCTGGGCTGCCTGAATCTACCAGTGGAACCTCAAGTACAGTTGTGGAGAATTGTTCAACAGCCCTTACTTCTGTTTTGCCAGGTTGTCCTGCTTTGGACTTGCCTACCTGGTCCTGACCTCTGGCCTGGCATTGACTTTCCAGAAGAAGTGCTCCTGGCTATGCAGATGCTTTAAGCTCCTGATTCCTGTGGATGACTGTTCTTCCCTCTGGGCCTCAGGTTCCTCTGTGCCTGTCCTGTTTCTCTGAAATCAGGTAGTGTTCATATTCATAGCTGTCTAGACCTGCAGCTTAGCTCTCTCCTGCTGAAACTAAACTGTCCTTTGTGTTTAGAAATTGCATTATTTGACACCTCAGTCTTCCTCTGTACTCTCCCTACCCCTTAGTCCCAAATCCTTCAGAAAATGCAAGCTAGCTCTTGCTCAAAGGAAATGTGAGCGTTGCTGCAGCTCTGTGGCCAGTTCTAGCCCGTGTGGCCTCCTCTGATTTCTAGCCCTGCCTTGACGTTGATTAAGGTCCCCTGATTTGGGAGGGATGGATGTGCTTTGAAAGCTGGAGGAGACCGTGCCTGTTGTCAGTCCTTGCCTGAGCCCCTGCTCAATGCTGATACTAGTCACCAAGTCTTTATTGCTGGATTCCACCACAGGCTTTGGTTCATTCCTTTTTGTTTCCTTCGAATTTCCTTTTTTTTTTTTTTTTGACAGGTAGAGTGGACAGTGAGAGAGAGAGACAGAGAGAAAGGTCTTCCTTTACCATTGGCTCACCCTCCAATGGCCGCTGCAGCCAGCGCACTGTGGCCGGTGCACCACGCTGATCCGATGGCAGGAGCCAGGTGCTTATCCTGATCTCCCATGTGGGTGCAGGGCCCAAGCACTTGGGCCATCCTCCACTGCCTTCCCGGGCCACAGCAGAGAGCTGGACTGGAAGAGGGGCAACCGGGACAGAACCCAGCACCCCAAATGGGACTATAACCCAGGGTGCAGGCGCTGCAGGCGGAGGATTAGCCTATTGAGCCACGGCGCTGGCCTCGAATTTCCTTTTAAGAAGTAGGCTGGGGCCAGAAATGTGGCTCAGAGTTAAGCCTCTGCTAGCCTTGCTGGTGTTCCATATGGGTGCAGGTTCGGGTCTAAGCTGCTCTACTTCTCATTCAACTCCATGCTAATGTGTCAGGGAGAGCAGAGGAAGATAGCCCAAGTTCCTGGGATCCTACACCCACGTGTGAGACCCGGATGAGGATCCTGGCTTCAACCTGGCCCTGTCGTGGCTGTTGTAGCCATTTTGGGGAGTGAACCAGTGGATAGAAGATTTCTCTTCCTCTCTCTCTCTTTCTCTCTCTGTCTCTGCCTCTGCCTTTCCCTCTCTGTGGCTCTGCTTTTCAAATAAGTAAATCTTAAAAAACAAAAAAATAATGCTGACAGAATGCTTCAGTCATTCATGCAAGTGGCTTCTGAGTACTACTCAGTTTTTCTGGCATGAGTGCTTGACATCTATGCTCCTTCCAAGCACCATGTTCTGCAGAACTTTTCTCAGAACAGTCTTCTCCATCACAGGGATGAAAGACTCTCTCACAGTCTTCCCCATCTTTCCACTTTGCTGGGATTAGAAAACAGATTATCTACTGGGTGGTATGATCATATTTCCTGAGTAATAATATTAAACTTTCCCTATTAACAATTTTTTAAAGATTTATTTAATTGAGAGGCAGAGAGAGAGGTATTCCATCTGCTGGTTCACTCCCCAAATGGTTGCAATGGCCAGAGCTGAGCTGATCCAAACCCAGGATCCAAGAGCTTCTTCCAGGCTTCCCACATGGGTGCAGGGGCCCAAGGACCTGGGCCATCTCCCACTGCCTTCCCAGGCCATAGTAAGGGGCTGGATTGGAAATGCAACAGCTTGGATTCAATCCGGCACCCCCAAGTGGGAATGCTGGCACCAAAGGCAGTGGTTTCACCTGCCACACCACAGTGCCTCCCCCACCGTTAACAATTGATTCATGCACATTGTTGTGAAGGATAACACAAAGAAATTAAATAGTTAATCAATAAATTTGATCTATATTGATACAATAAAAATCCCATGCCTTTGTACAAAGGTGTGTGGGAGAAGTGCATTTGACATATTTTTGTCATACTCAGTCCTGAGTGAGGTACTAATAAAGAGATGAATTGACATTGGTGATGCTTGGGAAGGAGTTCTTAG